>OZ022322.1:1200000-1800000 GCA_963989215.1 Hedychridium roseum | reverse complement strand
CATACAATTTTAATATTGCAGGAGGAGATTCCTTGGAAGATACAGCAAGCTCTCAGCCAACGTCTCTCAGAAATCATCGAATCAAAAAACGGTTGCCCACGAAAAGGTAATCAACGTTACAATACAAAGAAATTTTCTCCTCGTCAACCTTAAAAAAAAAGCACTCCAAAACCATTTAATCATTTGTAATTAAACTGTAATCAATTTGTTTCAGGATGGAAATTCATCGGACATAGGAAAATGTCAAATTCCACTGCACCGGAAGTTCCTAAATGAAAAACCAGACTTGCATTCAAATGCTGTAATTAAGTTTGACTTCGGCAGTACTCAGGTCGGTAAGAATGCATTACTGTTATAAAAATGGATTATATTGATATCACAGAAGGTATTAATTGACTGTTTTTCCTGCAGGAATTCATTGCTGGAAAATGAAAAATTCCACTGCCCCAACATACGACATGCAAATTAGACTTGAATTCAACTACCATAATTAAGTTTGACTTCGGCAGTACTCAGGTCGGTAAGAATGCATTACTGTTATAAAAATGGATTATATTGATATCACAGAAGGTATTAATTGACTGTTTTTCCTGCAGGAATTCATTGCTGGAAAATGAAAAATTCCACTGCCCCAACATACGACATGCAAATTAGACTTGAATTCAACTACCATAATTAAGTTTGACTTCGGCAGTACTCAGGTCGGTAAGAATGGACCACTGTTATAAAAATGAACTATGTTAATATCACAGAAGGTATTAATTGTGTGTTTTTTTTTCTGCAGAAATTCATTGCTGGAGTCACTCGCCGGAGAATCGTGTACCGACAACCAAGGAAGCCGAATCTTTTTACAAAGATTTCCCAGCCAGCAGCTTAATTTCACCAGGAGCCAAATTTACCATCACCTGCGAAATATCTTCTTCGAGCAAGGATGAAAATTCGGGGATGAAAAGTACATTGGCCAACGAAGATCTACTGCTGCTCCCAGGATCCAGCAGAAAATATTCTGAATTAATTTTCAACCACCTGGGAACAATGCAATAGAGAATTTTAAGTTCGATTTTATTGTACACTTTACGCATACACATATAAGAAATATTTGTATAATTTCAAAGTTGTTACAATACAAACTATTATAAACAATTGTAAAGCAATCGTTATGATTATATTTTCTGCCTTCCTAATCCTAAGAAATGTGAATCTTAATTTATATAAAAGAAGATCATTTAATAATAAGTTTCAAATCATGCGACTACAAAGAAATATCAGTACTTGAATTCACGTCTTTTTCTTGTTAATTTCTTCAATTTATTTAACCTTTATGCTAGCATTACAATATTATAAATATCCTCAAAGTGTGCAGATATTAGAAACTCCGTGAAAACGTAAAATCTTTTCTTCTTGAAACACAAATACTCTCTATGGATTGTTACTTTTAATTTCAACAATCACGTTATTATTTGTTGGCCTTCTTAATATGTCAGTTCGTATTTTTATAAATTTATAGAATTCTCGAGCGTAATATGTCGATATAAATCATAAAACGAACAATTAGTTATGATTCAAGAACAGATTTGGAAAACGAAAACGCATTAAATAAAAATAATAGTGAGAGAAAGAGTTTCTGATACATAAACTTCATTTGAAGAATTCTAGAATGAAAATGCAATTTCGTCAGTCTGCAAAATAATGGTTGGACTATTTTCAACTATTATTTTCAATAATATTTCCTGAGACTATTATTTCCTATTATTTCCAACTATTATTTCCTGAGAAATTGGTAACTTATTTTGTGAAAATAACAAAGAAATATCTCAAAGATAAAATGAACAGTTCTTTGTGTTCTGTTGAAAATTTTCATGAAGAAACAATGATTTCGAAGATGTACCATTTTTTTTGTAACTCAGTTACTAATGTAAAATTACATTTTTCCGAATATTGGGAAAAAGATAAATTCCTACGCACTAATATTTCCCGATAATAATTGAATCGAGACAGATATATCTTTTTCTTAGAAATTTCTTATTTTAGTGAAAGTTCGACAGTTAATTCCTATGCGTTGTTGAAAATTAGGGAAAATGAGAGAAATATATTTTTCGTTTACGTCCAATGTACTCGCATTTAAATGACAAGAAAAACGCGAAAAATATATTTATGAATATTTGTAATAACTTGTGAGTACTAAGAAAAATAAATTAATGAACGAAATTAAAGTGAAAACTGAGCATAGAATAAGGAAAAAATGTTAAATGGTACAACAATTTTTTTTGTTAACATTGCAACGTCGTCTTTTAAACAAACTTTCCTTAACTCCGGCGTGACTTATTTTAAGGGCAGGTGTGTCTCTTAGGGGTTGCGGAACAATGGGAAAGCCCATCCAATGTTTCCCATAAATCAGCCGTCAGAAATCCCTTGGACTAACTGCAGAATTCGTAGAATTTGTCGAAACGAAGGCAACTTTCTACCTGAGCACTGACCCATGACAATGATGGATGATAAGCAAGAATTTCACAGCCAAATGTTCCCTTGGTCCACGTGAAATAACAAATTTTCAAGGAAAAATCTTATTTCCATAACAGAATATTGTACCAAAGACTTAAATGTACTTTAATAATGTAACAAAAATAGAATTTAATACAATAATAAAATCACACAGAAATTTTCAAGGAAATAAATCTTACTTTTGAATCATTTTTTAATTAAAATTAGTATTAATATTGTGCATTTTTCTACGCTTTCTTACTTTATAATTTAAATATCTCAATATTGAAATCTTTTGTCAATGTTCACAAATATTCTTATTATTTACCATTGCCTAATATTAAATGAAATTTAATAATATGATAAAACTCCTCAGCAATTTTTGAAATTAAAATTATTATTATGCATTTTTCCACACTTTTTTATTTTATATTTGAAATATCTTGAATTCAGTTATCTCAGTATTGAAATATTTGATTAATCAACTTAAATATTCTTATAATTTACCATCATATAACATTACAATAACGTCTAATTTAATTTTTTTTCATTCCTTACTTGAATTCATTTCTTTTATTTCGAACATTCTATTAAAAATATTTATACAACTTTATGCTTTGAAAAATTTCGAATGATTTAAACTTAATTTCGTGATTGCAATTAGTTCTTATTTGTTAAGAAATAAATATGAAGGTCTATCTTTTCCTTTTGATTCGTCTCTATTTTTAAAATGAGAAATATATTTGTAACGATAGATTTTGTCCTATAGATTGTTCTAGGAATAATAGTTGTCCGTTAAATGTATTCATTTGAGTCCTGTATGTACACGTAATATACGTTTAGATGTAAACAAATAAGCACAACATATCAGATGAAATCTATACAGTGAGGAACGATAATATTCAAACATCGGAGAATTTTGAATAATTACTCTTTATTTTAATCATTTATAAAGGGAAGAAATTTGTATTTCTTTCGTAGAATAAATCATTTATTATTCTTAATTTTATTTATTATCGTTTATTTCATATAGTAGATTTATAGTTAGCATAAAATTGATAAAATTAATAAAATAATACCTGAATATATTCAGAAAACAAATAAATTTTATACTCGTAAATGAAATAAAATACCTTAAATATTAAAAATCAAAGTCTCCAAATTAATAACGTATTAGAAATTATTTAGCTACATAATCCTATGTTTTATTTAATTATTTCCTTGCGCTAAGAATTTTATTTTTCATTGTATATTTCGTTCAATATTGTACACAATTTCATTTACATTTTTTCAATTGTTATTCAAAACATAGGATACGTATTTCGTTATTCTAAGAAATAATAATTCTCTATTGAATAGAACGCAATATGTTCGTTAGTCACACTCAATTCTCACCGTCCAAGGGGTCGAATTGAGAGATGAATGTATATATGCGGGGGAGGGTCAGGGGTTCTTGGACCTTAGGAAGAGGAAAAAGTATATAAATAGAAAATCTCCCACGAACAACAGTTTAAACCTAACCGTATGCTCAGTACGGATTTACAATTTTTTTTAATTAGTTAAACCTTGTAAAATCCTCCAGCAATCTGCAGTAAGTACGATTTTCCTTGTTAAAGTTCAATTTTCAATTGTTTTCCATGAGTCAAATTACTATTTTTATTTGTGACACCACCTTCCATAATAAGTATGTAAATGGAAAGTATATAAAAAGTATATAAATAGAAAATCTCCCACGAACAACAGTTTAAATCTGACCGTGTTTTTGTGTACGTCCGTGTATTCCGTACAAATTATTAAAAATTTTTAATTATTGTTACTAACTCTGTAAAATCCTCCAGCAATCTGTAGTAAATACGATTTTTCTTGTTAAAGTTCAATTTTGAATTATTTTCCATGAGTCAAATTACTATTATTATTCGTAAAACTACGTTCCATAAGAGGAAAAAGAATATAAATGGAAAATCTCCCACGAAGAGCAATTTAAATCTGACCGTGTGTTCTGTACGGATTTCCTCAAATTTTAAATTATTAGTAGAATCTTGTTGAATCCTCCAGCAATCAGAAGCAAGTACGATTTTCCTTGTTAATGTTTAATTTTCAATTATTTTCCACAAGTCAAATTACTATTTTTATTTACAAAAGCACGTTTCGTAAATAAATTTCTTATACGTTGAGTAGAACATTTACTTATTCGTGTTTAATTATTTCATTTTAATTTTGTAAGAAAAGGGAATTCGTACAACTATGTATTTGGGAAAAATAAAGTGCATAAGAAACCTCTAGTTGCGATATTCGTTTGATCATTTTTATCGACAGGGAGGGAAAGTGCCGCGATGAATTCGTAGTGGAAACCGATTATCCGGAAAGAAACCTCCAGTTGTGATATTCGTTTGATCATTTTTATCGACAGGGAGGGAGAGTGCCCCGATGAATTCGTAGTGGAAACCGATTATCCGGAAAGAAACCTCCAGTTGTGATATTCGTTTGATCAATTTTATCGACAGGGAGGGAGAGTGCCGCAATGTATTCGTAGTGGAAACCGATTATTCGGAATGAAACCTCCAGTTGCGAAATTCGTTTGATCATTTTTATCGACAGGGAGAGAGAGTGCCGCAATGTATTCGTAGTGGAAACCGATTATCCGGAATGAAACCTCCAGTTGCGATATTCGTTTGATCATTTTTATCAACAGAGAGGGAGAGTGCCGCAATGTATTCGTAGTGGAAATCGATTATCCGGATGAGTAAAAGTCACGTATGGTTAGAACATTACCGGAGGATAATCCTCAGTCGGTAAAAAAGGCTATTAACCACTGTCGATAAGGAACCATTGCCACAAGGACAAGCGAAACTGCGAAATTCATCAAACAGGTAATGAATGTTACCAAGATTGAAAAATTTTGCCAATATAAAAGTTTCTCTCACGAATTCATTGAGGAAATTTGTTATTCGTATCATTAAAATTGACATACAATTCTAACATTGCAGGTGGACATTCCTCAGAAAATACAGCAAACTCTCAGTCGACTATATTAAAATTATAAGAAATAAATAAAATAAATAAACACACGTTGTTAAAGTCTCATTAAAAAGTTACCTTCTCTGATTTTCTGTACTTTTATAAACTTAAAAGTCTTTCTAACTCTATTCTTTCCAAAAACAGATTCCAAAAACGAAAGTGAATGGAATTATACAAAAAAAAAGAAATTAGTAGAAAAAAGTCTATATTTTTATTTCCTGTGTTTGCGTGATAATTTTTGTTTAAGAAAAAGGATTCAAATAAAGTCAAAGAATTCCATTGGGAAAACATGTCAAATTAATAAAAGCATTTGGTAATATTTAATCAAGATCGATTAATCTTTAACTTTTACGTACTGACTTGTCATAAAAGCTATTTGAACTTTATTAACGCGGAGAAAGGAAAGTTCTTACAAGTTTGAAAAAAGAATTGAAAACTCTGAAGAATTCTCATGTTTTGGACAGAACTATAAGTTATATAACTTATAGTATAATTTATAGTGTTGTCAGAATATTACAAAATACTCGTGTCCGAAACAGGAGAATTCTTCTAGGTTCTTTCAGATTCAGCATTAATATTAATGATAAACGATTTTAGGTTAAGTATTAATATTAATGGTGAACGATTTTAGGTGATTATGATTTTACTTTCAGCATTAATATTAATACTAATACATACAAATACTAAAAATATACTAGTACTTGTGTATTAGTAGTTTCTGCAGAGATGGTGACGTATGTAACTGTTAAATCAGTAGAGCAAAAATTTATCGAGTTGCGTCTAGGATTTAAATCCATTGTTACAGAAACTGTTAACTCGTCACTTGTCTTAGATTTCTATTTGTATGAGTCGCATTGCCAGAGCGTTGAAGAAGTGTTTACCAACTTTCCAAGAAGTGATCTAAAGCCTCTGGATTTATAAACATACATGGTTCGCTGAATTTCACAGTGATACGCGACTCCTTATTAAAGTCTACTTTAATTATCTCAAATTGTAGTAACGTAATCCTATTAGTAATGTATTTGGCAATGTATGAACCTGATAGTCTCTGATATTAGGAACATTGTGTTGTTGGTTGCCTGGTGAACCATGTTTGTTCATTTAAAAGACAAAAGAAGAGAACAATAATATAGATGACTTGAAAATCTTGTGCAATAAAGTATTTCATAGCCAAACAAACTTTTGAAAAGTTTTTAAAAAGTCCTTGCTTGAAAGTAATTTATATACATTTTTGCAAATGCACTGATACGTTTGTAAATAATAATGATAATAATAATAATGATAATAGTTCATTTCTTGCCATACTGTAGAAAGCTCTCGACTTTACGAATTTTCGAAGTATCTTTAAACCAGTTACACAAAATTTCAAAGCTGCTAGTGGCTTCAAGGTCAACAAAGACCGTGTGAAATTAATGAAACAGATAATCATGAATCAAGCTCTTTGTCGCGAGCAATGAAACGAATAGACTTAAATAACCTTTCCGTACATTTGCTGGGAAGTAAAAAGGCATTGATGACAACTGAGACGAATGTTTTACTGTAGAAGCAGAAAAGTATGCGAAGAAAAAAGGTCTTCCTTTAAAAATATTTTTAATATTGGATAACGAACCATGCCATCCATTTAATTTAGAGTTTCAAAACGTGAAAATCTTTTTTCTTTCTTTTTGCCACCAAATACAAGTTCCTTGATTCAAGGAATTAATTACATTAAACGGATTTTCCAGGATATTTTGAATAAATTGGAAAACAGTGAATCTGTCACGGTTTCGGAAGTTTGGAAAAAATATAATATTTTAAATTCTGTTAAGAACATTGCTTTGGCTTTGAGTGATGTAAAACAATCAACTTTCAATGCTTGCTGGAAAGCATTGTAGCACAAGGGTTTGAAAATAAAGGCTTTCATAATTTAAATGAGAGCAACATTAATGATTTACTAGTAGATCATGAATTAAACGATTCTGACATAATTCATATGATGTGTGAAATTGAACCTAATGATGAATGTTACAATGACTACAAAGAAACAGATTCATTCATTGCAGAAAATTGGAAAGTTCCATTGTAGACATTGATCCAAACATTCAAGATTTACAGAAATGTTGCAGCAAATATCAGCGAGTTGATGAAAACTTAGCAAAAGAAATGTCTGAGGACAAATCATCCGAAAAAATTAACATTAACAATGATGAAAATGAAGTCGAACTTCCAAATATTTCAAGCGATGAGGATGATGAGTTTGTGCCAATTAAAAGGAGAAGACTGACTGTTTTGAATTACAATATCGATTGAAACACCGAATAAAATTTGTTTTTGTTTCAATTGACCAGCTGATCAACCAAAAATTCCTTTGATTGGTTCGCGCGGTCTGTGTATTTGAGGAAATGAGTATTTAAGGAGATGAATATACAGATAGGTATTTAAGGAGTTTCCCTACCGATGACAAGCCAATATTTATGAAACTTCCGAATATTTTATAATAAAACTTATAGCAGCTCTTCTTGCCAATATTTTGTTTTCTTTCGTGCTGACAGACTCTATTTATTTACTCTACTTAAATTAGGTCTTCCACATCCTCAGTCACGATATAATGATGAGCATGTCGCAATATTAGAGCATAAAGTTAACATTGTGTATGGCCAGCAATAAATCAATCTGCGCCTTAATGATGGAAAAAGTAAGGTGATATGCTACCAGTGCACCTATAATCGCATCGATTCTGATGGTCGTTCCGGTAAATAATTCACCGAAATAACCCGTGACGTACTTTTAATTAGTTAACCATGGAAGGCTTTGAAAATCATTTCGAATTAATTCATGTACGTAACAACGACAATTTTACGCCATCTGCGCAGATTCCTGCGCAGCCGTATGCGCAGACGTATATGCGCAGTTTCAATATGGATTCCACCAGATGGAGATTTATTCTGAGCGTGAACGTATCAGTAGATTTATGGTAACTACTAAGAATCTGTTCATGGTGAATTATTCACTGTTACATAATTTACCCCCGAGAGACGGGTTTCTTACATTGTGGGTTCAGGAGCCTTCCAGCGTTAGGTTGCAAAATGGCTTCGCCGAACCTCGCCTTTGCGTCTGTTTAATAACTTGTTCTTATTATGTAGTCTTCTTTCTCATTTGTACCACATGCAGACGTAATAAAAGACGTATAATAACAATAACAATAAAGCAAAGGTCTCTATTTGTAAGATAAGTGTAAGTCCTGCGACATGACGTATGACGGACAGTTTAGAAAGCCTTCGTTAACAAGTTGCTCTTTCTCGCTTTTGAAAGAATGCGTGAGAGGCACAATAGGCTCAATTTCCTCGGCTTCTCATTAATGAAACTTAAAGCTTAAGCGCCACGTTTTACACTCACTTAGCGCCTATTTTAAAACTGTTTGAAAATGTTTATTTATTTTTCGTCATTACCATAATGTACCGTTATTATCATTATTGCCTCTATGGTAAAGAAGGGGTCTTCTTTTCCTTCGCAGAGAAGGGCATGGATACGGAAGGTGAATTGACGAAAAATTGACATTTGTGTCACAATCGACGACTTCATTAAGTGCATAATTTTCGCCTACACCGATGGCGAACAATTTTCGTTACAACCGTCGTATAAAGTTTAAAAAAGAAACACGTATACGGCGAAGCCGGGAAATTCACACCAAGGGAAACGATTTCGAAAGTACTAAAATGTATTTATCATTTCCTGTACCACTCCCGTAAAACTTCCCTTTCACTCTTTTCGACATTCATTTATAACTAATTAATTGAGGAGCAATGTATACAGCAATACTTTTTTACTTGCTTCCACTTCGTACAATAATGTACAGCATTGTACGATATGTATTTTCTATGGAAATGAATACTTAAATAAGCGACAATTTCTATTCGAGAACACTTGAAGGCGAAACAAAGAACCGTGTCGAGAATGCACAACTGAAAAAGAAAGAATTTATGGACATAAAAGATGAGTCCACGAAAAGTCGATATTTGTGTTGCAACCAACGACTTGATTAGCGAATAGTTTTCGCCTACACCGATGGCGAACAATTTTAGAACCGTCGTATAAAGTTTAAAAAAGAAACACGTATACGGCAAAGCCGGGAAATTCAACCCAATAAAAAAACTTTTAAAGGCAGTATAAGGGTACATACTACGTCATTGCGAATCAATTTCCTTTCTTTCTTTTCCAAATTCATTCATAAACAATTCATGTTCCGATTCTCATTTCCACTTCCTTGTGCTTTTTTCAAAATGTACAGAATTGTATAATATGTAGTCTTCGTGTCAAGAAATACTCAAGAAACAATTTCACAGATACTCAAGGTGAGTTCACAAATACTCGAGATGAGTTAACAGAAACTCAATGTGAGTTCACAAAAACTCGATGTGATTTCACAGATATTCAAGGTGAGTTCCCAAAAATTCAATGTGAATTCACAGAAATTCAATCTGAGTTCACAGAAACTCAATGTGAGTTCACAAATACTCAAGGTGAGTTCACAAATACTCAAGGTGAGTTCACAAATACTCAAGGTGAGTTCACAAATACTCAAGGTGAGTTCACAAATACTCAAGGTGAGTTCACAAATACTCAAGGTGAGTTCACGAATGGTCGCGATCAATGACTTGACTCGCGATCAGTTTTGACACACACCGATGTCGAACAACTTAATTCAGAACCGTCGTATAAAGTTTAAAAAAGAAACACGTATACGACGAGGCCAGTAAATTCTGACCAATGGTAAAGGCCCTGTATGCAATAAACAGCGAGTCTATATTATACATTTAGTTGCATAAAACTGCACATTAAAAATATGTGCTTTGTGTAGTGTACTGTCAATGGCTTCTAAATTAGCAAAGGCACGTAGCAACTCATGTGAAATGCCGATAGAGTCGGCAACACACTTAAATCACAAAGTTAGTCTTCCCAACAACTCCAAAACTAAACAAAGAATTATCTGTGGACTGCATAAATCATAAAAGCAGAGGCTCATGAATATAGAAGGTGAGTTCACAAGAGGTCGTTATCTATCTCGCGATCGATGACTTGACTAGGGATTAACTTTCACACACATCGATGGCGAACCATTTTGTCCCGAATCGTCGTATAAAGTTTAAAAAAGAAACAAAGTTACGACGAGGTTAGGAAATTCTCACCAATGGGAAACGTACAAAAACTGCACGTTAAAAAAAAAGATAACTGAGTCCTATAATAGCTCGTGCGAGTTTCCCATATATTCGGCAACACACTTATATCACAAACAGCTTTTAACAACAAAATTAATGCCACGTCAAATGCGAGCAACAGTCGACACGTTGACAACAATGCCACAAGAAGGCAGAGAAACAGTCAACTCTTTCAAACCAGTTTTGAGTCTAGTAGTAAGCGGTGTGAATATAATTCAGTTTCCAAACATAGTACTTATTTATAATTCTGACAATTAATGTCACTGAGAGACTGGAACAGTGAGCTCACGAGTGAACCAACCATTAATAAATTAAAAATATTTTAACAATAGTATATGCATTAAACCAATGCATATTATAAATCATTGTCTATATTACTGTTATATTTTTATGCGACTCTTGGAACAATTTCTCCAGAAAAGTAATGCCTCTACCGAAGCAATACTAGAGTCAAAGTTGCGCACTTTTCTACCCATTAATTCTTATTTTTGATCAGGTAGAAATCAACTTGGATAATACAATGCCTCACGCAATATTAATTTCATTTCAAATAATTTGGTGTCTATTTCAATAATGAGTACACATTGCCTACTACGCAGAACTGAGATTAAAATATTCCAAATCAAAAAAACAGCAAATTTCCACACAAAACTTTCCCATCTTAACTGTAATCAGCCACATACCGTCGAAAAGTCGACGATAATTGCTCTGCGTATCTGCCTTATATTCTTCGCAAATAGGAATTAACTAACGAGAGAAGGACGCCATCTAACGGCAGTTGCGGAACTATACAGGTTGAATCACCAAAGAATAGAAATTCAAATATCTCCGTTGGTTTTAATGATACAAAAAAATGTGTAAGGGAAAAAATGTTTGGTTCAATGCGGCAATTAATGTAAAAGAGAACACATTTCTCTGAAAGTCGTATTTTCCGAAATTTCGTTATAACGACATCGAGGCAGAGTCAATAAGGATCATCAAGGGCATCAACAGCACGGGGAAAATAAAAACTTCAGTAATAGAGGTAGAAGTAATAGTAGAAGTAGAGGTCAACATAGAGTGGTCAACCCATGATAAGAAAAATGAAAGGCTAACCTTGTGTCAATGAAAATATATTTCGAAATTGATTGAGAAATTTAATATGAGTCTATGAGATGTTTGATGTACCTTATTTGGTGTGCTAGGCCTGATATAAACTACGCAATGAATTACCTTAGTAGATTTCGAGAAAAACCGACACTAAACGCTTGGGTAGATTTTACAAAAATTCTAGCAAATTGAATTATAAAAAGAGTAATATATTAAAATTAATAGATTTCATAGATGCAGATTGGGAAAATGAAATTCACTTCTGGTTACTTGATTAAGATTGGAGAAAATGTGATCACATGGAAAACGAGGAAGCAAAATTATATAGCATTATCTATTACTGACGCCAAAATTATAGCGTTGATGTGTATAAATGCGTGTGAAAATGAATGAGAAATCACGAGTGTATTAATAATAATTGAAATTAAATCCAGTACGAACACTTAATCATACTGAATCGACACAATCAAAGTTACAAACAGGTGGGCAGAGGATTTAAGTCTTGGGAAGGAAATGAGAGAACGAGTTGAGTAAAGAAGAAGATTATAAAAGTAACAGGAAAAGTAAGAAAAGGACGTCTGATATTTGATCGACGAATGAATAAGAGTAATGAGTACTTCAGGAAAACGGATTCGGCTCAAGTCATTTGGAACCTATCCTAATCTAACCTAGCGATTCTAGTGGAGCCAATGTGAATGGTAAAAGATGGCGGACTTAAAATAATATAATAGTAGGAGAAAAAGTAAGAAAAGGATGCCCGAAATTTCATTGACGAATGGATAAAAGTAACGAGTTCTTCAAGAAAACGGATTCGGCTCAAGCCATTTTTTAATCTAACCAAACCTAGCGATTCTAGAGGAGCCAATGTGAATGGTTAAAGGGACGGACTTAAAGTAGTATAATAGTAGGAGAAAAAGTAAGAAAATGATGCCCGAAATTTGATTGACGAATGGATAAGAGTAACGAGATCTTCAAGAAAACGGATTCAGCTCAAGCCATTTTTCAATCTAACCTAACCTAGCGATTCTAGAGGAGCCAATGCGAATGGTAAAAGATGGCGGACTTAAAATAATATAATAGTAGGAGAAAAAGTAAGAAAAGGATGCCCGAAATTTCATTGACAAATGGATAAAAGTAACGAGTTCGTCAAGAAAACGGATTCGGCCCAAGCCATTTTTTAATCTAACCTAACCTAGCGATTCTAGAGGAGCCAATGTGAATGGTTAAAGGGACGGACTTAAAGTAGTATAATAGTAGGAGAAAAAGTAAGAAAATGATGCCCGAAATTTCATTGATGAATGGATAAAAGTAACGAGTTCTTCAAGAAAACGGATTCAGCTCAAGCCATTTTTCAATCTAACCTAACTTAGCGATTCTAGAGAAGCCAATGTGAATGGTAAAGGACGGATTTAAGTAGACACGAGTGACCAATAAGAAGGAGAAAAGTTTTGGACGAATTGAGACAAAGACTATGTTGCGAAGGCAATAAGGATACACGTCCCAAAGTCTCTTTTAGATTGCGAATTGTGACTATGAAGTCAGATGAATTAAATTCCAAATTATTACTAGTTTTTACAAACTATTACTAGGTGGCGCTATATTCTCGCTCAACATTTGTCATTTATGTGACTTATAAAGAAGATTAGGACTTAATGTGTCATTGGTATTTGATTTCATAATGTTGCAGTGTTTAATAAATACCAATTTTCATTTGTTTGTGTTTTTGACATACTCTGTATGTGCAGAAACTTTGTGTGAGAACTAAACCGAGTGTTGAATTTGATATTCCATCAACCGTCATCTTCCATCTTTACTTTTTCCCAGCGATTGAGTGTGTCAGGGTTTACCTTATACTAGAGAAATCCTTCTTCGTGTTCACCTGTGGGTTTATTGTGGAACATTGTACACGGAAGTTGTTCGAAAGAACAAGAACGACATCTTTGACAACCGTCCATTTTCGCAGGTCATGGATAATCATGAGAATTATAAATGAGTACTATGTTTGGAGACAGATTTCCTTAATGAGTAGTTTTGCTCAACACAAATCTTAACATTACTTTCTTTCACGTTCCTTGACGAAATTTGTAATGTTCCAAGACAGATTCGTTTATGCTTGATCATAAACAGTGGCCATAATTTTGAATCTACTCTGTTTTATTTTCCTGTGCACTACAAAGTACATTTCTTTATGCTTCGACATAAATGGTGGCCGTGATTTGTGTCCGTTTATCATAATTACCAAATATGTTTTTTCTGGAAATGATCCAACACTCAGCATCGGGAGAAAAATTCAAAGACATTTCCCTCGATACCAGGATGACTTATCATCTTTCTTGTCATCTTTTCTTCAAACGAAGAAAGAAGCGTGCCCAGTATAAAGCTTTGCCGATGTCTGAATTCACAGGTTCTCAGGTAGAACAATGATGAATCACTCTCTCTGGTTGAACACGTTCTGTAAGATTTGCCCACGACAATTCCCACAGTGGAATCTCAAATAGTGAGCAAAAGTGTGACGGCTGACGGTGTCGAAGGACTCCAAGAAATCAAAGCTCTTCGCCAATTGCCCTACGAACATGGTGCGCAATTTTCGTAGCAATTTGGGTAGAGTGATCTTTAATAAAATTATAAGTGTCCGCTTTGACCTGTCTGAGTAAAGGACATGTCCTTTGAACAATGTCTCAAAAGTGTATTGAATTCTTTTTTAAACTTCATACGACGGTTTTGTAGGGAAATTTTGTACCTGGTGCTCAACCAGTAGATACAGGCTACTCACTATTCCTTTTTGTTGCATTGTTAACATTGTTAACATGTTGACTACTGCTTCTAATTAACTTGGTATTTCTTTCGCTACGCTATACTATTTGTGATGTAAACGTGTTCCTGGTAACATTTCATATTTCACTTGAAGAGTATTCTCCTTCATGGTGTAACGTACGCTTTTGTTAATTTAGAAGCCATTGACTATACACTACATGAAGTACGTATTTTTACGACTAATTTTATTGAACTACAGATCTGTTACCTCCAGGAACTTTGGTACTCGTTAAAAGTTCCTGGTGTCACTATATATTTATGTATTTTGGTAACTTCATATTACAATTTTATAAAAAAAAACTACCGTTATGTTATAATTATCTTCGTGAACTTTGGTACTCGTTAAAAGTTCCCGATTTCGCCGTATATTTGTCTTCATTTAACGAATTGATAACAAATTTGTACTTCTTGTTGGAGCACGTGAAGTCTTTAGACACAGTTGATGCGTCAAGTATTGTCTATAAACAATTCGGCAATCATCTTGTAGTGAAACACATCTTACAGTCTACTTATTTTCTATTTTGTAAGCACTTCACAGGATTAGTATCGTCCTTCCTGGATTAATACGTGCATTTGTTAATTTAGAAACCACCGACTGTACACTACAGAAAAGCATACATTTTTAACGAGCAATTTTAAAAAATTGCTTATTTTATAAATCATCTTCACTTCCCTTTCTACTGTCTTTCAAAATGTTTTTCATCATTTCATTAGTTTCACAGTCGCGGTATAATCGTTTCTTTCTTAAATTGACGATTTTAAACGAAATTTATTAATTGATCACCCATGTAAGTCGTTCATGATTGTAAAAAATTTACAATCTTTCAGACAAATATGATAATTCATATTAAGCAATTTTTTGCAGATTTAAGGCATTCTGGTGTGACAAAATCAATTCCTGTTCCTTTTTTACTACGGCACATTGGCCTATATTATACATTTCTTCATTCTGGTGATATATTAGTCGCAAAAATTGTTCCACGTGTTCATTGCCCTTTGTCTCTATTATCCCTTATATCAGTACCAAGAATTTTTCATAACTTTCAATTGGATGCTAATCTTTGTGGTGAATCCATGCATTGAAGGTACTTGAGAAGGAAGTTCTCGGTTTATGGTTATGCATGACTCAAATGGCAGGACATTACAGTGTCACGAATCGTAAGCAAATGCGATTAAAGCAGAGATTCTCGCTGAGCGAAGTCGCTGAGGAGTGGGGAGGAGAAGAGAAGAAAGAGTTTGGTGGGGTTAATCCCTTTTCGTTATTCAGCAATTAAATTAACACGGGCGAGAGGGGGAATATCGATGCCAAATGGAAAATCACAGATAATTTGCCACGAATCGCAAATAATTTACAATTTTACTAATTAATAATTAGTCAAAACTAATACTAATTAATCATCTTAACCACCTTCTCGCAAGGAGAAAAATAAAATAGAATAATAAGAAATTTCCTGATTCGAAAAACCATTCGTTGTGGTTTGATTAGAAAATCTTTGCATTAAAAATTGAATGAATTGAATTTTAATTGCAGTGTTGAAATTAACGTTTAAACTGTAATTAAGCCGTGATTAACAACTGAACGTGTTTACCTACGTATTGATTTACTAGTAGAAAAAACGCCTTGTGGGATTAGACTTCAATTGTTGATATTCGCCAGGCGATAATCGTAAACAGTTTTTTGCAACGAGAATTAACATTAGAAATCTCGTGTACATCGAAATTAGTGTACACCTTTTGTGACTTACAAATTTTAATTTAATTTAATTTAATTTAATTTAATTTGTAAATTTCAGAACGGCCTTCAGAAAATATCCGTTGTTTAGTTTTTTTGATTTGTTTAACTTCGAGTAGCGTGTCATTTGCGTGCTGAAAACAATGATTATTTTATATTTAAAAATCGAGCACAAGGAATAGATAAATAAATAAATACATGAACAATTCTCTGAAGAAATATAAGAATAAGTCTTCGAAATAATCCAAGATAGAAAAAAATGTAAGAAACTTAGGAGAATTTTATCGACAGAATTTTATCGAATTTTATCGAATTGGCACAGAATAAAATCCTAAATTGGATAAAAGGAGAAAACCCAGCATTTCATTGATGTTTCGTTGTAATTCGAATGAATTTTATCGAATTTTATCGAATTGGCACAGAATAAAATCCTAAATTGGATAAAAGGAGAAAACCCAGCATTTCATTGATGTTTCGTTGTAATTCGAATGAATTTTATCGAATTTTATCGAATTGGCACAGAATAAAATCCTAAATTAGATAAAAGGAGAAAACCCAGCATTTCATTGATGTTTCGTTGTAATTCGAATGAATTTTATCGAATTTTATCGAATTGGCACAGAATAAAATCCTAAATTGGATAAAAGAAGAAAACTCAGTATTTCATTGATGTTTCGTTGTAATTCGAATGAATTTTATCAAATTGGCACGAAACAAAATCCTAAATTGGATAAAAGGAGAAAACCCAGTATTTCATTGATGTTTCGCTGTAATTCGAGTCAATAAATCTTGCCTTTTAATTAGAAATTTGAGTCCTCCGTGACCTTTATTATTATTAGCTACTGTGGCTTCCGAGTGAGAACCACGTCCAGGAATGTTTGTGTTTCGACGTTTCGTCGACATTGTAGATGATTTCATCAGTGTTTGTGTCATACGGATACTGGCTTTTCATCGGTAGCGGAGCTCCTTAAATACCCATGAGCAAGGTTCTGGATGAAAGGAATTCTTGGTTCATCAGCTGGTCAATTAAAAATTGATTTTTATTAAAAATTTATAATTGAATTAAATTTTGTTGAATTCAATTAAATTGAATTAAAATTATTGAATTGACCTCAAAACTTACAGAAAAGGTTGTGAAAAGATTAAAAATGGCTGACTAGATAATTAATAGCAAATTTTATCCTGGATAAAAATGACCACTTCTCTTCCTTTGTTTCCTTAGCTAAATATTATTTAATAAGTAATTAGTAACGTAAAATATCTTAATAAAAAAATATTACTCAACAAAGGAACTCGATTCGTATTCACTACACCAGTTTCAGTTTCATTATTACAATATTATTATGATATTAAAAAGATTTTTTTATCATTTGTATAATTATGGAATACAATGGTTAAATCGGAATAAAGTATATGCTTCACTATTTGACTTTTCTATCAATTCACGTAACTCAGTGTATACTTGTCGACGGTTGTTTCCTTACTGAAACTCTGACAAGAATTTTCCGTAAACTATGAGCCTTCTGCGCATGCCCATCGGGTAATTCAGAATAATGAAAATTTCATCAACGCACGCTATTAACTTATGCCGCTGAGAAATGCGTAAGATAATGAGCCTGGCGTATAATATAATGATTTAAAAATGCTTCCAATGTAAATGAGGACCATAGACTAAAATTATTGTAAATCAGAATTATTCTAATGGCATAATCGACGACCACCACCACTCAATTTTACTATTTTTCTTAACACGGTGGATCTTAACTGTAAAAAATTTAATGGAAAAATTAGATCTTGAATAACTGATATCTCGTTGAATGTATTATGAGTTATATTTGCCGGAGCATCGCGGTAAACTCTGCAGTCGTGAAAAGTCTTTCCTCAAACATGCGTTACGACGAGAACATTGCCTTCAGAATATTCTTCAAGACTGTACATATTATAGTAAGTTGGCCAAAATCTGGCCGCAATGCAGTGCGCGATACATTTCTAGTATTATTAGTTGTTTTTTTTGTGTCTTCGGGGCTCTTGGTACAGGTACTTTACTTATCTATATATATATGTTTTTTCTTTTTACAATCATCTTATTCTATCTCTTAATAACTACTCCTTAACCTAATAAATAGTACATGTGTGTGTGCGCCTCATTTAATTATTCCTTCATTCCCACTCTAACCCACTCTAACCCATTCCACTAATCCCTTATCCTAACCCTACCAATATTTTCTCCCTCCTCACTGATGTTTTCGAATCAAATGTGTGATTAATCGGAAATGATAGATTATAATATGATAAGATATGATTGTTATAAATTCGTTTCAAGTACAGCTGCATTTCAGATATTATATATTTTCACGCACGATGTCGACCTTCGTTTTTTCATCGATGTAGCTCCGCAGCTTTTTATTACGATAGGAACTTTGCTTCTGATACCCGTTATAATCAGTAAGGGCAAACAATTCGAAGAGATAGTATCGTTAATGGAGAATGATTGGAAGGAACAACGAACCGAGGAGGAGAATGAGATTAAAGAAAAATGGTTCTTCAGGGGGAAAAAACTGGTAATGTACTCTCTGAGTAAGTATTAATGTCAAAAAAAAAGAAAAGAATTAGGTAACGGTGTAGAAACTATTTTACGTTCTTTTATTTATCATCCTAATAGATATACTAACAGTCATATTAATAGATTTGTCCTTTTTTACACCCTCCTGTTTTTTTATCAATTCCTTTTTCCAAGCTAGGTACTAAAGTACTGGTTAACTGATTTATATACCAACAATTTGTATATTTCGTACTTCTGAAATTTCTACGTTATAGTTTATATGATAGCGGTATTTATACTTTGATTCTGTAATTTTTAAATTCGATAAATTCAGAAATTTCAAGTATTGTTGTTAAGCATTGTTTTATTAGGCAAGAGAAATGATTAAATACCTAGTCGCACGATAAAATAAGTTTAGAAAAGATTATAAGAATTCCGATTATATGTCGGACTATATTTTTATTTACAACACAGTATAAATGTAAACAAACTACAAAAGATTCTCTCTTACCAACTCATTTCTTAAAATTGACAACTTCTGTTGAGGTTAGAGTTGGTTAGAGTAGGTTAGAATTATTTAGCGGGAATTACGGGAGTGTTTCCGGTTTACTCGTACATTTTCGAACACTACCACACAAGAAAATTGTTAATCCCTAATTGATATTTACTAATAATTATTGTCGACCGATAACATGTTCTTCGACCATGGAAATCATAAAGTGTAGTCAAAATTATTGTGTGCAGTATACGCATTCCTTTCGGTGGCCGCAGTAATGATGAGTGGTTTCATTACGCCTTTACAAGATTTACTAATACCTCTTAACGATTCCCGCACGAAAAGATTGCCGTTATTCATAGAGGCATTCGTTGATCAACAAAAGTATTTTTACTGGCTCATGCTTTACGTAGCGATCGCAGCTAATACTGTGGTTTTTGTGGTCGTCGCAGTAGAAACAGTCATCGCTATTGCCGGTAGTCACGTTTGTGGAATGTTCAGCGTTGTCGGGTATGTGTAAACGTGTTTAGTGAATATTTCAATGAAAACATCTAAATATTTTCATAGCATGGTTTTATAAGATATAAATTGGAAAAAGTAATGTGCAATGCAAAAAATGTTGTACAAGATGGTGAGACTAATTTGGAGAAAGCAATAAACAATATGATGAAAATTTGCGTCAAGGAACACTGTAAATCATTACGGTGAGTATTTTAAATGATAATTCACGTTGGATGGTAATACTGATTTAATAATACTAATATTTATTTGCTATAATAATATTTATTTTCCAAGATTTGCCCAGCTACTACGTTCCTTCGCTGAGGACGGTGCATTTCTATCTAAAATCGGAGTCATTATTGTTACCAGTATATCATTAGTTGATTTAACTTCGGTGGATGTAAGTGAACTTTGAGTCTTTCAATTTAGACACACACGTTAGAACTGGAAAAACTTTCCACACTTCCCACACTTCTTGTACAAGCTTTACAGTTTGAACATTGATGTTGATATTAATTATCAACTTATATTGCCAACCTTGCACAGGTCACCAATACCGAATGTTATTGCAGCGACTTAGTCCTAGACCGATAGCCATTACCACGGGAGCATTATTTCATTTTTACACGGTAAATTACATGGGACAGAGCTTGATCGATTCCAGTTCAAAGATCTTCTGGAAGTCGTGAGTATTAATTTGAATAAATGTAACACTTACTCTCGTCGTATCCGTTTCTTTCGACATTTGTGTCCTTTGATCGCGTAAAATTGCAGCTACAATTCAAACTGGTACAATTATCCAATAACTGCACGAAAATTATTATTAGTATTAATGACGAAGTCGTGCAAGTACTTTTCGGTAACGGCCAAAGGTTTCGGTGAGATATCCATTGTCAGTTTTAGTATGGTGAGAAAAATATATACATTAAAACTAATTCATGTCTACTGCCTTGGAATAAATTTTTTTTTAAATTATGTCTTTTACTAGGTACTACGGGTAATTATGTCTTACTGCTTGGCTCTTAGGAAATTGGAGTGATTTTATGTCATCTATTTAAAAAATAATGAGAACATTTTTAAACGTATGTATGCAACATGTAGCGTTACAAATTCTTCTACGAGTTGTGGGATTTTTTTAAAAACACCATTCTCGCTAACTCCTGTTAACAATCCTGTTAATCAAATGTTAATCGCCCTGTATTAAAAGAGAATAGAATACAAGAAAGTGGTACATGTACAAATTTTTGCATAGTTAGGTAATTCACGGCAGACGCAAATACATATTCACAAATAGCAAAAGTCGCTAAATTTTTCTGTAGGAATAATTTATGTGATTTCTTTTCCTTTGTCAATAAACAAACTTTAGATTATTATCATGAGTAATAATTGTACGTTATCCAAAATTCCGCTTTCTTTCCAAGAAAATTCCTGGCGTGTAATTTTTAGTAGATATTTAAGGTTATTACACCTTTCATAACTCATCTTTGTACAAATAAAAAGAATTGAACATTCGATAAAATGATTAGTAATCATTTCTTTAGACCCTGTATAATATGTGACGAGTTAAAGTCTTACAACAAATTATAAATCCGCAACAATACCCTTCTTCTGTCTTTCTTACCGGTAATATGTCCACGTCGATTTTGGTAGAGTTTATTGCACTTTTTGATCTTTTAAGTAGATCCTGATATTTTGATTTATTGTCCTTAATGTTTATAAAGATTGTCTTGCATTTGTGTGGGGCGGGGACAAGGCAGGGAAAGCTTTCATAAACACCTGGGAAGGTATTCCAGGTAGTGTTGGATTCCTATCGAGGTCGATAAACCTACCAACTCAAAAACTCACCTTGACAACGCATTCACCCACCGGAACCGCAATTAAGCATAATTTTAAAGGGTTAGAGTTGGTTAGAGTAGGTATGGATGCACTTCAATTGCTGAGCAACGTGGAAATCCTGCAGGCTACCGATAGTGTGACGAAGCGTTTACGCGAATGTGTGGTTCAAGGTGGCAAGCACTTTGAAAATTTGATCTGAACCACTACCCCCTCCCCCCTCCACACACACACACACACACACTCGTGGAGGGCGGTTTGGAGTCCCTAAATGCCGCGGAATTGACGAGCCGTGAGATCCGTACCTTCACACACACACACATGGGACCAAACAAGTGCCACGTCCTCGTCGTTGGTCCTGGGTTACGCCAAGAGCAGTTCAAGTTCATTTTCAAGGTGAATGACAGCATTTTCCTGGGAAATTGTTCAAGTAAAAGTTTCCTGTTTTTTCAGAGGTAATCCGAATTCACAACAAAAAGTAGCATGTTCCATTTAAAAAACCCAACATTGGGTCTGAATGACCCATTTCCGGTTGGTACCGGAAGTCGGTAATGAAACCAATCGATAGAGCGTACCCGATTTAGGTATACAAACATATCAAGTTTTCCTCTTCAGAGCATCCTGTGAGTTTTCAAACGGCTGGTACGGGTGCTCTGTGACACCCTGTATATTAGCTTGACCTTAAGAAAGAAATATTACTCAATAAAGGAACTTGATTCATACTCACAATACCAGTATCAGTTGTATTATTATAATGTTATGCCGTAGGGAAATATTTTTTTATCATTTGTATAATTATGGAATATAAAGTTAATTCGGAATACACTATACGTTTCATCGTTTGACTTTTCAACCAATCTCAGTGTATACTCAGTGTATACTTGTCGACTATCGTTTTCTTACTGAACCTCCGACAACAATTCTCCATAAAATACGAGCCTTCTGCGCATGCCCATCGGGTATTTCAGAGTAATTAAAATTTCATCAATACATGCTATTAACTTATGCCGCTGAGAAATGCGTAAGATAATGAGCTCGGCGTATAATATAATGATTTAAAAATGTTTCCAATGTAAATGACGACCCTAGATTAAAATTATTGCAAGCCAGAATTATTCTAATGGCAAAATTGATGACCACTACTTAATTTTATCATTTTTCTCAACACTGTGGATCTTAACTGTAAAACATTTAATGGGAAAATTAGATCTTGAATAACTGATATCTCGTTGAATGTATTATGAGTTATATTTGCCGGAGCAACGCGGTAAACTCTGCAGTCGTGAAAAGTCTTTCCTCAAACATGCGTTACGACGAGAACATTGCCTTCAGAATATTCTTCAAGACTGTACATATTATAGCAAGTTGGCCAAAATCTGGCCGCAATGCAGTGCGCGATACATTTCTAGTATTATTAGTTGTTTTTCTTGTGTCTTCGGGGCTCTTGGTACAGGTACTTTACTTACCTATATATATAATTATTTCTTTTTACAATCATCTTATTCTATCTCTTAAAAACTACTCCTTAACCTAATAAACGTTATTCTACGTATGTGCATGTATACGTGTGTACCTCATTTTTTTATTCCTTCCCACATTCATACTCCTTTCCCCATTCCTACTCTAACCCACTCTAACCCATTCCGCTAATCCCTTATCCTAACCCTACCAATATTTTCTCCCTCCTCACTGATGTTTTCGAATCAAATGTGTGATTAATCGGAAATGATAGATTATAATATGATAAGATATGATTGTTATAAAGTCGTTTCAAGTACAGCTGCATTTCAGATATTATATATTTTCACGCACGATGTCGACCTTCGTTTTTTCATCGATGTAGCTCCGCAGCTTTTCATTACGATAGGAACTTTGCTTCTGATACCCCTTACAATCAGTAAGGGCAAACAATTCGAAGAGATAGTATCGTTAATGGAGAATAATTGCAAGGAACAACGAACCGTGGAGGAGAATGAGATTATAGAAAAATGGTGGTCCAGGGGGAAAAAACTGGTAACGTTCTTTCTGGGTAAGAATACATGTTAAAAAAATCGAAAAGAATTATATAACGGTGTAAAAATCATTTTACATTATTTTATTTTTAGTCATATTAATCAATTTGACCTTTTTTATATTCTTCTGTTTTTTTATTAATTCCTTTTTTCAAGCTAGGTACTAAAGTGCTGGTTAACTGACTTATATACTAACAATTTGCATATTTCGTACTTGTGCAGTTTTTACTTTGTAGTTTGTATGATACCTGTATCTACACTTTATTTCTGTAATTTTCAAATACGGTAAATTTAGAAATTTCAAGTACTGTTGTTAAGAATTCCTTGATTACCCAAAAGAAATTATTAAGTACCTCGTCACACAATAAGTCAAGAATTTGGGGAAAAAAGAATCCAATTACATGTCGAATAATATTGTTATTTACAACACGGTATAAACATAAACGAACTACTCAAGATTCTCTCTTACTAACTCATTTCTTAAAATTGACAACTTCTGTTGAGGTTAGAGTTGGTTAGAGTAGGTTAAAATTTTCTAACGGGCATTACGGGACTTCTTTCGGTTTACTTGTACATTATCGCACACTTCTACAGATGAAAATTGTTAATCTCTAATTGATATTTACTAATAATTATTGTCGACCGAAAACATGTTCTTGGACTATGGAAATCATAAAGTGTAGTGAAAATTGTTGTGTGCAGTATACGCATTCCTTGCGGTGACCACAATACTGATGAGCGGTTTCGTTGCGCCTTTCCAAGATTTATTAACACCCCTTAACCATTCCCGCACGAAAAGATTGCCGATATTCATAGAAGCATTCGTTGATCAACAAAAGTATTTCTACTGGCTCATGCTTTACACAGCGATCGCAGCTAATACCGTGATTTTTCTGATCGTCGCAGTAGAAACAGTCATCGCTATTGCCGGTAGTCACGTTTGTGGCATGTTCAGCGTTGTCGGGTATGTGTACACATGTTTAGTCAGTATTTCAATGAAAACATCCAAATACTTTCATAGCATGGTTTTATAAGATATAAATTGGAAAAAGTAATGTGCAATGCGAAAAATGTTGTACAAGATGGTGAGACTAATTTGGAGAAAGCAATAAACAATATGATGAAAATTTGCGTCAAGGAACACTGTAAATCATTACGGTGAGTATTCCGAATAATAATTCACTTTGGACGGCGATACTGATTTAATTATGCTAATATTTATTTTCCAAGGTTTGCTCAACTAGCATGTGCCTTCGCTGAGGACGGTGCATTTCTATCTAAAGTCGGAATCATTATTGTTACCAGTATATCATTAGTTGATTTAACTTCCGTGGATGTAAGTGAACGTTGAGTCTTTCAATTTAAACACACACGTTAGGACTGAAAAAACTTTCCACACTTCCCACACTTCTTGTACAAGCTTCACAGCTTAAACATTGATGTTGATATTAGTTACCAACTTATATCGCCAACCTTGCACAGGTCATCAATACCGAATGTTATTGCAGCGACTTAGTCCTAGACCTATAGCCATTACCACGGGAACGTTATTTCATTTTTACGCGATAAATTACATGGGACAGAACGTGATCGATTCCAGTTCAAAGATCTTCTGGAAGTCGTGAGTATCGATTTGAATAAATGTGACACTTACTCTCATCGTATCCGTTTCTTTCGACATTTGTGTCTTTTGATCGCGTAAAATTGCAGCTACAATTCAAACTGGTACAATTATCCAATAACAGCACAAAAATTGTTATTAGTATTAATGACGAAGTCGTGCAAGTACTGTTCGGCAACGGCCAAAGGTTTCGGTGAGGTATCCATCGTCAGTTTTAGTATGGTGAGAAGAATATATGCATTAAAACTAATTCATGTCTACTGCCTTGGAATACATTTTTTTTTTGAAATTATGTCTTTTACTAGGTTCTACGGGTAATTATGTCTTACTGCTTGGCTCTTAGGAAATTGGAGTGATTTTAGGTCATCTGATTAAAAAATAATGAGAATATTTTTAAACACATGTGTGCAACATGTAGCGTTTCACATTCTTCTATGAGTTGTGGGATTTATTGTTAATCGTCCAGTATTAAAAGAGAATAGAATACAAGAAAATGGTACATGTAAAAATTTTTACATAGGTAATCCACGGCAGACGCAAGTACATATTCACAAATAGCAAAAGTCGCTAAATTTTTCTGTAGCAATAATTTATGTGATTTTTTTTGCTTTGTTAATAAACAAATTTTAGATTATTGACATGAGCAATAATTGTACGTTATCCAAAATTCCGTTTTCTTTCCAAGAAAATTCCTGGCGTATAATTTTTAGTAGACGAGTTAAAGTCTTACAACAAATTTGAAATCCGCAACAGTACCCTTCTTCTGTCTTTCTTACCGGTAATATGTCCACGTCGATTTTGCTAGGGTTTATTGCACTTTTTGTTCTTTTAAGTAGATCCTGATATTTTGATTTATTGTCCTTAATGTTTATAGATCCTACTATTATTCTGTTCTTATTGTTTAGCATTTGTGTGGGGGGGGGGACAAGGCACGGAAGTCTTTCATAAAGGTAAAGGCAGTGTTGGATTCCAATCGAGGTCAATAAACCTACCAACTCAAAAACCCTCCTTGATTATACCTTCATCCACCGTAAACGCAATTAAGGATAATTTCGGAGGGTTAGAGTGGGTTAGAGTAGGTGTAGACGCATTTGCTAGCGACCTCTCACTGCTGCGGCGCTGGTGTTCAGTCCAGGCCTGTCCCCCTCTCCTGTTCCATCATTCTCCCTGGCATCTTCGTTGGCAGCTCATTTAGGGTTTGCTGCGTCTTTCCCCTTGTACCGGCGTGAGGTGGTAGTCCACCGAAACCCTCTAAACCCGCGTGAGGTAATTCAACCCACTCTAACCCACTCTAACCCACTCTAACCCACTCTAACCCACTCTAACCCACTCTAACCCACTCTAACCCACTCTAATCCGCGTGAGGTGGTAATCTAACTCACTCTAACCCACGTGAGGTAATAATCCTCCATACCCAGTCCTCCAATCCGAGGATGAGTGGCCACGTCCACGTACCGTTGGCGATCACTTATTCATGAAATGGGTTCTGGCACCGACACGTGCTTCGTCCCTGGCCCTCTTCCGCTTAGCTACGACGTTCCGGAAATCGTCTATTCGCAGCGTAGTACCCATCCCTTCACACTTCCTCTCTCTCCAATGCCAATGGACGTCAACCGGGAAGATCGAGGCATCTGACAGAAATATCATAACTGAGGACTTCAAGATGTCGAAGAGCTAGTTTTAAATGTTTCAAGCGCACATTTGCTTCATGATTGGTATATGCGGTTTTATAAAAATTTTCATAAACTAATTTAGTACTACACCCAGGTTGTAAAATATTATTACTTCATTTATATTACAATATAATATTATTGCTTTATTACTTCTCTAATATTTATATTTACAAGTGTACTTTATAATGGCAAAATTCTAAGAAAATTGATAACCAAACGGTATGCCTTTCCCCTGTGAGACTTAATTGAACACTACCACGAAATTTGTATACCGAATATATCTTATATATCAGCTTGATCTTAAGAAAGAAATATTACTCAATAATGGAACTTGATTCATACTCACAATTCCAGTATCAGTTGTATTATTATGATGTTATTGCGTGCGGAAATATTTTTCTATCATTTGTGTAATCATGTAATATAAAGTTAATTGGGAATACACTATACGTTTCATCGTTTTAATTTTCTACCAATCTCGTAACTCAGTGTATACTTGTCGACCATCGTTTTCTTACTGAACCTCCGACAACAATTTTCCGCACACTACGAGCCTTCTGCGCATGTCCATCGGGTATTTCAGAATAATTAAAATTTCATCAATACATGCTATTAACTTATGCCGCTGAGAAATGCGTAAGATAATGAGCCCGGCGTATAATATAATGATTTTAAAATGCTTCCAATGAAAATGACGACCCTAGATTAAAATTATTGCAAGCCAGAATTATTCTAATGGCAAAATTGATGACCACCACTTAATTTTATCATTTTTCTCAACACGGTGGGTTTTAACTGTAAAACATTTAATGGTTAAATTAGATCTTGAATAAGTGATATCTCGCTGAATGTATTATGAATTATATTTGCCGGAGCAACGCGGTAAACTCTGCAGTCGTGAAAAGTCTTTCCTCAAACATGCGTTACGACGAGAACATTGCCTTCAGATTATTCTTCAAGACTATACATATTATAGGAAGCTGGCCGAAATCTGGCCGCAGTGCAGTGCGTGATACATTTCTAGTATTATTAATTGTTTCTTTTGTATTCACGGATCTCGTGACACAGGTAATTTACTTACCTATATGTGTATTCATTTCTTTTTACAATCGTCTTATTTTATGCATATATGTGCATGTATGTGTGTGCACCTCATTTGTTTATTCCTTTTCACATTCATACTCCTTCCCCAATTCCCACTCTAACGCACTCTAACCCATTCCGCTAAGCCCTTATCCTAACCCTACCAATAGTTTCTCCCTCCACCCTTATGTTTTCGAATCAAATGTGTGATTAATCAGAAATGATGCATTATAATATGATAAAATATGATTGTTATAAAGTCGTTTCAAGTACAGCTGCATTTCAGATATTATATATTTTCACGCACGATGTCGACCTTCGTTTCTTCATCGATGTTGTTCCGCAGCTTTTTATTACAATAGGAACTTCGCTTTTGATACCCGTTATAATCAGTAAGGGCAAACAATTCGAAGAAATAGTATCGTTAATGGAGAATGATTGGAAGGAACAACGAACCGAGGAGGAGAATGAGATTAAAGAAAAATGGTTCTCCAGGGGGAATAAACTGGTAACGTTCTTTTTGAGTAAGTATGAATGTCAAAAAAAAAGAAAAGAATTATATAACGGTGTAAAAACTAATTTAGGTTCTTTTATTTTTAGTCATATAAATACATTTGTCCTTTTTTATACCCTTCTGTTTTTTTATCAATTCCTTTTTCCAAGCTAGGTACTAAAGTACTGGTTAACTAATTTATATACCAACAATTTGTATATTTCGTACTTGTGTAATTTGTACATTATAGTTTATATGATACCGGCATTTATACTTTAATTCCGTAATTTTCAAATTCGATAAATTTAGAAATTTTAGGTGCCGTTGTTAAGAATTGTTTCATTAGACAAGAGAAATTATTAAATACCTCGTCGCACGATAAAATAAGTTTAGAAAAGATTATAAAAATTCCGATTATATGTCGGACTATATTTTTATTTACAACACAGTATAAGCATAAACAAATTACAAAAGATTCTCTCTTACTAAATCATTTTTTAAAATTGACAACTTCTGTTGAGGTTAGAGTTGGTTAGAGTAGGTTAGAATTTTTTAGCGGGAATTACGGGAGTTTTTCCGGTCTACTCGTACATTTTCGAACACACCACACAAGAAAATCGTTAAACCCTAATTGATATGTACTAATAATTAATGTCGACGGAAAACATGATCTTGGACCATGGAAATCATAAAGTGTAGTCAAAATTTTTGTGTACAGTATACGCATTCTTTGCGGTGGCCGCAGTACTGATGAGCGGTTTCATTGCGCCTTTACAAGATTTATTAATACCTCTTAACGATTCCCGCACGAAAAGATTGCCGTTATTCATGGAAGCATTCGTTGATCAAGAAAAGTATTTCTACTGGCTCATGCTTTACGTAACGATCGCAGCTAATACCATAATTTTTCTGATCGTCGCAGTAGAAACAGTCATCGCAATTGCCAATAGTCACGTTTGTGGAATGTTCAGCGTAGTCGGGTATGTGTACACGTGTTTAGTGAATATTTCAATGAAAACATCTAAATACTTTCATAGCCTGGTTTTATAAGATATAAATTGGAAAAAGTAATGTGCAATGCGAAAAATGTTGTACAAGGCGATGAGATTAATTTGGAGAAAGCAATAAACAATATGATGAAAAATTGCGTCAAGGAACACTGTAAATCACTACGGTGAGTATTACGAATGATAATTCACTTTGGAAGGCAATACTGATTTAATTATGCTAATATTTATTTGCGAAGGTTTGCCGAGCTACTATGTTCCTTGGCTGAGGACGGTGCATTTCTATCTAAAATCGGAGTCATTATTATTACCAGTGTATCATTAGTCGATTTAACTTCCATGGATGTAAGTAAACTTTGAGTCTTTCAATTTAAACGTACACGTTAGGACTGAAAAAATCTTCTGTTTGGTCTGTTCTTCGACACTTCTTGTACAAACTTGACAATTTAAACGTTGATGTTGATATTAGTTATCAACTTATATCGCCAACCTTGCACAGGTCATCAATACCGAATGTTATTGCAGCGACTTAGTCCTAGACCTATAGCCATTACCACGGGAGCGTTATTTCATTTTTACACGGTAAATTACATGGGACAGGATTTGATCGATTCCAGTTCAAAGATCTTCTGGAAGTCGTGAGTATTAATTTGAATAAATGGGACACTTACTCTCGTCGGATCCGTTTCTTTCGATATTTTTGTCTTTTGATCGCGTAAAATTGCAGCTACAATTCAAACTGGTACAATTATCCAATAACAGCACAAAAATCGTTATTAGTATTAATGACGAAGTCGTGCAAGTACTTTTCGGTAACGGCCAAAGGTTTCGGGGAGATATCCATCGTCAGCTTTAGTATGGTGAGAAAAATATATAAATACACAAGACTAATTCTCATGTCTACTGCCATGGAATAACATTTTTTTTAAATTACGTCTTTTACTAGGTTCTACGGGTAATTATGTCTTACTGCTTGGCTCTTAGGAAATTGGAGTGACTTTATGTCATCTATTTAAAAAATAATGAGAAGATTTTTAAACGTATGTATGCAACATGTAGTGTTACAAATTCTTCTACGAGTTGTGGGATTTTTTTAAAAACACCATTCTCGATAACTCCTTTTAACAATCCTGTTAATCAAATGTTAATCGTCCTGAATTAAAAGAGAATAGAATACAAGAAAGTGGTATACGTACAAATTTTTACATAGTTAAGTAATTCACGACAGTCGAAAATACATGTTCACAAATAGCAAAAGTTGCTAAATTTTTCTATAGAAATAATGTATATGATCTCTTTTCTTTTGTCAATAAACAAATTTTAGATTATTGTCATGAGTAATAATTGTAGGTTATCGAAAGTTCCATTTTCTTTCCAAGAAAATTCCTGGCGTATTAGTTTCAGTAGATATTTAAGGTTATTACATTTCACCTTTGTACAAATAAAAAGTATTGAACATTCGAATAGCGGCCAAACTGCGAGAGCATATTCTGCAAGTGGAAATAAGAAAAAATATTATGCGATGTTCGGTTCTCTCTTTCGAGAAAGAGTGGGTTAGAGTGGGTTAGAGTAGTCTTTATCATCCTCTCTAGATTATCGTCCAGTTTACATCCTTCTCCAACCACTCTGGATGAGCATAATTCGGCGTTTCATGTTCGAGTTTGTCGAATGGTAGACCAACTCCGGGTCAGCAGAAAAGTAGAAAACTCGCGGACACGGTAAAATTGTACGCGGGTGTTGTAGTATTACGATTATTTTGCGATTACCACAGTTTGCAAGTACGAGTTACTCGCCGTTATTTTTCTGGAAGATACTAGCACCGGAAGTGACGATTCGTAGTCTAGTCAACTTGACTGGCCTAAACGGAGCAATAATCCCTGCTCTTAAATCATAAATTTTGCCCAATCTCGAAAATAGATGGTCTGTAACTATTAATACTTAATACTTAAAATCATTAATTACTATTAATACTTAAAATTATTAATACTAAGAGGCCAGGAAGATGTCTAAATTTGTATATAAAGTTTTGCTTGATGATTGGTATAAGCGGTTTTGTAAAAATTTTCATAAACTATTTTAGTACTACATCCAGGTTGTAAAACATTATTACTTCATTTATATTATAATATAATATTATTGCTTTATTATTTGACTAAGATTTATATTTACAAGTGCACTTTATAATGGCAAAATTCTAAGAAAATTGATGATCAAACAGTATGCCTTTCCCTTGTGAGACTTAATTGAACACTACCACGAAATTTGTGTATCGAATACATCTTATATATTAGCTTGATCTTAAGAAAGAAATATTACTCAATAAAGGAACTCGATTCATACTCACTATACCAGTATCAGTTGTATTATTATAATGTTCTTCCGTACGGAAATATTTTTTTATCATTTGTATAATTATGGAATATAAAGTGAATTCGGAATACACTATACGTTTCATCGTTTAACTTATCTACCAATTCTCGTAACTCAGTGTACACTTGTCGACCATCGTTTCCTTACTGAAACTCTAGCAACAATTTTCCGTAAAATACGAGCCTTCTGCGCATGTCCATCGGGTATTTCAGAATAATGAAAATTTCATCAATGCATGCTATTAACTTATGCCGCAGAGAAATGCGTAAGATAATGAGCCCGGCGTATAATATAATGATTTAAAAATGCTTCCACTGAAAATGACGACCATAGATTAAATTTATTGCAAGCCACAATTATTCTAATGGAAAAATCGACGACCACCACCACTTAATTTTACCATTTTCCTCAACACGGTGGATATTAACTGTAAAACATTTAATGGGTAAATTAGATCTTGAATAACTGATATCTTGCTGAATGTATTATGAATAATATTTGCCGGACCAACGCGGTAAACTCTGCAGTCGTGAAAAGTTTTTCCTCAAGCATGGGTTACCGCGAGAATATTGTTTTCAGAATATCCTTCAAGTTTGTACATATCGTAGCGAGCTGGCCTAAATCTGGTCGCAGTGCAGTGCGTGACACATTTCTAGTATTATTCATTGTTTCTGTCATAATCTTGGCACTCGTAATACAGGTATTTTACTTAGCCAAGTATCGATTTAGTATGCCTAAAAGGAATCGTTTCTTACCAAAATAATGGGTCACTATACCACAGCCAGTTATAGAATTACAATTTCTAACATTCAATATTATTCGTTCAAAAAATCGTGATCTGGACTGAGAAATCTTAATGCAATGCTTAACAACAATAAATAAATTTATTGACAAACATTAATTTATATTCTCCAATCCTCATCATGATACGGATTGTTATTAATTAATTTTAAGTATAGCTGCATTTTAGGTGTTACTTTTAACCAAGTACAATGTCGATCTTCTATTTTTAATCGAAGTAGTTCCGCCGCTTTCTACGCTTACAGGATCTACATTTCTTTTACCAATTTTAATCAGCAAGTGCAAATACGTAAGCATTTACTGCCCACTGATGTTTAATCTTCAGCTGATAAGAATTTGAAAATTATTGCCAATTTGTACAGAGGTCTCTTACTTTTTAATTGAAAAATCTTTTCGAAACAAAACAGTTGGAGGAAATGAGAACATTAATGCAAAATGACGGAAAGGAACAACGAACGTACGAGGAAATTCAAATTAAAAAAAGGTGGTTCAGAAGAGGGGAAACAATGGCGACGTTTTTCTTGGGTAAATATGTGCCTGAAAAAAGGAAGGAAAAATTGTGAAAGTTTTTTAAAACTGTTCAACATTATTTTTTGTCACAATAATATTTTGCCGCTTTTTAAATCTCTCACTTTTTCATTTCTCTGCTTCTCTCTTTTATTGATTATTTTCTCCAAGCTAAATACTCAAGTACTAGCCAACTATTTTTGTTCAAGATTTCATTTCGTTTCAAAAACTTAAGTATAATTTTTTACACTTAAATATCTTCTGTTCTGCTTCTACGTTTTTTAACAGCGACAGGTTAATAAAATAGAAAATCTTGATATTAATTGATTTATCAAAACATTGTAAATCGTAATCGACATTTTTGTGTGCAGCATGTTCATTTCTTGCGATAATGGCATGCATAATGAGCAGTTTCGTTGCGCCACTAGAAGATTTATTAATACCTCTTAACGAATCTCGTACGAAAAAATTACCGTTCTTGATGGACCCGTTCGTTGATGAACAGAAATATTTCTACTGGCTCATGCTTTACACAGCGATCACGTGTAATACTGTAATTTTCTTTTTAGCCTCAGTAGCAATAGTCGTTGCTACTGTTGCTAATCATGTTTGTGGGATGTTCGGGGTAGTCGGGTATGTATACACGTATTTATCCAATGTTTCTACAAAAACGTGCAAATATTTTCATAGCACGGTTTTATAAGATATAAACTGGAAAATGTAATGTACTATGCGGAAAATTTTGTGCAAAATGGTCGTACTAATTTGGAAGAAGCGGTAAACCATACGATGAAAGTTTGCGTCGAGGAACATTGTAAAACTTTACGGTGAGTATTTCAAATGATAATTCACATTGGATGACAAATGGACTTAAATGTACTAACATTTGTACTCCAAGGGTTGGAGTGGGTTAGACTTAACTGTACTAACATTTGTATTCCAAGGGTTAGAGTAGGTTAGACTTAACTGTACTAACATTTGTTTTCCAAGGGTTGCCAAGCTATTATGTTTCGTCACTGATGACACTGTATTTCTCTATATAGTAGCAGTTATTCTTATTATGAGTATATCATTAGTCGACGTAACTTCTATGGATGTAAGTAAAATTCGTGTTTTTGAATTTCAACACGCGCGTTAAGGCGGGAAAAAACTTGAGTTTATCGGGCTGTCTGTAAAAACTTTACAATTTGAACGTTGATGTTGATGTTAGTCTTCAACTTATATCGCTAAACTTGCACAGGTTATCAATACCGCATATTATTGCAGTCATTTAGTTCTAAACCTGTAGCTTTGACCGTGGGACTATTATTTCATTTTTACATGATAAATTACATGGGACAGGACTTAATCGATTCCAGTTCAAAGATCTTCTGGCATGCGTAAGTATTAATTTGAATAAATGTAATACATATTCAACGTTTCTTGATCTTGCCAAATTGCAGTTATAATTCAAACTGGTACGATTATCCAGTAATGGCGCAAAAATCGTTATTAGTATTAATGACGAAATCGTTCAGGTACTGTTCGGTAAATGCCAAAGGTTTCGCTGAAATATCCATCATCAACTTTAGTATGGTAAGGAAAATGAAATATAAAACATCGATTCATGTCTTCTACTGTCTCCAAATAAAACATTTTTTACAAACTATATTTATCTTCAGGTTCTACAGATAACTATTTCTTACTGCTTGGCGCTTAGGAAATTGCAATAATTTTGTCACCTGTTTACAAAGTGCTGAAAAATTTTCTAGAATCATATATAGAAATTAAAGCCTTTCAAATTCTTTTATGACATGTGGGATTTATTAAAAACACCCCTTTCTTATCAATTTTATCTTCCGCCCCATTTTCCTTCAACGATCCATTCACAATTTTTGTATTTAAAAAATGAGTAGTGAATTGAAATTTAGTTCCGAGACCGCCGTTGGATGGCGCTGCTTTCTCGATAATGAAATTTAATCAACCGAGAATATATAGATAACAAAAACTTACATCTTCGTCGCAATTGCGGCCATTTATGTGTGATATATTACTTATATTTAGTTTTATACTTATTTGTCCAACTGCTTTGTCGAACAATTTTCTTTAATCTCTACAACAAAATTTGTGAAATTGTTACGATAAGGTTGTGTAATATAGTGAATTGTACATAATATTTGAATTATGGATAAGTGATAAAGGAAAATAACTGCGGTAAATGGAAAAAAGCTTTTCACAAACTGCGATTTTGTTGTATTTAACTTAGGATAAGTAATCTTGGTTAAGTATTACAAAGGCGACAAACCAACGCTCAAGCGTTTTGATTAATTTTTTGTAAATTTTTGGTCCTTTCGGGGGTTGATACGATAAACTGTTCTCAACAAGGCGCGATAGCCTTTATTAATAGTAAAGAGATTTACCACTAAAATATCGATAACAAATTTTTGGTGGTAAAGATGTTTACCGTGGAAATGTCGGTAACATATTCTTGATGGTAAGGAAGTTTGCCGTTCAAAGGTTAACACATTTTTTATGGTAAAGAAGTTTACCGTTCAAAGGTTAACACATTTTTGATGGTAAAGAAGTTTACTATTGAAATGTCGTTGATAAATTTATTATCTCTTGGGGGGTTAATACGATAAACTGTTCTCAACAAACTAGCCATAATCAGGACGACGGTCATATCGTGGTCCAATCTGTCTTCCTGTCGTGAGAACTTCTAATAGTCGTCCACGAAAAACAAAACAGCGTTTCAAGTATTTTTCAAACACTCCGAAGGCTGAGGATGTGTTCCTGAAACACTTCAAGGGCAATTTAGTCCTAAATAAATTAACGTGACTACCTGTTCTCAAGAAATAAAGAGAAAGTTGTGTCATAATACAATTTGGGGTCTTCTAATTGGCACATACAGTTCTTGGTAAAAAATTCAGTTTTCCAAGTACAAACAGTGCTGCCTTTCGAATGTTCTCGACAAATTTTTTAATCTTACGAGACTATCGCGATAAACTGTTCTCAACATACTGCTATCAGTATAATAATGGTAAAAATATTGACTCATGTCCATTTTACTGCTGTTGTTAGTAATAATACTATTTTACAATAATTGCTCGAGTGTTGTACTTGAGCTTGGCAATATGAACAAATGAGCAACAAAGAAAATAATGTTATGAACAAAATAGAACTACTTGGTCGCATGACATTTTAGACCAATCAGAGATCTTTATGGTCTCCTATTTCCTTAGCCAACAAAGCAAACAAGGACGTTATGAGCCATGACTTTACTGGACGAATTTTTTCAACAAAGTATTTTGAGTTTCGTTACAAATGAAACCGAAAAACGTGCGCATGTGGGATTAATGTTACGCGCACCATAGTTTCTGATTTAAGTGAACAAATTCTCGAGACGATTTTAATTCAGTATTATTAAGTTCTACGGGTGAAAACCACATTTTTTTATCACTACTAGAAGGTTGTTCTAAGTTCCTAATATCGAAAATTCAAAGTAGAAATTTAAAGATAATTAATTAGCTAGTTTTTGGTATTTACTTTATACATTTTGTCTACTTCATTCATATTTATTATAGTGCCTTTGCAGGGTACACCAAGAACTCCCGCTCCCTTTACAATTCTATCCTTATTCTCACGCTTACTCCTAATTTATTAAATTGTTAAAATTGTACCAAGTTTAAAGAAAACAAGTAAAATACTGTTATTATTGACAGTACAGGTGCAAATGTGTTTGAGGATTTTTAAGGATTTTTGTTCAAGGATTGTGTTAAAATTTAGCTCAGTGCTCCTGGAATAAATATTAATTCAATTCAATTCAAAAAATTTCACTACACTATACTATATTTCTCTATTTTACTACACTATTCCACTATAATATTCTATTACAATATTTCACTACAATATTTCACTATACTATTTCACTACAATATTTCACTACACTATGGTCATTGTGCCTTGATGAGAACAGTTTAACGTGCTAGCCTCTGAAGAATTACACCTAATTTTCTTCAACTTTTTCAATAACGTTGAACATACATCAATCAGAGTACATATGATTATCGACATTACGAATAGTTTGAATTTTTTGAAAATTATTGAAACACGTGAGATTAGCAACATTAATGATTTTACTATTGTATTGTTCATTAACATTGTAAATGATATGCAGCAAAACGAAGAAAGTTATATTGCACCCTTTCAAGAAGTTCAATATATTTGGAGAAAGTGACCAAATAGGAGAAGAATATTCAAGACATGGTCTAACAAGAGAAGAATATCTTGAACGTTAAAGGATTCGAAAATTCGGATGAAAAACGCTCCAGGAAGCCGAAAGACCGCATAGCTAAGATAAGAATAAAATGGTAGTGCGCTTTAAAGGAAAGAGAAAAATGTAGAAGAATCTACAAGAATTAAAAGAATCTAGAAGAATCTAAAAGAAACTAAAAGAATTTAAAAGATTCTAGAAGAATCTAAAAGAAATCCAAGGTCACGTACGAGGTTCATACGTGGAAGAGAAGAATAAGAATAGAAAGAATAGAATAAGAAAAGCTTTACCATTTAACACTTGGTTAAATTAAACGAGAGTTTATTCCTTTTACACTAATCAACCAAGTTCAGCAGTTCTTCCTGTAAATTACGACTATCTTAGATGTTATTAACACAATGAAAGACCTTAAAATCATCCGCATGAAGAAGAAATGTACTATGAATAATAACATCCGCAATATCATTCATAAATAAATTAAAAAGAAGAAAGAAGAAAAAGAAACCCTCGATATAACGTACATATAACATGCAATGATAATAAAATAATTTGTATACAGTATGCACGTTATGGACAGCACAAAATTTGCCAATTTTGGCTTGTTCTTCAGTTGACTCGTCGTAAAACTGATTTTGCCATTGGCTCCTTTTTCATTGACCACCTCGTCTTGGGCACTCATGGGCCTTGTCAATTTTTCTGTGGCCCATTTCCATAATTATAATTAGAAAGCCTTCTAAATATGGAAATTTAGATGTGAGTGCAGTAAATTCCTTCACAAAATCTTGATGATGAAAGGATAATGTTTTTCTACAAAGAAGTGTGGAGTGGGAAACAGGATCGTGAGAAACGGTATTTGATAAAACTGAAGGCTCTCTTCTGACGGATATTTTCATCGAAGTTCTTAAGAACTTATAAAACTTGCATCATTCTTAATAAATCTACTTCACTGGTTTCTTTCAGAGATTTTGTAGAAATTTTGTATATTAGATACTTCGTCGCTTTCCTAGCTCAGTGTTATTCGACGAATGATATAAGAAATAAATTGAGGCAGCAGGAAATTTAGAATTTGTGAAATGATTCTTGAGTTGGATTTTGTTCGCAAAATAAAGCGAAGGAAGTGCGAAAGCAGAGGGACACAATGGCACCGCCGAAAAAAATATCCTAAAAATAAATTAGTGAACATTCCCCGGTTCTCGATTTATCTAAAAAAATTTTTTTATGAATCCCGTTGTAGTTTTGAGCGCTGTTGCAATTTTCAGCACTGATAATTTTCAGCACTGTGGTAATTATAGGTTAATTAATACCGTTATAATTTTCACTACAGTGATGATCATGAGTCCCGTGGTAATTTTTACCACAGTGACGATCTTGAATCCCGTTGTAGTTTTCAGCACTGTGGTAATTATATATTAATTAATACCATTGCAGTTCTCACTACCGTGATGATTTTAAATCTCGTGGTAGTTTTCACTACAATGATGTTCATTAGTCCGAATATTCCCGGATTGCACCCCGTTGTCGTTTTCAGCTCTATGGTAATTGCAATTCTCAGCACTACAATGGTCTGCTGTATGGCAGTGCTTAGCACTGTAATAATATTCAGCAGTTCTGCTGTGTGGCTGTTCTCAGTACTATAATAATCTTCAGCTGTGTGGTTGTTCTCAGCACTGTAATAATATTCGACATTGTGACAATTTTTCCACCGTTGAAGCTTGCTCTTCACGAGGCTCTTCTGGAACCCTTGCATCTTTACATGACCTTTCTGCGCCATTTTGTGCACTTTCTTTTATGCAATTATAATTAGATAGTATTATAGAATTTAGCGTAAACAGAATAGAAACAATAGATACGCAGAATCTACCGTTCCGTTCGATTGTCTCGAAACAACTGAAATATGCTGTGCAAATTTTCCCTTCGGAAGTAAACACTACTTTCATCCCACGGACCACTAGAGATGCTTATTTTAAAAAAAACTAATAACATCCGATGTCATTAATTCCTTTCGGTGTTGTCTGGTATCCAGCACTGATTTCCAGTTTCGAAAGAAACCTTGGAACGGTGCGGTCGTGATTTCCGATATTTTACATTTGTACAAATTTACATTTTGTTTTGAAAGAGTCAGGGTCCAGGCGAGACAGGGAAAAAGCATTTGTTGGCGAGTAATTCTAACAAATCTTAGAATAAGGGAACCAAATCTTAGAAACAAGCAAATCTGAGACAAGGGAACCGCCAATTCTCGAATGTACAGAATAATGCGTTAATTGACTACGGAACGTCGACGTTACGATCGACCTAAATTCTATGAGTTCCCAAAACTGACTGCTCCGAAGCCGACTGAGAGGCTTCCTTATATAGCCTAACGTACGCTCATCCAGTTATTTCATACAATGTTCAAAATTTCAAATATTTCATAATTTCAAATACTACCAGCTAGTATACACGCTTTAAGTAACGCTAACTTTTCTTTTCGTTTACACATTAGAATTTACACGTAAATTTGTTCATTAATATCCATCTTAAATAGTTACAATTGTAGCTAATGATGGGATTAATTCGAGAGTACTACTATCAATAAATATACATTACGGTAGCAAATTCAATTCCCCTGGTGACAATGGGTAGTGGAACACTTTTTGGCTGCGCAGTTAAATTCATTTTTGGTTCCCACACGCATGTGAAAAGCTTCCACCTTCCATTAATGGGCACCAGGACCTAATTTCTTCTTCGCAGAGCGAATCTTAAATTTCTTCTCAGTTGGGTCCTGGGGGAAAGATTTCTTATCTAACATTTTTATTTGAAACAAAATCAATCAGACAAAGAGTAATCTGCTTTCTATTTGAACCGCAAATTTCCCGTTTTAACAATAATGGTAGATGTACTCGTAACAATGCGCAGAAGCATCTGCGCATGGTGCGCATCCACGGACCAATGAGCAGTGACCAAGGGGTATATAAAAAGGTAGACCACCGCGAAGCGGTTATTCTTCCGACAAACAATGTCGAGGCAATATATCCAGTCGATATAATTGATTCAACTCTTTATTTATCAGTTAACTTCACACTCTGGGAATGAATGCGTTTCGTAACAACTGTCACGTAATTAATAATAAATGCGTTAATCTATTGAGATTACCTACCACATTAGATTATTGTAAATATAATTGAGATACAAAGACCTATAATGAAATAAAATTTCTTGGAAGTGAATAAATATTGTCAAACATTGAATGGTGTTCTGAATTAATTGAACCTAAAAATACTGTTGAACCTAAAAATAGTCTAACGTCTTTAGATTAAAACGTACAAAGTGTAGCACAAATGAGTCGCACAAAATTCTGCGTGACAAAAATGGTACTGATGTTATAGTTAATTATTTCACGTTCAGCGGGGTCATTAAAACCTCAATAAATAAATGCAAACTATGCCAAAACCCGTTATCCATATCAATTATTGAAATAAATAATATCGACCAAATTGAAAACGTAAACACTGCAACTATTAGTGAACCGAGCAAAAAAAATATCTAGTAAGAAAAAAAGAAGTAATCCAGAGCAACAGTATGAAGAATTAATTGAAAGTATACCTTTAAATAATAGAGTCAAACGACTATTAGTAATATTAACTAATACAAACATGATCCATGAGAAAACGGCTAGAATAAGATTACAGGATTTAAATCGAAACCTTCAGAATAACATAGAGGTAAACATGAATATCAACAAACTGAAGGTCCGTAGCGAAAATATTGAGAATCGTTTGAAAACAATCGAAATGCTGAAAAATAATAAATTCGATTTCCACACATATTCTTCCAAACTGCATAAAAGCAACAAAATCGTAATAAAAGATTAAAAAAAGATCAGAATGGGTCAATGGGCTGCCTCAGTGAGTACCGTCGATAATGTAGGTTTCCCCAAGGACTTCTTCGTCAACTCCAATGCGGAATTTTAACCTTTAGATGGGAATTTTTGATCTTCTATTCATTGCAAAAGGACAAACCCTGGAACAATTACTGGCAAAGTGTGTTTACTATCAGGTAAGAAATCACTAGTACTTTAGGATTACCAATGAAATTTTTTTCAGCGATGCAGACTACCATGGAAGCCAAGGACACACGTAAAAGTCCGGATCAGCGAACAAGACTCAACACAGTCAACGAATCGAAAGCAAAAACAGATGAATATTTAGGTTTATATATTATAATTTGACATAACACAGTTTATTCATTATTTCTTTTGTATTCCAATTTGTTGTAGGTGGTACAACGTTTAATGTATGCGGTTGTGAACAATCGTTTACAATTCATTCCAGTATTCTAAAGATTACTATACTGCCCTAATTAACACACTTGGGGGTACATAAAAAGCGAATTCTATGAACCTCTATAGAATTCTTTTCACGCGGTTATTTTATTTTTGGGAAATATTTTAGTTCAAAGCATACCTATTTTAGTTCTTAGACACCTCTATAACTTCCAAAGTATCCGTTGCACGGAAAAGTTTTGTATACAAAAGCGGCATGGTTCAAAGGGGTACATTATGTAGTGTATTTATTTTTCTTACAGGTGGAAGCGTTTCGGAGATACGAGGATCAACTTTGTTGTTTTAAATGGAATACTATATTTTGTATACCAAAATATGTAAAAACGACGAATTTTAAGTAAAAAAGTGTTGACCTTCATTAATCCTAAACCTAATAATTAACGAGTAATTTTGCTTTATTTCTTGAAAATTTTCTTCGCGTAATATCGAATTAGAGATTCAACCTCATCGCACGTTTCCGCAGGTCAGCGAAATGTTTACGCGACAATGTTTATCAACACGACAACGTCTATCATGATCCGCAATATCCCATCATGTTCATAATTCAGTATTTCAGTTGCCTTCGGCGTTTGTGTGCAATTATCGGGAAGATAAAAGTAAGAATCAAATATTGTAATAGCGAAAAAGTTGATATGCTTCTAGTTGATATGCTGATACTTTTGTTAATATGCTGAAAAAATAAACCGTAAAAATGCAACGAGAGCTCAAGGTATGTATGCCGAAATGCATGTGTGAAATGAATATGTGAATCGCTTGGACGAATCGGAAGTTTTAATGTTCAAGGTTGAATCCCTAATTTCATATTACGCGAAGAAAATTTTCAAGAAATAAAGTGAAGAAATAAAGTGGACAGAAATATAGAAAAATATCGAATTTTGAGTAAAAAAGTCATTAGCCCTAAACCTAATAAGGTTTATTATTATTCCTATTGCTATATATTTCCCGTACCAAACGGATCCTGGTTATGGGCTTTGACCTGCTTGTCTTAAGCCATTTTCAGCCACTCCAACCTCTAAAGGTTCCAGTCTCACTGGATTGTGGTTTTTCCCTGGGGACCTACCACCTGTCTACTAATCGGCTCATTTTACTCACCTTTATTAAAGCGATCCAGCTTCCATCGTAGACAACAATCATTGCATATCTAAGAGTGACTATGATGATTTAGATTACCGTAGGAATACGACAGCTAAGTAAATTCTATTTTCATTTCTTTTGTTTCAAGTCCCTACGCGGAAAATGGAAAATACAATGCTACAACCGATGATCATTGGCTCGAAGAAATCTGCAATTGGGACACTTTTAGCCTAGTAAATTTTATTATTCTGGTCGAGCAATGGCAAGGTAAGTATAATAATCGACTTTGATTATGAACTAATTCTCTTTTTTCTTATCGCAGATCACGGAGTGAAAACTAGGAATAATTCAAGGTACCATTACTGCTTCCAATACATGAGAATTACGTCAATTTTCTCTACTGGACAGCGATTATAGTAATCAGGACGTAGACTGGTAAGTACAATACCTTTTTTAGTTTTTTTTTTATTTCATATTCGTTTTCATGCGAAGTTTATAATATTAGTTTTCCTATTCTCGATTAACTTACGTCAAGAACCAATGACTTTTCATCATTAATTTTATCCATGTTTTAGGGTTCTCCAGGTGAAACACGTTAGGAACATGAGGTAAGTAGAGTAATCTATTTTTATTACACTAATATCTCTTTTCTTTTTCTTTCAGGTCACGAGACGGATACCAAACAATATTCGAATTAAGACTACCAATTATATTAACTATACTAACCTAAGACGTGGATCGGTAAGTATTATTCTTTTTAATTTCTTCATTAACTTTTCCTTTTGTTTCAGGGTCCTATTTGCTGATACTTGGATGTATAACACTCAGGAATTGGACGGCTAGAAATGACTTCAATACATATTTTTTGTTCTTTACACCAGTTTTATTGAGTAAATGGTTTACAAGTCAGAGAATTATCTCGCGGCACAGTGTTCTGCACAGCAGCGCGGTGAAATTCAGAATTGGCCATTCGATGATGTACGCTATTACAAAATTTGATGATGGACGTTGATTTTCCCGGATTCATTTTTGATAACACGCATGTGTCTTAGATTTTACATATAACTGCTTACGTGTACTGATTTTATGTATAAAAATTAATTTTATGCTACTAATATCCGACCCTATGAACTAAACCAGATAATGTTTACAATTATTATCTAAGTAGTGAACTTCGTTTCTGCCGGATTTCTTTTTTACATTTTCTGTATATAACGTAATATAATAAGTATTTGGAATAACACAAAAAAGGTAATGACTTAAAAATAAATTCTCCTGTTTTCTTTTAACAAAATGGTTTTTCTTCAACATAAGCACTTATTAAAATAATAATAACACCGACTCGAGGAGTGGTTTGCGATCGTGTCCTCCACAGGGTGGGTTTATGAATGAACAATGTGTTTCTTTGCCTTACTTTCGGGATGAGGATGGATGCGCACAGCAATTAAAAACGGCTGAACATTGGTTAGCGCGGTGATCAGAGCCGCCGCATCTGTAGCAACAACCGCTACGATCTACCGCGCTTGTGCAATGTTGCCTAATGTGGCCAGTCTTCAAACATCGGAAGCACTGCAGTGGACGGGGCGCGAGAATTTCTACAGACGCGGAGACCCAGCCAATGAGAATCCTTCCGGAATCAGCGACCTTCTTGGCCGCCGAAATGGGACACTGGACCCACAAGGTGCCCAACTCACAGGGAGACCTGCGTATTTCACCTACGCGCACGTCTTCCTCGTTGCACCCCCCAACCCTAGCAACAGTCATGGCCACCTCGTTCGGGGTCACCGAGTCGTCCAAACCCTTGACGAGCAGCTCTGCGCGTTTTGAGGGTTGAAGAACATTGACCTTTTGCTCCGTCGGCGAGTCTTTGACGCTGTTGGCCGGGAAATCGGAATTGTCGGGTTCCTCGACCTTCACAGAGACGGTGCCCAACTCAGCCATGTCAACGTTCGCCTGAGCCGCGGAGATCACCTGAGTGTACGTCATGGGGGGCTGTTTTGACGCGGTCGACGTGACAGTTGACGGAGGACGGCGAAACTTGGCTTTCTTGGCTCTCCTGCCCTTCTTGCTATTCTTGCCGGACTTGTTTCCCATGGGCCTTGGCCTCCGCGGCACCACTCTCGGCCATTTCGCTTCCTTCATCGGAGGAGAAGGAGGAGATGGAAGGGATCGCGGGTCCCGGAATGTCGAAGCTGGTGGATAAATACCGGTTCTGTCTGGACTCCTGGCCGTTCTCGCATTGAGGACTTCCTCCCGAAGAGCGCACAGTTTGTTCTCGATCAAAGCCCCGATGCGTTCAACGAGAGGGTCCTCCGGGCAACTGGGTGCCGGCAATTGAGGAGTCCTGGGAGGTGAGGGGGAAGGTGGCACAGCAACTGCCGCGTTGCGAAGATCAGCGATCTCCGCTTTCATCCTTTCCATCTCCGCCATCATCCCGTCCATCTTCTCCCTCATCTCTTGGAGCTCAGGCAAAAACCGCGAGTTAACATCCTCGAATTGTTGATTATTGGAGCCTTCAGCAGCGATTGCCCTGCGACCCAGCTCAATGGTTGCCGCCTTGAGTCTCCTCGACGCCAGCTGAAGAACCCTCAGAGAAGAATCCGATATCATGTCCCTGGTCATCTCGGCGATCGTCTCAACCGTCGACACAGCTTTCTCGGCCTTAACCTGAATTTCTTCGGGTCCAAGGTCGCTGAGATCCGCGAGATAACTCTCCAACTCCGGCAAGTCTTTATCAGACTCATTTTTAATGACGCCGAGGTATTCCAGGTGCTTCTGTCCAAACTCCTTCTTCTCAGCTGTGGTTAAAGTCTTCCTCGCCTCAATAATGCCAAGATTGTCCGCGGTCAAGCGAGGTTTTTTCTTCTTCTGGGAGTCGTTGATGCTCGGGCTGCTGCAGGAAGACGTCGTGGACGCGGTACTGTTGTCCTTTTCCCCAGTACCATCAGTTCCTCCGGTACTCGGGAAAGTCCGTCTTCTGAGGCTGCGGGCCACGATATCCGGGCAGAGTCTTTCAATCTTGACGACTGCGCGCCTCGTGCGCAAGATCCTCCTATTCTCGGTCTCTCCGGGACCTGTGGACCTGAAATTGGTCGACCTGGGCCCGGAAGTGTTGGCGATAGCTCGTTCCATCGCCGTGCTCGCCAGTGACACGGCGGTTGGCCCATCGTACGATGACGACATGGCGCCGACTGGGACAGTATCGACGCCACGCCGGTCTCTGGAGGTCCGAAACCCCTGAGACGGTAAGTTCAACTCCCTCTCGTGGTCCATCATGAAGTATCTAACAGGTTGGTTTGGTTTCGGAGTTTTCCTTCTCCTAGGTCGACCGCCAACCAAGGCTCACGAACTCGACCTGTCCGCGGTTATTTTTCGAGGTGGCCAGTTCCTCTAGTCCAGCACCGAAGCTCACGAGCCTGGACACCCGGGGTGGAGCGCTTATTTAGAGGCGACGCTCGTCCGCCTCGTCGTGGGAACTTTTTCGAGCTTCTCGGGCTTTTCTTGGGCCTCTTCCTCCCCAGGAAGAACCCACCCAGCTCTCGGCATCCCACCGCTGTTTGTCCGCGGCCGCTTATTCCCCCACGAAGGAGTTATTCACAGCTAACCTCCGTTGAGACGGAGGCCGTTCCCCTATCCGCAACCTGGGGACGCGCTCGGTAGCAGTCAGCTCTGCCCCTCCGCTAGAGCCCGAGAATCCACTCTCACACACCCAAAGTCTAAGCCTTTACTTCTCCTTTTGCAGGTACTCAAATGAACCAGGGCAACAGAATGGTCACCCTGTAGGTCTACGTGGAGATTAATTGTGCAGACAAGAATCAGGCAATGAAGGTAAGTAATTCAATCTTCGCACTTCACTCATCTTTTTTTTCAGGTAAACGAATGGATCAGCGAACTAGGGAAACAGGATGGCTATCCTGCTGTCTTTCTAGAATTTTGAAAAAGGACTCCACACAGTCATAACTATGATTTAAAAAAGGGTTCCTATGGAAACCGTTATTAGAAATTCAATGTAGTGCCTATTTCAATGATATAGACAAAAATATGAAATTATTTTACGGCAGAACGTAATTTTATCTCCACAGAAAACATTCTCATGCTGCAGGAACCATCTTATGGAGGAAAGAGGAAACAAACACCATACTGTCACATATTAAGCATTAATTAATTAATGTACATATTACGGATTCATTGTTTAAACAAGAATTTCTTTTGATAGAAACAACTTTAACAAACTCCTAAATGTTTTAATAGAAAAGACTCTCACCACTAACGTATGGAATTATTCCGCTATAATTCATTGAAATCTTTACATTCACTTTTCAAATGTATTGAAGGAATAATCAAGTTTAAATATATTTCATCCTTATTGCACATTAATTATTGAATTAGTAATTGGGATAATCAAACGGAAATCAATTTCTCTGAAATATCCATCTACAGGAATATTTAGAATACAATAAAGCAGTTAACAGTAGATAGTTGTCTATGCAAGGTTTCAAGAAAATCGTAAACAGATATATATGAATCTATATATGAGTATATATTAAAAACAACAAACGATAAATAATACATTTTCAATGCATAAGAACTATCGCCTTATCGGATCAAACGTGACAAACTAAATTAATTCAATTTTTTCAAATCATTTAACAATGTTTCATTTCTCGTCAACCAATTTTTTTCTCAATTAAATATAAATCTCTTTTCTGAGTATGTTCATGGTAGCAAACCACAGGAAACTATAAACTAAATCGTTGTTTTCTTACAGTCTAAAAACAGTAACAGGACCGACTTTATAATGATTAATATAAATCAAAATTAACCGCAACATTGTTGCTTGCGCCGGTACGAATACCTGCTTAATAAGAAAAACTTATCCGTAATCAAATCATCAAACAAATACAATCTTAAGCTCATTAAAACAATGCAATAGACTTAAATGACTAATAAAATGTAAAAGTCTTTAAAGGTTTTTCCTTAAAAAAATATAAACATCTTCAGTTTCGTTGCAAAAGTGATATAAATATCTTTGAAGACCTTTTTCTAAAAACTATAAATATTATCAGGTTCTCTGCAGAGATGATCTTGTTCTTGAGCTTCAGGAATGGCGTTTCGCAACATCGGAAAAACTGATAACAACTACAGCCCAATGCTAGCTGCCAAGTCGCCAGGAATCCAAGTGAAGGCCTTGTTAGGAGTAGAGGATATTCTTGCAGACGATTTTGAATGATCCGCGGGAACTGGATCAGTTCCCTGTAGATTCCTGGCCGTTGTTTCACGTTTCCGTGGCGAACTTCTCAAAATTTTCTTCGAAGCGAACGTTCCAGGTGTAGAATGGTGCCTGAGCTTCTTTTGCCTCAGCCGATCATTCATCTCGTTCTCGTTCTTGTCCGTCACTTCCGCGTAGCACGTTCGTTTCACCCTGCGCCCTGAGTTGGTGTAGCCAACGTTTTGCTCGTCCGGAGCCTCAGGTACATGGACCTTAGAAGATTCAACGTTGATTCTTTCTAGACGCACCACCGGAAAACAGTTAACCACCGTGCTCTTTGGTCTGGGCCGCTGGGATCTGTCTGATGATTGTTCCTGGGAACGGTTGGTGAACCTCATCGTCGGGGACAATGAGCCATTTCCCTCCTCGAGTGCAAGAACATTGGTAAAGGACAAGTCCACTGACTCCATCGATCCGCTTTCATCTTGATTTTTTTCGCTCGTGGTAATCTTGGGTGAGTCAGGTACATTGAGCACGTTCAAAAGGTTGTCGAAATTTTCTGTTATATCCACCCTTTCGCCGATAATACCAGCCCGTTGTTTACGGACAATGTTTATCTTCTCTTTTATAACATCCCGTAATAACTGTTCTTCTTGTATGAGCTTTTGCCAGGCCTCAGCAAGCTCACGTTCCACGTGCCACATGCGTTTGCTCCACAGAGTGTCACTCGTGTCAATTATTACTGGAGAAATGGATTTCGATGTTTCAATAGGTCCAAACGTGCCTGATTGCCCGTTCACCGTGGTGGCAATTTGAATCTCCTGTTTATTTCTTTTTCGACCAACTGTGCTTGTTATGGTAACAGACAGGGTGCTCGAATGAAAGTCGATCTTGGCTTCCCATGACTTCAGGACATCAAGCCCCAAGAGTATTGTGTCGACATCAGCGACGACAAACGAAATTTTCGTCCAAATTTGGCCGATTTTTAGTTTCACCACAGCTCGACCTTCAATCGTTTTTGCAGCTCCAATTAAATCCTCAACGACTTCTTTCCTCTCCAGGGGAAAACACTGGTAATCCAGGGAATGGAGACTCTGGAGAATCCGATGATCGATGACGGAGATTGAAGATCCTGGATCCAAAATCGCACGGAACTGATTGTGCGATGTCTGCACGGTGATCCACGTAATGACCTTGGGAGTTATGGTTGGCCGGTGATTTCCCGCCGACGAATTCATGTTTCTCAGCATCGTCATCATCTTTATCGGCCGATTTCCTGTAGTTGGATTCACAGATGGACGGTTAGGTTTCAACTGTCGCGTATTCCCCAGTAGTTCGACGATGATCTCGATTCCGCGAACACGCATGCGCCGGGATGAGGAGGACCGTTCGTATTTTCTACGGCCTCTGATTGGTCAATTCAAGTTTCTCGTAACCCTGGTTTTCAATGTTCGATCGCACGTGGCGCCATCTGCACACGAATTCACATGGCCAAGTTCGGAAGTATTATAAAATTGACTGGCGATATTCACAATTCCACGGAATGATTTTTATTAATATCTTTACTCAGTGGCGAGCTTTTTGTGTATCAAGCATTTTAAAAACTAACTGCTATCACTTGGAACTGCGTTATAATCAGCACAAGAAATATGAGATATTACGTCATCGTTGCGACGATTAATCAGCAGACAGAATAATAACTCAAAGGAATATACACGCCTATTAAATTGATTTTAAAGCACGTTTTACTCATATTAGAATTTTGAAAAAGAATTTCATGTAGCGGTAGCAATGACTAGAAAAAAAAGTTTTATATGGAGGCCCTTTTTCGCAAATCAATGTAACACCTATTTCAATAATGCAAATGCATAAATGCACTAGAGCAAAATTTTATCTCTATAAAAAATGTTATGATGGCCACAGTAACTATATTATGGAAAAAGAAATAGACTGAAATACTGTACTGTAATATATTGCGTATTAATTAATTAATGTACATGTTATTGATTAGTTATTTAAACAAGAAATTCTTTTCATAGGAATAAGGTTTCACTTTCATTTCCTTTTCATAGGTTTCTAGATATTGTAATGGAAAAGATTTTGATGCTTTCTTCTACATTTTACAAATTGAGGTAAATATATTAGTACGAATTTATACGTACGATTTATCAATGAAACATAATTTCACCCATACGTTTCCTACATCATAGAATATTAACTAACATATGAAATTATTTCCCTTTCATTAATTCAAATCTTTAAAATCACTTTTCAAACGTACTGAATGAATAATTCAGTTTAAACATGTGTCATTCTTATTGCAACTTTAATTGTTTAATTGGTAATTAGAATACTTAAACACGAATTAATTAAAATGTGCAGTGTCATTGTTGTACTTACAAAAAATAAAGTTATAGGAAAATAAATGTTTTTTTTTCTATTACAAATAACAGATATAATATTTTTTAAAACTTTGCGTAGAAACTAACCTCTTCGTGTATACCGGTTTTACTGTATGTATGTTTATGCATAAAGAATTGCATTCACACTTTTCGTACGTCGTTAAATTACCAAAAAAAAATGAAACCGTAAGACGACAGGTGTTTTTGTATTAATTAACTTTTTCTTCTACAAATTCTTTCTATCACTAACTAAAGAAAATATATAAACTGGCCTAATAGAATGAATGACTTACCCTGTGAATATATCTGTGTATAGATATATTATCAGTCTTATTTTGGTCTTATGTAGGTCCTTCGAGTACCGTTGCCAACAATTTCTTTTTGAGCCACATTCATAAAATCCTTCTGCCCCCAAAGACAAAAAGACAATGCACCAACAAAGGTAGTTATTGTCCGCACAATCGTATTTTCTAACCGTGAAAAAAACGGACATTTTGATACAACGAAAGTCAAAATTCAGAAGTATGTTACTGAATGACGAACAAAATGCATTATTTGATATATAACGTACTGAATAATAAACAAAATATATTACCGATTAATGAACAAAACACATTAGTGAAATGAAATTTCGATTCACATTATTTACAGTTGTGGCGTCATGTAAGGGGCAGCCATCTTGGGTGCTGCGCGCGCATCTTTTATCCTCTTCTAATTAAGAAAGACTATTTCCATCACTGTCTTACAACTTTACATATCTCGCCTCTCTCACTCTCTCCTTCACTTTATGAGTTTATATTATAGGAAAAGAAGGAAATATAATATGTGCAAAACAGGGCAAACTACAAGACGATTCTTTTTCCGTGAACAAAGTATGCGTAATATAAGAAAGCCAACTAAAAATTCCTACACTGTAGAGGAGTTAAATATTTTAATGTGGAGATCGATTAGTTTCGCTTACGCCACCAGGGGGAACTGTAAAACGAAGCGCCATACTGTTACATTAAATTCGTTTAATACTTCACAATTCTTTGTGCCACGCCTTACGTTCCATAGTGTTTTGTCTAGACGCTGAAAAAAACTGTTAAAATCAGTGTATTTAATTAAAATAAAAAGTCTTAGAAGATGTATGCAAAAGTATTATTGACACTCGTTTTAGTTACCGTTTCGGTAAAACAAGGTAATGTAAATAAATAAATTCATTTATAATGGGTGTGGTTTTTCAAATAGTAGTAAACAAAAATTTTTCATGATTCAATTAATTTCAATTCGTTAGTTTAAATACAAAAACAAGTATTTGCTCGTCTCAAAAACTATAGATTTTTATCGAAAAAAATGACAACATAATAAAAACTGCTCAATATTAATCAAAGCATCAGTAATGACTAATACTGTTATTTGACATTAATGAACTAAACAATAAAAATATATATTTTTTTTAAAATTCGTGAGATACAAAGTAAACTAAAATCAAACCTAACTTTTATACATATTTAATTCAGAACTTTTTACTTTCACTCTTTGTTTATATTAATCTAAGCTAATTTTTGTAAAATAATTTTATAGGTTAGAGTGGATTTACATTTTATTAAAAAAAATAAAATTTTTCTTAAATAACAAAAAATTCAGTAAGATAAAACTTCCTATTATTTTAAAACATAAACAATTATAGCTCAGCATTTTCTTCAATTTTTACTAAAACAACCACTGAGGCGTCAATAATAAATAATACTTGATAATTATTATACTTTTAGGAGAAGGATTATACTGTTACCGATGTAACAGTAATCAACCAGGGTGTGGAACACCATTGAATTGGCTTTGGTATTGGGGCGAAACCTGTCCAGAACCAGACGATAAATGCGTAAAGATACTTGAAAGAAAAGGAGGTAATTCGTCAAATAAACAGAGGAAAAATAAGAATTCTAAACATTATTTAACTCTTTGAGGCACAATACATGTTTTTTCCAATGCATCTATTAAATACGTACTTCTCATACCTGTGACAAAACAAAATAGGTTGAATATATTTTGAACTGTTATAGTTACGAGTTATCTTTACCCTTTGCACTTGAAGAAACTTGTAATATAATGTAAAATGGATGGCAAAAGGTTAATATTTCACATATACATACCATATACTTTATAAGTACTAAGATTATGTGAATACTAAAAACACAGTACACTTTTTACCCTATTATGCCTCAAAGAATTAATACAATTTTCCATTGGATATATAACCGATTACGTTGCTCCATGCTTATGAATTTTATCATCTTTTCAGCTGAAACAATCATTACAAGGGAATGTTTGAGCTCTGTAAGGAGCTTCAGGACGGACATTCCAGCTGATCATTATGAAGGTTGTCGTCCTGCTGCAAAAGACCTTCATCTTGGTCACTACGTAAATAACAGTATTCACCAGTTGGATATTCATCGTGACTATTACGATGAAGTGACATGGTGTTTCTGTTATTTCGATCACAGATGCAATACTGCCACTAGTATCTCCACTCCACTATTCTTATTAGTTTTAGCAGTTATTACACAAAGAATTATAACACAATAATAGTACATAGTTAATATGAATAGTTAAGATTCCGTCCATTTTTAACATAAGTAAGAATTTTAGAGTTTTATTGTAAATACTATTATTGTAAATACTGTACATATCACATACCGTAACGTGTTTTATATAAAATTTTTATTTATAGTGAACGTAACATTTTATACATTTTCTACGTTTTAAGATTACAGTGAACATTGAACCGTCCAATTTACAAATCTCAGAGAAATTTATTATTGTCATTACACACAGTTGATGAATAAAAACTGTGAGACTGATTTGTTGTAAAAACCTTATTTATTCTATTAACATCATTGTACAATATTTCAATTTTTATTGCTATTCATTGGCCGGATACAATTTTGTAAATCCCACAAAAATACTATTTCTCGCATGGTAAAAATTTACATAAAAATTCCGTCGAGTATTTTTGTTTAAAATGAAATAATACAATTAATGAGATGCCTATGCTACCTCACTCTCCAGTATAATAACATTCGTTATTTTAATAATACATTTAATTATCTGCATTTGAAATTTCAACGAATAACAGGACGGTAAAGTCGATTATTCATTGAAATTACTTCGAATAATGCATACGAAATATCATTTAGTTATCTACACCGAGAAAAGTTTGCAAGGAAAAGGAAAAAAAACGATTAACACTTAAAGAATTAACCATTTTCTCGCTGGCGCATTAAATATAAATAAATAATGCAATAAATATTTCCTGGAGCACGGTTTAAGTATAATTAACAGCATTCAAAATTATCTTCGATTATCTATTAATTTGCAGTATCATTGGAAATATCATTGGAGAATATACGTAAAAACGAATTAATTGAACTACAATTTTTTTACCATTAAAACCTAACTTTTAACAATAAAAGAATAAATATTTATCCCACTATTGCGCGTCGTTTTTCTTTCTTTATAATTGCTTTCTTGCTCGGTTTCGTTGCAATTCTTTGGCAAGGGAAGACACTTTCCTTTTTTTCCCCCCGTTAAAAATACTTATCCTTCGTATTTTGTTGCTGCTTAAAATTCGATGTCCCAGCCCGAAAATTCGTCGGGTGGAATATCGCGATCAGGTGGATATCTTTCGAAATTTCGGGTATCAATTTGGCTTCGTACCTGTGGACAAAATTTCCAAAAATTGTTATCTTTTCTTAATAAATTTCTGACACAAGAAATGAAGAATTTTGTTTTTTAACAAAACATTCACGAATGTTTATAGTAAATTACTGTATTAATACTACTGTGCTAGAATAAAGAAAAATTCTAAAAAAAAAATAGCAAATAAGATTTACAAAACTATGAAATTCGTGTTAATCTGTGTAAAAAATGTAATAAAAAAGAATTGTACCGTAGGAACAATCGGTGCTGGCAAAGCCAATCTCTGCAAAGCTTGCCAATTAAAACTGGAAAACCATCTGTAAAAATAAAAATTGCTTTCAGCTGTATTTAAACTATTTCTTAGTTTAGAAATGAAAGAAATAAATATTCAAGCACAAATAACTGAAAAAATGATTGAACGAGTAGACAAGTACTTAATTAATTAATTCCTTCATTAAATTATTCATTGATCATTTTCTGTCTGATAAATGAGAAAAAGTGAGAATAAGTTTTTTAACTGACTTGTGATCCCTGATATCTTGTATCCCGTTTTTCTGGTATCCCAGGCGTTCAGATGGATTTAGCCGCAGTAATTTCTTTATCAAGCTGTTGGCGTTCTTGTTAACAATGCTGGGAATGCCGACCATTTCGACACCCTTAAGGATTTTATTGTAGGTCGTCATGTGATCGGTTCCGCGGAAAGGAGGTTTCCCGACCAACAATTCGTGAGTCAAAATCCCCAGGGCCCAGTAATCCACTGCTCTGTAAAACAGATAAATACATCCATTAATAAGACCTCTTTTTCTCCATTTTTTGTACAATTTTTCTTTATTTCGTGGCCGAAAAGGACTGTACTTAGTAGGAATATTTTTACACCTTAAAAAGACGCAATTCCTTCCTCAGATATTTTTTTAGGTCATCAATAATTTTTAAGATAATTGTGGATGATAAGGTAAATGAGTCACCCTGTATAATACGTGTACAGGGTGACGGACTTATTGTAAAATAGCATTTTTATTGCAAAGGACGAGTTTATGGAGAAAAATTGTAGAGATGAAAGTTTGACTATATTTGACAAGGAATAAGACGGTGAAAGTTAATTTTCAAAATTCTTGATAGGTTTTAAAATAGGGCGATGACCCGAGTTTTTTTAAATGGAAAGATGTAATTTTGTTTTTGCTATCTGAAAGAAATTATTGAGATAAATTCAGCAACATATAATATATATATATATATATATATATATTGTCAGTTTCTCAGGACTAAAAAAAATTAATATGATATTCATTTCTTAAACCGTCTCCATATTTTCGTATTTCTTAATTTTTTAAATTAATATAAATAATTCAATTTCTACCTATCGTGGCCTTTGTTAAGAATAATTTCCGGTGCTACGTATTCCGGTGTTCCTGCGAAAGTCCAGGTTTTTGCCGGACCGATTTTTTTGCTAAAACCAAAATCGACCTAAAAAAGAAATTGATCAAATTAGTGAGTGAATTTTAAAATAACTAAAAAATGACATTTCACAATCATATTTTGAATTACATAGATTGAATTACATGAAACAAATTTAATAATGACAAATATTCCACAAATAGTTGTTTTTCCCTTAAGTTTTTTTCTCTTTTTATCTTTTCAGTGTATTTATACTCTGTCTTTTTCTCTTTCTCTTTCCTTCTCTCTTCCTTTTCTCTTCCTTTTCTCTCTTTCTCTCATTCTCTCCCTTTTCCCTCTTCTCCCTTTTCCCCTCTTTTCTGCCTTTTTCTTTCTTTTTCTTTTCTTTCTCCTTCTTTTTCTTTCCCTTTCTCATTGTCCTTCTCTTTCCTACTTCTTTATCTTTACTTCCTTTTTCTCTTTTTGTTTTGTACGTTCCCTTTTTCTCTTATTTGCTATTTCCCTCCCCGCCCTTCCCATTTTCCTATTTCCTCTTACCAATTTCAGGTATCCGCGCGTATCGAGCATGAGATTTTCGGGCTTGAGGTCCCGGTAGACGATGTTTAGGGAATGCAGATGATCGAGGGCCTCGACGACACAGCCGACCATGAATTGTGCTGTAACGTCGTCGAAATAACGACGCCTCTGCAGTGTCGTCCACACGTCCCCGCCGAGGCAAACCTCCATCAGGAAGTACACGTATTTGCTGTCCTTGTACGTCTGATAAAGCCTAAAGAAAGGAATTAAATAAAGAATAAGTCTATTCGCAAGAATAAAGAAGAAAGTAAAGTACTAAAACTAAAGAATAACGAAAAAAGTATTGTATGATGATTAAAGAATAAAGAAAATAAAGGGAAGTTATTGAACAGTGATTAAAAAGTAACTCCTTTTTTAGTAAAAATAAGAAGGAGATAAAGAAGTTATTGATTTAAAAAAAACTAAATGCAATAGAAGTCGTTATTGAACACTGAATTTGAGAAGAATGTATTAAATCATGGATTAATTTCGATTCTTCTTCCACCATTTTCTTGTTCTTTTTTTTTTCAACCCGTAGACCATATTTTTTCCTTTTTTTGCGAACTCACTTGCATATGAATGGCGAATCGCAGGCCTGCATTATGTGTTTCTCGTTGAGCACGTGTTCCTGCTGTTGCTGGTCGACCATAACCTTCTTTTTGAGCTTCTTCAGGGCGAAACTCCTGTCGGGATCTGATCGCAGGGTCACGAGCTCGACGCGGCCGAATCCACCGACTCCCAGGGTACCGCGGGTCTCGAGGTCGCAGAGAGTCAAATTCGCGTACTCGTTGGTCCATTTCTTCGGGGTTAACGAACGCTTCTGCTTCTCGTATTCCGCCAGCCAGTCCTTGTTCCGAATGTCGTCGAGATTGCCAAGGTAGTTCAGGAAAGTGCTGCAACAATCGGTTAGAGTGGGTTAGAGTGGGTCAGAGTTGGATTTACCCGGACGTAATACTACTGCAGTTCCCGGGGGATCCCCAGTATGCACCTCAGGAGGGCCATTTTACGGGTTTTGAATGGGTTAGAGTGGGTCAGAGTTGGTTTCCACGGACGTAATACTATTGTAGTTCCCGGGGACCTCCATTATGCACCTCAGGAAAGGCATTTGACGGGTTTTTAGTGGGTTAGAGTGGGTCAGAGTTGGTTTCCCCGGACGTAATACTACTGCAGTTCCCGGGGGATCCCCAGTATGCACCTCAGGAGGGCCATTTGACGGGTTTTTAGTGGGTTAGAATGGGTTAGAGTGGGTTAGAGTTCGAATTTTTGAATTGGATTTTTAAGGAGGTTTTAAGAAATCTGAAAAAACCTTATAAAATTCAATTTCATGACACATAACTCTAACGATTGGTCCGAGTCTGTCCTGTTCCCTATTTTGAACTTTTCTATTCTTAAAATCTTTACTTACGATCCATCGAGGGTTAGGCATTCTACCCCCGGTGCAAGGGCAATGGCGTTTGCCTGTCTCCGGTGTTCGCCCTCGTCGTACAGTGCCTTTTCACCGAAATACTGGCCCTTTCCGAGAACAACGAGTTCCTCCTCACCCCCATACTCCGTGTTCTGCGTTATCCTCACATTACCCCCGCTGATAATGTAGAATTTGTCCCCCTTCTCGCCCTGCCGGACGATCCTCGCACCCGCAGGGAAGAATTCCTGAGAAGTTAGAGTGGGTTAGAGTGGGTGAGCAATGGAAAGAAAGAAGAAAATTGTTGTAAAAATTTTAATTAATATTACGTATCTTTCAGAATTTAAATCTGTTAAAAAATGTCAATAATACAAATACATAAGAAATGAGATAATTATCAGAATTCTAATTCATATTATACATTTTTAAGGTTAGAAATGCAGTTAGAAGTGATTGAAATCCATAAATTAGGAAAAGTTCATAGCATTAACAATATGCAAAATGTTAAAAAAATAACATGCTATTAATAATACGAATATATTTCGAAAAATTTCAAAAATTTGTATATTAAAAAAAAAATTGCGAAAAATGCCTCGGTATCTTTAAAAATGTTCCTTTTTTTTATTTACCACGCGCAGAAGGTCGGAGATTTTTGCGAGCACGTGATCCTTCGGCTCGGGCAATTTTTGTAAAACGGAAACCTTCCTCAGGAACCGGATGTTACCGTCTAATCGTTCCTGCGCGCTTCTCATCATCACCGTAAGGAAGACCGACCTGTCCAGCACCCATACTTTCCCACCTTTTTTAACTGTAAATTGAAAAAAAACGTAAAAGGTTAAAAGGAAGTAAAGAAAAAATTAATTAAGTTTTTAGCTTTAAGATATGAACGGATAACAGTGAGAAACTAAAGTAAAAATAAGTAATGTGAAAATAAGAATAAGAAAAGGAATATTAAATAAACTAAAGAAATGATGGAAAATTATGTAAGAACTTTCTTTTGTTTTCTGTTTGATTGTTTTTCATCTTTTTCTACTACAATTCTTTTCTAGGTCAATTATATTCCTTTCTCTGATTAAATTAATTTTGTATTTCAATTCTTTTCTGTTAAACACTATTTTTGCTAATTCAATTCTTCCTTTTTTTTCTTTCTTTTTTCTACTTACCACTTATCGTACGAAGTCTCTTCGTGTTATAAAGCAGGGCAATTTCCCCGAAGGCAATTCCAGGGCCAAAACTCCGCTGGAATTTATTGCCCTGGTAAATATCGAATTCTCCCTCGGCCGACACGTATAAGTGAGAACCTAAAAGAAAAAGGAAATCATAAAAGCAAAAATTTACATAATTTTTCGATGTTAAAATTGACAATAAATCAACTGTTAAATTAATGACAGTAAAAACTTATTTAATGACTTTTATTAATCCATTTCATGAGCTATTTCATGATAGAAATTTAGATTAATAAATTACATCAATAATATTAATTAATAAATATAAACTTCTCGAATTGCCAAAGTATTTTAATCATATTTTGAGATTACTGAAATATTTGAAGAATATAAAAATTTACACAAAATGGCAATGAATGCAGATATCTTTTTTTACTTTTTTTTCGTCTTTTTTTCAATTAATTTTGTTTAAACGGTTGCTTTTATTTTAATTATGTCTCACCAATGTCCCCCTCTCGTATGACCAAAGTACTCGGTGGAATTTGCTTTGGATACATTGCAGACACGAGTGCTTCCACTTGATCCTCTTCCAAATTTCCAAGGAATTCGTTTTCGAGAATTGCCCTCTTAATTTGCCTCGTTGATCTGCCAAAAACAAATTGTACGTTTGTCAATGAATTACGAAAGAAATAGATGAGAGGAAAAATATGTCCTTAAGAAAGAAATATAAGGAAAATGTTTAAAAAAAAACTAAAAAATCTGAAAAATCTGGACCAGGCCTGAGAAAGATCTAAAAAATTTGAAAATAATCTGAAAGAAGCCTGAAAAAAGTCTAAGAAACTCCAAAAAATCTAAAATACTTTAAAAAACCTGTGAAAGATGTGGAAAAAAACTGAAAACTGTCTAAGAAAGTGCAAAAAAATCTAAAATGCTTTGAAAAAACTTGTCAAGGATCTAAAAAAACCTGAAAACAGTCTAAGAAAATCCAAAAGATCTAAGAAAACCTGAATAATCTATATAAAATATGATCTATTTAAAAAATCTCTATAAAATACAAGATATGATAAAATGAAAGAATGTGAAAAAATATGAGGAAGGTCTAAAAAAAAACCTAAAAAAAGTATGCACTGAGCCTAAAAATAATCTAAAAAATCTGAAAAATAATCTAAGTAAAGCCTGAAAACTTTCTAAGAAAATCCAGTAAATCTAAAACCCTTTGAAAAATTTGACGAAGGGAATTTTTTACCTCGGGTCCTTTTCGTAAATGGGCGTCGGTGCGGAGGGGGGAGTGGGGGTCCTGCCGATTACCCCTCCGCGGGGATTGGCCGGTGCCCGCTCGGTATTCTCGCCTATCGAGCCGGAAGTCACCGTGTCCGCCGAACCGGAAGTCAAGGAATTCGCCGCGCTCTCGCCACGGGAACTTCCGTGCTTTTCGTCATCTTCTTCCGGGACAGGGGGGGTACTCTTCCCCGGGGAATAGGGGTACGGACCCGTACCGTTCGACGTGACGGAAGTCGGAAGTGGTCGAATCTAAAAAAAAAAAAAAATAACACAAATTTTCCACAATTCATTTCGAAACATTTTTTTAAAGAATTCTAAGGAATTTTCATGTACTTTTAAAATAGAATTTTTTACATTTTTCTGAGGTTTTTACGTATTTGAAAAATTAATTTTTAGACATTTTAGCAACTCCTAGGTATTTAAAAATTGAATTTTACATAATTTTATGTAATTTTTATGCTAAAATATTTTTCCTAAGTTTTATCAATTATTATACTAATATATTTTCTTTCACTTAAAGAATTCTGTTAATTGGATAACTCCTTTTTTTCAAAATTTCGTTTATTTTAACTTTAACAAACGAATTATTCTAACAAAATTCGACTTTTTTTTTAATAACTTACCACTCCGTGCGTCATATCCGGTTCGACGGAATGCTTGTAGCTCATCCCACATCGTAAATGTCCATTCTGCAAAAAAAAAGAAAATTTTTAAACATTTTCCACTGTTATTAACATTTTTATCAAATTGAAACGACACCAGAGAGATACATTAATTTTTTGATTCAAATAATACATCTTTTAGTATAAAATTAGCGTAGAAATGTATTAGAAACTTTGTTAATGAATCAAATTTCTATCGTTTTTTATTTTTCAGATGTTTAGAATCTTTAATAAATGTGTGGGATTTTCTTTATTATTAAAATTTATTGATGAATGAAGTTTCTATTTCTCTTCATTTCTTTTTTAGTGTAAAAATAATGTTTATATGCTTACTGTACAGCATTCTTTTTATTATTAAAATCTATTGATGAATGAAGTTTCTATTTCTCTTCATTTATTTTTTTAGTGTAAAAATAATGCCTATTTACTTACTGTACTGAGGCTGGTTATGCTGCTCGACTGGTCATTTCCTGGGAGGGGTGTTAAATTAATACTACCCCTCTGGCCCAGGATATTAGCCCTCGGGAAGCAGGAGAATCTCATCTTGGCAACGTTGTCCTGCGCATCTTCTAAACTGATTTTCCTGAGACCTGCGATAAACAAATTTCAACATTAAATTACCAAATTACATAGAATTATTAAATAAATTGCAATTGCATTATTAAATTAAAAGATGGATTTTTCAGGATATTAAGTAAATTATTTAAATACCTTTTTAATTAACAATGTATATTATTTTAAAAATATATTCAGTGCTTGTTTTCATTAAACTCGTCGGTAAGGAAGAACTCAACGTTATCGACGTAGGGAAAAGAAGGGATGGATTCTAATTGAAAATTTTTCTGTACCTCGTTAATTCAATAACTACATTAATATTAAAATATGAATATACACTAACAGTTAAACATTATAAAAATCATTTAAAAGCCTATTTGGTGAAACTAGAAAGCAATTTAGAATCACAATTTTTTTTTAATCCACACAGTCTCTATTTATTAACATTAATTCTATGAATTGTCCATTAAATGAGACGAATCTAATTCTCTCAGGTCCTTGTTTTGGTCTCTGAGGAAGAATCGAACGACGTCAACGTAGAAGAAGAAGAAGAAAAATAAACACAAGGTTCGGGGGGAGTGGGGGTGGGCTTTGTGTAGATTTTTTTCAGCCAAGCACGTGGCTTAAACGTCCACAGAGAATCACATGTTCCCGCTAATCAGGCCCGTGACGTCAGAGAGCGTTTACAATTAACACGTTTCGCCCGACACCGGCTCACATTCTTCTTTTTTCTCACGCGAAATTAGCCAGTTCCGACGATTTTCACGAATTTTTTCGACTGTCTCAATCACCGAATTTTCTTAACGAAAAGTACAATCTTATCATTCCACACTTATTACGTAATTTTTCCTGTTCCACGATTGATTATATATTTTTAAGGTTGTCAAAAAATATGCTATTCTTAATGTCTTATTAATTGAATTATTTATTGTGCAATTAATTGAATTTCATGAAATTCTACTTTTTATGATGGATTCTGTGCATTGCCTTCAATTAATTAGGCTAATTTTCCATTTCCCTCGGGCCACTGTGTCGTTAGAAAATGACGAAATTTATTGCCTTAACTTCGGTGTTTGGCAAAAAACAGAGGCGGGGGGAGGGGGGAGGGGTGTGTTAAACGAGCCTCGTGTTTAATTGTTCAAATATCGTTATCAATCGTACGACTGGCTGCCGTCTACGGCCTTGCCGTTCAACGCCAGAAATTCACTTCTTCTGCGACCAATAAAGACGCGAGGAAACGAAATAAAAGGAGAAGTAAGTCGAAACGCGCGAAGGGAAATGAGAAATCCAAAATAAAGTAAAGGGGAATTAAAGAAGAAGGAAGTAGGGGTGAAAGAAGAAATGAGAATAAAGAAAAAAGAAATGAAAATAATAAAATGAAAAATAAAGAATAAAAAGAGAATATCTTAAAAAGAATTAAAGAAGAAAGAAGAAAAAAATCATGAAAAAAGATGGAAAAGAGAGAAAAAAGGAAAAGAAATGGGATGGAATTAATAAAGTGAAACGGGAATAATAAAATGAGAAATAATGGGAAAAAAACGAAGACAGAGATAAAAAATTTAAGAAGAAAAAAGAAAATTAAATCTAAATGAAATTAAAAACAAATAATTAACTAATTTCTACATAAACATGGTTGTGGAATCTTTTAAATGTAAAAGTTACAAATTAAAAATCATATTTAAATGATTAGTTATTTAGTTATTTAGTCATTTTAAAATTAAGCCATTAAATAACTGATTCTCTGTTTCTTTTCTAAATCTGGCAATCGCCGAGATAATTTCGGACGAACTAAATGTCATTGCAGTTGCATTGTCAAAGTTATCTGGGGCAGATTCGTTGGTGAATCATCGCAGAAAGGAAACCAAGAGAGGGAGAGAAAGAGTGTGTAAGAAGACAAACTAGAAAGACAGAAAAAAGAAAGAGAAATAGCAAAAGAAGTGAGAAAAGTATCGCAAAAAGTGCAGTAAAAGTGAGAAAAACATCGGGAAAGGGGGGCAGTAAGGAAAAGATAGATAGATAGATAGAGAGAGAGAGCGAGCGAGAGAGAGAGAGCGAGAGAGAGAGAGACAGAGAGAGAGAGAGACAGAGAGAGAGAGAGAGAGAGAGAGACAGAGAGAGAGAGAGAGAGAGAGAGAGAGAGAACGAGAGAGAGAGAGAGGGGGGAGAGAGAGAGAGAGAGAGAGAGAGAGAGAGAGAGAGAGAGAGAGAGAGAGAGAGAGAGAGAGAGAGAGAGAGAGAGAGAGAGAGAGAGAGAGAGAGAGAACGAAAGAGAGAAAAGAAATTTATTCCAAGAGTAAGAACCCCTTATAAACAATAATACAGACAAGTTAAAAACACTAATAGAAAAAAAAAGATAAAATAGGTAGAAAGAGTAGATAGAATGAAAAATTAAAAGTTAAATAAGGAGAGAGAGAGAGAAAAGCGGAGAAAAGAGAAAGATCATGGCTTATCGGCGCGTGAAAAAATAAATAAAATAAAAGTGAATCTCCGCGACAATGGAGACCACACGTCTGTCCAAACACAGGTGTTTCCCAACAGGTCTTGAGAAACTCCTGGATTTACGGGGAAGATTAAGAGAAAAAAAATATACTCAAGAGTGACGTCAAAGAAATAGGCGAAATCACGTGAATGAAATAACGACGAAAAAATGGAGTAAACGGATTTTTAGTGAATATTTTAATTCGAATTAATCGAATCGAATCGAAAGAAATTAGAAATTAAATCCAATCGAAAGAATTAGAAAAAGAATGACACAGAATTAGTTTTAGAATTTTATTTTTGGTCAATAAATTCCATTAAAAGATTTAGAAAGAACAAATCATACAGAACTATTCTTTTTCGAATTATATTACCAATTAAGAAATTCCTTAAAAATGATTTTTTTAATACAAATTCTTATTTCTAGTCCGATTTTGATTTTTGAATTCCCATTAAACTCCCATTCCAATTCCCATTAAAGAAATAGGCGAAATCACGTGAATGAAATAACGACGAAAAAATGGAGTAAATGGATTTTTATTGAATATTTTAATTCCAACAAAAAAAGCCAATCGAAAGAATTAGAAGAAATATTGACACAGAATTAGATTTACTTAGAATTTTATTTCTAATCAATAAATTCCATTAAAAGATTTAGAATGAAAAAATGATACAGAATTATTCTTTTTCGAATTATATTCCCAATTAAAAAATTCCTTAAAAATGATTTTGTTAATAAAAATTCTTATTTCTAGTCCGATTTTGATTTTTAAATTTCCATTAAACTTGAAAAAGATTATTTCTTTCCTGATTTTAAACATTCTTTTTATTATCTTATTCTTTTTATATACTTTTATATTCTTATACAACTTTAATCACATATTTTATTCTTCTGATCTTTGCATAACCTTTCGTAATTATTAATTCTCACGACTTTGCTTGTTAATTTCTTTTTATTTACTTCCTATATTTTGGGTTACAAAAATGCCTGCATTGACGATAAGATAAGATAATTATTCATTGCCCATAAACGGTTTTATCAAGCACTTATTGATAATGCAGTAAAACACGTCTGAAAATCCTCGCTAAAAATAAGCCAATGCAAATTTTCGCAAACACAAGTCAAATAGGGCCAGACGGTGATATAACAATTAATAACAATCATTAAATAACAATATTTGTAACGATTTTTCCTTCAAATATGACATCGATAATTATAGACATTTTTTTATTATTTTTGCAATGAAATTTAATACAATTTTATTGTATTTTCGTAGCTAAATATTCGATAGACAATTTAATCAAAATTATATGTTCTGTTAATTATTATATTTAATTATTTAATTATATCAGCATATATTCAGTTAAACATTTAAAGTTTTTTAATAAATATTGCATGAATCATTTGTTTATTTTTAAATATTTAATAAGCTTGAAAAATGTTTAAGGAAAGAATTGTTCTTTGTTTTTATAAATTTCTTATCATTAATGGTTTAATGTAACTGATGATTTTATTTTATTATTCTATTATGTCATTAATGACCATTAATCCCATTTTTTATTGCTGGATTAAATTTGTGGATTAAACAAAAAAGATATCTTTTTCTGCGAATAATTTCCGTTTTTATTGCTGTATTCTTCTTTTTGCGTAATTATTGCTCTTATCAGAAATATCGAGGAATAAAATGGCAATAAAAATGATTTACGTGGTTTAAATTTCTGAAAAAATTCTAGAAAAATATGAAAAGATTCTGAAGAGTTCTGGATAAAAAGGGGGAAAATTTTGAAGAATTCTGAAAAAATAGGATGAATTCGGAAAAATTCTAGAAAAATATGAGCAAATTCTGCAAAAATTCTGGAAAAAAAGGGAAAAATTTCTAAGAATTCTGCAAAAATTCTGCAAAAATTCTGGGAAAAAGGGGAAAATTCCGAAAAATTCTACAGTAATTCTGAAAAGAAGGTAAAAATTCTGCAAAAATTCTGGGAAAAAGGGGAAAATTCCGAAAAATTCTGCAGTAATTCTGAAAAGAAGGTAAAAATTCTGAAAAATTCTGGAAAAATATGAAAAAATTCTGCAAAAATTCTGCACAAATTCTGGGAAAAAGGGGAAAATTCCGGAAAATCCTGCAGTAATTCTGAAAGGAAGGTAAAAATTCCGAAAAATTCTAGAAAAATATGAAAAAATTCTGCAAAAATTCTGGGAAAAAGGGGAAAATTCCGAAAAATTCTGCACTAATTCTGAAAAGAAGGTAAAAATTCTACAAAATTCTGGAAAAATATGAAAAAATTCTGCAAAAATTCTGGGAAAAAGGGGAAAATTCCGGAAAATTCTGCAGTAATTCTGAAAGGAAGGTAAAAATTCCGAAAAATTCTAGGAAAATATGAAAAAATCCTGAAAAAATTCTGCAAAAATCCTGGAAAGTGGGTAAAAATCAGGAGAAAAAGTGCAAAAATTCTCACGACGATGCGGTAAAATGCAACGGCAAAAGGCCGTTACGTAAATCCCGCGACATTTACGCTCCTCAACCGTCAAAGAGGTGGACAGGGGAAGGGGAAGGGGGGGGAGGGGAAGAGAGGAAAATACCGTAGATCCCCGTCGATCCGTCCGGACAAAAGCTTATCCGCCCGTGGAATTTATCGGGCCGGGATATTTTATCGTGCGATCGATTAGATCGATCAGCGAGATATCTCGATATTTCCCCATCGCATACCGATCCACTGTTAAATCATTTTTCCAGCTAATCGTCCAACCGTTTTTCTATCCCATTTATTTTTTTTTAAACAACAACTTTACAAGGAATTCGCGTTAAACGAATCCCCGGATTTTCTGGAATTCCTTTTACGTAACCGTTTTCTGAATTATTCTAAATCTTGTGTATTTCTTTTATATTTTGTTTTATTATTTTTTTTTAACGAATTCCTGGATTTTCTGGAATTCGTTTTACGTAACAGTTTTCTGAATTATTCTAAATCTTGTGTATTTCTTTTATATTTTGTTTTATTATTTTGTTTTATTATTATTTTTTTTTAAACGAATTCCTGGATTTTCTGGAATTCATTTTACGTAATCGTTTTGTGTTTTATATACCTATTTCGTTTATTATTTTGTATTTTGTGTAATTGTTTGGTAAACTACGCTTAATCTTGTGTATTTCTTTTATATACTTTGTTCTGATTTTTTCATAATTATTTCATAAATTGTGTAATAAGTTTTGTATCATTTTTTCGTCATTTAAAAGTGAATTTAAAAATGACTAAAAAATGACCAAAAAATAACCAAAAAATTGTACAAGATTGCAAAAATTAGTGATAATCGATTAAAAAAAGGGATAAGGAACGGTGAAGATTTGGAATAAAATGCAGTTTTGAGTTTCTTGGAAGTTTAATTGTGGATAATTTGGAATGAACGAATGCGCGGGATAATTTCGAGGGAAATACTGCGAGTGCCTTAGGAAGGAAAGAAGACGTTCCGATCTTATCTGTGACGATAAGGGGGCCAGCGCAGTGTCAACAAAACGTGAATAACGCATTACAATGCGCGCCGGGAAAGCCTTATCAGCGAACAGAAAATCATCATCGTTTCTTCATCTTAATGATCTTCATTAGTTTCATTAATTACGGCAGTCTTTAAGGAATAATGTATTAAGTAGGGATTTGTTGCATAAGAATTGATTAATAAGGAACTTTTAAATAAGAATTTTTAATGAGGAATTTCGTCCAATATTCTTAGAGAATTCTAAATAATTCCTGCGAAAATATAAGTAATTTTCATGAAAATTTAAAGAATTCCTTGAAATTCCAAACAATTTCCTCAAAAAGTAAACAATTTCTACAAAATATTTAAAGATTTCCCTAAAATTCTAAACAATTTCCACAAAAAACTAAATAATTTCCCTAAAAGTCAGCATAATTCCCCTAAAATTCTATTAAATTCCTATAAAAATCAGCATAATTCCCCTAAAATTCTATTCAATTCCTACAACGACCTACATAATTCACCTAAAATTCCATAAAATTCCTACAAAAATGGATATAGTTCTCCTAAAATTCCGTGAAATTCCTACAAAAATCGTCATAATTCCCTTAAAATCCCATAAAATTCATACAAAAATCCATATAATTCCCCTAAAATTCCATGAAATTCCTACAAAAAACGACATAATTCCTCTAAAATTCCATGAAATTCCTACAAAAAACGACATAATTCCTCTAAACTCTAAAAACTCTAAAATTCCATGAAATTCCTACAAAAATAACATGATTCCTCTGAAATTCCCCTAAAATCCCATAAAATTCTTACTAAAATCGACATAATTCCTCTAAAATTCCCCTAAAATCCCATAAAATTCTTACAAAAATCGACATAATTCCTCTAAAATCCTTCTAAAATTCCTCTAAAATTCCTTTAAATTCCTTTAAATTCCCTGCAACCCTATAAATTCCGTACGACTGGATTATGAATTCCGCTGACATCGTTGCGTTTCCTCTGACTCCGTCCGCCTTGATCCTCTTCGAGCGCGACACTCTCGATCCAATTACCGCGCGTTCCACGACCGGAAGGTCGTTTTTTTTCAGCGCTCCACTTTTTGCCCTGTCGCGCAGTGGGAGCAAAAAAAAAGGAAGAAGAGGAGAAGGAAAAAAAGGGGGAAAAGAAAAATCGCCAAGGAGAGCTCGCCAATCGCGCCGACTCGATTCTACGCGTAAAAAAAAACGTTAAAAAATCACACTGAAAACAAATAATGGCAACAATAAAATTAAGAGCCTCGTAAATCATTTTTCGGAAATTTTTTTTAGGATTTTTCGGAATTTTCTGCATTGATAAAAACGTATATTTCATTTATAAACATTTATAAAAATCGTGTTTGTTAATTAAATATGTGAAAATTTGTATATTAAAAAATGCATCACTTAAATTTTGTGTATTTTGCACGAAAAAAAAAATTGTTAAATTAATTAAGAATTTCTTTTGTACATTCAAAATATTTAATTGAAGCGTTTCTAAGTAATTTTACTCGATCGTATAACTGAAAAGATGGAAAATATGAGTATTTAAAAGTAATTAAGTACAATTCAAAAAACTATTGTTTAAACTATTGCATTTATAACTTAATTTCGTAAAAATTTTTATAAATCACTGGCCGATTTACCTGAGAATTGTATTTGTATTTGTATTTATCAACAGTCTGATTTACAAATATAGCTCACTTATCTGGAGAAAATTGTTTTCGTCAGCCGATAAGGAAAAATATCTCGAATTAAAAGGAAGAGAAGAGAAAAAAACAGTCAGTGGCCGAGATTCACGTAAGTATTCATTTCCTGTTTCATTAAGAAATTGTCGAAATTGTCGAAGTAATTGAGCGTATTAAACAATAACAATTTTAATGTAAAATAAAAAACATGTCTCATAATTTAAATCGTCCATTAAAAAAATTGAACGAATTACATTGCCTAAAAAATTCAATAAATAATGAATAAATAATGCGTTAATTAAAACACTTTTTAAACAATCAAAATGATAAAGAAAATTGTGTCTTCATTATTTCATTTTTAATGTCAATTTTTATTATCAGTATGATTTTAATTTTTATTTTGTTTTCACAGTTATTTCATTATTATTATTATTATTATTATTATGGTTTTTGCTGTATAATTATTGACACAATTAATATTGCACAAATTTAATTACAATTATAATTAGATCATACTTATTATAATCATTTTTCAGAATTATAATTTTTTTGCTACTATTATCATCTTAATTTGTATTTTGTTATTAATAATTGCGATTATCGTGATTATTATTATTATTATTATCGCGTAAATTGCGAATAAATTGTGGTGCTAATAATCAGAAATGAGGTTGCCGTTCTGCGTTTAAGAAAAATATTCCAGGCAGTCGTGTTACGTGACTCACTCGAGATATATATATGTTGTTTTTCCTATCGCGTGTACCATTTAATTATATCACCTACGTCTGCCGGTTGATTACAACTTCGATTCCGACGATCTTATACTCGAACATTAAGAATGTCATTCCTAAGTGCACGCAAGTCACCATAAAACAATTACTGAACAATGTCAACGGATCGTATTAAAGTTCAGTGTGAATGAAATGAACGAAATGAAAGAAAATACGAAGAAAAAGGATTCGAAATGAAATGAAAAAGAACAGGACTTAAGGAAATACTTTGTTATAAACGTTATTAATATATTTAAATCGTTTAAATTAATTATTTTACAATTTTACGACGAGAAATGTTGATTGTATAATGCAAAAAAATGGTGTGTTTCATTGTAGTTGTCGTATCAGGTTTGCATACGTGTACGAATTGATTAGAAATCGGATTTTCAGAATTATCAACGACACGCGCGGACGATTTTAAATTCCCGCCGCGTTTCAACGACGATTTCACTTTCGTCGTTGCAATGCAGCATAATTTTTGCTAACATCAAATTACACTGGCCTTCGTGCATTTAATTCTACGCTAGACACATTTTTTAACCTATAAATTTTCCCCTCGAATCTTCAAGTGTTCGCTAAAATTGAAATAACGTAAAAAGGTTTGGATTCTCTAATCTTCGTTTTACGTGGACAACGAAAATGTAAATGTGAAAATTCGATCACTTTTGTAGATTTAAAATTGCGCAAAACAGTTTCCTAATTCTGTAGAAAGTGTATTCCTATTCTTTCATTGGTTGACGATGACGTCATGGACTGTCACGTGACTGTTACAATTTCATGGACTGCTAACCTATTTTGCTTCTTTTTATCGCCGAAGAAGTGTATTCTCGTATTTACTGACATTTTTGTTTACTTTATTAGTGGAAGAAATAACAAGTCTTCAGCAAAAAAGTTCAATTATCTACATTTCTACTATTATAATTGTATAAAATAGTTTCCTAATTCTATGAAGATTTTAATTCTATTCATTCATTGGCTACCAATGACGTCACGTACTGTCACGTGACTGCTACAATTTCATAGATTGTTATTTCTTATTTAAATTGTTGAATAAGAGGTTAGGTTAGAATTCTCAGGTTCACTGGTATTTTAATTAACTTTGTTAATGAAATTCATCATTCAATCATTTTCGACTAACCTCAAAATTAATATTTTTATGACAATTCCTTTAAATAAAAAATTCTAACTAACGTTTAACGTGATATTTTATAAAGTTAAGAACGAAGCATTTGTTTTCAAGATATTATTTATTTATCGAAAAAAACTTTGAAGAACACTTTAAGCTCATGTTTTAAAATACTCGTCGGAAAATTCATTTAATCGCTCGAGTTACGTTATTAACGTTAACGTCATCAATTATTCATGAAATTCAGAACCGTGTCAATTCATGCTGTTTTTATGGAAATTTATACGACTTAAACCAGTTTCATGAAAATAGAAGTGTAGCAAATCAGATTGTTAATTTGTTCGACATAAATTAATTGCATTGCATGATTAAGGAATATTTTGTATTCCCGATTATAATTACTCTTATCGTTTCAATGAAATTGAAAATTCTTTTTAACAAAAAAATGGAATACACGTCAAAAATTAATTACATGAATTAACTTGTCAGTTATTTTAATTTCTTTTTTACGATTACTAATGAATATTTTTATAAAAATTCGCAAAGTATTGCAAAAAATTTCTATATTTAATAGACAGAAAATTTGTTGAGTGTTTTTATTTCATTTATTGTTTTGAAACGTTTCGTATTTTTTTGTACGAAATTGAAATATGAATGAAACGAATAAAATTGTGATTTTTACTTACAGCGATTTTCGGCGACAATTTTATCGTTGTTTCCTTTAAAATCCAGGCAGAAATTTTGATAAATCACCGCCGATTACGGATCCATAGATCGCGATCTATCGCGAGCAGATAATTCCCCACTCTTCTGGCTCGTTTCTTTTTTTTCTGTCAAGCACAGAGGATTTGCGTCACTGCTCGAACGTTATCGAATTTAATTCATTTACACCGGAAATTGAAATCGACTTCCACTTTCGATCTTATGAAATTTACAGATTTTTTTTTCTTCAAACCAGAGACAAGATTAGTTAAAGCAAATTTCGGGCTAACTGATGTAGAAATTTTGGGAATTAAGGTTAAAGAAGTTTAAAGAATTTAAAGGATTTTAAGGATTTAAAGAAATTAAAGAGATTTAAACGGAATTTAAAGGAATTAAAGATTTTAAGGTTCTTAAAGATTTATAAATTTAGTAATTTAGGTTAAAAAAGTTTTAAGAAAATTAAAAGAAATTCAAAGGATTTTAAAGGGAATTAGAAGAATTATTTTTCAAATTTGTTTGATAGTGTTTTAAAAAAAATGGAATATAATGATACATTTTTGAGCATTTTAATTTTCAGGTAATTGATTAATAAGAATGAAAAAATCGAGAAATTGTGTAGATAAGATATTGACAAGTATTTTATTGTTTTATACAAAATTGAACAATTTTAAAGTAATGGACGGCTAGGAATGTTAAGGAAAATGGGTGAAAATCATGGAAAATTAGGGAAAATATGATAAAAATGCAACAGTTATGCCCAAATTTTACCGTTTTCCATAAAATTAATAAAAAAAACGTTAAAAAATCATTAAAAAATCGTGAAAACTGTTAAATCTCGTCAAATTCCAGTGTTCGCGGGCGAATTTTATGCACACCTTTCTTAAAATTCTTAAAATCAACAAGAATATTACCATTTAACAAACATTTCTCAATTTTAAAGTAATTAATAGCCAACATATTTAAGAAAAATCGACGTAAATGAATGAAAATAAGATAAAAACTTAACAGTTAAGCCGAAATTTTTCCTTTTTTCATAAAACTAATAGAAAAAATCATGGAAAATTGTTGAAAAATCGTGAAGATTTGTCCAAAAAAACCGTAAAAAATCGGGCAAAATACAAAAATCACGGAAAATACGATAAATCATGAAAATTTGTCCAAAAACCCGTGAAAAATCGCGCAAAATACGAAAAATATGAAAAATTTACCAAAAAAACCGGCAAAAAATCCTGAAAAACCGTACAAAAATCGCGAAAAACCGCGTTAAACCTCCGGAGAACTTGGCCGTTCGGCGCACCTTCCGAATTTTCCGCACACCTACGGTGAAAATTGGCGCACGTACTGCCGGCAGGCCGGGCCGACTGGCACTGCTTCGCCGATTTCCAGCGACTCGCTGCGAGCAGGTGTCGTCTCCTGATGGGGGAAAAAGGGGGGAAGGGGGAAGCTAGAGGTAAAGCAGTGAGGGGGAGAGAGAGAGAGAGAGAGAAAAATTTATTCGAGGGACAGTAAATCCCATATGCACAAATTACAAGTATAGAACAAAGAGATATATATAAAATAAAATAAGATACATTAGGAAAATAATAAAGTAAGGTAACATAATTGAAAATAAGGAAGAGGAATAATAGAAAAAAAAAAAGAATAACAAAACAACAAAACACGAGGAAAGCGGTGGGTAAAACAGTGAGGGGGAAAGCGAGGGGTAAAACAGTGAGGGGGAAAGCGAGGGGTAAAACAGTGAGGGGGAAGCGAGGGGTAAAACAGTGAGGGGGGCAAAGAGTGGCAAGAGGGGAAGCTAGGGGGAAGCTAGGGGAAAGCTAGGGGTAAAGCAGTGAGGGGGCCAATGAGAGGCAAGGGGGAAGGAGGGGAGGGGAAGAGGAGAAGAGGGGAGAGGAAGAGGAACACAGAATATTATCGGCAGACGATTATCATCGGACGACGTTATCGTTGAACCGCGAACGCACGTCGTCGAGCATTCAATCAACTCAATCGACACACTCGGCCGACTTTATCTCTCCACGGAAGCTACGCACTTGAGCCGGCCTCGAGGACGCGCTGGATTACAGGTAAAAAAGGTTGCCACTCGATGGACAAGTAAAACAAGGAGAAAAAGGGGGGGAATGAGGGGAAGAAAGGCAAAGAGAAAAATGAAAAAAAAGGAAAAAATGAGAAGAAGGTAAAGAAAATTATGGAAACGAAGGATAAGGAAGTGTTGTATTTGGTATTTAGAATAATTAGTTTCTATAATGCTATAATAATAATAATAATAGGATGACATTTATTGAATAAAGAAAATTGTGACAAAAGAGTCAAAAGAAAAAGAAGCTCGTCGTAATTTACTTTTTGCACAAATTCTTTTTTTACTTTCTTGTTAAATTTAAGAAAATAATAACTGAAACTCCTTGTTTTTTCTTTATTAAATTAAAAAGAAAAAGCTGCCTAAAAAAGGACTTCCTCACACAAATTTTGTATAATTCACATTTCTTCACTCGTTTTTTTCTTATTCCTTTTTTTTCGCTTAATTTCAAAAACCTTCTTCCTTCTTTCTGTAAATGAAAAATCTTGTCTTTTTTGCAGTTGTTTTTCGACGGGGAGCGGAAAGAGATACTTACGAGCGATGGCCACGCATTTATTTGAAAAATATTTAATAATAAACATTGACAATATACAGAGAAAATACGGCATAAGAAGTCGCTATCGGGAGTTTTAATTAAGAACCTAACGACTGGTCCGGACTTACAAAATATCGTCAAATCAGGCAATTGATAAAGGTGTTTTTTTCGTACCCTTCCCCACCCCTCCCCTCCCCCCCTTTTCCCTTTCAACGTTCTTCTCGTTCCGTAGAATTTTTCTTTGCCAGTGGCGCAATTTTTCCTCCCAATTTTCAATCAATTAATCCATTGCTTCTCAATGAAATTTTCGTCGGGCCAGAAAGATTCAAAAAGGGAATTTAAGGAATTTAAAGAAAAAGGGAAAATTTCAAGAGTACATGTAGTTTTTTTGAAAGAGAAAATTTATATACAATTTTTGTTGCCTGTTTTTTCTGCTTTTTTTTGTAAGGAAATTAAATTGATTTATAAATTTCTGGAATTCGAAAATTTAATTTGACCCAAAACAGGAGTCTCAGAGACATTATTATTTTTTTTGGGGGGAAGGTGAATATTTCATTCCTTTTTTTATTTCCTGTTTTCAATATTTTTTACAGGAAATAAAATGAATTTCGAACTTCCTCTTAATTACATAATTCATAGTTTTAAGAAAGGAATCTCAGAAACATTATTATTTTTTTTCTTAATTAACCTAACAATTCATTCTAATTTCTAATTTATTTCCCTGATTTTTCCTCCTTCCTTTTATTTGCCCTTTTAATTCCTTTTAATTCCTTTTCTTTTCCTTATTTTCTACTGAAAAAATTCCTGAAACTTTTGGAAAATTCGCCCCTGGCAAGAAAATCGTATTTTCCGAATTCGTGAATTGTGCTGGTCGAATTCGGAAAAAATCATTCTTTTTTCTTTCTTTCTTTCCTTCTTTTTTTATCTCACACATCAAAATCGCACGTCGCTTGCCTGTCAATTGTTTTTCACTGAAATTAACACACACACACACACACACGCACACACGCACAGATTTTCACGGAAACACACACACACACGCCTAGAAATAATCGTAGCGACGCGGTTTTCATTTATCTATTTTCGCCTTAATTTTCATTCCCTCTCGTCACAGTTTCCTCGGGCTTTTTCCAATCGATTAATTCGTCCGTGAATTATCTCGTTAATTAATAATCGTGTCATGGAACGTCCACGCGGTTTCCGGTTTGCCTTTTCCTTCCTTTCTCTCTTTTTTTTCCCTCTTCCGCGATTAATTCGAAGGGAAAGGACACGGCAACGCGGAGGTAAAAAAGTTTTAACCCCCCCCCCCCCCAACTCCCCTCGGGAATGGTATTAAAAAAAAGGAAGAGTCGAGCAAATTTCAGAAAATTCGAAAAAAAATTATTAAGAATTAGTATTTCGAAGGATTCTTGCGAGAATCAGAAACTCTTAAAAGGAAAATTAATCATTAATTATTCTGCGAATTTTCTTAATCATTATACCACTAATTAATCATTAATCATTCGTAATCATTAATCATTCGTAATCATTAATTATTCTGTGAATTTTCTTAATCATTCATTATACCACTAATTAATCATTAAATCATTCGTAATCATAAATTATTCTGAGAATTTTCGTACAAAATTTCTCACTGCAAACACAGTATCCATTTTTCCTTAATTCAAACTCGAGCTCTTCGCAATTTTCGACGAATAAATTTTGGTAAAAAGACTTCCTGGCGATTTGGAAAATTTCTCTGTTTAGTAAAGAAATTTTTCATGTAAATTTTATATCCTTCTTTGCCTGGTTTTCTACGTGTTTTTTGCCCTTTACGCCGGAAGAATTTTCTTTTTTGAAATTCTCGCCGCCCAAAAAGGCGTTCAATGGGCCAAAAGGGGGGGGGGTAGGGGAGGGGGTAGGGGGAGGGGGCTAAAAAATCCCCTACGTCGCCCTGGCCGTTACGCTAGGATATGTTGCTCGTAATACGTGCGATTACGTAGTCACTTTTACCTATATAGTCGCATTAAAAATTCATTTTACGTCATACTTTACCGTTTACTTTATATTATATATTTATTTATATTTATATGTAATGTATGTATATATATATAATTTGTTTTTATATATATATATCCTTACGGTGCGTGTCATTGGATTTATTTTACACTGCCTTTCGACATGTTCTTTGCCAGTTTTAACCATTTTTCCAAATACCCAGGGTCAATGAATTTTTTTAATGGTTTCAAAAAAGAGGAAATTGTGGAAATCGTTTTTAGGTTATGAACAGATTTTTAAATGAGAAAATTTACTAATTTTTGAAATTTGAAAAACGGTTGGAAAAGATTAATTAAACTAGGATTATTAATTGAACTGAGATTATTAATTAAACTGTAAGTTAATCGAAAATAATGTTAAAATCATTTTTACGTTATGAAAAGTTTTTCAAAGAACGAAATTGAACTTTCTAAAATTGGAAAACAATTTCCACGCATTATTAATAAACGTATTGTTGATTTGAGCAAATTTTAAAAAATCCACAAGGTCATTAATTATTTTTTTCGATCCATTGAACCATTTTTCTTAATTTCCATTTGGAGTTTTGACCCCGGGGAAAAATGGTTAAAAATTCCGGCGAAAATCTTGACGGATAATTTGCGAATGTGGATTTCCGTTTTTATTTTCTTTTTGCTTTCATTGAGAGTTACGCGTAAAATTCGAATCCTTCGCGAGTCGAAGGGGAAGTTGTGCACTCGCCTCGAATAATATTCTTCTTTTTTTTTCTCTCCTTCTCCTCCCTTCACATCGATCCATTCTAAATTTGAGCTCGACTTAAAAGCTAGCCGCTAGATTATAGCCTAACGATTAGAGTCCCTATCGATTACCGAGTAGGTAGAAATCGTAATTACAGTGTACAATATACAGGGGATATTATTTTTACCCGACGTGCCAACTCAGCTGCTTCTCTCGGAAATTTTCACGAATTATAAATCGAATTATGAGCCAATGAGAAATCCGAATTTTCAGGGAATTTACCAGGAAATTGCATCTCCGAATTTTCACGAATTATAAATCGAATTATGAGCCAATGAGAAATCCGAATTTTCAGGGAATTTACCAGGAAATTGCATCTCCGAATTTTCACGAATTATAAATCGAATTATGAACCAATGAGAAATTCGAATTTTCAGGGAATTTACCAGGAAATTGTATTTCCGAATTTTTAGGAAATTAATTAGAAAACGAACTCTCAAAACTTTTAAGAATTTTACCAGGGAATCAACTTTTTGAACCATTTAGAAATTTCCTGGGAAATCCTTTTAAATCTTTTGCAAAATTTATCAGAACATCATTTTTTTAATCAAGTTTCATTTAATTTCCTTTCCTTTTTTCTAGGAATAACTGAATACAAATTTACAAATACATCGAATTTTAGTTTCATTTAATTAAATTTCCATTTAATTTTCACTGTTTTTCGTATAAATTTCGCGTTTCCTTTTCTTTTTTTCCTGGTTTTTCCGGACGAGAGAAGAGCAGGAGAAAAGCGCGTCTAACTGCCTAGGAATTTCCCTCCGCTTTTCCTTCTCGCCGTAAACGCTAGCTTCGTTAAGGTCTACGATTCGTTTAAATTAATTTCTTTTACGATAACTATGAGTATGTCTGAGTTTCAGTAGCTCCTAAAACGACGTGTCGCATTTTTCCTGGGGAAATTTCGCCCCCCTCCACTCTGACGAGAAATTTCCACAATTTCCCGAAGACGAATTTCAATTTAAAATTAATTTCCTAACCTAAAAACCTAAACGAGACACGTTAATCGCTAATTCCTTAACTTTAATTTACAATTAACTTTGCTTAATCGATAGTACAATGAATTATTCGAGAAATGAAGTATCTTTCGATCCACCGATAATTAAGAACGAAATTAAATCGACCATCGTAGATGAATTATGGCGAATTTTCACGTGGAAAAATCGTGAAAATTTCTGCCGAGGGGCGAATTTTTCCCAGTGTTTTTTTTTTTCTTTTGCGACCACACGATTTCCTTCACGTTTCTTCTTTGTGCTCGACGAAAAAACCTAAGTCGATATTATTTACACGCACGACGACACGGGGAAACGGTTTCAACAGTTCCAAAATTTACGTAAAACACGGGAAAACAAGTCATCAATGAATTTAGAAGGAAAACAAGAATTCTCATTGTATTTTTAAGTTAACGAATTTATGACACTTTTTAAATTCGTTAATTTGAAGTATTTTAGGTAGATTTCTAATTGAGTTTTCACTAAATTGGAAAGAACTTTTGTTCGTAGAAGTTGAGTATTTTTTAGAATCCTTCTAAGCGTTTAATTATTACTTTAAAGCAATTAAGAAATTCTTAATCCACTTTTCTTTGAATCTCAAAAGTTCTTTCTGTTTTGAAGCAATGAACAAATTTAAATACCCGCAATTTATGATATTTAATGATCGAGAATTCTTAAAGATTGTTTAGCAGAAAATGGTTGGGCAAAATCGTGGAAAATTGTGGGAAATGAAGAGATGAAATGTTTTCCCGGTTGGACCGTTTCCCCGGCGGCTTCCTGGTCTATTTTTAGCTTGGCGCTAGCGCATAATTAAGATTAAAACGTATAATTAAGAACGGCCGAACTACCGGCCGTTCGCCAGCTAAGAAACATCTTTGTCATATTTGGCTATTCTTTTCCTTCGATCGCGCTCTCTCACTCGCACTCACGCGCCTTCCCTTACACCTCTCTCTCTCTCTCTCGCACTTGCGTCTTTAACCCTTCTAACCTCACTTCTCTCTCTCACGGGAATTGCGCACACGCATTCACGCATACACATCGCGCGCGCGGGAAAATCGAATAATTCTTAAGCTTTAACGGGGGATAATGTCTATCACTCACTCGGCTCAAAGTGTGCGTACTACGGTAAATTTTTTTCTCCCCCCCACAACTCCACTCCAACCCCTACTCTTTCTCTCTCTTTCTCGCAGCAGACTACAAACTTTCCTTGTTTCTTTTACTTTTCTTAACGTTTACCGAGAGATACTTTCCGCCATTTTGCCTTTGCGCTTCGTGCCCGCGCGGAAATTTTCCAGGCAGGGATTTCGAAAATTCTATAACGACTTTTGTAAAAAGTTCGTCCCGTCGGTTCTTAGAAAATAATCGACGGAACGTGGAACAGTAATTTTCTTGATAGTTTTATTTCCTTTGCTTTCTTGGAACTCTTTTTTCGAGCATCGAATTTTGGGATTATTTGTTCCCTGTTGCTTTTGATTTTCGAATGCCCGCGACGAGGGAAACGATTTCCGGCGGGCGGGGGACCGGAAGTGTGCGAAACGAACGACGCGGAAGTCAAATCTTCCCCCTGTCAATTGTTTTACGTCATTTCCGCTGGTTCCATTTCACATTTACCTATTTCATCGACGTGAATTTCCCCGCCACGTCGCCAAACTCGGATTTTTCCTTAAAGTTTCCAGCCTATCCCCGCCCCTTCGTTTTTTCGGCCCAAGGGAATTATCTGGTCATCTATTAAATTTATCTGGTTACTAGCAGGATCTAATTCTATCCTTAACCATTTTAACTCATGTTTTCGGAAATTACGATTATCTACTTATCTGTAGATGATCGGTAATAATTATCTTATTATCCGGTTACGTAAAGTCAGCAAAATTTAATTTGGGATTAATAATTTTGTTGAATTTTGAGGGAAAAGGATTATCTAATTATCTGATTATCTGCAGATTATTCATACAAATTATCTGATCATCTTAAAAGAGCAAATTAGCAAAATTTAGTATTATCATGGACAATCTTCATGCGTATTTTCAGAGGAACAAAATTATCTGAGAAACTCTAGATAATTCCTAAAAATTATCTGATTATCTAAATGCTGAAAAGTAGCCAAATTTAACCGTGTTCTAATAAGTGAAGTATTTCGGTATAAAGAATTATCTGATTATCTGTAGATCATTCCTATAAATTATCTGATTATCTCGACGCAGTAAATTAGCAAAATTTTATTGTATAGTTAGTACCTTAAATTCAAATTTTTCAAAGGGGGCAGATTATCTGATTACCATTAGATAATTCATACGAATTATCTGATTATCTCGTAACTTATCTGGTCGTATGCAAGTATCTGATTACCTGAACTTCGCGAATTAGCAAAATTTAACCTGATAATCCAATCTTTCAAAGGTAAAAGATTATTTATTTGCAGATAATGCCTAAAAATGATCTATTTATCATTTCTATACATCAAATTTTCAAACGGTATTTTTAAAAACACTGAATTTCAGTCCAATTTTGAGGAGGAAAAGGATTGTCTTGTTATCTGCAGATAATTCACGAAAATCATCTGATTACCTGCAACGTATTGGCTTCGAAAACATGTCAAATTTGATCAATGCATTCTATTAAAAAGATGTATTTCTCCGTTTATGCAGGAAACATTTTATCTACATCCAATTTTTGCCGGCAAATTAATTATTACAGCGTAACATTTGAACTGGCTGCGCAGGAGCTCCTGCGCAGCGAGTCGGTAACTTTTTTCGAAATTTTCGTAAAAACTCGACGATCATTGATTCTCCCGCATTTCACGGCGGGCGAGGGGGAGGAGGGGCGGGGAACGACCGGAAATTGAGATATCCAAATTCGGCGGGCGAAACTCCCCCTTCCTCTGGTATAAAATAAATCAAAAAAACAAAAAAAGAAAACACGTTTAAATATCGAGTAACAAAAGGTAGAGATGCGCGTAAAAAAAAGACGCGATGTAAAAAAAAAAACGAAGGAGAACGATGATCTTTGGAGCGAAAAAAGTGTTCGACTTCCGGCAAACGCTTTCCGCGGTTTCCCGCCGGAAAATGGAAGAGTATTTTACGCGCATGGGAAGAACCACGAAAGTCGGGAAAAGTCGCGGGGAAATTCGAAAAATCGGGGGAACCGAGGGAACTCGCCCTCGGGCCCGAATTTCGTGGTTCTTTGATTTTTTTTCGCAAGGACTTTTATACAGTCGATCTACGCCTTAAAATTACGGTAAGTGTTTCTCCGTTGAGACGGAAACACGTCATGCTCGTTGCCCACTTGATTATTTAATCGATAAGTCGATCAATCGACAATCGGTCCGGTATTCTGGGAAGAATTATCTGCTTCTTGTGCGGCAGAATTATCTGATTATCTGAAGAATTATCAGAATTATCTGAGTATTGGAAAATATATCGGTAAAACAGGGCCGTGTTACCGATCGATCGATCACTTATTAGAGTCCTGTCACGGCGGAAAACTGCGGAAATATTTTGAATTCGAGGAAAACCGTCGAAAAAGACTTTCTGCGCCGGGGAGAAAAGAAAATGTATGCAGTCTTCTCCTTCCGGATTTTCTTTCCTGTTTCTCGGAAATTCAGTTTTTCTTTTCTCGAGGGTCGAAGTCGATCGAAAAATTGTTTAAACGTCCCCCTGATCGGTGTGATGACGGTAGTTTAATTCTAGACACTGGCATTACCTCAAGTAAAGTTACAATTTCTCGAAGAACTAATCCTAAGTTCGCCTTCGTACAAAAAACTGCCGCGAAAATCGGGGAAACTTGTGATATCCTTTTTTTTTCTCTTTCCTTCAAAAAGCGCAGTACTTAATTAACATTCGGCGCAACAATCCAACGGATTACTTAACAAACGCAGCGAACTAAACCGGCGAATGGCAATCGTTGCAAGTTCCTGGATATTGCAACATTTTTGAGGATTACAAAGACGCGATTTAACAAAATATCAGAACTCGAAAAATCTTGGGAAATTCGAAATCCAAGAAAAACACGAGAAAAATGTCTAATGGCCTCGGTTCATTAGATTCTCGCATTGAGCGGAATTTTCGCTCTCTTCGTGGGGGAAAATTACAATTTTCAAGAACTGCAATGACTCTTGCGCAAAATTTTCTTTTTCCCTGCCATTTTCAGAGCGATTCTCCACGTTGACGAGGCGGGGAGCAAAGCTTCGTATCTTTCTTCCCTTTCTGTGCATATATATGTTTCCTCTCCCTCTCTTTTTTTTCCGCTTCGACGCTCAATTTTTCGGGGGGACTTTGCGATCTTGCATTTCCGCTCGACTTCCGGTTCCGGTCTTCCTGCTGAGTATAACGTTGCGACTGGAGGGCTCGCGCGGAAGGAAAGGCTCCGTTTGCTTTCTTTTCTTTTTTTCTTCATTTCCTCAGCTTTCGTCTCCCCGTCGTGGCCCGCACAGTTTTTAGTACGGCGTGAACCTGTTGTAGCCCCCTCGGTACACCGTCGCCTGTGGCATAACACGCACAGAAGTTAGTAAAAAATATTTTACGAATTTAGGGGAAAAAAGAAAATTGTTAAAAGAATGAAGAATTAAATGAAAGGGCATTTTAGAATTTAGAAATAATATCAGAATTGACAAAAAATTAAGAGACAGTACAATAGAGGAAAAATTGTTATAAGAATTTAAGGCAAAAAGGAAATTTAAAAAAAAAATTAATTAATTGGAGGGACATTTTTAAATATTTAACGAATTTTTAAACAAATTGTTTTGGGCAAATTTTCTAGCATTAATGGAATTAAATCGAAAATTTTAGTAAGAGAATTCCCTGTAGGGTGAATAATTTCGAAAAAACTTTTACTTACCCCATAACCCGCAACGGGGCCAATGCCATGTCCAAGGTAAGGGTCGGCGTATTCACGTCCGTAACTGCGAAAAAAGAGTTAAATAAATGTTAAAACAGTACTTTGTTATTCAGAAGATAATAAACACCACAAATAATATTTTACAGTAATTAATAGTTTGGTTGACAAAAAGAGTAAAAATATAATAAATATGACATTCTGATTATCATGGTATAAGGTAAGTCAAAAATAAAAAGTGTCAAGAATGCAAAGATAAAAATAGAAATAAAAGTTGTGTCAATATTCTGTAGAAAATAAATAAATATTCTTACAATTTAATTTTCTTTTAACGTAACAATCATTTTAAACACAAATAGTAATTTTACGGTGATAATATTTTGTTAATATTTGTAAGAAATAATTTGTTCATAATTTCAAATCTTTGGGAATTGGTGAGAAACGTTCACGAAATTGATTTACCATTATTTTACTCTTTGAGGAAACAAAAGTTCGTTGACAAGGGAATAAATATATTTATAAAAGCGGAAGGATGGGAAATGGAGTACAAACGTCGTAGCGGGATTTTGGTTTTCGGTTTATTGCTTTTCATCGGGACTGTCGGGATCTCGGGTCCGGTTTTCGGCGAAATCTGCGTATTTCCGACTTCTTAGAGCTCGACCGCGACGACGTCGTCTGCAACGAAGCGATTCTTTTCAACGTTTCAACTTTATTAACGCAATACCGTCCTCTAAATGGCAGGGCCACTTCTTACAATCTCAAAAGTTATTGCTTTCAACGGAAGGAGTTGCGCAGTACGTACTGCGCAGGGAGGTGTAATTTCGCAATATGGAAGGGGAACATAAAACCATTTCATGGCGACTGGTTGCGCAGTCGGTATTGCGCAGCGAGTTGGTGATTTCGCACATGGAATGGTACGTACTGCGCAGAAGTGTCTGCGCAGCGAGTCGGTGATTTCGCACATGGAATGGTACGTACTGCGCAGAAGTATCTGCGCAGCGAGTCGGTGATTTTGCACATGGAATGGTACATACGTCGCCATTTTTGCGAGTGGAAAACTGGAATGAAGGAGCAAGGAAATGAGTGTGTCTATGTAACTTACCCCGCGACTGCGGCATAGCCTGCGACTGGTTGCGCAGCAGCCGCTGCTGCTCCGTATGCTCGTGCGGCCACCGCCGTGTAGGTCGCCGCTGCTGCGTATGTCGCTTGCTGGGCTGTCGACAATGGCGTCTTCAGCAAGGGCGACGCTGCCGCCGCTGCTGCCGCGGCCTGTAACAACAACCATGACCCGCCATGCAAGGCTCAAAAAGCAAGCTCCGTGTAAAGAGTCGGACAGGACAGGTAGAGGTACACAAGCGAGGCGCGCGCACGCTACAAAAACGCTAGCCCGGCACTTCCGGTTCAACTTTATATGCCCGCGCCGTACGTCGAACTGTCCGCTAAGCTTTTGTTTCTTTCCACCCAGGCAAACGTTACACCGTAAACAGGAAAACGCATTCGGGTCGCTAAGACATTACGACGCTAAAACGTGATTACAATTACAGCGAGTTAAAAGTATGTGAAAATGTAAGCGAAAACTAAAACGGGGCTGAAGAGAAATCGATCCCCAGAAGAACGAAATGTGTATTAGGAGAATCAGAAAATTGTAATTCGATAATCTTTAACTCATGAAATAAAATGAAATTAAAGTCCATACTGGAAAATGGAAAAAAAGTTGTATTTTGTTGGGTGTCTATGGAAACCTTAACCCGCAAATATTTTCTAAAAACTAACGCAAACTACGTGAAGTACCATCGTAACACTTTTCTATCAACTTCAACAAAATAAGTGACATAAGTGAAATGTTTTTGCAGTGAACAATTGGTAATTTTCCTTCGTTTCTCGGCTCATCTGCAGAAAAGGTGTGTAAAGAGAAAATCGTTTCATGCAAGAAGAAAGATCGAATCAAGATGCATTTTCGTTCTTCGAAATATTATGCGAAAGTGTAGAAAATGACATGAATGGCAGATTATGCAAATTTTCAATCAACCCATAAATCATTTCATAACCTACAAATTTCAATCTCTAATTAATTTTCGATGAATCTATTCCCCCCCAAAAATTGGAAATAATGTTATTGACTTAATTCCAATTGTAGAGAATTTTTACATTAAACTGTTTCAGTAAAGGACGACGCTAGTTTTTTCTATTTCATCTAAAAAAATAAAGGAAGAGCCATGCCTCTCGTTATTTACAAATCGAGCGCTATTTACTGTGCCAAACGTCGTCAAACTTTCCATAATCGTCTCGTAATTCGCACCGAGGAAAAAATGGCTGACATTCCTTCCATTTCGCGAAATTATCAGTGTCCATGGAATTACAATAATAATGCACATTATTCGGGAGAATGCGTTATTTACATACGAGAATATTATGAACGAACATTAAAATTCGAAAGACCATAGTTTACGTAAAAAAGGAGAGAATAACTATTGAATGCATGGACGTATTTTACAGCTGGAGAAAGAATTCGAGAATGCAATTAAAATGCGGTTTCCGTAAGAAGTCAGCGTCAACTGCTCTGAAGAAATAGAAATTTGGGCGAGTAAAAAAAAGCGGATCAGCGAAATTCTCGTCTCGGTGTGGGAAGGTGATGAAACTACGACACACGGCCAGTAAAAGCGAAATTACTTCGTTCGCGCGAAACAGTGGACAAAAAGGGGGTGGGGGGCAAGGGGGAGGGGGAAATACTAGAACGTACGCAATGAAAGTACAGAAGTATCACTAAGTACTCGTTTACGCTATTGAAACGGAAGAGACGTAGAGAATAATAGAGCGAAAGTAATACGACGAACGTAAAATGGAAGATAAAGTGTAGGAACAGTTCGTAACGGCAGATCCGTAATTCCTACCTCCAGAGCGGGCGCTTTTGCCTGAAACACAAACGGCAGAACCTGAAAAGAAATTCTCAGGGAAAGGAGGACAATTCCTTTGTCCGTAGGAATTCACAGAATCGACAGAAAATTCGCCTTTCACTTTTTATGAGAAAAATCAACTTTTTGAAACGAAAACTGTACCCAAAGACGAATAGAAATATTTACTTCCCCTTACCCGAATTTTAATTCAAACAGGTTTTTGAACTAAAGAGATTAAAAGGAATTGTGATTTTTTTTAATGAACCATCTCCAAAATTCGTTGATTAGATAACAATTTTAGTTGTTATATTGTCTGTTAATATCCTCAGATCCCCCCTCCTGCTTGGGTAAATGAATTTATTTCCTTTTACATGACATGTTAGTATTTTTTGTGGCTGTCTCTTTTTAAGCAAGATAAAGAAGAATTATTGCGTGAAAGAAGAACGCTCGACAGATTGAAATTAGGCGTCAAAATGCAACAAGATGCCGTGAGTTATTAGTGTTAATTCCTCCTGACAATTATTACACCGAGAAAAATATTTAAACCAATCAATTTTACTATACAAAATAAATCGAAATTTAATTCAACAGATATTCAACAAATAATTAATAAAAGTTCATTCAAACGAATAAAATAAATAGAACTGTAATTTATAACATCATTAAAACTGTAAATAATTTCCTTTTTATGGGAAATTTATTTAACTTAAAATCTTTTCTCTCAGTGTAATTTTACCAAAGCGCCGTTTTTCGAATTTCTACACCTTTTTTCGTAGCCTTAAAACAATACAGAATTTTACGAAATAATGATGAGAAATTCGAAAAAATACTGCGATCCGATGAGAGAGTAATGAGATTCATCGAGAGAAAGAGATACAGAGAGAGAGAAGCAAAATGATGTCGGAAGTGACGCGTCGTGTCCTTTTTTCTTTTTTTTTTTGCAATTTCGTGCGCGCAGAATTTCGGCAAAAGGGGAGAAAAAAGAGAGTACGGAAACGTGTGTACTGACTTCGGCTGTTGCTTGCGGCCATTCCAGCTGAACGGAACCCGTTTATTAGCGGATTTTATCAGTCGACCCTAACCTATATTCAGTTTTTCCCGTTTCAGGTTATGTTCAATACAACTTGAGTGTGGAAGGATTATTAAAAGAAATTTTTTAAGAATATGACGGACATAACCTCATATTCTTAATATTGTCGTTTTGAACATAACCTTAGATTGGGACAGGTTTTTAAAGGTTATGTTCAATAGAATTTCAGTAAAAAAAGGTATTAACATAACCTCTTTAAGCATAGGAAAAACATAACCTTATATTTTTAATACATAAACAGTACGAAATATGTAATTTTGAACACAACCTTCAATTTTTCGTCCGTATACACGCGTGAGTCTTAGAAAAATTAAAATCCCATTCAATAAAACTAATTTAACAATACATTGTAAATTATTATAATTTGTACGTAAAAACTAGGGTATAATAATAGAATTAAAATTGGCATTTTTTTGTAACGACTCAGGCGGATACCGGAAACGAAATTTCACCGACAATTTCCGGGATAATTCGACAGAAAAAAAGGGGATAAAATTGCTCACCTGCAGCCTGTAATTTGGATCCTGCGTCGCAGCATGTGCGGCTAGGAAGGGGTCGTAATAAACGCTAGAAAATACAAACAATTATCATCAGTCGGTATCAGTCACAGTAATGAAGGTGATTAAGACTCGAAGTAACAAAATGGACTCTCGATTAAAGTTAATTCAAATTACTGATCACCAATTAAAAGGGCGAATTAAAAAGATAAATTTGAACTGTCGATTTAAGTAACAAACACGAATTTACGTACTTAAAATAAACCAAAGATTTAAAAAAAGATAGCATTTCTACAAAATGATAATAATTCGCCAACAATGATACAAAACTAGCAATAATGATAATGATAATAATAGCAATATTTGAGAGATTTATAAAAATTTAAAAGATAAAAACTAAGAATTTACACGTGTTACAAAACAATAATTTTACTGAATTATTGTATGTTTAAAATTTTTAAGAATTGGCTCTGTTCAATTGTGATTAATAAAACAGAGTTTTTGGCAATAAAATAACATGTTTGATATGGGAGTTTAAAGAGGATTTTTTTAATGTCAGATCTGAAATTGCATTTAATTTACATTGATAAAAATCCGTGCACAGAGTGACAATTTTACAAGCAAGCTAACAAACACGTGCGATGCAATAAATTAAAGCATTTTCAATGTTCACTATTTACAAGGCGTACCAAAATTATTTCTCAGTCGAATACGCAGTGCAAATTTCATTTTCTGAATTATTCATAAACATGGTTAGGAAATAAATAAAAGAATATTTGTCACAAAAAAGGAAATTACTCTTAAAATAGACTGACTTATAGATTTACTTTGTAATTGATTATAAGTTTGTTCCAACATTAGTGAAAAATCGATATTTCAGTTCAATATTTATAACCTCAAATATCTACATTGGTATTCATAATATTTAATATCCATTTATACAACATAATTTCCTTTGACAAACGACTAATGGGTAGAATTTTCAATTGAAACAACTATTTAGCGAAATACTGCGTATTCGATGATCGAAACAATTTTAGTGAGGCTAAAGTTACTTGCGCTGGAAAGCAACGTTTGGTGATTTACTTACGCTGGTGCGAATGGATGCAGGGCCGTAGCCGCGGCGGCGGCGGCAAGGGGCCCCGGGCTCCTGGCGAGGGCCAATGCCGCCGCGCTACTCGGGAAGGCAGCAGCGGCCCTGGCGGCCCCCACTCTGCCTCTCTGGATGGCCACGCCCCTCAGCGCTGCAGCTGCAACACGCGCGGAAAACACGCGAAACATGCCGAAATCAGCGTACCTCTATCAACGCTCGGCCGTCTCCGTCAAGTGGCGGGCCACGCCCACGACGCCCTCGGCAGCCAATCAGCGACGATCGGTGGTCTAACAGTTGTCCAGAGCAGGGCCGTGTATAGCGGGGGAGACACTCGGGGGAGAATTGCACCCGTAAGACGCGGGGAAAAGGATCGCGGGACAAGTGGGACGATTTAATTTCGCTGTGAAATCCTCTTCCACGCAGTGAAATGTACGGAGATTCGAGAACAGATTTTGGGCATTGCGATAATCAGACGGATTTTTAAAAAAATGTAACTACGCTGGCAAAGAACTTGTTTAAATACTTATAAAATTCCTGTGATTACTGGTTTTTTTGACATTTTCAAGACTCCAAACAAGCACGAGAACTCCAAAAGTGGAAGGGGACTACATTTTTTCATTATCCAATGCCGACGAGTGGGTGAGGCAAATTTTTGGAGTAAAATTACAGAAGAATTCAGGAAAAATTTCACGAAAACCTGCATGATTTTTAACTTCTCTTTCGTATTCCACTTTAATTAAATCTTTCATTTCATTTCATCGAAATATGTAATTACTTAATATTTTATTGCTTTATTTATTATTTTGATTTTCAATAACTGAAACAGTTTCAAATTTCTTATTTGCTGAAAATATAATGAATTTTATGTGATGCTGAATATATAATTTTTTTGGTTTTTCAAATTTTTCTTTGTCTTATAAAATTATGATAGGGGGGATGGGGAACCTGATTTCATACCTTTCGTCCTTGTTGCACCCGTTGACGTCCACTTTGCGAAAAGAAATACACTGCACCTCAAAATACTATCTTACACCCGGAAAAAATGTTTGACCACCAACAAACTCATGAATCATCACAATTTCTAATCCAAAAAAATCTTAATTTACCAAAGAAACTGGTGAATTAAAATCTTAGATTACAAAAATCTTTTTTGTTAACTGCATTTAAATTTTATTTTAGTTTATTTTATCTTTCAGATCTTGAAAATTTGCAGAAAAATTTTTATTAAACCAACTTTTTTCCGGGTGCTTTTTCTTTAAGTTTTCCTTTGCCCTTACCGATTTCACCGGATCTGCGCGAACGACAAGACTTGACTCTGCGAATCGCAGCAACAAAACGAGCAAATTGCGAAGACGACAGAAACGCAGCCAAATAATTGGAAACTACATGTGCCGGAAATGTAATTGCTCACTCGGCACATTTTTCTCTACTCTGCACGAACCATAAACATAATTGAAAAATATTGAAAGAAACATTATCTCAAAACAAACCTTTTTAATTTACAAAATATTTGAAACAATTGTTAAAGAGTTTTGATGTTCTTAATTCACTAATTACTTATAGAGAACAAAATTTTTAAAAATACGAGACAATTATTAAAAAGTAATTGACACGAATAAAAATTTTATATTATTAACATTTGACGAACATTTAAGTGCACTAAATTAACAATAAACCTTCTTATAGGCTTTAATAAAAATTACTGCGAACTATGTGAAAGCCTGTCAGCCATGAATTATTTGTTATTAACAAATATGCCGAGTACTGTGTTAGTGGCCGTGCATGGCAGAGAAAAATGCGCTGTTTTTACGGAGTCGTGTTGTTGTTAAAAAAAGGGGGGAGAACAATATGCGCAAGACACAACGGCGAAACGACGAAAGAGCTTAGGAAACTGCTTTTTCTATATAAAAAAAAAGAAAAAGAAAAAAGAAAACATGTCGGGGCAGAGAGGCGTGATGCAACAGGCACATTCCAAACTGCAAGAAAACAACGGTGAAATTGCCAGAAAGTATGCCATAATCCCAGAAAATTACAATCAGGTCCAAAGTATCGATTTAAAAAACTTTGCAGTCTAATTTAAAAGAATTAAATTACAAATATAGCAATCTGATTCAAAGAATTAATTAAAAAAAAGTATGGTATTTAAGAATTCATGTTTTTTTGAAGAACCTGTAAGTAATCCTGGCAACTTCGAACCGGATTTGTGGGAAAACCGTGGGGGCTGTGCTACGTTGCAAAAAAAGTTCGCCGACAGGTTAGAGAAAACAGCTAGAAACTCGTATCCATCTAGCGGGGGAAATATGCAACGGGACTTCCGGTGACAATCGTGCAGGTAAAATCGCAAAGTGGGGTGTCGGGGTTTGCCGAAAATCATTCAGTTTCTTTTGCTTCTATGTGCTCTCAACTCACATCGACAACAGTGATATTAATTGTAATTATTGTGATTAACAAGGGCAGGGGGGTCAGAGTAATACTATACGTCCCTGACAATCGGAAACACCAGTGTCAATTCTTCTGTACTTAAAAATCTCATTTCAAAGACAAAAATGCAAGAATTTGATTTGAAGTATCGATCTGCGACCGAGGAATATTTTAATAATGACTAATTTTTGAACATTAATAAATTGCTCGATTTGTTGGTGATTCTGATTTGCAGAGGACTGTAAAAAAGGAAGGCATCACGCAACAATAAAAGTGATAGTTGTTTTTTCTAGTGGAAAACTTCGTGCTTGTTTGCAAGTGGAAGATCTGACATTGTTTGCAGGTTAGGGAAAGAGGGGGACATTCTACGACAGGGCGAAAGCTGCCAGATATTTCACAATTTCTTCACAAATAATTTACCTAATTGTTTCCAGTAAACTGCAGCCATTTTTGTAATTTTAGAAACGTCACATTGAGTTATTGTTCAAGTATTATGCAACAATTGATATGCATCTAATTCTTGCCATCGTCCGCTTTTCCAAACTTCTTTGCGACTTTGAATACGACGTAAATTGGCTACAGTAGACAAAAATGAAATTTCGAGGTGGAAGAATCTGAGACGTGCGTCCGCCATTTTGTTCTGGCAGCTTCGCTGAGGTTAGAGTGGGTTAGAGCGGGGTTTCGAGCGAGGTTAGACTCGACGTTCGGGAAGTTTTAGTGGAGTACCTGCGTCTGGCCGCTGCCCTGGGCGCGAGGACGAGCGGTGCGGCCGCCGGCGACGGGGTAACCGCTGCGGCCGCAACCGCCGCTGCGGCGGCTGCCGATGGCGTCGCGGCACCGAGCCAGCTCCATGGCATGGCCGGCAATCTGTATCCTGTTTCGCAGTTAAACATCAGCATCGGCTACTCACAAGCCTTTTACGGCGATCGTTAACAGGGATCGCCCTTACCGACGGTCGATAACGATCTCTTCGAACGATCGTACATACCGACACTTTACACCGATCACACGCGAAGATCAACTATAACGTTCGTTTATAGTCATCTTCCACAGGGCTCGTCCGTACCGACAGTCGATAATATTCTTTCTAGAGAAACCATCTGTACCGACAACTGGTAGCAATCTTTGGCAGCAAATGTTCTTATTAACAGTTCAGGAAAATTATTTGTTGCAAATTATTTTACCGTGATATCAAAATATCAATTTAACATTCGCAATTAATTGTTCCAATTATTTGGCATTGTTTTAAATGGGAACGGATTCGTTGGCGAGACGGAAGCAAGACAAAAAACATAAAATACGTAAAATTATAATCCTCTGCTTCACATATCCCCGCTTTCGCACGTCAATGCCAGAGTATCTGTCAGAAACAATACCTGTACGTGAAAACTGAATGAAATCTTTTGAAAACCACGACTAACGCTAAACGGACCAATGACGCGAAAATCGACTCGTCATCGCGACAAACGAGAAATTAGTTGGCAGGGTTGCGACAAACCAGTGAATTTTATGCAAAGCCCGCCGAGGACCTCGTTAAAATTTATACATCGCTGAGCTCGTTAAAATTAACGTTCCGGCCCTTACTACTTTTTTCCGGTTCTTTAAATAAACGAATTACAAGCACCAAGAACATTTTACGACTCCGGTGTTCGCAATTATCAATCGTTCGTTAACTGTATTACATTATTATTAAAATACTCATTAAGTCCACGTAATGAAGAGAAATACAGTTTCATTAACCAAAAAGGGGTCAATTAACGTGTTTGCGTCACGAGAAGAGTTCCCGATAAATTGCTGTTTTCCCTGCGAATTAATTCAGTTTACGTTTTACGCCCACTGGAATGTACGTTCCGTGTTCGCAGCGCCGATTTATTGAATTTCCTTGGCTGCTTGTTAATTTTGCGCGGTTGCGCACGCAATAATCAACGTTCTTTCACTGCACAGGCAAATGGCAAATTGCACTTGCCGTCAGTAATTAAATTCGAACCACGAATTACGTTCTATTGACAAAGTAAGACAATAAAAAAACTGTGGCAACGTGGATTACAAAAAATTATGATAAATCCGATTTTTTAAAAATTATAACGACATATATAATCAAGATGTGATTATTTTTAGTTATTTTTTCACTTCTTTATGACGAAATTTAGTAGATTTTAATCAATTCGGATGAGCTTTTTTTTTGAAATTTTTCATCGAGGAAGTGCATCTTCTTTGAAGCCGGTAAAATCAATTACTACTTTCCCGCCGCCCAATTCGATTATATCGGCTGATGGTAACTTCTAATCTAACCTATCGATTTCCGATTTTATCGAGATTACTTTTCATGAAAACAAGTACCGTCCGTGTTTTTCATCGTGTTATTTATGAATAAAGTATGATGTAACTTCCATTACTGTTTTACGTTAAATATTCCATCACCAATTTATATTAAACAACGACTATGATTAATGTTGACAAGCTTTAAGAACTCCGGGGTTTTTAGAAGATTTAAACGTCTTTTAACGGCTTCGTAGTTTTCACAGCGAGAATTTACTACGCCACGTGAAAAATCTGCTGGCTCGGAGAAAGTCTGTACTAAAAGCCGTCGAGACGCAGAGGTCGGGTATAATTAATATCATCGAGCCGTCTGCAGTCGCGGGGGACCGTGGGAAACTGCGAGAGGACAAACAAAGAAAACGGAGGAATGATTGAGAAAGGAAAACGAAGGCAGAAATAAAAAAGAAGAAGAAGAAATGATTGAAAAAGGAAAATGGGGATAGAATTGAACGAAGAAGACGATGAGAGGATCAAGAAAGGAAAACGACAGAGAGTAAATGAATAAATAAGCAGCAGACTGTAATCAGAAAATGAAAATCTGAAAAAGACGCGTAAGAGCAACAGAAGGAAAAAATGACGATAAAGGAATAAGGATAATATAGAATGGGGTAAAGAAAAGAAAGAAAGACAAAGATGATATTAAAATGTTCAAGACTAACTGGAAGAAATACAAATATGCAGAACATCGTAAGACTAGAAAAATCTGTACAGAAACACTGAACAACAGAACACAGACATAAAAAAAAGGAGAAGAATTTTAGAGTACGACGCATGACGATATCGTTGAATAAAAACCGAGAATAAGGAGGGACTGTGGGCAGGGTAAAAAAAGGAGAGGGTCCAGCGAGAAGCAAAAGGGCGACAGAAATTGAGAGAAAAACAACGACGAGATGACGATAACAGGAACGGAGATGGGAAAACAGGGGGGGACAAAAGTACGGTAAAGTAGACAAGGAGAAACGTGTACGAGTTTCCAGTGTGACGAGGAACGTTGCAGGAAAAAGAGAAAAGGGTGGGGGTGCGGGGGACAGGGGTAGTTTGCGAGAGGAAAAGGGGCTGGTGAAGGGGAAGAGACGGGGGGGGGGTTCGCTGCGCCGGCAGGGTAGCTGCAAGCGATCAATAAAACGGCAGCATCCACCCCTGGACCCGTCGCAAAACTCCCCCTCCCCTCCAGCCCCTCGTCCACTCCTTCCCCCACCCCTCGGGGAACGATCCTCCGCAGTCTCCGAGCTCCACCCCCCCTCCCACGCTCCCCGGTGCGTCTTCTCATCCCCCCCCCCTCTCAGCCCCCGACAACCGTTTCCCGTCATCGTGGCAAGTCGATACGACGCGCGCGAATCGCGGGAAAAATTCCCCCTCCCCTCCGTTGCTTCTATCTGCTTTTGCCCAGGGGGCAACGTCGCTTCGTCACCGGCACTACCACCCCTCCCCCCCTTCCCCTCGCCCTACCGGGCGATGACGTAGCGATGGGGAATGAACTTCACGGCGGCGGAAATCACGCGGAAAATATTCTCACCCGAAAGATTAGAATACAAATAGAAAGAGGGAGAGGAGGGGGAAGGGAGGGTAATAATGCGTTGCCAAAGTAATCGAAATTATAGGAAACTGTGAAACATAACCTACGAGAAATGAAACTATGAGGATTTGCAGGATATCTTTGTGAATAATACAAAGTTTGAGATTTTTAAAAGCGAAGAGTAACGAATTATTTCGGATTAGAATTTTATGTCCCCGGTGGAATATTTAGTAGCGAATCTCTATCCTTTTTTTTTAATAATAACGTATCAACATATAAGAAATAAAAGAAATATGTCGGTGGAGCTTGATGAATATATAAATAATTAATATGATCTTCAAGATTTTTAAAGCGAAGTATGCCGAATTATTTTTGATTAGAATTTCAGTGAATCTTGGAAATTAGTGAAATTTTATACCGATGGAATTAAGAATTTTCCGTCCCCGATGGAATATTTACTGACATATCACTATCTTTCTTTCTAACCCTGTCTTTTTCTCTCTCTCTTTCGCTCTTAAACGATCGACATAAAACTCTCCGGAGTGCCCGCATTACTTTGTAAAGTGACTTACTTTACCGTCGTGTTTAGCCTCGCCACGTCATCGCGCCGATTAAGAAGCACAGCAGTTTTCTGCTATTACGGTGCATGAAACTTTCTTTCATTCCCCTTTTCACGTTTCAATAAGGCTAACAATAGTTCGGTACACCGGTTATTGTCAACAATTCATAGAAATTGAAAAATTCGGACTCTGATATACCGATGTAAACTTCGATACACTGTTAATAAATGATGTTACATCGATTACAATATCGATATATTGATATAAACAATATTATATCGATATTAACTGCATTACCGATATCATTTTTCATATTACCGACAGACATTACCGATATTACCGATTAAGAACCGAATATCAAATACATCGATTCATCGATCGTTATTAGTTATCGATTTATACCGCCAATCTTATCGCGCGAGATTTAAATACAATACAAAGAATGTAAGTTATCGAGAAAAGTTGTAAAATAAAATTAAATGATTTTATATGCTGTATATTGTACTTTCTCTCCAAAGTTTCAAATTATATGAACATCATATCTAATAAATTTAACAATCAAAAATAATCATTCATTTGTTTTAAAATCGCATGAAATTTTAACATCGAACTTTGACGAACTAATTTTACTAATATTAATAACAAATACGATTAATTATTATCATTCATAACAAAGGAATATGGTACCTAATGCACATAATTTAGATATATATAAATATATTCATATCTCTGCAAACGTTACACCTAGAATTTCAAAACCAACGATTAGAATTCGAGTTAAAAAACAATGTGCAGTACTGAAGTTCAACTATAATTAATATTGAATTACTCAGGCCCGCATGCATTAACTAAAGATAATTAAATTAAAAACCGTTTACCCCGGTAAAGTCCTACAATTCGGCCGGAAATAGCGGGGAAGTGTTTCATTAACGCACAATTGTTAATTAATTAACGCTCTTTCAAAGCCGTAATCAACAAAATAGTTAACGTCTAAACTGGGGGTTCAAATGATTACCGAATTACTGAGATTATAAAATTGAATAAAAATTATTAAAATAAATGAAATTACCGAGAAACAAACGTAAATTTTGCTCTGTCAAACAAACGATTCACGTAAAATCTTTGTAAATTATCGTAGAATGTTCGTAAAATTCTCCGTTTTCTGGTGGCCGAATTTCTAGGGTGAGCGGGGGGTGATGGGGGTCTTTTCTACTCGCGCAATTAATTACCGGTAAACTCGCCGGCGGATAATGAGGGCGCGTGATTTAATTAAAGCGCTAGGATTAATTAGTTACCACTAGATCAAAGGGCGCACTTTCTCGGGAGCATGCAGCGACCTTTGCCCAGCCAAAAAGATGCATATATATATGCGTGTGTATGTATAGATATATATATATATATCAATTACTCGCGTGTCTTTCTCGCCAACTAACACACCGTGCCACGATCCATTAACATTTAATCAATGACAATTAAGAACAGTTATCGAAATGAAAAGTCGGAAGAAAGGAGGAAGAGACGAGGAAAGAGAATCAGGAAGATAAAAGGGATGAGATGAAAAGAAATGAAGGGAAAGGAAGGGCAAAAATTGAGACAGAAAAGACTAAGAATAATTATACAGTAAAAGAAGAAAACTACACAATTAAATGCATGAAAAGTGCGAAAAAAGGGAATTAAAAAAGAAGATGAAAGACAAAAATTAATATAAAAAGAAGACTAAGAATAATACAGAAGAATAAAAAAATTACACAATTAAGTGCATGAAAAGTGCGGAAAAATAGAATTGAAAAGAGAGACGAAAGACAAAAATTAAGTTAAAGATAAAAGACTAAGAGTAGTACAGTAAAAGAAAAAAAATGATAGAAATTCCAGTGGAATAAAAATGTAGAAAATAATAAGGAATATACTGCAATGGGGAAAAATTGGCTAAGAAAGGAAGATGGAAAATGGGGGAAAACGATGAGAGGGAAAGAGAGAAAGAGAGAGAAGACTGTGAGAAAAAGTTCAAGTACTTCTCCCCCCTCACCCCCCCCCCCCGTTTTCCTCCCCGCTGTGACGTCAGAGCGGTTAGGTAAGACGTTATACGTTTTCCATGTGCAAAATAATAGCTACACACCCCCGGGAGATTTAATGCATAACTCATAAATGTTTAGCAGATATTAAAAAAATTTTAAACAAAATATTCTAGAAAAGAAATGAGAAAATTATCAATGCAAAAATTCACGATCTTTCTGGGAATAAAATAAGCTAATTTCTGCAATAAACTTTGTACAACTAATGTTTTGATAAATAGTGTGTTTCAGCATCAATTAATTGCGGAGGAATTTAATTTGAAATTCAAGATTTATTGAACAATAAATAAATAAAAGGTAAGGAATCAGCTGGATGGAATTTCAATTTTAAATTTTAAATTTACCTCAACTATAGTCGTTAAAAATCTCAAAAATTGATCGATCGGTAACAAAGGAAAACAAGGAATCAGAAAAATATGAAACAAATATTAACGAAACCAATGATTTTAAACCGAAATGAAAATTGACGACACCTAAAAAAAAATGGACCAAAATATTGTCCATGTAAATGAAAGTTCCCTGATGCGAATCTCCGCGGGGGCGTGCGGAGGGGGGAGGGGGAGAAATAAAGTGAAATACACGGAACAAGAAAGAGGATTATCTGCGTAAAAATCTACGAAATCGTCGGAAATTAGGTGCGATCGTGTTAATTCCAACGCGACTGCCAGGACGGACGTACCAACGTGTGAAATCATAATATATATATGTATATATAGTATCTAAAATATATACAGCGAGGGCCAAAGGCGAAATTCCTATGCGTTCGAACAAAATTTTCGAATAATCATTTCACACGAAATTTTCGTCCGCATTCCATTCTTTGCCGCACTCTACACATTTTTTCTCCCCAAATATGCAAATAGAGTGGGCGGAAAATATCGGCGAATTTTCGCTTTTTTTACCCTGTACATGAAAAAAGAATTATTTTGGCTCCAGATAAATGTGCAGGGTGACTCATTCGTACTTGTTATCCGAAATAACATGTAAGTTACTGATTTTAGGAAAAAGTGTTTCATATGAAATATGTTGCGTTTGATAGAGCATATCGAACTGCAATATCCGATTTTTTGTATATCTTGCATTTTTCGAAAAGTCAATAACAAAAAAGGAAATGACTCACCCTGCGAAATTGAATTCAATGACTCACCCTGCACAACATTTTTTTCCTTTACCAACAATTTCACGTTAATTGAATAACAATGTAACAAGTTTGCTAAATTTAAAATAGATGCACAGGGTGACTGAAATGCACGTTAGAGATACACATACAGGGTGATTCAAATATAAGTTAAAGATATTCATACAGGATGGCTCAAATAAATGTTAAGAAAGTACATACAGGGTGATTCAAGTACATGTTAAGAACTATGCATACAGGGTGACTCATACCCTAAAAACCAGCTCCTTGAAAATCGTTCGAAGGGAAACAAAAGGGGTAGAAAATTATTTGATGCAAAGCCCGTGAGTATCTTTTTGCTTTTTTTTTTTTGGCCCCCGGCTGTATGCACAAGGCAGACATGACAGACACACACACACACACACACACAGAGCCGCACACGTGTCCATGTGCGTCGTTATATACGTGTGTACGTAAAATTAAGTCCACAGGTGAATCTCGTTTATGAAGGCAAGCCAAGGCCACGACATGAGACGTGCAAATTAAAAAAAATATATATTAATAAATAATAGTAGGTAATAATCGTTGAGAAAAAACGAAAAAAAAGGTTTCTTTCTCTTCTTGAGATAAATAAATAAAAAAAAAACAAAGAAGTAGGTAGAAGCAAGTAATAAAATTCTCTCCCAAAACCGCTTTTAACCACAACCAAGCACAACCACAGGCAAGGTTCTCTGTTCAACGAGACATTCATCAACCAGTGAACGTGGCGCATTACCGTGATTACTATGTAATAGTAACAAGAATAGTCTATATATAGATGTATGTATATATATATATATATGTATGTATGTATATATATTTTTTTAACGTATGGAAACACCGGCAGAGAAAGTGAAATCGATTCCTGAATTTTTCTCACCTCTTCATCAAAGGAAAAAGTAAAATGAATCATTAAAAGAAATTTTGTAAATTTATCTAATTGTGAAGAAAATAATGAACGACTAGAAACAAGAATTTGAGAGCTGATTGATTAGAATTTTATTAAAAAGTTCTAGTAAAAAATGAATTTCTAAAGCAATTAATTATAGAAAAAAAAGGAATATATATAATAGAATTTCGAAGTGATGAATCATTTAAGAATTTAGCCATTTGAATGCGATTTGATAAAAAGTGAATTTTTTTAATTACGAAGAAAATAAGAACAGTTTTCCTGGAATGTTGAGGATCGATTAGCGGTGATCGATCGATTTTTCTGCCGGCGTAGACGGGGTTAATCGATGATTCAATGACGGAAGGGGAAATCGGCGGAAGGACGAACGATTGACGATTAAATTCGCGTAACAAAAATACCTCATGCTCTTGCCACTCGTCAGATTCAAAGTGAAGAGAGAGAATAGAGAGGGAGAAGATGCTGGGAGCCGAGAAAAAAAAAGGAATTCCCGAGTTACACGGCCAGGAATACAATTTCACGAAAATTAATCTCACCCATTTATTATCAGCGCGAGCAAATAATTCAAGGAAAAATATATAACGATTCTCAGGAGTGCAATGGACAATTTCGCTGAGCGAATAAAAGCAATGATTTCATAAAACTACTGTTAATTCAAGAAATAATTGACTTTGATCGTCGAAATAATATTATTGGCCGTGCGACGGTGAATCTTTTTTTCCCGTCCGCCGGGAGGATGGAAAGTTATGTTTTTTTCTCGGCGGGGAAAATAGATAGCCCTACGGACTAATTAATGATCGCTACGTAAGCTACCGGACGGGGGGGAAAGTGTGCTCTGAAATTCCTCTTGGCCGTCGCCGGGAAATTCTCCTCCATCGTCGTACGATTTTCCCGGGGAAATTTGTCCTCTCCTTTTGCCCGGGGCGCTTGGTGCGGAGGTGCACGTCACTGTCCTTTCCCCCACTCTCGTCCGCCATCGCGCTGTCCTTGTCTTCGACGTGACGTCATCGGCCGCCAGGGCCGTGCACACAGGGAGCAGGGCCCTTCTCCCCCCAAATTTTTCCAACGACGTCAAATTTGCCCAGTTTTTTTCGCAGAATAAAAGAAAAATGTGCCGTTACAATTCTATAACCACAAAAAAAGAACAAATATCCGTATGATCGAATTATTATTAATTAATTAATTTTAATAACGGCACATTTTTCTTTGAATTTGTCGATTACTTTGATGAATTTACAATAAATTTTTAGGTACGTCTAAGCAGAATTTCCTCGACTAAAAAATGCGGCTGAGTGTTAATTAAAAAAGACCAATGAAGAATAACCGGAAGAGCAAAACGAGAATAAAAAGGACGTTAATCGACGAGAAAAAGAATGGAAAGAACATAATGGAATGCTTATTAAGTGAAGTCAAGCGATGCAATACAAAGAATAATACGAAAATAAGAAGTGCAAATGGCGTAATAAAGGTAGACAAAAATATGAGAAAAAAAAATGAAAAATGTAGATGAAAGTGCGGCAAAACTTTGTTAAAAGACAGGCAACATAATGAAGTGACAAAAATATGGAGAATTGAATAAGAAAGAAGTTAGAAATTCGTCCCTGGTGCTTAGTCAAAATTCTCGGTTTTTCGAAAATACAGTTGTCTTTATTGGTCGAGGAATTATATAAGTTTCTCACTTTCCTTACTTCACTATTAATTCGCCCTTTTCCAAAATTCAATGTCACAAAATAACAAATGGAAAAAAATACAAAGGACAATAAATCGTATAAAATTTAAATTTCCCGGCAATTTTTCTTACAGCTTTGAATTAATTTTTGTAAATTTTTAAAGCGTATTAAAGAATTTAAATGACAAAATTTCAGTAGAATATTTTCTAATTTAAAATAATAATTCTAATTTTTTCATAATGTTTCTTGTTAATTGTTGGAGAGTAAAATTCAATTTTCTTGAATATTGAAAATGGGCAAAACGAATTTCTTAATTTATAAAATACGTATAAAAATACTGAGAATTCTTAAGTATAAAACACTGAATACGACATGCATTGAGAAAATCTTTTAAAATTCATTTCATTGTTTCGAATTTTGCCTCGGCCTAACCTAACCTCAAATATTGTTATATCACTTCTAAAAAACTGTAATATTTACGCTCACAATTTTTACGAAAATTGAGGTTATGTTAAATTCCTTTTAAATTAAATCCAAAGAGAATTTATTAACCGTATTTTAAATTCTTTAAAATTCTGATATTGTTTTTCTCTCAATGTATGCATACTTTTTTTTTTCAAAATTTCTTTAACGCGTTTCGTGATTCTTTCTCAATTATTAAACTATTAAACATAATTCTAAATTTTCTACTTCATTTGATTCACACATTTTCAATAAAAGCGTTAAAAAATTGTATAGAAATTGTGTTTGAAAGCATTAATCTTCAAAATGTGTTTAAAATCTCTTTTACGTTTGCAAAAACGTAGAATCTCGAATCGATTAAACAAATCGCAAAATTCTAAATATTAAGTATTGATAAAACATTGATAATACGTTTATCACTAGAAAAAATACCCTGTATTCGTTGTGCGCTGTAAAATACTGCGATAATACTTACAATCGCAAATCGAATTATAATCAAAAATAATATTCACCATCTCCCAAATTATTTTGATTTATATGAAAGAAAAAAGAAAGTTTTAAACTGCATTACTACAGCAATTTTTAAATGTTTAGCAAATTTTATATGTAATACAATAATAACATAAATTAAGTGAAAATAAAACGCAATTGCAAAATTACTAATAATTTACTGAATTCATAATTAAATGAAAATAAAATAGTATCACAAGATTATTAATAAATTACTGAATTTCTGATATTCATGACATTAGAATTCTAATTATAATTCGATTTAGCGTAGAACAAAAATGTCTTTTCTAACAAAAAAAATTCACGATTGTAAATTTCTTTTCTTGGCCATTGGAATTCCCCGGAATTTCCAGGGCGATTAATTCGGTTTAATTAACGCACCGTAATGATTTAATTAGATCGAAGACGACTATTTTCGTCGACAGTTAAACTTTTTTTCGATAAAATCCAGGCGAGTTATTCGCCGGGCTTAAAAATAAATCCGTAGGAATTCGCTGGTCAATTTTTCCCCACATTTTTCCATCCGTGCACCGAGAAAAACGGATATCTGATTTTTAATTATTTACCCGAGAAAATCGTTCGAAAAAATGGGCTACAAAAAACACGTTTGCTCAAATAAAACGTGGAGCAATTTTTTCAAATGGAAATATACATTATCCTCGGTGCATCGAATATTTAATACTGCAAATCATTCACTGATACGAATGTTTTTTTTGTTGCTAAAATTACGTTGTCCATTTTTTTCTCTGTACAACATGGCAATTGTTCTCCACTTAATACAAGCACTGCGTTTCTTAAAATTAAGCAATGCTTAGACAATTGCGGCTACGTTCTTAGAAATTAACGTGCAACGTACTGGTCGATCGTATGGGATGAAAAAAAAAAAACAGAAAAAGGTAAAATTCGCTAAGAAAGTGCGTAGAAGGGCAAATCACTGGCGTTGTTTCCTGCGTTTTTTTTTTTTGAGTCGTGGCTGTCTTTTCATTTGATTCTTTTTTTTTGGCTTGGTCGTGGCGTGTGGCGGCTGTTAGGAAAATTTTCGACGGAACCGACGCGGGGGAAAGATTTCGTTTTTAAACGTAGAAAGGCCCAAAAATCGTCCTTCACTTCAAATTTTAATACTTTCGCGGAATATTATAAATAAATAATCGATTTGTATAACCTCAAATTACTTGATAAGAGAACTTCAAGCGTGTTTTGTAGTAAATTGAAGTTGTCGTTTTATATTAACCTCAAATTATGTGTTTGAGGTTATTTTCGGATCAAGTTAATTATGATTTCATGTTTTGACTTAATGTTTTGGTGAAATCTGAAGTTGGTTTTATGTATTAACATCGAATTACGTAATGGGTTAACTTCAAGCATATTTTTGTATTAACCTGAAGTTACCGTTCTTTACTAATTTCAAATGAAGTAATGCTTTAACTTCAAATTCCATTATCGGCTAACTTCAGATCACGTTAATCTCCAATTGTATAATCGAAGTTAACTTCAAATCCCGTTATCTACTAACTTCAAATTACATTACCCTGAAATAGTCTACGGCGCTAACTTCAAATCTATTTGCCACTGGCTTGAAGTTATCTATTTTGCGTAAATTTCAGGTTATGGTGTTCTAACTTCAGATTACACTTTCCTATGAATTTATGCAATGCGCTAACTTCAAATCTATTTGCCACTGGCTTGAAGTTATCTATTTTGCGTAAATTTCAGGTTATGGTGTTCTAACTTCAGATTACACTTTCCCATGAATTTATGCAATGCGCTAACTTCAAATCTATTTGCCACTGACTTGAAGTTATCTATTTTGCGTAAATTTCAGGTTATGGTGTTCTAACTTCGGATTATACTATCCACATGAATTCGCGTAACGCGCCAAGTTCAGGACGATCTTTGCTAGGCCCTTTCTTCTTTAATGGCGGAAAAAAAAACTGCTCCCTCGGGGCGGTGAAAAGGAATAAAGTCAGTCTTTACTGCGAGAAAAATCCTTTCGCCGGCGAAAGGATGGAAATATCGTTCGTCTCTCTCGCTCCCGTGAACTTTTCTTTTCTCATTGTTCCCGGTGTTTATAACGCGCTATGAATTCTCACGTAATCGTCGGGCAAACTCAGCGGCTCACTATCGTTGGCCTTGGCTATTCGTTGGACCTCAGGAGAAACCCTGGCAGTTCTCGCGGATCTCGAAGTAGAGATTCAGCAATGCCGATTCCGGCACGTCGTGGAAACACCTACCCTCTGGCCACTGCACGCACACTGTAACAAAGAAATTCACAACATCAATAAAGTTTCCACTAACAATAATACAAAAATGCCTAAGCAAGTCGAATTAGAAATTTTCCCGCCATTTTTCAAAGGACCAATCAGGGAAAAAAACAGGAAGTTACATTACCGACAGGATTGCGCGATAACCTAACTTTTTGCCCGACTGTACCAAAGTGTAAAAATATTCTAATATCTATTCACTGAACATTATTTTTGAATTACAAAGTGATTGACTTGAACGTATATTATTTATCTACTACTCATTATTTCTTTATTAAAAAGTGTTTTTCCGGCTATGAAAAGCACAATTTTCCAATTTGAATGCAATTTGGGAGGTACAGTCGTGCAAATAGTTAAATCAGAGAATCGCTGTACGGTTTCCCTTTAGTCTTCTGTTCTCTGGGATAATGGAATAACGTTTAGCGGTTGATCATCGACGACAAATGACGGAACGCTCGAGTTGTCATGCCGGCTATAATGAATAGGCCATTTAATCCCCCTGTCGGCAATTATAATTGCCAGCGACGCGTAATTGCCAGCTGTCTGGTCTGCGTCTCGCCGGAAACATTGATGGAGATTAAAACGAATTTAAATAGCACAAGGAGATCGATAAACAGAAAGTAAACAGAAGCTTGATAAAGGACTAACAAATATTTATTATTAGTTTAATTAATATCAGTTTTATTAGCTAATTCAGAATGTAAAATAGTAATTATTTTTCAAACAATCTAAAAAATACAAGGAAATTTCTAATATTTCTAAATTCTGAAAATTCTGCATAAATTTTATAAAATAATGTAAAATAATTGAAGAAATGAGACACAAAGAATTCTTAAGATTTGCAAATAAAACTTTCTAAAAATGCATCAAATGATTGTAATATTTTTAAATCAATTTCTAAAATAAAACCACCGACAAGGCAGCAATAATTAATACAAAAACTCCTGAAAACTCTGAACGAAAATTCCTAAAATAGAACATACAAAATTTTCTTCCTATTTCTAACAAAATTTCCACCCTATAGAAGACTGTAGGACAAACAGGCCGTTTATTCCGGCGCACTGAGGTGGCATCGAATTAGCCTAATCAGTTAATCCTACGTGACGGTCGTCGGGGCAAATTCCTCGTCGCCGTTGAACCGCGAAACACACTCGCACGTCGTAAAATAGCAACAACCGGGAGGGGGGTAGGGGAGGAAGGGGATTACAGAGGAGGAATAGAATTGCAGAGAAAGAGATAGCGAAAGGATCGAATTGTGAGGGAAAGTGGAGGGGAAAGGAGTAAGAATTCAATACAGAAAAGGATAAGAGAAGGCTAAAGGGAAAAGAGAAGGTCAGAACTTCATAAAAAGTGGAAGAGGAAGAAGGAAGAATTGCACGAAACCAGAACGGAAATGGCTAAAGAATTACAACGAACGTGAGAGGATAGGGATTGCAGGTAAAACAGAGTGTAGAGGGGAAACTCAGGGGTGGGGGCAGGTGAGGGGTAAGAGGTGAGGGGTTGATTAACGCGGCGGTAATGGGGCGCGATTTAACGACGTTCGCGTCGGTTTGACGGGCGAAAACGTCGCTCGCAGGCTGAGGATCGATCCTGAAATCGCGTGACGACCGACTCTATCTTACCGGCTGAAACCCGGATCGCATGCCCGGAAGGTGGCGAATTATTTGCGGGCCAACGCGAAGGATGAGTCCCGGAAAACAATCCACCCCTCCCCCCCTCAGCCCCTTGGATCATTTCCTGTCCTTAGAAAATCGAAATAATTAACGCGAAGAAAAAAAGGAAGGATGGAAATGCTTTAAGACGCTTGAATTTAAATCCAATTATTATAAATTCCTTGAGATTAAAAGATGGTTAACATTAACTTCGCCTTTAAAAGTCTTTAAGATTACGAAACTGTTGAGGAAAATTTCTCCGGCAAATTGCAACTTTCTTCTTCGCTTATCAGCGGCAATTATCCTCCACGGGTTATCATTTCTCCGTCCGTTAATCCGGGCTTGAAATTTCCCGGGGATAAATAATCTCCCTCGCGTGTCGAAACGTTTATTTTTAATGAACCGATACCCCCGAGCGATAAAAGTTTTATTATTTAGTTTTCCTAACCTCTAAAAATTCTCATCGCTCGGTAAAATTATTCTACGGACATTAATAGGACAATCAATAAGGTTAACAAAATGTAGAAAAAGAAAGTTGGTTGCATCATAAATAGAAATGATGGGGGAAATGTTTTATTATATACTGTTCCTGACCTTTAAAAATTCTAGCCAATCTCTAACATTATTCTATAAAGGCTAATGAGACAACCAATAGGAAAAGGATTGCTTTATAAAAGACGAAATTTGATTGGCCATTAAATAGGAGTAATGGTGGAGGGAAAAACTTTCATTCTTCGTTTTTCCTAACCTTTAAAAATTCGGACCAATCTCCAATATCATCCTGCAAACATTAATGGGACAGCCAATAGGAAAAGAATTGCTTTATAAAAGACCAAAGTTGATTGGCCATTAAATAGGAATGATGGTGGAGGGAAAAACTTTCATTCTTCGTTTTTCCTAACCTTTAAAAATTCGGACCAATCTCTAACATTATCCTATAAACATTAATGGGACAGCCAATAGGAAAAGAATTGCTTTATAAAAGACCAAAGTTGATTGGCCATTAAATAGGAATGATGGTGGGGGGAAAAACTTTCATTCTTCGTTTTTCCTAACCTTTAAAAATCCTTACCAATCTCTAATATCATCCTGCAAACATTAATGGGACAGCCAATAGGAAAAAACTGCTTTACAGAAGAAGAAAGTTGGTTGGCTGATAAATGGCAATGGCGGGAAGTGTTGGGAGGAGGGAAAGGGTGGGGTGGGGGGGGGGAATATAGAAAAGTTTTACTCACCGTTGGGCACCGTCGGTGGTTTTTTCGTCTGCACCCTCGCCGTCGCGTTGTTCACCTGCCGAAGTTAAACAAGTTTCGCATTAGATCGGCCGCCAAGTTTCTTGCCCCCCTTCGCCCCCCTTCTTCCCCTCCCGCATTTCCACCCTTTTATATTGCAAAACTTCCCCCGACCCGCCACGTGGCATTGTTACACTTTTTCTCTCCTTTTTTTTTAAACATCAGCGTGATTCTCTCGCGAAAGAAAAATAAAATCAAAGTCCAGGAACTTTTGAAAACTAAGAAAGATCTAGAACTTTTAAGAGGATATTTTATTAATTCTAAAAAAGTATATGAAATTTAATGGAGAATATAATGCAAATAGTTATACAATTTTTCTTATAAATTGGAGGAGTTTTTCCTTTATATATAATAACTTATTTAATTAATTGAATCTAGAAACATAAAAGAGAATCACGTGTGATTTGAAGAAAAGTATGAAACGAATTGGATTTCCAATTAAATGAAAGTTTCTTAATTTGTTTTAGGAAAAACGTTCTATTTTCCTTTTCTATTTTTACATATATATTTTTTTTCATTTGCCACGCGTGGGTCGGAAAATGTGTTTTGATATTTTCAAACTGACGTTTTTCTTCCAGTTGCACGTCCGAAAAATTCATAAAAAATAAATAATACCAATGTTTATTATCATCAAAATATTCAACAAAATAATACAGGACAACTTTCAACTTGGTTCTTATCGATTATTATGATTTTCATAAATTGATCTAATTATTAAGAATTTTAATTGACACAAAAACTAAAAATTCTGATCGATAAAATATTTATTGCATCGCGAAAAGTACTTTTCATTACAATTTTTACTCATTATTTTTCTAATTATAATTGCAACAATCTTAGAAATGAATCCTTTTCAATGATATTCTTTTATTAACTATTTAGAAATGCAATAATTTTGTAAGTTAGTTTTTGTTAATTTACTTCTGACGTGCAACTGAACAATTTTTCTCTTGAATTCAGATTTCGTCAATAGATCTGAAAATTTTCATTGGCAATAAGGCGTGATAAAAAAGTTAATCGATCGTTTAATTTTTGCCAATTAATGAAATAAATTTTAGAAGAATTATTAATAAACTTTACGCCTTTATTGTTTAAGCAAATCAATTTTTAAACGTCCTTTCGCCAATTTTACCTCAACTAGAAATTTTTCGGCCTTCTTTCAGTAACATCTAAATTCAAGGAAATTTTTTACAATTAAAGATGTTCAAAATTTCTTTTTGCGACGAACGAAAGAAATTTTGAAATTGAGTTTCGGCTTCGACGAAAAATGATAAAAAGAAATTACAAAAGTATAAAAATTTTGAAAATTGATTGAAAGTTATTTAAAAAATTTATAACATTCGTATAACCTTAATTATTGAGGTTAGAATCTTATTATCTGAACTCCTGTGATCTTATTTATCTAAACTTTTATCTCGACTTTTATCTTGCTAATTAAACATCATTTATCAAAAAATTTCTGCAATTCTCATTCGCAAACTAGTTTTAAGCCTTGTACTTTATAAACGACTTATCGTCAAGAGAATTGAAGATTATTTGACGTAAATTGCCATCGAATTGAACGGAAATTAGCGCGCGAGGAGTGCCGATTAATTGCCGTCAACTGAATTGATTTCGTCGAAGCCGGAAACGAGCGATTCCTGCGCGGAACGTCATTGGCGGATTTCATTTCCATTTGTTTACGTCCCGCCGATTGGTCCTCATTTAAAACCCGCTCGACCAATCACCGGCGCGTACAATTACCGCTCATTGGATTATCCGACCAATCACGTTTCCGCTTAGAAAAAAACCTCTCTACAACGTGACTCGTTTAGCCGAAAATATTTCAATATCAGAATAACAATGTTCTAAGTTAATTAATTTAGAATATTATTTTGTACTTTAATAATATGGGATACCTATTCCTTTTACAATTGTTAATAACTTTTCAAACGAAATTAACGAGTCAGTTGCAGATAGATATTTTCTGTGCACAGCTAAAAAAACAAAATGGCGATGAGGGGGTCAATCGTGATTGCCGATTGTTTTTTATATTCGCTCAAGTACTTCCGTTTCCGCTGGGAAAATGTATTTTCTTGCTCATTTTTCCCGTTGTTTCTTGCTTACCACTTTTTCCTTTTCTTCTACATTTCTGTATCCTAAATTACTAGACCAATCAAAACAGAAACCTTTGGAATTCGAACATTTGTCACAAAATATGCATTAAAATCTCAGAATATTATTTATCTAAAAATAAAAATAATCCTACTCTAAATTCTGTTTAATCGTTAAATGAAGACGTCGTTTATCACGTTTTTTTTCCTTTCAGGAAATTTATGGAAGGAGGACAGATCGAGAACGAAGTCGATTTTTCAGACACGTGGAAAATCCGTGGAATATTAACTCGATAAAAATCAGAACGATATCGTTACAGGCCGACGACGATTTTTCTTTATCGCCCGACCCGTCGAGTCACGTTTCCGACTCGATTATACGTGACAGAATGTATTAGAATAATAAACGATGCAAATCTGAGACAGTGTGTACCTAAACGTTGAATTGCGAAGTTTTGTCTAACAGGAATCAGAATTTCGGTAATTAAAATGGGACTTGTATTACCGAAACGTTAGCAGAAATTACAGAGAGGAAATTTAAAAAGATAAACATGAATTAATAGAAATTATAATGAGTAGAAAACAGTTATATAGTTGTTTTAAGTAATTTTTAAATAATTAACACAAGTAATTAACTTGTCCAAGTATACGTTAAATAATATTTAATGAAAAGGAATTAATAGTTAACACTCCGCCATTTTCTTAATACGCATAAATTTATTTGAACTTTGTAAATCGCGCAATTGAGAATCGCCGCAAAGCAATTAGTGTTTTAAGAACGTTCATTCCCAACGAAATGATTCGTTGTATTCACTTTCCTCAACTCTTTTCGTAACCCGTGCAATTAACGTTCAAAGACTCGAGGTGGCCCTGAAACAATCATCTATCTTAACATCCAGGTATTAAAGCACCTATCTTCGATAATCCCTGCCCCCTCCCCCTTCTAGTGTTATTGACAGGCGTTTATTTGGGCCGAAATTGCATGCCGGGCACTTGGTAAAGTTCGGCAAGGCTTCTCGCATCTGCATAAATTTGACTTGCTAAGACGGAGCTCCCACGGATTGAGGTTAGCCGCTCTTATCGCCGATGCCGGAAACAACCTGCGCGACCTACGACCAATCCCCCCCTCCCCCTCTTCCCCTCGCTCGAACCGACCACCCTGAGCGATTCATCTTATCCCCCCTCCCCCCAAATTCCCCTTCTTCCCCTATCGACTGATTCGGCACAGCGATGGGCACTCAATTTCCCACAGTTTGGCAAACACCGTAATTTCGATCGCGGGAATTCTCAAGGATTTGAATAATGGTCAAGAATTTCGTAATTTTAACAGAATTCAGTTCATTTAACCTTTAATTATTAAGTATGGTAATTAAAACTCATTCAATGACATTCTGATTTACGGAAGCTTTAATCATGAATGAATTAACAGAGACTGGTTTAGTTTCCTAACCTACAATTGTATGTATGTAAATGTTGAATTGATGCTTAAAATATTTCCGGAGCAATGCGCAAAGTCATCCGAAATTGTCCATTGCTGACTGCCTTCACGTTACCCCCACTCCTCTGATTCCCCTTTCGTCTTCGCCCCACTCCTCCCCCCACTTTCCCCCCGCCCAGTGATCGCCTTCTCAATGCCACGATTGCCCCCCGCGTGTCGACTTTACGGATTATCATAGACCCAGGACGTGTTCATTCCGCGCTATCCATCGATTTCTGTAACACCGGTCGAGTTTCTTTTCCCCTCCCCTCCCGTCTCCCTCCTCCTCTCCCCAGTTCCTTCCATTTACATTTACCGACGGTTAACGAGATGCAAGAACGTCTCGTGAATCTCGGTAAAAAAATAAGGAAAAGAATATTAATTAATTAATTTTGAAGGTCCATTTTTTGTCATTTAAACATTTTCTTCTGAGTTTAATGAAAAATTCTGCGGTTCGTCGTTTGTTTTCTTTCAGCCGAAAATTCTGAAATAATCTTAAAAATAGTCCAAAATCATAAAAACCAAATATTCAGCATTCTATTCGTTTTTTCGGTTTAATGAAAAGTTTGTTCGAATCATTCTGAAATGATCTTAAAAATAGTCCAAAATCATAAAAACCAAATATTCAGCATTCTATTCGTTTTTTCGGTTTTATGAAAAGTTCGTTCGAATCATTCTGAAATAATCTTAAAAATTCTACAAAACTTATGAAACTTGTATTCCTTTTCCGAGTTCAACGAAAAATTCCGCAAATTGTCGACCGTTTTTCTTTCTTTTCTGCTCTTTGAAGAACGGAAGGTCGAAACGTTCGACTTCCTCTCGCGCGTCTCGCTCGTTAATTCCGCGGAGCGAAAAAAAAACGACGAAGAAGAAGAAGAAGAAAGGAAACCACGGTACTCGGGGGCCATAATTCTCGTTTCCCGGCATCGACTACCGTCCTTCGTCATTCCGCGAATGTTAACGAGTTTCCCGCGCTAATTTCGCCGACTGCCGACAGTACGGTCGTTCGCAAAAGTCCAGGAAAATAAATGAAAATTTTCCCCACAAAGGAGAGAGCTTTGAGCAAAAAAAGAATTAATTAAATCAGCCAACGGAATTCACTGTAATTCATTTAAGGATTATTATTATTATTTTTTAAATCACAGTAACTAATATTTCAATTCTAGTGAATTATGTTGTTTTATAAGTTAATTTTGTATTTTAATAAATTATCATCTTGTGTCAATCGTTGTTATTAATTAACGGTTTATCACAGATTATTTATTTAATGGCGAATATTACACTTTCTAAGTTTATTTATTATTTACAATCTAAATTACTTAACTAGAACAGCAATTAATTGTTCTAATTAATAATGGTGAATTAATTCTGATTTTAGTTACAGTATTTTATAACCATTTTTCTATTTCCTGTTAATTCTTGCTAATTAATGACCACAAAGGGACCTTGTGAGTGGTGAAAAAATGACAAAAAACTCGACAGTACTTTGAAATTTGTGGAAAATTAAGTCAATTAAAATAATGGAACCGGCAATGAGAATATATGCGTTTTTCACTTTCCGTCCGTCTGTCTGTGCCTTTTTCTCTTTCTCTTCTCTTCTTTCTCACTCCCGCTTCCCTTCCCCCTTTTATTCCCCCACCTGCCCCTCTTCCAGCGCGGTGGAAATGTCCGGCGATGAAGTTAAAGCCGCTTAACCGCGACGGTAAAAGCCCTTGATCACCTCTTTGCCCCATGCGAAATTGTCGTCGAAGCTATTCGAGCTTTACAACACCCCTCCCTCCCCTCCCGCCCTCCTTAACCCCTCCTCCCCCTTTTTCCCCTACTCTAGCGATGGTCTTTATCAAACCCTTCTCTCATCCGCGTGTTACATTGCGGGCATTCGTGTGTTTTTAGTTTCTTTTTTCTTATGGCTAATGTTGTAATTTTCGTATTCATTTTAAGAGAGTTTTTAGTGTTATGACTTTGTTTTACAGTCTATTTTTAGGAGTTTCTCATTTTATATTTGAATAATAGTTTTATTTTGACTCACGTATTCATTTTAAGAGATTTTTTAGTGTTATGACTTTGTTTAACAGTTTATTTTTAGGGTGTTCTCATTTTATATTTGATTAATAGTTTTATTTTGACTCACGTATTCATTTTAAGAGATTTTTTAATGTTATGACTTCGCTTAACAGTTTATTTTTAGGGTGCTCTCATTTCATATTTGATTAATAGTTTTATTTTGACTCACGTATTCATTTTAAAAGATTTTTTTGGTCTTATAACTTTGTTTAACAGTTTATTTTTAGGATGTTCTCATTTTATATTTGATTAATAGTTCTGTTTTGACTCTCGTATTCATTTCAAATATTTTCAGCGTTATGTCCTTGTTTTACACGTTTATTTTAAGGATTTTCTTATTTTATATTTGATTAATAGTTCTGTTTTGACTCACGTATTCATTTTAAATGCTTTTCATCTTATGACTTTGTTTTACAGTTTATTTTTAGGGTTTTCTCATTTTATATTTGATTAATAGTTCTGTTTTGACTCTCGTATTCATTTTAAAAGATTTTTTGATGTTACGTCCTTGTTTTACAGTTTATTTTTAGGATTTTCTCATTTTGTTTTCACCTCCGGGGAAAAACACGAAAATCCCTTACCCTTTTCTCTTCTTTTTTTTACTGTCAGAGAACTTTAAAGCCGTTATTATAAATCATCCTTCCGCGACTATAAATCACCCGAAAATCCTCTTTTTCCTCACTGAATCTGCGGAATTAACGAGGGGGAATTTAAGGGGGGAGTGGAAACAGGGAAGATAAAAAAAGTGGGAAGAAAAAACGAGGAAAAAGGGGGAGAAAAAAATTCCCTCTAATTCGACCCCCTCCCCTTTCGTCCCCGACGGTAATTAAAGTCAAAGGAGAAGCGAGAAAATTACGAGAAAATGGATGGTCGTTAATGCTGCTTTTAGTTTCCTTTCTTTTTCTTTTTATTTCCAATCCATCCCCACTCCTCTGTATTCCTTTTAAATATTTTTTTACCCTTTCCTCTTTTACAAAAAATTAACATTAAAAAGAATGTCCTCTCTTTCTTATTTGTTATTCGTTTAATTTTTGTAGCATTATTTAGCCTTCTTACCATCCTCTAAAATTTACACTTTTAACCCGTTTTTAATTCTTAATTAACACTATATTTAATAAAAAATTCCATACCTAAAGTGAAGAATTATTTCCTGTAAATCGTGAATTGTAAAAATTAAATGAACGTCGATTACCTGAAATTATTATAAACAATGTTATTACGAACAATGAAATTCACGTGAACGGAAATACTTGAGCGAATTGCATAAACGGCGTAATTGGGCATTTTTCTTACTCTTCTAGCTTAATCCTAGGGTAATCGGTAAATGAATTAATGCTTAATTTACTAGCGGTGATTGAGAGTAAGCAGTACGCGCGTGTCGGTCGTCGGAAAGATAAAAAAAAGATAGAAGATAATGTTAAATAAAAGATGACGCAGAAAAGGTGTGAAAAAAGTTATTAACATGCGGCAGAGCTGGACATGATTTTTATAAAAAAAGAGAGAAAGGTTCTTTTCAACAGTAATAAATACTTGCTTAGATTTTTAAGAAATGTTTACACTAATTTCGTAGAAATACAACTTATAAACTTGATAAATATTTGTCAAATATTTTCAACGATTTTAAAAATGAGTAATAACATATCTACAATTTTAATTATGTGTATGTAATATTTGAGGTTAGAATTTAAGGATATCCCAATTTATTACTAGGAAAAATTTAACCTTAAAAGTAACTCTTTGTAATATAAATGATATAATTTAAATCTATAGCTGTTTATTATAAATTCAAATTTTGTTATTAAATTGTATAACAATAATTGTTGTATTTTTAAAAAACAAAAGCCAGTAGAAACTACCATATATAAAATATAACTCATATGTTTGAATAGTAAAGGTTAGAATTTGAGGTTATTTGAATTTGTCACTAGAATGAATCCTAAATAAACCTAACCTCAATGCAATTCTACTATTTGTGTGTTAAAATTAATTTAAAAAAAGGTAAAAACTAAAAATATTGAGTTCTGCATACTAAAAATGAAAAATAGCAGATCATTATGAATATAAAATATGTATTTCAATCGATATGAAGTTTGAGGTTAGCTGATTTTGCCACTAGAATGAATTCTAACCTAAACCTAACTCCAAACAGTATAACAACTTAACCTCAAATTGAATTCTGCTATTTGCATGTGAAAATTAACATAAAAAACTACGAGAATTAAAAATATCGAGCTCTGCCTACTGAAGATGGAAAGGAAGAGACAACGAGTATTAAAAAAGGAATGAAAAAACCGACCGTCGCGCGCGTTTTTGACGAAGAACAACAAACACGTCGCGCGTGAGAGAGCGGGCAAGTGCGAGCATTAACATTTCTTTTCTTTATTATTATTTATAGTATCGCATTCTCGTTATTTTTCGGCCGGGAAATTTCCCCGTCGCCGACTGTTTTCCTTACCTTTCTGGACACTCGGGGAATTAACCTCGTTGTCCTCCTCAGTGTCCTTTTCTCTGCCCTTTAAACCCCTCTCTTTCCCTCGCACTCTTTCTCATTACTTTGCTCATAGCTCGCTCTCTCTCTCTTTCTTTCTTTCGTTCTCTCTCTTTTTCAAAGACAATTCCTAACCTCGTCTTTCACTGTCTCACTCTCGCTGACGAGTTCTCTACGGGACAATAAGATATCTGAGTGAGACACAGCTGATTCTCCATTCTCTTTCTCGATCCGTGCTTCTCTCATTTCTTCACATGTTATATAATATATATGTATATTTCTTTCTCTTTCTCCAACATTTATGTTTTATTTTCTTTCTCGCGCGCGTCCACCCCTTCAACTTTTCTCGCCGATTTCATTTCTCCGCCATTTTTACCAACATGGACGACATTTTGCCAAAAACAACTATCTTCCAAATTTTCTATTTCCAATCTGAGTTTTTAATTTCGAATCCATGTTGGTCACTGGTTTGGCCAGGAGAAAATTTATTCTTCAATTTACTTTCTTTCCAAAAGCGCTGTGAAATGCTGAACAACTTCTTTTGATAATTTTTTGAAAGTTTCAAAAATATGCAAACATTTGTTTGATCAAAATTTTACTTGCGGCATGAAATGCTTTTCATTTTGAATAAATTTGTCTCCTGATTACTGTATGATATGTTCTTCAGACAATCGAATCGTCATTAGTGTTTTTTAAACGGAAATAATAAAAAACAGGTATTAAAAATGGATTCCTGATTTTATGAATTAATTATTATAACAATCGACATTGTTAGAAAAATTGTAATATTACAATTTATATAAATACCTAATTATTACGTAAATCTGATTATTTTTAAATTAATATTCTAATGACTGATATTAATTACAAAATGTTATTGATAAAAATGTAAGTTTCATTATTTTATGACAAATACCGGATTAAACACTAATTACGATTTTTTTGTCATACATCTGTTTTTACGTGGTGGAGAAAATTTCGCATTTTTTCTTTAACTCAGACTGAATAAGATAATAAATACATCTTAAAGCAGATTTGATATGAACAAAGAAAAATCATTTACTTAATCAAATAATATTTAATGTATTACCGAATTAATATAAAACATGAGCCAGTTTCAAAAGTTGTATATGCATGTACCAATTTTATTGTCTTTGCTTAAGTTAAAAAAATCTCCACCTTAAAGTAAAAACAGTGTTTTGATAATCCCGATACGCTGACGAGAATGAAACAATTCGCCGTGGTTTATGATTCCCCGGCAAATCGTCCTTCTGTTTTTTCGTCCTTGCGTGGTCTTAGAACTAAAACGCACGGCGAGGTCTGCTCGTTTGTGAATTAATGGAGGAGACATTTTGTAAAAGATTACATACTTTTAGCGGGTCGAGGAGATTCGTGGTTGCCGAAAAAATCATTTCCGTCTATTAAAAACCGTCTAAGCTGTTAAAGAAGGTAGCGAAAGATTAAGAAAATATTCTACGCAAGGTTTCCATCAACTACGAACATCCGTCGACGTGTTAATAATTAATCGATTATTGCGTGATCGAAGATTAAAGTGAAGCGGGCAGGGGGTCTCGCCGTGGCGCGACTTAGGGTCTACTTAAAACTAGGGGAAATTTGGACATTTTCCGGGCGATCGTTCGGAAGAAGCAGAGCGAAATAAGAAAGCTGAATCTGATCGAAGGGTGCTGTTGGTTCTAGTGACTTTTCCGCCCGATCGCCCGTGAACCGGTCGATTGCGCATGCGCGGTGCGCAGTGCGTACTGCGCAGCGAGGTGAACCGATGCGCAGTGCATGTTGCGCAGCGAAGCGACTGATCGCGCGGCACGATGCGCAGTGCGCACTGCGCAGCGAAGCGGCCGATTCGCTGTAAAAATGAGAGAAAATCGATTCTCTGCGGTGAGGTATATATATATATGGATGTAAATATATATATATATATGTGTATATATATATATGTATGTATAAGTATAAGAAAGTTCATGCACACCTCAATCTTTCTGCCCTCAACCACGGTGCCGTGTAGCCTCTCACGTGCCCGGTCCGCGTCAGCACTATTTGCGAATGTTACAAAACCGAATCCCTGCATGCAAGGACAGACAAAACAACATGCATTAAACTCAACTTACAGACTGCCAGCGCTCCGCAAAAAGCCGACTGGCTGGCCCGACATTCTCCACTTTCCCGCCATCTTTTCACGCATAACCTTAATTTCTCTCTTTTCAATAAAAGCTGACTCGTTTCACGAAATCTTATCGCAAAATACTATCGTTATCACGTTGAAAAATTCATAAAAATTTGTACAATCTGTTTTTTTCGCAAAATTGTTAGGTGACGTTACTTTTTACGGCATTTTTCAGATAAATTTCTGCACTTACTACTAATTTTTTTCTAAAAATTGATACACAGAAGTCACGAAACAGTTCTTAGACGACTAAAAATGTGATTTCAAGCAAATCTGTTGAAAGAGTTCCAACTGCCGATCTACTTTCAGGATTGTTATTTCCTTTGACGTTGTTTTTCGGCGAGAATTGAGCGCGGGGAAAGTGAAAATGCCGGCGACCAGGGGGGTCTGCGAGCGCCTCATACTGCTTTACGGAGACGCACCAAACAACGTGCAACAAATAAGTAAATATAAAATCATGGTAAGAATTCATGGTCATGGTCACATTAATCATTTCATTATCATATCATAATCATATCGTGTCATGTCATCATGGTCATCGCCATACCATTTAAAGACTCTTGGCATATTTATTTCTATTCTCTTGTCTGTTTTTTTTTCTGTACCGAGAGGTGCGTGTACGAGAAAAAGAAATTAACTGGACATGAGGGATGGGGGAACAGGGCGAGGGGGTGGAGGGGGAAACCGAGGATACGTACGTATTTCCTTCCTTCTCCTGCGAGTGTCCGTGTGTGAGTGCATGTGTTTAGTTTTTTCCTTTTTCCTTTCTTTAATCCTGTCCTACGCGACCTCAGAATTTTTTAACCCCGTTCAAGAAAAATTCCGCACGAATTATCGGACCTATCGTCTCCCCTTTATATCATTAGGTGAAAATCAAAATCGAAGCGAGTGTCTTGTGGGAAATTCTTCGGGGACAAGAATAAATTGAAGTATAAATTGAAGTATAACTTAGTTAAAAACATGGGAAAAGTCGACGGAGAGAAATCGTGATGTATTTTACGGGGAAATTCGAGGATAAATTGGCCCCGCATTTGAAATTCCTGGAGCTTTCCCGCCGATTAATATTCAGAGACGAATTTTTCCGATGTATCGACGGAGGGGACGATTCCGCGGACGAGATTTAAGGGGTGGGGGAGAAAGGGGCGGGCGGGGAAGAAGGAAAAAGGCTTTTCCCTGCGAACTTCGCGCTCTAACGACGTTATCCGTCGGGAGAAATTAATTTCTCCGCTATTATTGAATTGCCAGGAGTAGCGGGAATGCTTTTATCGCTAAAAGGATTGGCCCGCGGTAATTTCAAGGGAAAACTGAGGCACGGTCGCCCGTAAATGTAGAAACAATAAGAAATAAAACGCGAAAAGAATTTTATCAATATTTTCCATTTGGGAAAAATCGATTCAGAATCGGGAATTAATATTCTTTGTTACAGAAATGAAGATATGTATATTTAGATTAAAAATATAGTAAAACATCCACAAATATTAACATTTTTCATTTAATTTATTTCAATGAACGAAAAATTGCTAAAACTTCTCTTTCAAAATGAAAGAAGAAAACAATTCTTAAATATTTCTTAAATTTCTTCGTTAAATTTTAAAGTTGACATTTGAATTCTTATCAGCGTTCAATTTCGACGTTTTGGGGACGGTGAGGGGGAAGTCTACGGGGGATTATTCTATCGGCCGAGGGTTTCTCGTGGTTTTTTCCCGGCTCGAACGGATAAAGCGAAGATTTTTATCGTCGCGGCCTCGGGGCTCGCGTGATAAATCGCGAAAAATATTACAGTGTCCCGCGCGGCCGCTTAATCGACGCTGCATTTTCCGCTCCCCTCCTTCTGCCCCACCCCTCCCCCTCCCCAGTCACTGCTAACACCGTGGAAAAAGCGTTTTTCCCCGGCGCGGTTAACGAAACGAGTTTTACGCGAAGCTCGCGGGGCTTTTCACGCCGGCGAATACGATAAAACCGGGTTTCCCCGGTCAATAGAGACGATGGGCAAAGAAGGGGGTGGGGGGCAGAACAAGCCGGGAGCGTAAAAAGTCCCTAGGGGAAAAGTTCGCGGCGGGAAGCCATTAGGGAAGGTGAAAAGTTTCGGCGAAAGGTAATAAGAAAACTAGCTCGTCGGGAAGTTCGCTGAGGAATTGATAAGGGGGACATTGAAAGTCCCTAGGAGAAGAAGATGTAAGATAAAAGGTCGAAAGAAACCGAAATAAATGTCGGGGCGCAAAAAATTCCTAGGGTAAATTCAATATGGAAGGAGAAAAGTTTGTCAATTAACATGAAAATTATTGAGAACACTGTTCATCAAAGAGTTTGTTGAAGAATTAATACTTGAAGTCCCTGAAAAAATAATATAGAAAGGGGGGATCAGAAAATCTTATAATATTAATAAAAAATAATGTGAAAACCTACGACCTTTTTCTACAAAAAAGGAAAATGTCGAGGCGTGAAAAGTCCCTAGGGAAAAGTTCAAAGTTTCTACTTGAAAACTGATCCTAGGAAAACTAGGAAAACTATTCCTCGGAAATTCTTTAAAAGAATTAATAAAGAAACGTGAAGAATCCCTAGGCAATTTACCCATTAAATAATACGAAAATGACAAGGAAACAGGACTTGTATGCGAAATACAAAAACGATAAAACTACAAAGATTAATTGCTCGAATTTACAACTTCAGCAAAACGGTGTACAATTGTTTGACAATTATTTTTCTTTTGCTCATTGGGTAATAAAATTTGATATTTCGAGCGTGAACTCGTCTGGCAAAAAATGACGGAAAAACCGCGACGACTAAATCGACCATGACTGTAAGAAGAGAAACGAGCGAAGGGCGGGGGGAAAAATGGAAAAAAAGAAGAAAAAGAAGAAGAAATATATACGGTGAAACTGATAAGCCTGGCCTGTTATCACGACTACACAGCGCAGTCATTAGATCTACTTTACAAAAGTGATCATTCCGTTAAGGCGATTATTTTGCGCCCCTCCCGTCCCTCCCTACCGCCGTTTCAGCCAGGAAAAACACGATCAGCTCAGTAACCCGTCCCCTGCGCCCCGGCAGCCAACAGTAAAACAATTTTCCGCGCAAAAACAGCGTTAAAAGAACAAAAATCCGCACGAAAAAAAGAATTTCGCTAAACGCGGGTAAACCGCGGGTCCTTCTTGACCGACAGGGTCGGTAAAAGCGTTTACTGTTAATTTCCTCGGGAAAAAGGGTGCGAAAAATTACGAAGAAAATATTCGTTTTTGAGGTTAGAAATATTCTGCCGGAGAAACGTTGACTGCCGCAGGCGGAAACGTTTTACTAAACCAAATGCGATGTTTTTTTCCAGCAAACGTGACTGCCCATGCAAGCATGTTCGGTGAAACAAGAAGGGGGAGAGGTGGGGGGGGGGGGGACAAATAATTAACATCCGACGTGCACGAACTCCAGTTACTCGTGAGAAAAGCCTACTTCATTAGATTCCCCACATACACGTAATGATGGTAATGTTTATTACGTTATATATATATATATAGATATATGTACTTGCAGCAGTAATTTTTTTGTTTGCAACGTGCTCGAATGTGGACGTGAAAATATTTATTAACAGAAATACGCAAAGTTGTAAATAAAATTCCCAAGTGTACGTAATTACATAAATTTACTTGTATTTATAAAATTTAAATAAATGAATTTCAAATGTTTTTATTAAAAATGTGATGAAAAATATTTTTCATGAATGCAATAAATTCCAGTAAATTGCAATTAATTACAATCAATAAATTTCGAGATTGACATTGAAAAGTTGTGTGTAGTTCGTTGAAATTTCATATAATTGTAGAATAATCGTAAATCTTTTGTCATTCTTTTTTTTTACGAATATAATTACGTGCACTGGAAATACATTTGGATATTTTTGTTGTAAACATTTTCCGTCCGATTAATGGCCATTCCTCGTACCCTCCAAGTGAAATTAGTAAAATGCCAGTGCGATTATCTCGATGAGCCTGGAAAATTTTCTTCGATCCAATGAAAAATTTCGTCGCCAGGAAAAAGAAGAATCCATTAAATAAACAATTAATTAAACCCACTCTAACCCACTCTAACCCAGTAAAGAAGAGTGTCAGAAAATTTAATTCAAAAGCTACGTATTTTAATGTGTTAATAATTTTCCTGTGAGTCACACAAAAAATGTAGTTTTTTGAAAAGTAAGAGTTGCTCGATATTTTCTTGGAAATTGTTTTGCCCTTTAGCGACGGAATTTCACTGAACCGATAGAAAATTTCGACAAAACTACTCGTTACTTGTGCAAACACGACGCCTATTAACCACATCGACATCATTCGGGAACAAAAGAAGGCTTACTTATGTGTTTGTAAGTTTTTGTGTGTATTTATCTGTGTATTTTTGTGTATTAATTATATATTAATTATGTATATAAATATGATAATTATCTATTAATTAAAATATTGCTGTATACCTTCATATGTTCAAATTAAATGGTTCGTGTAATCATTTTTTGTGTATCATGATAATTTTGTGTACACAATAATGAAGAGGAAAAATGTGTGAATCACAATACTACTTCGCATCGACAGAGAAGGAAAAATTAATGAAAATTAGGGGTGAAATTTATTGTTATTTTGCAGGCGAAGAAAGGAAATTATGTACGTTTATGCATGTCTGTTTTTTTTAAACAAATATAAATTATCACATATTTTCCACTGTTTAAACAAAATATTAAATATCGAAAAAATGTGTAAACTCATGTAAAAAATAACAAAATTAAAACAATAGTAAATCTCAGAAATATCAAACGGACAATAAATAGTAAAAACTAATAAAACGAAATAAAAATTATTAAAATAAATACATTGATTCTCACGAATACTAAACCTTTTTTTACTCTGAATAAAAATTGATCGACAAAATTTCACCGACGAGAAAAACCAGTGGAATTTATTAATAATTTCAATGACAGAAACAATTCGAAATTTCGTGCTTGGAGAATCTATATTTCCTTGGGCAAAATTATTGCTGAGGGAACAAAATGGATGAATAAACAAATAAATAGAGTGGTAATTGAAGTGGTGACCGAAGCTGGCAAACAGCGATGTAAAAGCGCACAAAACAATACGAGATTCAAGTATGATAAATATATATATATATATAAATACAGAAAAAAGTGAAGGGGGGAGAGGGGTTAAGTGACGTCAGAGGATTTTGTGATTTTTGTGATTTTTGTGTGTGATTTTTCTTTTTGTGGTTGGAAATTTCGAATTTTTCTCTCTCTCTCTCTCTCTCTCTCTCATTTTTCTTTTTCACACACTTTTAACATTTTCTCTCTCACTTTCTCTCCCACTTTTTCCATCCATTCCTATCTTGATTCTCGGCAATGAGATCATCGATAATTAGTCTGACTTATGCTGGATGATGTAAAAAACGTCGAAGAAGTTTCAAGTTCCCAGGGGACAAAAAAAGAAAGACGAATCAGTGAAACGCAACAGAGAAATCGTAATTCTAAGTAAATAATTTAAGATAATAATTCAGAATTTGGGTGAACGATTTATAATTTACAAGAAATTCGTAACAGAAATAAAAGCACTGTTGTTTTACCATTTCTTTAACCAACGAATTAATTCGTGCAATGAATTAATTCGTGCAACGAATTAATTCGTAAAGGAAACATCGAACGAAATCTGATCGTTTCCTGCCACTGGGAAGAAAATTACTCTGAGGGGGAAATTACAAAAGAGGGGCGAGGGGAGGGGGTGAATTTTAACGACGAGGAAGGCCAAGAATCGAACACGAAGAAACATGGCCTTGTGATAATCGCGAAAGCAGCATTTTTCTATCCTATGACACAGAACGTGATTAAACGAAACGACAGAATAATAGGGGATCAAAAAGGAAACGAGAAAATTAAAGAAGAAAGTATAGAAGGTAAGAAAGCATGGGCCTTGTCATCTCAGATAAATATAAATATAAATATAAATATATATATAGAAATATAGATACCTTCGACTCGCCTAGACGAAAAGCGTGCGTCTACTATTTACATTTACTTGTATACATATATATGTAATTAACATACAAATATCCATCGAGTGTATAGAAATATTTACCAGGTCAAATATATTTAGTGTTTATGATGTGCAGTAAATTGCACAGTAATTAATTAGAAATTAATTAATACAGTAGTAAGTACCTTAAATTCTTGAATTTTTAATCAAAAATAAAAAAAATAAAAACAGGAAATTCTACGCCAAATGCTCTTAGATTAATACAGTAATTATATTTTACGTAAAATATTTACTGTATTATATAGTATATAAACTTTATAATTTACATATAATTCCTGCTAAACAATTCCACCAAAAGTTACATAAAACAAAGACAAAAATTTTACACAAAATTCTTGAATTTTAACGAAAAATAAGAACGATAAAAAGCTTTAGATTAATGCAGTAAATAAGTGTTATATATACTCAATGGAAATTGATATATGAATCGTCTATACCTTGAATTCTTGAATTTTAACGAAAAATAAGAACGATAAAAAGCTTTAGATTAATGCAGTAAATAAATGTTGTATATACTCAATGGAAATTGATATATGAATCGTCTATACCTTGAATTCTTGAATTTTAACGAAAACTAAGAACGATAAAAAGCTTTAGATTAATGCAGTAAATAAATGTTGTATATACTCAATGGAAATTGATATATGAATCGTCCATACCTTGAATTCTTGAATTTTAACGAAAAATAAGAACGATAAAAAGCTTTAGATTAATGTAGTAAATAAATGTTATATATACTCAATGGAAATTGATATATGAATTGTCTATACATATATTTGTATACGTAAAAAGTTAACGATGGCAATCGGTGATGTTAGTACAATACGAATACGTTTATGAGAAATGTGCTTATCTGTGTTTGCTGTGTGTGTCATTCTGTAAATGTGTGTGTGTGTTTTTATGCTTTCGTAAAACTCTGGAAGATGCAAGTAGTAATATGTACGTATCATGCTCCGCCGTGAGTCGCAGGTGGATTAGTCAGAATTCGGTTTCCAAATTTGGACTTTTGGGTCTCGGGAAACGATCGATCATCCTCCGTTTTCTTTTTTTTTTCTTTTGCGAACGATTCTTTCAAGGTTTTTCGTCCTGCGGAAAAAACGGATTTCTCGCAAAATCGAATTAAAGGAAACTAATTGAACATCTTTGCCAATCTCATTGCAAAAAACAATTGCCGAAAAATTTACGAATCAAAAAATCTTGTCGATCGTTAGAAAAAAGGAATTGAGAAAATTTCGATAAAATTCAGATAATTCTTTGGAATATATTGATTTTGAAATTCTTGTTTTTCTGGGGGGGGGGAGGGGGGGTGGAGAAATTCCGTTTTCCGAGGAATTTCTGCCCGTTGGAAACTTGAAACTTCATTGGTCCGGCGCGGGATGAGGGGGGAGGTGGGGGGGGGGAGGAAAAATCGGTTAGAAACAGAGCGGGCGGGTGTGACAAAGTTTCATCAAATCAAATGGGCAGCATCTCCCGAGGGTATCTCCTCCGCGGCCGGAAGTGACGGCGATCGGCTGGCCTTGGCTTCCGTGCGTCCGGAAGTAGTCAATCGGACCGTTAAAACGATCCTACGTAACCTCAAAATCGAAATCTAACCTCCAAACGGTTCATTACCCGAATTTACGTGTCGAAATTAGGAGAAAAAATGAATGAAATGGATCGTTCGGTACTTGATTTGACTAATTTTCAAACGCTGAGGTGTTGGTCTGTGTCTAGGGATTTCTCAAAAGTCACTAGACGGACGCACGTGGGCGCAGGGACGAAACGAGCGCCATTATAACCAATGGGAGCTAAATAACGATAAAATGCGAAAGGCTATAGCTAGTAAAAATGCAACAGCTTGTCTAAACAACTACGAGAACTAACACCATTGGTTATATATATAGATATATATATAGATCGGTAATGTATTTGTACGTGTCACTGGCACATACGCGGTGTCGAAAAGAGCGCGTGCACCGAAAACCTCGAGAAGAAAGTGCAAAAATAACATGGAATTTTCGTAGTCGAACGTTGATGGGCAACGAAATTCAGTTTTATAAAGGATTTTAGTACTAAATTCATTGACGTAAACAATTTTGTTACCAAATTTATTGTCTCACAAGCAAAGGAACTCACATAACCTCTAAATTAAATTTCTTTCACCACAGATGCACTTTATCAGTAGATTTTACACAGTTGGGAAATTCATTTAATTGTATTAATGTTCCTTAATGGAATGGAATTCGTATAACCTCAAATTTTGTTTCAGTGTAGACGTAATTCATCAGAAGTTTTCGTTAACCTGTAAATTTGTTTTACTGAATATGAAATTGGAAATTAAAATCCGCGTATAGTTGAGTTATCTAATCTTATTTTTCCGTTCTGTGGAAAATTAATTCACCTGCAGAAATTACCTAACCTTTAACCTCATTTATCCCTAGATTAAATTTAAATAAAAACTAGACTGCAGATAACCTCTAAATCCATTCACTTCGTAAATTAACTTGACGAATTAACCTTTCACAAGCCCGTTAAACTATTATTTTCTTATAAATCTCGAATTCCCCAAATGAACAATTTTAAAATTGACGAAACTATACATTTTTGATATTTACTTCTTAAGTTATTGTTAAAACTATGTTTCAACAATACATTTCTAGTCCTAAGAAATGAATAATTCGTGCCCATCGTTATAACTTTCGCATTTTTTTTTAATCCCTTTTCATCAGAGAGTGGAAACTTGAAAACGTTTTTTTGAACTTTAACGCGAGTGCACTTTCTTCCTCTGGTCTATCGAGGTATCTCTCTTTTCTCTTTTCCAAAATGCTGCACTTCATTAGGGATGCCACATTCCATTTACATTGACGAAGCTTTCGAGAAAAGGTCTTCTCTCTCTCTCACACACACACGTCTTCCTTCTCTTTTCCTCCCACACTTTCGCACTGAGGTTCTCTCACTCACTCCTTAACCTAATTTTCGCCGAAAATTTTCGCAAATTTCGCCACCAACCAATATTTCCCTAAAATCCTCAATTTCTACGACGAAAAGTAAACTTACAAAAATTTATGGGACTCGTAGTTTTACGTTTTTTCTTTAATTAAAACTGAATATCCAAAAATAATATAACGTTTGAATTTAAATATAAAAATCTTTCGGATTAAGGATTTTGCTTTTTTGGTAATTCATTAACAAATGTTTATGATGAACACGAAAAACTACATGACCCAAAAAGTAGATCAAATTATTTTTTATTGACATGTAACAATTTTGATAAATTTCATGGCAAATTTGCAAAAATTTCTGGCTTGCTGAAAAGTGGGTTAAATTTGATTTAAATACTATAATCGCTAGCAACACTCGATTCAAATTAAAAAAAAATACTAAATGTTCCTTTTTAAGAAATTCAATAAAGTTGGATTTTAAATTGAAAAAAACTTAGCAAGGATGAGTTATTTTAATTATTTTTCTGTCAAATATTTAGTAACATTGAGATCAATTATTGCATAATGACATATAAAATACTAGTGAATTATTAATTAAAATATACTAAAAATCAGATAAATGTTAACATAAAATTTTCCATGGAATTAAATTAATATAAATTTATTTTTAGATTAAATTAAATTACTTTGTTTCAGCAATTTGGTTTTTTTTCAAGTGTTGCCAACGCGCTGAAAAAAAATCTTATGACAAAAACTTTTTAAACAAATGCGGAACCACGCTTTTTAATAAATAAAAAATAGCGACACTGTTTTGTAACTAGAAATTTGGAAATTACAATTTTCATCGTTATTTTATTAGTAAAAGTTACGAACATTTTTTCTAATTTAATCCAAGTATTTCACGGATAATTTCTTTTTTTCGTTTATTCATTTACTTCTGTTTCTATTTTATTTTAACTTCAGTTGTTTTCGAAAATCTCGTAGTTCCACATTTTTTTAAAAATTCATTATAATTCCTCCGACATTTCCTGAACCCGGAATACCACGACAGTTTCCGAATAAAAATTTTTCTCTTGATGCAACCGTTGTTTCGTAAATCGAAAATTCAAAAGGAAAAGTATCCAGAAAAAGAATTTTCAACGAAACAGGAATAGAAAAATAGCTTAAGAATATCAGAATTCTGGCACTTGAAATTTTAATTTTTATTAATAAACAATGATTAATCAATTACCTAAAAAAATAGAATAAACAAAACATTCTTCTACACATTTTCTATATGGAAACTCTATAATTATATTTAAATCTTTATATATGAGATACTTTTTAATTTTTCTCGCTGTTGTAATATTCTTTTTTGCATTAAATTTACAGAAGTTTGCATTAAAAAATTGAAAAATCAATGTTTTAGCAAATTTAATGAACCAAGAAACTGTGTAATTATGTAGAGTTCCTTTCGTTTTTCAAAGAACAACAATTCGACAATTTTGCCACTGTCTCGGGTATTCTGAGTATCGGGAAACGCGGTGGACCTGAAATTTCCTTAGGACTTAACGGTAATACTTCGTGGGGTGGGTTGACAGGGGTGGCTCGCGGCCTGAGGGCGAACACGTTGACTTACCTTGCTTCCCCTCTCGTTAAAAATGATCTCCACGTCGAGGATCGGCCCGAATTGCTGCGAACAGAAAATCAACCGACGGTCCAGGTCAGCTTAGGGCTCCGGATTTTTCTTCCTATCGGCTAGAGGGAGGGAAAAGGCGAGGACGTAGGATTAGCAGGGATCAATGAGGGTCACAGGGTGGTTGGAGTAAGAGGGTAAAGTTGTTTGCAAATTTCGATTGTAACAGGTTAACAAATGACGAAGTAGGAATTGGTGTAAATTACGAAGAAAGTAAAAATGGTTTAGGTCAGGTAGAAATGAATTATAAAGGGAACAGGATTGAGTTAGACTAGGTTAGAGTGAATTGCGAAGAAAGTAAAAACGGTTTAGGTTAGGTAGGAATGAATTTTAAAGGAAACAGGATTCAGTTAGACTAGGTTAGAATGTATTGTGAAATAAGTAAAAATGGTTTAGGTTAGGTAGGAATGAATTTTAAAAGAAACAGGATTGAGTTAGACTAGGTTAGAGTGAATTGTGAAATAAGTAGAAACGGTTTAGGTTAGGTAGGAATGAATTCTAAAGGAAACAGGATAAGATTACACTAGGTTAGAGTGAATTTTGATATAAGTAAAAACGGTTTAGGTTAGGTAGGAATGAATTCTAAAGGAAACAGGATTGAGTTAGACTAGGTTAGAGTGAATTACAAAGTAAATAGGATTAAGTTACACTAGCTTAGAACGAATTATGGAACAGATTAATCAATGAAACCCAGGATTATATTCCAGGGAGAGTAAATTAAAGTAAATGAAAGTGGACTGATGAACCCAAGTATTACATTACGATATAAGGTCAGAGTAAATTAGAATGGATTAATGACCCCAAGTATTACGCTAAAATGGACGGTTAGAGTGGGTTAGAGTTGATCAACGAAACGAGTGGATCGTTAGAGCAGGATTTACCGAGCGTTTATTAAGGAAATAAAATTCTGCTTACCCCAAACATCGACCTGAGGTCAGGATCTCGAAATCGGAAAGGAATATTGCTGACGTGTAGGCGTTTTGGTTGTCCTTTGAGGTCGGTGCCCTGCGTCGCCGTGGCGGGCGTCGTCGTTCCGGATGTGACGGGTGCCAGATTATTCCCCTCCACGGCCCCCTCGGGGCTGGCCTCGTTGCCAGCGGGGGTGGGGGCGGCCTGCTGCCCCCCTCCACCCCCTCCGGCCCCGCCACTTGCCGCTGCCGCCGCCGCCGCCGCTACTGCTGCCTGGAACACTTCCGACTGGCCCCACAGGACAATCGTTCACGTTAATAACAAGTCCAAAAATTACTAAGGATAATAGTCTACGAATTAGTGACAATTGAGAAATAATTTAAGATGGAATTTGAGAATTAATAACACCTAAAAATTCATTTAAAAACCATTGAGTCTAAGAAATAATTTAAGAAATAATTTAGGAGTTAATAAGAATTAAGGAATAATTTAACACATAATTTAAGAATTATTAACACCTAAAAATTCATTTGAGAACGATTGAGAACTAAGAAATAATTTAAGACATAATTTAAGAAATAATTTAGGAAGTACTAAGAATTAAGAAATTATTTAAGACCTAATTTAAGGGTTACTAAGAATTGTATAATAATTTAAGAATTATTAAGATTTAAGAACTTGTTTAACAATTATTAAGAATGAATTCATTACAGTTCAGGCATTTCAAATAAATCAGAAAAAGCCAATATTTCACGTAAATTGTCATTTATTGACCTTTGTAAGTAAATTTATACTGCGTCTTTACTTGAATGAAACACGTACAAGTACGTGCCTAGTCGACTTCCTGTTTCGAATTGAAGTGCGCGTAATTGACACGTGACTCGCATGGGAAAAGAAAAAGTGTGAGGGGGGGGATATGAGTGGGGAAATAGAAGATTTTATCGACCAGTCTTGGCTGATTCTGTTACAGCAAAGACTACTGAAAATCAGGAAAAAGCAGCAAGTGATCACGGTCAATGCGTAATCAGACGTATAAATAGAAAATTGTAATACAATAAATTAAATAACAAATAAAAGTAAAATGAATGAAATGATAAGTAATGAATGATGTATATAAAAAATTATTGTTACACAAAATCACTATTAAATCATATTATATTATAAATTGTTAATGTAAATTACACATAATATATTTATTTAATCTGTGGCACAGTTATTGAATTTTCATTATTTAAATCATGATTTTCTGAATATTTACTATATTTTTGGTTTAATGATCTTCGTTTTAATTATTCACTTATTTCTAGTGTTTTACATTAAATTGTTGTAGATAAATTTTTTATGAAACATGAGAAAAGCCAATTGAAAAATTGAACAGGACAAGGATTTTCTTGGCAGATTTTTCAACTCTTCCCGAGGATTCGCCAATGAATTCCGCGCGCGTTTCTCCATCGAAATTCGCCGCACGTAAAATTGTAAAAAAGGTAAAATACGTGGCGCAGTTGTTGCCAACCGCGACGAACTGTTTACCCTGGAATTTCTACCATTTTTCCATTTTTTCCCTTTTTTATCGCGGGAAGAAATCGCAAATCCGAACAAAAAAAATGCAACTTAAATCAATTCGTCGTTTAAATTTCACAAAATTAATGTAAATTACCAAGTTAAAGAGATATCAAATTTTTTATTACGTGTAGGTATTCAATTTATAAAACTTAATTTATCACTAAAAACTCATAAACTCGCTAAATTTGATCACCATTAAAAAATTTAAAACAAAATACAAACCATAGAAATCCAAAGAAAATATTTTGACGAAAATCATTTCTTATTACGCAAAATTCTAATAAATTTAGGTATATCATTTCTTTGATAATTTGTCTGAATAATTGGAAGGCATAAAATGTTGGTCAAACAATAAAATTGTTTATAGGGAATTAAATCAGTTAGAAAAAGTAAACCATGGTTCACAAAATTCAATATTCCCTGGGAATTTCGTTTGACGGTCTACACGTTAATTACGTTCATGACGTTAATTACGTTAATTAATTGCTAGGCGGTAATTAGTGGCCTGCGGCCGGTTAACAAACTCGCTAATCAGGAATATTTCGCGTCCGTTTAGCCAGGCGCAAACAATTCCCCAAGAATTTCTAAAGCTCCACGCGCGCGTCAATAATTTTCCGTATTATATGGGAATATTACAGAGCGAAAATTCGACATTTTGTACGTATCCAAAACCTCGGAAAAGGCAAGGAAATTAAAAGGTTAGTTATAGATTAAAAGAATTTTTAGACAAAAGACTGTGAAATAATTTTTGAATAATAAACGATAATACAAACGTTAATCATGTTTTCTTGTATAAAATCTTAGAATTTTTATCACGTTTTCTGCTTTTAAAATTCAGAAAAATTATCAACATTTCCATGAATTAAGCATATTATAAGAGGACAACTTTATGATCATCAAAAGAAATCATCCAATAATCAGAATAATCTTAATAATCGTAAAGGACTTTAACTGAACTTTCTTTAATTTTAATCTAAAAAAGAAGAAAGACCCGATCTTGCAAAATCAATCTAGTAATGAATGGAGGGGGTAAAATGGGCGGAGTTTGACTTACGATCGCCTGTTGGTCGACGCCATTGGGGGGCGGGGGCGGGCTGAAGCTCGTCGCTGATGGTTGTCCAGGGGCGGACGGGTGTGGGGCGCCAGCGGCGGGGGGTACCTGGGGCCCGTGAGGCCCGCCAGGGGGCGCTTGCTGGCCCGCCGCCCCACTACTGTCCTCCTTTACCGGCACAGGGGGCGGGGGTTTTACCTCCCCTGTTGCGCTTGCCGCGCCCACCACCCCCGCTACGCCGTTCACCGGCGGCGGGAAGACACCCCCACCGTACGGCGCAGCCATTCCTGTCTGCACCATGTGCTGAAACAGGGAAAAGAAAGGAAATTTTGAGCGAAATATAACCTCAAAAGCGACTCGCAGTACGATTTATACAATGTTGATAGTCATATAAGTCAAATATGGTACAAGATATGAGCAAAAGATCGTTTTAAAGACAAACTGAATGGAAACAGAACAAAATTTGAGCAAAGCATAACCTCAAAAACAAAATAAAAACAGTATAATGGAAATTTAAGCAAATCGTAACCTCAAAAATTACTCACAGTATTATCTGTACAATGTTAATAATTATATAAGTCAAATATGACACAAATTATGAGCAAAAAATTGTCTTAAAGACAAACTGAAAAGATACAGAACAAAATTTGAGCAAAGCATAACCTCAAAAACAAAATGAAAAAAGTAAAATCGAAATTTAAGCAAATCATAACCTCAAGAACGACTTACAATATCATCTATACAATGTTGATAATTATATAAGTCAAATATGACACAAAATATGAGCAAACATAATCTTAAAAACAATTTACAATATAACAATATAGTTCATTATGTAAATAAAATGTAACACCTGTCCTTATTTTTCATTTTGCTTTTATACTAAGGGAATTATCCCACTTTCTATCCTATTTCGTTAATTTCATGCAATTATTATGATGCACCGTGCCCTGAAGCGCGCCATTATAATAATTCCATGAATTATTGTGTTGAATTGTATAATTTATACATCTTGTTACGTCTTGTTATCTTAGTCGGACTTTGCCAGGGGAAATTGGAGTTTAATTGCCTTTATAAACCGGCCTCTGTCGTGGAATTCGGGGCGTTTATCTCGAACGTTTTCCGGCCGGATTAATCGACAGCCGCTTAATTACAGAGCTTTCAGAAATTACCCGGCTTCTGACCCAGCCCGGCACAGGAGTTTCGATTCCACTGTCTTTCTATTAATTGACAATCGTCTCTGCCACCGATCCCCCTCCCCCTTTGCTGCCATCCAATAAACGCGAAACTGCATTAAGCTGGAAATCGAATGGTCGGGCGGTAATCGGCCTCGAATTGTTTCCTGTGTGCAGAGGAAATTTCGTAACACATTTCCCCGTACACAGGAAATCGACAAATAGTCAAATAGTACCGAAATGCAGCAGAAACTAAAGCAATTATCGGGAATAGAAGAGAAAAGGGCGGAGAAAATGTTATTGCGGGGGGGTTGAAAATTGCCGCCAATGGAAGGTCGCTGTCTTACCGGCAGGACGAGACGGCCGGTAAAACAGGCGACAGGGGGAACGACATTATTGGAATTGCGAGTGGAAAACGCGGGAAAGGCGGGACGCGAGAGCGGCATACAATCGTGTCATTTAGTCTATCCGGCAGTCCGGACGAAGGGTCTGTCCGCAAGTTATGCGAATTGAATAATTGACATCGCCGGGCATACGTCATCGAGCGACACGCACGGCACGAACGTTTCTCGCGTAGGAAATATGTCCCGGAATGCCGTCGTAGACTACGAATTACAACAAAATTGCACTCGTAAGGAATTGGAAATAGCATTGAAATGGAATTGCAAATTGCGAATTCAAAAGGAATAAAATACTAGCAAAACATGATGTAAATAATACACATAAAAAGCAGAATAATCATTGGAAGATGATTTTAATAGATGTTTTCTGATTGGCTAGCGTATTTTTAATTCGGCCAATCAGAGGTTTCAATTATTTTTATACCGCTAAAGGGATAAAAATAAAGAAATAATCAATATAAATGTGGTTATATATAAGTAACTCATTGCTATGTGTGTATAAATGGCTTAATCGATGTTTGAAAGAATTTAAATTGTCAACGTGACCGTTATTCTAAAAGCATGAATGGTAAGAATGACCGAGCGGATTGCGAGTTATAAATACGGAGCGAGCATCAATGAGTACATTGAACTATATGGCATTAATGGATTTTAGCGGGGCAACGAAACACTTTCTGCGCTGAGAAATATGAGCGTCGAAAATGGAAGCCAAGGAATCGGCCTTCGCGTGACTCCGTTTCAATTAGAAATACGTAAAACGCTTAATCTTGCTTGAAAACGGACTTCATTTTCCACGCTCCCCGTTATTGCATTATTTATGCAATCGTAATTTCCCTTTCAATCCTCGATCATTCATTGGACGTTGATGATTGGTTCGTTTTTCAATAACGCGCAACGCCATTGGTCGACGTGTTGCCGTGGATTTCGAACTCCAATTAAACTGCAGACATTATAAATTGTTAACAAAATTTCTGCAAGCCTCAACTATGTGAAGTTCCCCAGAAAATGATGAGGTTATGTGGCTATTTAGAAACCGTATTACACAGAAGAGTTACAAGATAATTTCCGAAATTCCATAACCTATACGTGCGAGATGGTGCGTTCGGAATTGCGATAACTTTGTACGCAAAATGCAATTGCGAGGTGCATGAAACACGACTTTCCGTTTAATGTGTGGGGGAAAACGGTTGGCAAGTTTTACGAGAACTTCCGGTGGCTTTTACGCGTGTAAAGCGATCGTAAATTCATGGACGAGCATCGAAGAGGAACGGGCAATCGTCGGCGAAGGACGGCGGGGGGGTGGGAGGGGATTAAGTAATTTTTCTCTCTTATGTTTCTGTCCTTATGACGGGCATTGGCGCCGCCCTTGAGGGCTCTTTCGTCCTTTTCTCAGCGGGCTTCTTCCGATGTTTTGACGTGCGGGGAAAGGCGAACGAGCCCGCCAAGAATAAACCTGAAATCGATAGCCGACGACCCGACGGGCCACACTTGTGTATGCTGAAAGTGAGAGAGAGTGAGAGAGAGAGAGAGAGAGAGAGAGAGAGAGAGAGAGAGAGAGGACACGTGAGAAAGAGAGAGACGGAAATATCGCCGCGCGGATTTTTCGAAGCAATGACGTACGTTTCAACATACTGACGTCACGGCTGATTAATCGACCCCCGAGTTCGATTAATCGACACAGCATAGGTCAATACGTTTTTCAAACGGAAACAGAAAGTCAAAAGATCGTTAACTAATGATTTTCCTTGATAATAAAGGACAAGGGCTTTATTTTTAGGTTAGCTCCAATGGCGCTTTAAACGAGCAATTCTACTTTAAACATTGAAATTTATTGCTTAATTCTCTATCTTCTTTGTTCTTTCAGTCTTTTCCCTAGATCTTTTCTTTTCTCTCTTTCTTTATCGTTCTTCTTCCCTAGATATTTCCCCCTTCTCTCTCTCTTTCTTTATTCTTTGTCACTCTTCGCTATAACTCTCTTCTTTCCCTTTCTCTCTTTCTCATCCTTTTTCCTATGTCTTTCTCTTTCTTTCATTGTAATTCGTTTGCTACTTCTTTTTTTCCTTCTCTCTCTCTTTCTTTGTCACTCGTTTGCTATATCTTTTCTTTCTTCTCTCTTTCTCTTTCTTTGTCACTCGTTTGCTACATCTTCTCTCTCTCTCTCTCTCTCTCTCTCTCCCTCATCCTTTTTTTCCTACATCTTTTCTATTTCTCTCTCTTTTTATTTCCTTCTCCTCGTGTACGATTCACTCTCCGATCAACGCGAGTTAAATAGGCTAATTCGTATTAATGGACGGCCCGCTGGCAGAGCAGCGTTCCTCGAGTTTAGTTTAATGCACGGTGCGTCCAACAGCCGACAGGAAACGGACCCCTCGGTGCGTGCGTTTCGCCAGACCCATTCAAATTCAACGCGAGGCAAACGCGCAGTAAAGCTGCTCCGCGTCAAAGTAAAATACAAAAGTAAAAAAACGTAAAGCTCGGCAATTAATTCGATAATAAATAAAATAGGTTGAAGTAGGTTTACTATTTTCTTATGTGAAAATATTAAATTTGCAAAAATCATTTTTAAGTAACTCTAAATATATTAATATCTTCGTTAGATTATCATACAGTTCTGTGGATCATGATCTATATTCTATTTAGATCTATACAATGTACCACAAATATTTCCTATTGTCTTCAAATATTACATTTAATACACAAATTGCAAATTACACGATTAATCCATTAAATTCAACTGATATCTTCCTGAAATTATCCTACAATTCTAGAGATCATGATCTATATCTTATTTAGATCGATACAATGTACCACAAATATTTCCTTTTGTCTCGAAACATTATATTTAATTTACACAATTGCAAATTAGACCATTAATCCATTAAATTCAACTGATATCTTCCTGAAATTATCCTACAATTCTAGAGATCATGATCTATATCTTATTTAGATCGATACAATGTACCACAAATGTTTCCTATTGTCTCGAAACATTGTATTTAATTTACAAAATTGCTAACTGCACGATTAATTCATTAAATTCAACTGATATCTTGTTTAGATTATCACACAATTCCGTAGATCATGATCCACATGGCGTTCAGATCTCTATATAACGCACCGCCAGTATTTCGTCCGCTTGAATTCCCGGCATTTCCGGCTAGCATTACGCGGCCCGGTAATTAATGAGTTCGTTCGCTTCGGCCCGCGCTGGATTAGCATAAACGTTTCGCTCGTTAATAAAGCCGAACACCCCCCCTCCTCCCCCTTGCTCTGCGTACGCAGTGGAAGCTAGTAAAACTCGCGATCGACGCCGATAGCGATCGATTGAGTGACATCAAGGGGAGAGGAGGGGGAGGGGAGGAAGATTGGCGAAAGAAAAAAAAAATGAGGGGAAGAGGATTGCAAAAGAAAAAAAAAAATGAGGGGAAGAAAGGAAGATTGGCGAAAGAAAAAAAATTGAGGGGAAGAGGATTGCAAAAGAAAAAAAATTGAGGGGAAGAGGATTGCAGAAGGAAAAAAATTGAGGGGAGGAGAGGAAGATTGCATAAGAAAAAAAATTGAGGGGAAGGGAGGAAGATTGCATAAGAAAAAAAATTGAGGTGTAGGGAAGAGGATTGCAAAAGAAAAAAAAAATGAGGGGAAGAGGATTGCAGAAGGAAAAAAATTGAGGGGAGGAAAGGAAGATTGGCGAAAGAAAAAAAATTGAGGGGAGGAGAGGAAGATTGCATAAGAAAAAAAATTGAGGGGAAGGGAGGAAGATTGCAAAAGAAAATAAAATTGAGGAGGGGAGGAAGATTGCAAAAGAAAAAAAATTGAGGAGCAGAGGAAGATTGCATAAGAAAAAAAATTGAGGGGAAGGGAGGAAGATTGCAAAAGAAAATAAAATTGAGGGGAAGGGAGGAAGATTGCAAAAGAAAAAAAATGAGGGGAGCAAAGGAAGATTGCAAAAGAAAAGAAAATTGAGGGGAGGGAATGAAGATTGCAAAAGAAAAGAAAATTGAGGGAAATACGGGAAAAAATTTGCGGAAAGAGGAAGACGGGGAAGTGTGACGGATAATAAAAAGGGGGAGGGGGTAGAGAGGGGTGGTTCAGGGGCAAAGGGGGAGAGGGTGAGGAAGGGAAACGTTGTAATTAGGGGGCGGGTGGAAAAATGCGGCAGAAAGCCCTAAGAGATCGTAGACTAAACGACGAATCGCGTGTATAACGAAAGAAGAAGTGGAGAGTGAGGGGGGAAGTTGAGGAGAAATAACGGGAAAGACAGAGAAGGCAGAATGGAGAAAAGAGAAGGAAGAAAAAAGTGAAAAGAATAGTGTGAAAAGAGGAAAGAGAAGAATAAAAAAAATAATGAAAAGAATAGTGTGAAAATAGGAAAGAGAAGAATAAAAAAGGTGAAAAGAAAAAATAGAAGACAAAAAAGAATAGAAGAAAGAAAAACATAAAGAGAGAGAATATTGAAGCAAAAATAAACAAAATTAAACGAAAAAATAAGAGAGATATGTAGAGAAAAAGCAGAAAGAAACGAAAATCATCCCTTTTCACATACTAAAAATGATTCACTTTTAATTATTAATTGTTCACGAAATTATTCACTTCGAAATTTTCCCGAGCCTATTTTCCATTACAATTACGGATTGAAGGGGAATGGGGGGAGGGGTAAGAGTTAGCCGAGGGGTTTGTCATGCAAATTCAACCAGAATAACGTGTAACGGTTCGACCGAGGGTTTCAACGGAAAAAGGGGGAGGTGAGGGGGAATTAAGAGACAAACTGAAACATTCATTACTCAAGAAATATTAAATAAAAAAATAATCCTTCAAATAACCAAGCAATTCAATCACTTTACCAAATTTTACGTAAATTCATTTCTCAGTACGTTACGTAAACCTCGAAGAAATAATTTCAATCGAAAGTACATCCATAATAAAATAAGTAAGATTGTCTGAACAATTATTGGCAAATGATCAATTGGCAAATAAAAATATCAAGAAAATACGAATAATTATCTGAATAAACATTTCCAAATAATGCCTGAAGAAATAACATGAATAATCGGTTGAATAATTGTTTCAAAAGAATCGTATTCAACTGACAGGGGTGGGTTGGAGTGGGGGAAAGTTTGAAGGGGAAGGGGAAGTGGTGAAGAAAGAGGGGGGGGGACCCCATCTCGTTAGCTAAGCCCCTTGTTATGGAAAGAGGGTGAAAACCCGTTGGCGATTTCTCCACCCTTTCTTTCTACCATTTCCCGGGGCCCAGGGAGAATGGGAACTGGATCGTAAATGGTTCTCAATGTCCTCACAGTATTCGCTGCTTATTTTTGCTCAGGGAACAAGAGAAAATACAAGAGAAAATACGACGAAGAAAGGAAAGATAATGAAGAACAAAAAGATCAAAGAAAAAGGAAGGAAGAGAGAAAAGAAGAGAAAAGAATTTGATCAGGAAGAAAAGAAGGAAAAAAGGAGTAATACAGTGAAGAACAAAAATTTGAGAGTATAAGGAAGAAAAAGAATAAGGAAAAAGAAGATAAATAATGAGAAAAAATAGATAAAAACAGTAAGAGATACAGAAAATTTCTGAGAAATAGTGAAAATGATAGATATCATTTGTTTCCAAAGAATAAGAAAGAAAGAAAAATAGGAAGATAAAATAGGTTAGATAAGCAGAGAAAAACAGAGAGAAAGAATAGCAAAATAGCTTAGGCAAAAAGACAAGAACCAGTTCGAATTCTAATTCAAAGAAACACAGAAACTCCCCAATGAAAATCCTAATAAATATCGCAAAACAAAATACTAACAACCTTTTAAAATAGGTTATGTAAAAAGACAAGAACCAGTTCGAATTTTAATTCAAAGAAACACAGAAACTCCTCAAAGAAAATCCTAATAAATATCACAAAACAAAATACCGACAACCTTTTAAAATAGGTTATGTAAAAACAGAAGAACCAGTTCGAATTCTGATTCAAAGAAACACAGCAACTCCCCAATGAAAATCCTAATAAATATCGCAAAACAAAATACTAACAACCTTTTAAAATATGTTATGTAAAGACAGAAGAACCAGTTCGAATTCTGATTCAAAGAAACACAGAAAATCCCCAAGAAAACTCCCAATAAATTCCGCAAAACAAAATACCGACAACCTTTTAAAATAGGTTATATAAAAACAGAAGAACCAGTTCGAATTCTGATTCAAAGAAACACAGAAAATCCCCAAGAAAACTCCCAATAAATTCCGCAAAACAAAATACCGACAACCTTTTAAAATAGGTTATGTAAAAACAGAAGAACCAGTTGGAATTCTAATTCTAAGAAACACAGAAAATTCCCTCGAAGAAGAACGAGATAAAGACAACAGATCCCCCTTATTCCCCGGGGGCGAAGGGCCCTGGAGGGAGGGAGGGAGGGGTTGGGGAGGGGAGACAGAAAGGGGAGCGGTAAGTGGCAGGGGCAGGGCACGGGCGAGATGGAGGGGAGGTGGGACGGGAGGGGGAAGGATTGAAGAAGACGAGGGGGGAAAGTGTATTGCCTTTGTCGAGAGGATGGCTCGGTGCCAAAATACATCTGCGATCCCCTCGTTCCGCAGATTCGTACTAACGGACCTGCGAAAAACCGCCCAACGCAGTTTGCCGGGAATTCTCTCCCCCCCTCCCCTCCCCCCGTACCCCCTCACGTGCCGTGCCCTTTCCCCCTTCTCGCCCTGTCGAGGAAAATCGAAATCAGACAACACGTAGGAAGAGACGTATAAATCGGATTTACAGAGTTATTAAAATATGAAAACAAAGTAAACGAAGAAGGAATTGGTGAATTGGTGAATTTAAGTGAGAAGGATAAGAGTTATTTATTTATTGTTAGGTATGAAAAGGTGTTAGAATAATTTAATGCGAAAGTTAAATAAGAAAGTAAAGAAAGATTATTAAAATAAGAAAGCGAAGTAAATGAAGAAGTAATTGGAGAATTTAAGTAAGAAGAATAACAGTTATTCATTTATTGTTAGATATGAAAAGGTATTAGAATAATTTAATGCGAAAGATAAATAAGAAAGTAAAGAAATGATAAAATAAGAAATAGATTTAAGACAGAAAGATCAAAGTTATTTATTAAAAAGTGTCGCAAGTTTACTATTGATTAACTGCATTCAATATTTACTTCAATAAATACTGTTTTCCTTTTAGTTAAATAACGGTAACAAATGCTTTTAAAATTGATCTTTAAATACGTGTAAATGTGTGAAATTTCTCCCTACACACATGTATATACATACACAGAGAGAAACAAACTAGCCGAGTAGTTACGATGAAACTGACCGATTAGAAAGTGCACGCAAGAGAATCAGTTATACAGGGTGGTACACTTAAACACTTGCAAACAATTAGAAAAATAAGCTCAAACAAATTTCCACATTTTTTACAATTCCCGGCATTTATAGAAATTTTTATTTTGTAATTTTTAAATTATCCAGAAACGTGTTTCTATTTTATTCTAATGAATATCTATTTCATCTATTTTATGTATTTTATTCGTTTGAATACTTCTATTTTAAAAATATATCTTAAACCATACTCATTTTTACGTTGAAATAGAATTTTTTAAGTCCCTTATGTCTTGAAAAATAGTCTAAACAATTCTATTACCTTTTTAAATTAACTTACGCGGTAAATAACTTTCACTTTCCATTTCATTTTCCCAGAAGAAAATTCTCTTTTAATCCCACGTGCCTTGAAAAATGAACTTTTCCAATAAAAACGTCATAAACATTCCCTAAATACATCCTTATTTTCACATAAAAATTCTTTGAGTCCCCCCCCCTCCCACTGCATCTGAAGACAAAAATCGATTTTCCGAGGAAAAACCAGGGACGTTGGCCACCGTATATGTCGGACGTGAATTTATCGTGGCAGGAATCGTCCTCCGCAGGAAAGCGAAAGACTAGAGGGGGGGGGGGGGAAGGGGAGGTAGAGGAAGGAGAGAAGGGGGAGGGGAGGGTATTTATCGAGGCCCGCGGCATAACGCATTGCCGTTTCGGCTCGTTCCGCGTGAAAATCCGCAGGGGAAAACGCCCCGTCCCCGCCTTGACCCACTATACACCCCCCTTCCCCTACCCTACCCTCCCCTCACCCCCTGCAAACGGCTCAGCAGAGAAAGAGGGGGGAAGGGGTGGAAATGGTAGGTTCGCAGGACTAATAAAAATTAGCCTTTCAGAAAAACAGTTGTACCGGTGAGTGTACGAGCAGATAATCGTTTTGCATGTAATCGTGTTGTTCATTGGTCAGTTAGAAGGTCGTTAAATTGGTGAGTGGAGGGAAGGAGGGGTGGAACGAATGGAAATTAGTGTTTTAGTTATGGATAATCGTTTTGGATGTAATCAAGTTCTTCATTGGTCAGTTAGAAGGGCGTTAAATGGGTGAATGAAGAGGGAGGGAGAGGTAGAATAGTATTACATTAATCATAATAAGAGGTTAGAATACTAATACCAAAGATAGAATAATACTACGCTAATAAAAATTGGTGATTTCGTTGTAGAAAATCGTTTAGATGTAATAAAGTTATTCCATTGGTTAATTAAAGGATCATTAAACATATGAACAAAGAAGAAAGGGTGTGGCGGAAGATTTATAGCTAATAAAATCAGTGTTTTAATAGCAGAAGATCGTTGAGGTGTAACTGCGTTGTTCATTGGCTAATTTAAAGATTATAATAACATGGCATATAAGCAGAGAAGTGAAAGGGTAGAAGAGGTTATGTTCGTAAACAAACAAAAGCTAATTCAGGAAACATTGTTAAGAAAAAATGAAAAACAGGAAATGGCCGATTAAAAGGTCGAATTACAACATCACAAAAGTCTAATTAATATATATAAACAGATAAACGAAAGGATATTAGAATAAAAATAGAATAAAAACAGAACAAATTAGAACTAATTGAGGTTATGTTCGTAAACAAATGAAAACTAATTCAGGAAATATAATTTATACACAGATTGGAATAAATTAGTATGTATTGAGGTTATGTTTGTATAGAAAGAAAAACTAATTCAAGAGATGTTATCACAAGAAGAAAATGAACGCAGGAATTATTTCGGAAAAGCTTTTCATTCGCACGTCTGACGGGACTAGTTGACCCGTGACGTCACTTCCGGCCAATCAAAAACCATCAACGCTGCTCATCGTCGACGCAGTTATTACGACCAACGTTTTTACACGAAAACAAAAAGTCTTCAGTTTAAATCACGCAATTTATTGTTTGACTGAGTTAAAATAAGAATTGAGAATCGTTTATTAAAACTGTAAATTACACTTAATACTTTTTTAAATAATCTGTTTACTTTAATGTGTATAGTTTCGTATTTTTACTTGTCTAAAGTTTATGTTGTTCCTTTTATTGCTTGTTGCTGTTCTTTTTAGTAAAAATAAAAATCGAACATCGTTTATTAAAACTGTAAGTTACACTTAATCTTTTTAAATAATCTATTTACTTTAATGTGTATAGTTTCACATTTTTTCTTGTCTAAAGTTTATGTTACTCTTTTTATTGCTTGTTCTTTTTATATTCTTATGTCAATATTATCATTATTATTATAATTATTTTCTTATTTATTTTGAAATAAACTCAACAGAAACTTTAGAAATTGATAAACGAATCCCAAAGATACTGAATTCACTCATTTCTTTAGCTGAAACTAAACAATATTTAACAAAGCAAAATCGTAAAAAAACCCTGAAACATTTTCTACAAAAACATTTAATGAATATCATTTTACGCGTTTTGATTATCTGAAATTGAACATTATTCCCTCATTTTTCGAGTTATTTCGAAAATTCGACGAGCCTGGCCGATGGTGAAGATGCGAGAAAAAGGGGGAAACGGTAGGGGAAGGGGAGTAGGGGGGATAAGAGGAGAGGATGGGCTTACGACAGAGTGTCGTTACACCCAATTAGCTTCATTAGCGGCCTTGGGAAGCAACCGCGCAGCAGGAACGGCTACACCGGCCAACGGGATAAAAAAACGTCGAAACGTCGAATGAAAGGAAAGCCCCGGGGACAATGCGACCCCCCGGGGGGAAGGAAAACAGGGACAAGAGGGTAGTGGGGGAGGGGAGGGGCTTGAGAATTTTTAACGAGGGAAAAAATTGAGTGGAGAGGAAAGAAAAGTAGGGAAAGAAAGGAGGAAAAGATGGAGATGAGGGAATGATGAAAAGAAGAAAATGAAGGAGAAGAGGAAAGGATGAAAAGAAAAAAAGGAGAAGAGAAGAGGAAAGAATGAAAAGAAAAAAAGGAAGAAGATAAAGAAAGAATGAAAAGAAGAAAAGGAGAAGAGAAGTGAAAATAATGAAAAGAAGAAAAGGAAGGAGAAGGAGAAGAAGAGAAAATAAGTAAAAGAAAAAAGGGAAGATGTGAATAATAAAAAAATAAGACACGGGAAAAGCAGTTAGAGAAAGGAATATTAATTATTGAAAAAAATTGTTATAAATGGTCGATAAAGAAGGGAACGGGACGAGGAGAGGGGGAAGGGCAAGGACTGTAAAAAAAGAGAAGGGAAGGCAAGAGCAAGAAGATTGCCGAGGATAGGTAGAGCAAGATATAAATTGGTAGATAAGAGCAGAGAAGCCAGGGAAAATGAGAAAAGGTCAAAAGGAGAAGGTCGAGAGGGGGGGAGAAGGACGGGAGTAGGAAGAAAACTCAAGAGAGAGGAAAAAAGCTGAGGAGAAGGACGAATCAGAGGAGGAAATAAGGAAAAGAACGAATTAGAGAAGGAAAAAAAGGAAAAGAATAGGAAAAAAGGAAATGAATAGGATAAAAAGAAGAGAAGTGAGAGAAAAAGGAAGGAAAGAGACAGAGAGGAGCTAACAGAAATGACTAAGACAGAAGAGAAACAGAGATGAACGATTAGAAACGTTGAAAAATTAAGAAGAAAAGAGATGAACGAACAGAAACGACGAAGTAAAAAGAGAAACAGAGAGAGATAAACAGAAACGAATAACACAGAAGAGAATCAGAGATGAACGATTAGAAACGTTGAAAAATTAAGAAGAAAAGAGACAAACGAACAGAAACGACGAGGTAAAAAGAGAAACAAAGAGGGACAAACAGAAATGAATAAGACAGACAGAGATGAACGATTAGAAACGTTGAAAAATTAAGAGGAAAAGAGTAAAAAGAGTAAAAAGTAAAAAGAGAAACAAAGAGAGACAAACGAAAACGAATAAAACAGACAAAGATGAACGATTAGAAACATTAAAAAATTAAGAAGAAAAGAGACAAACGAACAGAAACGTCGAGGTAAAAAGAGAAACAGAGATGAACGAATTGGAACGAATAAGACAGAAAACAGACAGAGATGAACGATTAGAAACGATGAGGAAAGAAATGAAAAAGAGAAGGAAGGAAGATGAGGCAGTTCGAATGGTGAATAATACATCACTAATTCCCGTTTCCTTTGCCAGCCAACTGTCTTGCTCTACGAAATATATTTCCTTCTAAAAATACGTTTTCTATTTTATAAATAACAAATCGTAACGACGATCATTTCAAAATAAGTGTTTTAATACAACAAGAATTGAATATAAAAATTCTTATAATAAAATTGTTATAATCGTTCACGTTATCATTTTGCTATAAGATTTTATTAATCAACGACAAGTCTTCTGGATCGATTGCACAGCGGGGAACAACTATGATAACCACTGCATTACAGCAAGAATGAAATACCAACCAGTCACACTGGTTGCAAGTGAAAAAAATTGGAGAAAGCCGTTGTAAAATCATCGAGCCATTAGCATGCTGCGAAGTCACTGTTGTTTTTTCGCACTCGCGTCAGAATGGAATTTTATAAAGAGTAATTAACAATAAAAAGCAAATAAATACGAGAAAAACGCGAAAGAAAATATCAATGTAAAAGTAAAATATTAAATTGATCAATTAATGTATTACATTAATTCTTTCAATGAAACAGAATACGATAGTTGAACATGTAAAACACATGAAATTTATGCTACATTATTCAATATTTTACCAATAAGAAATACAATTGATTAAATCACAGGAATAATTCCTATTTATTCCTATACTTTGTAAATCATTTTCGAGAAAATCGTTCGACTGTCAAATATTATTTTATTAATCGTCGCGTTTGAAACAATAATAATCCGGTGAATTTCCGAACACGCAGTTTACTCGTTGTTGAAAGTCAGTCGGCCTGGGAATAAGTTCAGATAACCCTAATTAATTATCTGCGTGAAACGCGCTTATCCGGCGATTTGCCCGCGGGGAATCGGCAATTTGGCCGAATTCCAGATATTTCACCCTTCTTCTTCCCTCGTCCTCCTCCCCCGGCCCGGAGGCGAAGAAAAACGACGAAATCGTCTATTACGGAGAAATTTCCTTGGCAGATTACTCTTTCCCTTTTTTTTTTAATTAACTCCACCGAAAAGTCGACAATGACGAACGGCGACTAATTACGGCGAAAATTCAATGGAAAAAGATGAATTAATTCCAGTGGGAAATGTCCGAAAATAATGGACATTTTTCGTCCGTTCTTATTTTTATTCCATTTATGAGGATCAATTCTAATTCATTAGATTCGTAAGTTGTTACATTAGATAAGAATGTGATGTGATAAGGTCTTTCATCATTCATTTTTTTAGGTTAGTTAGTTCGAAAAAGATAAGTTTTAATTAGATTCGTAAGTCATTAAATTAAATAAGAATTATATATGCGTTTACGAGTTAAATTTGATTCGTCCATGACTCATTTTTTTAGGTTGTTTTTTGCAGGAATTGCAAAAAGGGGAGAATCTGTAAAACGGGAAGATGCAAAGCATTTGAGATGTAATTTAGTGTTTAATTTACGTGCGTTTCATTGCGCACAGCCAAGCTCGGAATTTACGGACAATTTAGTGTCGACATAAACACGTGCACACCTTGTGCATTCCGTATCGCGTCGTTTACATACGCTGCGCATGCGCGACGAATCTCATCGGCCAATCGCGCATTGGGTCTTATCGATGAATAATTTAAATCTGCCATTCGAGGCATACAAAAAGGCAGATCAAAACAACGAAAAGGAAAAAAGAATTCTTTGAATTTGATATGAAGGAAATTCTGTATTCCTCCTTCGAATATTGACAGCAAACGCAAATCCAAATACATTTACGTACTTTCGGTGTAAAGGAAAAATGCATGAATAAGAAACTTCGCTGACCAATCCCGATGAATTCTTAAAAATTCTGAACAATTGAGGAATAAACGACAGGAATATAAAATCGACTTTGTAAGAAAAGAATAGTTGGTCGGTCAGTCAATGTAAAAGTGGAGCGTTTTCTAGGCGGATTCTGTTTCACAAAATTTTTAGAGCAAGAAGTTCAAATATCTCTCATTAGGTAAACACGTGTTTTAATAGCACGCAGCGCGCATGCGCGTCAAATTTCGCCGACCAACGATAACGCGTTGCATTGGCCAATGGCGGGCCAGTTCTCGGCTTATGAATTATTCAAATCTCGAACGCAGGTACGTCCGGCGTAAACGAAGGGGAAAATCGGCGGTATTTTGACGAAGTGGGGGGGAAAAAAGACAGCCTAGACGGAAAAAAAGATGGATGAAAGAACTCCCCGAGGTCACATAAACTGGCCATGAATCCTAACCTATCTATCTAAATAAATGATGTTGCAAAAACTTTGAGCCTCATTCTCCTGCACGATGTTTTCAATATTTCATTACGATATTATTATGACTATTCTGCATTCGAAATCTTAACCTATCTAAATAAATGATGTTACAAAAACATTCGATTCAATTTAATTTCTATTTATCTTCAATGTATCCTTGTGATTATTATGTATGCTACAATTTCATTTTAAAATGATAATGATCGAATGGCCTAAATTCACGCACGAATAAATTTTTGAATGATGGACCGAAATTGCCAGCTGCTGCCCAGTTTTTTACGACACAATGTAACATGTATGTGAATAAACATACACATATATACACAAAGGGACATTGGAGCCTCCCTTTTCGTCGCAATGAAACATCTGGCAGTGACGTCTAAGGCAATTTCGAACTTTCCCTTTCCTATCGTACAATTTCTTCCTCTCGATAAATTCCATTTCGACTGACAGGCCCTTTTTTATTAAACTCGACAAACAACCTTACGTCACAGTCCAAGAAGAATAACGCATTAATTGCAAGAATTACCCAACCGTATTTCAGTATTATTGAAGTTCTTAAAATACTGATTTAATTGATAGATATTTACATTTATTACGTATCTATTATTTGTATTTAAACCTCTTTTTTCTTAAGTTATTAAAGTATGAACATGTAAAAGGGAATATTTTTCTCCGTTTTATAAATATTTAAATCAATGCGTCATATTTGTTTACTGTAGTTGTGTGTATACAAATGATCATTTAAGAAGACAAACAACTTATATAGCGGTTAATCACGGTTTCACTTATCACCGAGTTAACGGCCGACGATTTTCAATTTCGTTCCGCCATCTTCCCCGTCAGCCAATACAGAAGATAAGAAGGAAAACTACAAAACAGCTTTATCAATGAACCTTTGAGTCGGCCAGACGGAGAAAAGGGGGGGGAGGAATCATCGCGCACGAACGGTAAGTGTGATTCACGTTAAAACATTTGTTTTGTCTCACGTGACGATTACTGCAAGGGCAGAGTTTAAGGTAAATGCTCCATTAAGGCAATGAAAGAAAGACAAAGAGGGAAGGATACAGATGGTGAAGGAAAAAGAGGAAGATATTGAGAAGAATAAAAGAAACGAAGATGGACGATTACGGGGAAACAATGAGAGAGAAAGAGAAATACAGTAAAAATACACAAAGGAAAACAGAGACAGATAATTTAGATAAGAAAAGAAAGGCAAATGATTGAGAAATAGAAAATATTAGAGAAAGAAAATGAAGTAGCAGAAATACATGAACTAATTGTATTCTAAAAAAAAAAAGAAAGAGGAGACGTAAGGAGAAGTTAGAAAAGAGAAAGAAGATTGGCCAATGAAAAATCACGATTGAAAGACAGACGAACATATCAAAGATTCTTACATCGCTGTGGAAAGAAAGAGACAAAGACATGAACCACAAATAGCTAGACAAGGACAGAAAAAGAAGACAATAGCACTGACAAAGAGATAGAGGAAACGAACGGCCAATAAGTAATCACGACTGAACCGGAGAAATATAGACGAAAGATCATAGATTGTCGATATGTGTGAGCGAGTGAGTCAGAAAAAGAAAACAGACGACCAAATCGGCAATCATGACTGAAACAGAACACGAAACAGAGAGAGAATCATACATAGATCCCTGACACGAGATAAAAGGAAAAAGGGCAGGAATATCTCGTGGGAGACAAAAACATGAATCATAGCTCATCAGAAGGAGGGGTTAGAAATCAGAAGAGAGGGTGGCAGGTAGAATGAAAGATTATGAAAGAGAAAGACGAAGGAATGGAAGGTAGAAAGAGAGGTTAGAAAAGGAAGCAAAGAATGACCGGGAGTTAGAAAGAGAGGTTAGAGCAAAAAGGACGAATAACTACAAATTAGAAAGAGAGATTAGAACGAGAAAGACGAATAACTGCAAACTAGAAAGAGAGGTTAGAACGAGAAAGACGAATAACTACAAACTAGAAAGAGAGGTTAGAACGAGAAAGACGAATAACTACAAACTAGAAAGAGAGGTTAGAACGAGAAGGAAGAATAACTACAAACTAGAAAGAGAGGTTAGAACGAGAAAGACGAATAACTACAAACTAGAAACAGAGGTTAGAACGAGAAAGACGAATAACTATAAGCTAGAAAGAGAGGTTAGAACGAGAAGGAAGAATAACTGCAAACTAGAAAGAGAGGTTAGAACGAGAAGGAAGAATAACTGCAAACTAGAAAGAGAGGTTAGAAAGAGAAAGACGATTAACTACAAACTAGAAAAAGAGCTGAGAAAGAGAAAGACGATTTAACTACAAGCTAGAAAGAGAGGTTGGAAATTAGAAGAACGAATGAATGGTAAAACAGAGACAAGGAAGATGATCCTATGCTGGCGATTCCTTGTGAAACGTAGACCTGGAAAAAACCTTGAAGACACGTCGAACTACGGGCAAAATTTGACCTGCGAACCGGCATTACCGACCGACTCGGCTACGGGAGTCGACATTACCGTGGAATTAAGTCGTTCCTCGGGACGAACCCGTTCATCTCCCCCCCTTTTCGTCTCTCCCCTTCCTGCCCTTGTTCCCCTCGATTTTCTGCGGAGAAAAGATCTGGTCGTCCGTCCTGCACAAAGCCGACCGGACAAAAGGGGGGAGGAAAAGTAATCGGGTATATATTCCCTTGACAATGCCGAATAACGATCACCGAATTACGCCTTCGGGAATATTCCTCCTCTCCTTTATCCCTGTAAAACCCCCTTCCTTCCCCTCCTGTCCCTCGACGAGAAAATATCGAATGACAGTAAAAACCTATCTCCCCCCTCCCACATTTCGGTTCTCGTTGGATTCCCAAGGAAACATTTCCGGTGTGCTGCTTTAATAAAATATCCTTTTTCCCCTCGTAACGAAATTGTTCACGTGAAATGGGCCAAATAGGAATTAAAGATTAAAGTGGCTTTAAATGCAAGCTCGATAGAAAATTTACAAACCATTTTAAATATTCAGTAACAAAATACAAGAGTCTGGTAAAGAACTGAAACAATGTATTGAAATTACAAACTGAAGGATTTCACTGGTATAAAAAGAAATCTTTAAAAAAGAATGTAAACTAATTTGCTTAATATTCCCTAAATTCAACTAAGAAACCAGATGAATTTAAGAATAACCAGAATTTCTCCAAACGATTAAGTCACGTAATTCAGTTACAAAAATAGGAATTCTCTTAATTTGCTATAACTGTGAATTATTATACGGGACAACATTTTCTTATTTAATTATCGGAGTATCCTTGAAATTGGTTTGAAGTTTTCAACGATATGACGAAGGGCTTGATGGTCGCTTGTAAATTCCTCAGAGGAAGGTAATTGACGTTTCTGTTAGCCGAATGGCATTGACGCGGTTGCTTTGTCCCGAATCCTCTGAGACGTTTCATGTATCGCCCATAGACCTGCACAGAGGGAAATTTGCAATTCCCACCTGGCAATTTCCCCAAATAGCCGGCGTTTCAACGTAAGACATTTAATTAATACGCTCAAGTCCACAGCAATAGGAAATCAAGCTTATCAGTAGGAAATTAATAACAAATACAGGAACTAAAGAATTCAAAAATTAAATAGCAATGTCAAAGAAAATTTATAGCCACATTTCAAATTTTATGGCAATTCATGTTTAATTCGTTTTATAGTAATTCATACCTGTTTTGTAATAATTAAGTTTGTTTGCGAATTATTTCCCAATTTTTAGTAAACGTGTGACCATTCTTTAAAATTTCAAGATATATTAATTCTTTTAAATTAATAACACTATTTTATAGAACGTTTTACATATAATTTAAAAATTTAACTCTGAAATATTGCATTTTTTAACTACGTCGATTATTAAAATTGTGCAATTTTCGTGGAATATCTGCAGGATTTTCGTTAACGCTAAATCACGTGAAATAATGATCTTCGGTAATTTGAACGTTAATTTAAGTAATTTCCATTGTTTCCTAATTCCGTTTTTCCTCTGGCGAGGATTAGTCGTGTAATTCCTTGTTTTTCTCTGTGACTGTGCCTAGCATTTGACTGGGATGATCGATGCTGTCGATAACGACCAACTATTATTCGAGATTAGACAGGCTTCACTGAGCAAATACCAACAAGCCGGCGTTATCTAACTCCATTTCCTCAAGAAAAAATATTCACTTCAAAGCCCAAATTTATACACGAAACTTAAAGTTTAGTTCAGAAAAAAATTCAGCATTTTTGCGCATTATTCCCTAATTCCTTTTCTATACTCAATTTCAGTAATGACAGGAATATTTGTTTCATTTCTTTGGATTTCTTTAGCAAGAAATCTGCTCAAATTTCGTTAACAACGTTTGTATTAATTTTGTTCTTTGTTTTTTACGACTCACGCTGCCGCGGGAATTATTTGAACGTCCGCAGGAAACGAGAAAATCACTTACCTGAAACAGAAAAACATGTTTGCGTTTAATAAATATTCCATTCAATATTTTCTCACGCAGTACAAATATTTGATAAGGCATTGGCTGCGTTACAGGATGCATTAAGTCAATTATATTTAAAAATATGCATTCTCATGGGTAAACAGTTTCAATTTTATTATTCTATAATTTTTCTCGGCGATTAAAACGATAAGAATACGGCTTTTAAAATTCTGTAAATGCTTTGTCTCATTTTACGTTTGTTAAGATAGCATCTTTAGTCGTTTAACCGACGATTAATAATTAGTATAATAAAATACCGGGGATGTCATGGCAACAAAGAAATCGCGGCACAATGGGACATAATCGTGTAGACGGAATAGGAATTGAACTCATCCGTACACGCTATTCGAGTTTCCAGCGGGCCAAGGAAATCGATATCGACCGACTCGTTTGCACAATCGACGACCCAGTGTCTCTCATTTTCAAGCAAACTCAAACACTTCCAAGGAAAGTAAAAAGAAAGTTGAATCCTAGCCGCAATTAAACATTTTCTTCGAAGAAAATGGTAATGGTAATTAAGTTATTAAATACAGAAATCGACAACCCAGGAGATGGCAGAAAAAAATTAGATGCACCTCGTAATTAAATATCTTCTTATTAGTTAATAGTAGTAGTAAATAAATTGTTAAAGATAGAAATAATAGGAAAAAGTAGCAAAAAGAAGATAAATAAGAAGTTTTATGCAATTCGCTGCGCTGTGACATCTGCGCATGTCAATAATACTTTCTTAAATTTAATTGTAATTAATGTCTAAATTATTGTAGCATTGCGGCAAAGCGTTAATTGTAAAGTCATTTCTATGCCTTTTACAAATATATTTCATTAATGTCCTTTATAAAGTCCTTCGTAAATATATTTCATTAATAGTTTATTATTAATTCAAAAAATAAGACATTAAAACTGATTGCATTTGCGCAGTGCAACCTGCGCAGGGAAATGATAATTTCTTACAGTTAACTTCAAAATATCGCTTCGGTGAATTCTTGGAAATGATTAAATATTCTTTTCTTAATCGTGTCTTTCGTAAACACACTGCACGATAAGTAAAGCAACGAATACATTTTGAGGATGACTAAAAACACTATGGAGCTACGTAAAAGGCACGAGATAACTTTTTCTCGAATCTCGTTGGTGTAGTTAATCTATAAACGCATTTCCATGATAAACTCAGGACAATAATCGACCTGGCCCGGAAATGGATATACCTGGGACACGTGCGGAGAAAAACCGGGCGTTCCGCGCGGGGGAGGAAGGGTCATAAATTTCGCATTTGCGTTTTAATATCGAGAAGCTCGTAAATTCCGTGCAAACGCACGGGCAAAGCCTGTATAACGGTATGCACGCTCGAGTTTCTCTGTGTTTCCGGCGGAATCCATGAAGGGGACATGCGCGTCCTCGAGTTTCAATCGGGTTAGAGGTTAAGGGTGCTTAGTCAAACGGCACGTAGGAAGAGGGCAAAGAGGGGAGGAAAAGGGGGGTGGAAGGGGCGTTTACGGTGATCCGTGTACCTATTCGCGCGTGTTGAAAAGCAGTTCACTCCTTGCAAATGAGCTGCTCGGTGCACTAGTGGCCTAACCTACAAAAATCAGGGGGGTACAGGAAGATAATGCAAAAGAAAATGGCCGAAAGTATTTAAAAAATTACTCAACAAAGTCTTACGAAAAACCAGAGGGTTGTTGGAAATTTATGCTAACATAAATTAATTTCAGTTATTATTACCTCAACCTATAAAAGTTAGGAATACTAGAATACAAGATTTCAAAGATTTTTTAATGGAATCTTACTTGTGCATTGATTAACCAAATTGAGATTTAGTTATTATTATTGATTAACCTACAAAAATTCAGTAAATAGTTAAACGATAATAATTCAAACATTATCGAACTACAGAATATTATAAAAAATTGAAGATTAGGTAATCATTGCCTAACTTTCTAAAACACACAAAAGTATACGATCTTATTGAAAATATTATACTTAAGATTACATAATTCGCGATTAAGTTATACAACGTCCTCGTAATTTAATTTCCTTGAAATTTCTACAAAGACTACAGAATTATCGAACGGTTGAATCACAGAATCTCTTTCATTTCCATTTTTCAATAACGCATCGACAGTACTGTACGCGCGGCCATTGACTAAATAATACATTTCCTTTGAAATTTCTCGTGACAATGGCGCAGACGGTGCAGATGTCTTGGACGTGAAAAACGAAATCAGCTTGGCTCTTCTTTGTGGATGAAAAATGTCTTCCCGATGGCAATGCAGGATCCCGGGGGATTCTCGGAAAGGGATTAACCGCAGACAAAAGTGAACCGTTTCGCTGCGCTTCTGGGAAGACGATTTTATGCCAAAACGGCAAAATGAAAAGGTAGCATATGGTGCCGTGGTTCACGAGAATTTTTCAGTTTCGTATTACTGGGACACGTAATAAGAAAAGAAACATTTTAGCGCAGAAAAATGAACTTTTTCCAGCCATTTTAGAAATCTAATGGTAACTTTGAATCAATTTTTCCTATTTTATCGACACAATCAGATTAAAATCGTGTCGTTTACCAACATTTAATTTTAATGTTTAAAGAATTTATAACCTCTCATTAAAGTCTCAATGTAAATCATTCCCTTGGACAACGTTTGCCGCCTCAAATTATCTTTATTTTCTAAAGTAGCCTTAAATCCAATTAATTAAATTTCAGACAAAGTTTGCTTCAGTCAATATTTGCCCCGCTTAATGCCTTTCGCCGCGCGGTTAACCGTTTTTTAATTCCGCCAATCGATTTACAGTAATTAGAAACTTGTTCCGTGGAACTAGTTTCAATGCGAAAAAATGTAAAATCACTTAATACATTGTAACATGTATTTTTAAAGTCAGGTATTTAAATTTAAATTAATTTTAAATAAATTTCAATTTATTTGTCTCAAATTTATCAATGCGCAATGCAATCTGCGCAGGGAGATGAAAGTTTCTTAAATTTAATATTCAGCATTTTAATATTTAATATTTTAATAGTTTAGTCAGTTATTGCAAATTACACAATTATCACTTCTTATCCATATCTTTCGTAAGTATATTCTGCAGTAAATAAATGAACTAGTAAACATGTTTTAAAGATGAATAAGAATAGGATAGTTTCAACGTAGAATTTTATGTTAATTAATATTTAATGCGAAATGCGCAATGCGATCTGCGCAGGGAGATGAAAGTTTCTTAATTTTTCTTTCTTCTCATTCTAATGAATTATTCGAAGTTACAGAAATACGTTTTCCAGTAAATAAGCCAAAAATTAAACCAACAAACACGTTTAAAGGATAAATAAGAACATTCTGTAGACTTTCGTTTAGCGATTGACGTCGAACAATTGATTTAACGGTGACGATTTAAGGGCGAAAAGGCCTTTCTCCGTGGATTTCTCGGCGAAGAATTCGGTTTTATCATTGCCGGCGCAGTTGGTTTTATAGGAGAAAAAAAAGGTGGAATCGAGAACGCGAGAAGACGGGAACCGATAGCCCCTCGCCGATGACCCCGGTCATTATCGTCCACGGCTGCGTTGTAATAATGACGGCCGAAGAAAACGTCGTTATCCTCCTTTCTCGCCGACTTACTCTCTCTCTCTTCGCCGCCATTTTTTCCCCCGCAAGTCCCTGTCTTTTGCGAAACTTATTTCACTCTGAAATTTCTTTTACTCTCGCCCTTCGTGTTCTTTTCTACGACTTTTTTTTCATTGTCCCAACCTCACTTTTCTGTCGATCCATTTTATTGTTCGTCTCTGTCTATTTCAAATAAGTTTTACTGTTCCCTCTGATTTTATTTTGTTAATTTCAATGTATGTCTTTGTCTTTTGGTATCAAATTTCAGCTGTATTTCTGTCTTCTGCAGCTATCTTTTTCTCTAGACTTTTTTGTCATTTTTTCTTCATCATTTTCATAATTTAATTTAATTCTAAATTCCTAAGCATTTTTTAATTTGTTTCCCTGTATTTTAACAATTATTCCTTTTTTGATTCACTTGTTCCCAAATATTGATTCATCTCCTTCTGAACACCTTGCAATTCTATTCCTTAATTTCTGTTTATTCCCTTAAAATTCCTCTTCTTTTTTTTCCTATTCTCGTTTACCTATTTTCCCCTCTGCCTGTCTTATTTCTTTGTCTATCTCTCTCTGTCTTTCTGCACCCACCTTCCCCTATCCCCCTCTTCTCTTCCTGTTGGCGGGGCATTTCTCTTTTGTGCGGCAGTCGCGTCTCGTTTGGCTCGGGCTGTGCCTCGAAAGGAAACAAAATGAACGAGACAGGAACAAGAGAGGAGCAAGCGTTGCTTTCATACGCGACGAGGGAGGATCGATACTTTCCTCTCTCTTTCTCTTTTATTTTATCTTCTCTGTATTATCTTGCGAGCAATTATTTATCTTCTTTTTCTCTAATTTTACGCAAGCTTCTACGTTATTTTGTTGGTGTATTTATTCTTGCTCAAGTTATAACGGGGTTTAATATCCTAGAACTAATAAATATTATTTCTCTCTTTTTTCTCTCTTCTCTTTTATTTTATTTTCTCTGTATTATCTTGCGAGCAATTATTTATCTTCTTTTTCTCTAATTTTACGCGAGCTTCTATGCTATTTTGTTAATGTATTTATTCTTGTTAAAGTTCTAACGGGGTTTAATATCTTAGAACTAATAAATATTGTTTCTCTCTCACTCTCTTCTCTTTTATTTTATTTTCTCTGTATTATCTTGCGAGCAATTATTTATCTTCTTTTTCCTTAATTTTACGCGAGCTTCTATGCTATTTTGTTAATGTATTTATTCTTGTTCAAGTTTTAACGGCGTTCATTAAGAACTAATAAATACTGTTTATCTCTTTCTTTTTCTCTAGTTTTAGTTGTCGTGTTAGTTTTTAGTTTAGTTTCAACTTTAGCTTTAGTTTCTTAGTTTTAAATTATACTTCATATCTTAGCCTTTTTATCTTATTGCTATTTCTTTTCCTATACTAAGTTTTGTACTCATGAAGAATAAATGTATTTATTCTTCTTCTTCTTCTTCTCTCGCTCTTGTCTTTTCATAATTTTATTTTAGAAAGAAACCTCCGCCCGTTTAACTTCCTTTCTCGATTCTCCGAAGGAAATTCCTGAGAATTTCGGCACTCGACGCTCGGGGATTCGTGGGACACGGGAAAGGTGTTTCTGATTAATGGGAAGAAACGAAATCCTTGTATCGGGGGAAACCCCGCATCTGGCACGGATTTTTCCCCGGTTTTCCGGCGATGGGAAATGCGTGACGAAATCTAAGAGGGGGAAGAGGGGGGGGAAACAGCTGACGCAGAAGCCCGGGGAAATCGCCGAAATAAGGAGAGGAGAGGGGGGAAGGAGGGAAAAGATGGTAAAAGGGGAAATATTGACAGGGAGAAACGGGGAGGGACAAAAAAAAGGGGGAAAGAAATCGGGGGACACGGGGGGAGCGGAAATTAAACGCTGAGATAAATGGCGGAGGTGAAGAGAGGAGAGGGGAGTGAGAGGGGAAAGGGGGGGGGGAAGAACGAGAGGGGAAGGGGAGAGGACGAGGGGCGGAAATTGTGGAGAAGAAAAAAAATCGGGGAAAAGATGCGACGAAAAAAAGTAACGAGTGAGAAAAGTGTGATTTGAGGGCAGATGGACAGAAATTCGGAGAAAAATGCGTACATTTACGAAGTGCGCTTTGTAGAGCAAGAAGGGGAAAGTACGGGCAAGGAACTGAAAGGTAAAAAGAGAAGGAGTAATAGAGTGGGTTACTTGAAGAGACTTATTAAAAAGAAGGAAAAAGCTAAAGGGAAAAGAGGAGAAAGAGGAAGATAGGAAGAAGAGAGAAAATGGACAGAGGAGAAGATAGAAAGAGATAGAAAAGAGACAGAGGAGAAGATAGATGGAACAGAGAAAAGAGACTAAGGGGAAGATAGATAGAATAGAGGTAATAGACAATGGAGAAGATGGAAAGAGAGAGAAAGACAAAAGGTAGAGAGAGAGAGAGAGAGAGAGAGAGAGAGAGAAGGTAGAAAGAAAGAGAGAGAGAGAGAGAGAGAGAGAGAAAGTAGAAAGAGGGAGAGAGTGAGAGAGAGAGAGAAAGTAGAAAGAGGGAGAGAGTGAGAGAGAGAGAGGGGGGGGGTAGAAAGAGAGAAAAGAGGATGAAGAGTCGGTAACTATGACTGTAAATGTAAATGTAAATGTAAATATAAATGTAAATGCTAACGTAGGTGTAAGTGTATGTGTAAGTGCAAATGTAAGTGTAGGTGTAGGTATAGATTTAGGTGCAACTGTGGGTGTAGGTGTAGGCGTAGATGCAGCTATAGGTGTAGGTGTAAGTCTGGGTGTGGGTGTGAGCCTCCGGGGGTTGGCAGGGGCGTAGGCGTGGGTGGTCCTGGCCCCCGGATGACTTAAAGAGAAGCTGCGACTACCCCGCGTGCGATCGATATCTGCACCGACGCTCTGCACGGCCTCTACGACAGCCGAGGAATCGGGGAAAGAGGAGGGGAGAGGGCCAGAGAACGGCCTGGAAAAACGCGAGAAAGGTAGTCATTCAAGAGAGCAGAAGGAGAAAGAAAGAAAGAAAAGATGGAAAGGATAAAGACCTAGAAAGAGAAAGAAAGAAAAGAAGAAAATGGAAAGAGAAATAAAGAGATAGAAACAAAAGGTAATGAAAAGAAAAAGAATAAGGACCTAGAAAGAGAAAGAATGAAAAGAAGAAAATGGAAAGAGGAATAAAGAGATAGAAACAAAAGGTAATGAAAAGAAAAAGAATAAGGACCTAGAAAGAGAAAGAATGAAAAGAAGAAAATGGAACGAGAAATAAAGATACAGAAACAAAAGGTAATGAAAAGAGAAAGAATAAAGACCTAGAAAGACAGAAAGGAAGAAAATGGAAAAAGAAATAAATAGATAGAAACAAAAGGTAATGAAAAGAGAAAGAATAAGGACCTAGGAAGAAAAGGAAAGAAAAGAAAAAAAATGGAAAAAGAATTAAAGATGCAGAAACAAACCGTAATAAAAAGAGAAAGAATAAAGACCTAGAAAGACACAGAAAGAAAGAAACCAGACAGAGAAGCAAGGAAAAAGAAATGCAGACGAGAAAAGACGCGAAAAGACGCGAAAAGACGCGAAAAGACGAGAAAAGACAAGAAAATGAAGCGAAAGAGAAAGCGGAGTGGGAAAATCCGGGGACGAAAAGCCGAGGTGAATTTTCCCAGCCCGGAAGTTGCCTCTCATAAGAGGAAATCTTGAGACTTCGTTCTCATGGGGGGAGGAATTATTATTCAGGGATTCCATTAACATCGCTGGAAATTCTCCATATTTAAGTGGATTAACGCAGCAAAAGTATCTTCCGCGTTTATTCCTTATTTAAATCTCCCTTTGTACCGTGGAAAAATGACGATGCAAAGCGGAGGATAAAAATAGAAAAATGCAAGGTGCTGTATAAGAAAAGCACGTTGCGTCAAAAGGATGGTAAATTTACATTGAAAAAATCGTTACCTCGAGAAAACGTTGTTAAACAAGTTTTTCAACATTATTTTTAAACGGATTTTCCAAGATTATTTTCATGAAAATATACTTTCAAGGACAGGCAATTATTTCCCACAATTCAGAATGTTTAACAAACCACTACAATATTAATTATAATAATTCATAAACGTCATCAGATTTAAAAAATATTTCAAACTACGTTCCTTGAATAAATTCTGAAATATTCTTCTAAAATTGAATTTTTCTACTCTTTTTTTTATTCATTTCTATTCGTGTTCATTTCTCCTCGACAGATTTTTATACCGGTACCCGCAGGGAAAATTCCACGTCGATCATTCGCCCCGAAAAACTACGAAATAACCTGCCCGCATAATTTTTGACGTCAGAAAAGTGGAAAGACGTAAGTGGAAAAATAAGAAAATCGTTCAAGAGCATCCAAGAAATAATCTGAAAAAGATTTCATCCAACAAAATTTACTCTTCCATATTTTAATCTAACGTAAAAGTAAAGAATTAGTAAAAAAAATGATTACGCCTAATTAGCACATATTTTGACAATTAAATTTTAATTGCAATATTAATAATGCCGATAATCTTTCAATATGAAGAATTAAGTACAAAGATGAATTATTAATAATAATTAAAGTACGTAATAATTCAACAATTATTTATTCATTTTAAAATCGGCATAATTTATGCATAAAAAATCAGGTGTATTCTTATCCGATCGTTTTCTTAATTTCCTGATTGACTTCGTCAGGTGTTCAAACAAAGCAGGATTTTTTTTTTGGCACTCAACGAAAATATTTGTACGTCGAAAGAAGACATTAACGATTGACAAATGGTCGATCGATGAAATTTACGAGCGAGTATTATTACTCAGCGTGGAGAAAGGTAATTTATGTTCATTGCAAATAAGAAACATGAATCCAAATGATTCCACAATTCAAAGAATTGAGATAATTCAAAGGAACGTATCCCCAAATAAAGTGAATTTATACTTAGGATTTATGTTTATGAATTTAAATAAATATTTAGACACAGAGATATTTCAGAGATTTATAGATAAAAATGTTAAGAATAATATCATTTATTTACCAATTATTAGAAAAATTTAAGGCACTTTATCCTTCATGAAATTTATTTAAATTCTAAAATGAAATTTATCTAAATTTATGCGAATAAATATTATATTAATTCTGAGGTATATATTCTTATATTCTCCAGGACTTTTATGTGAATAAATATTATATTAATTCTGACGTATATATTCTTATATTCTCCAGGACTTTTATGTGAATTAATATTATATGATTACTGAGGTATATATTCTTATATTCTCCAGGACTTTTATGTGAATTAATATTACATTATTACTGAGGTATATATTCTTATATTCTCCAGGACTTTTATGTGAATTAATATTATATTATTACTGACGTATATATTCTTATATTCTCCAGGACTTTTATGTGAATTAATATTATATGATTACTGAGGTATATATTCTTATATTCTCCAGGACTTTTATGTGAATAAATATTATATTATTACTGCTTACGAGGCCAGCAACCTCGCGTTTTCTCGCCAAGCTCGACCCTCCGCGGGGGACAAACGACCGTCTGTGCCTCGCGAATTCCCCGCAACTTAAGTAAACAGCCCACTACGTGCCAGCTTCCGCGAAATGTCCCAAGAAACATGGTGGAAGATTAAAAATACTACGGCCATAATTTCCCTGCATTTAACACACCTGAGGAATAGCGAAATTCCCTCATTTTTTACAATTTTTCCTAGAATTTACAATATTTCCTAAAGGAATTTATTCACTTGAATTTTTTAATACAGAAAGAAATTTATGTTTGCAATTTTGAGGGTAGAACAGATTTTTTTTCTTCGAGTTAGTGTATGAAATAAACATTCATATAATTCTAAGATTAATTAACATGTGACTATTATTTTCTTTTGGTTCGAGTGTTATTCTTTTCGATCGTTTTTTTTTTGGTAATTGGAGTTTGTAAGCGCGGATATTATCATTATTTATCGAACATTGAGTCGCTGAGCGATTCGATTGATCGAGTTCACGGCGGATATTCTGGCGGATCGATCCGCACGAATTTAACTCGTAGGCACATGTCAAATGTCACGGAACGTCACGTGGGATGTTTCGTTTCGTCATTCGTGCTATTCCCGGCGCATTCAGTTGCCTTGTCCGTCGGCGAATTTTTCTTCTCACAACGACAATTCGCAAAGAGAGGAGAATTTTTTAAGCTAGCGGCAGCATTGTTACGTGAGTCGTATTTGTTCGACGTATTTCAATATGATATAACGTGATCCAACATGTTTCAACAAGGTCCAACAAATCCCAACACGATCCAACACGATGCAACATCTTCCAACATATTTTTTTTACATGATCCAACACATTTTAATGCTTTCCAACATGATCCAACACTTTGTAACACTTCCCAACACGCTCCAACATATCCCAACAAGTCCTGCATGTCGTACTTGTTCAATACTTGTCGGATGTAATTTGAATACTTGGCCACACATGTTTCGCAGTTGAACCTTCACAAGTTTCAAATGAATTTATGATACATGCTTGAAACATGCTCCAACATATCACAAGTACGTTATGATACGTTGCAACATTTCCCAGAGTATTTCAACATGATTTAACATAGTGTAACACGTAGCACGAACCGACACATTATAACACATCCCAACATGTTGCAAATTCATCTCCCGAACTCATCTCAAGCTTATTTCAGTCCTATTCCAAAACCTCAACATGTTCCTGCATTTCTCCCAACTAACCCATGCATACTGTACATGCAAGATAACACACATACATATGCATACGTCATAAATACACACATACATTTAAGTGCGCACATATGCGTACGTAATGAATAATACATATGCGTAGATAGAAGTGTATATATATATATATATACATATATACAGATGCACATATTCATCACTGGCATTCCTAACCTCTCTTTGACGATGCAGAATCGCGTAAAACCGGTCGAAATTTTCTTGTGTTTGCGCGATTTTTGGGCTCGTCAGAAAGCAAAAGCGCAAGAGAACTTTAACTTTGTCTTTCCGTTAGCGCACGTACCACAACCGTGACTCACGCGTGTCTATTTAAAATCGGACGAGCGAGTTTCGCCTTCACGTAGGCCGACAATTTTCTCGATCTTCTGAATCTTCCGGCCAATACTTTTCATTCCAGACGGCACTTAAAAATCATCAAAAGTCTATCAAATACAATTCGAACGGACTAACGTAATTCCTAAAGCATTATTAAATTCTCAGAAATGAATTCCATCAATGTTCAACGGGTTATAATTTTAGAATCAGTTTTAATCATTTGGCAAATCCATCGAAAATTACATTTTCCATTCTACCGCGTTTTAGTTGCACTAATCACATTAATACCAATTATTAATACAAATTATCAAATGGATAAATGAAACACGTAATCTTTAATAATCAGGAAATAATGTCCTTTGAATCCTGAAACGAGGCTCGTTTCGTTTACGTTATTTTTTCTGTTTCTAAGAATAATTTTCCGGGAATTCTTTCACAGACTATTTTCCAATTGGCTGGTCCTGGGACAAAGGATAATCGCGCGAAGAAGTCCTTGGCACATATGCATCGCGGAATAACGATGCTAAACGCGGTTTAAGCCTTAATACGGCACTTCCTCCGATCAGTCCAGTTCCCCCTTCCCCCCCTCAATTCTCCCCCCTTCCCCACCCTCGCAATCACTGACCAGCGTTTCCTGGTTTTCACGCAGGACTTTCTCACTCGAATTTCTGGCAAAATGATCAACGAAACAAACGTAATTTTCATCCACTCAAAACGTTTTGTATTAACCTCCTTTTCAAAGAATTTTACTGCATTCATTTTCAATTTATTATGTACTTTGTACTAGTAATTTCTTTCAAATCAAAAGTTTACTGGTACAATGAGTACTGATAATCGTTACAAGATTGCAGTAAATTAACGAAGGTACTTTTAGCCAATTAAGTTTCATTCTCCCAAGTTCCTTTGCATATCTGAAAACTGGCAATAAATCTGTAATAAACCTTCGGTAATCTAATGCCTCTTAAAACCGTTGCAAATCCTTAGTAAATTAAAGCTCAGTGTACCTGCAATTAAATAATACGTACTCGATGACGTAATGAATTTGCGAGAAAGTGCAAACCGTTGGGCAAAGTAAACACACATACACACACGTACACACACATATACTTAGGATACAAGTAAATGTATTTAAACGAGACACAAGGGAAACGTGTCCCTTCAATCGGCGTCGGTAGTAAAGCAGAAAAGGTCGACCGGAAGTCGTATACAGGAATTTACCGTTCGACCATTCAGCTTATTCTCTTCACGGGGAAAGTGCATTTTCCAACAGGATTATCCTGCAGGACGACGATCCTGCCTTCACAGTTTCTCTACACAGTTCACCGTTGTTCAATGAATTTAAGACGCTAAATTTAAGAGAAATTTCCTGGCACAAAAGGAACAAATGTCGTCGTTGTTTTTACGTTTGTTGAACAATGAAAAGGGTAGATTTTTACATTATTAAGATTGTGAGAGGAATGTTTAATAAACAGGATGTTTTGTGTATGTTTTTTTTAGGTTAAGTAAGAAATTAAATTTTAATACAAAAGATAAAAAGTTCTTGTTTCTTATAGTAAATTAAATTGATATATTTTTATCTTCTGGAAACATTCATCTTTGATTCTTTGATATTATTTTCTTTATTTTCTTTGAAGAGATTCAATTTTAATACAAAAGGTAAAAAAATTCTTCATTTTTATAGTGAATTCAATCCATATATGTTTATCTTCTGGAAACACATCTCTATTTCTTTAATTCTTTAATTCTATTTTCTTTATTTTCTTTGAAGAGATTAAATTTTAATAGAAAAGGTAAAAAGTTCTTGTTTTTTATTATACATTCAATCCATATATTTTTTATCTTCTAGAAACTCTGATCTCTATTTCCCTGATTCCCCCCAACTTGTTCAATTTGTTTCTTCGAAACTCGTTCTAAACTTGTTTCATACTTGTTCGGTACTCGTCCGAGGACAGTTGTAAAGCACGTACAATTGCCGAACGGTTTTCCAAAGTTCCCCCTTTCCTTCCCCACTGATGGGACACGCAGAGGATTAAATTTCGCGCACAATAAAGCCCAACGTTTTCCTTCGTCGACCCTGGACAGAACCCACGTTGGGCATAGGAGAAACTCAAGGACATGCAATAGCAACGATCTAAAATCTAATGCTCAATGCCCGTAGAGTCGGTTTGTCACAATTTTATAATTCCTTAAGTAGATTTTAATGGCCAATGACCGTCGAGTCGGTTTGTCACAATTTTATATCTCCTTAAATAGAATTTATCGAGCTATTAATTTCTTTCCAAGAAATTAAACACTAATTATTCAATATTTCTGAATTTTCTTGCAGTGTTAGAAAATTATAGCTTAGTTTTTCTTTAGAATTTAATAAAATGATAAAAATGTGTAAGTATATTAATTTAAGGTTGAACTAAATACATATATTTATGCCTTAAAATGAAATGAAAAATTTTAAAAATTCTAATATCCAATACTTATTTATCTTTAATTTTTCGCCGGCCATGAAAAGCAATCCTTGGCGACTAATTTCGAGGCCCGCGACTAGAAAAAGAAATTCTTTTCACGACGCCGACGAGGGACGATTACAAATGAATCCCGATGGTTTTCACGCGGAGAATTGAAGAGCAACTTGAAATTACGGCGAGACAGGCGCGTTTGCTTTCACTCGAAAGCCCCGTGCCTAATATTTTCTCCATCCTCGAGCGAGTTTCAACGATAATCAGGCGAATCGAATCGACGTCGACCACCGTTAAAGCTCCAATTAAAACAAAGTTGAGAAAAAGAAGATGAGACATGATTTAAGAATGTTTAGGAACTAGTTTTTCTGTGCAGTTCAAATGATATTTATATTTTCTAGTCATTATTTTCTGCATTATAGCATTCAAACCATTAACATTTATTCAAACCATTAAAATTTATTCGCAATCATTTTTATGTATGTTTCAAATGATATTTTATATTTTCTACTCACTATTTTCAGAATTATAGCATTTAAACCATTAACATTCATTCTAAATGATTTCTATGCTTATTTAAAACGATATTTTATATTTTCTACTAATTATTTTCTGAATTATAGCATTTGAACCATTAACATTTATTTTAAATGATTCCTCTGCCTATTTCAAACAATATTTTCTATATTCTACTAATTATTTCCTGAATTATGGCATACAAACGATTAAAATTTATTCCCAATCATTTCTATGCACATTTCGCACGATATTTCCTATTTTCTACTCATTAATTCCTGAATTATGAACTAAATCACCGAGGCGTCTAACCATTCGATTTTCCCCTCCGTCTCTCTCGCTCGACCGGGCCGTTGGATTATCCTTCTCTCTCTCTCTCTTTCTATTGGCCGTTCGGCAGGGCCTCGGCGAGGGAGAGAAACATAACCTCAAACGGCCCCGTGCACACACGGTTCTTGGCGACGATGGAAAAATAGAAGACAATCAAACGAGTCGAAGACGAGCAAGAGTAACGGCAAGAGGATGATAATCGTGCAAAGCAACACAACACACCGTGTACGACCTTCCGGTCGTTGGCAGATCGATCGTCCGCCGGGGGCATTGCGCAATTTCCACGAAGAAACGGGGGGAAAGGCAAGGGGGGAGGGGGGTAGAGACAGGGAAAAATCGCGGGCGGGAAAAGTCAGTGGGTGGAGTGGAGTGAGGGGAGGGGGGGGTTAGGGGTTGGTTAGAGCGGTGGGGGGTCGGTCGAAAATTTGTAGAAAAATGAGGGGGGGAAGAGCCGACGCCTCGGACGAGGGGTATAAATAGATGAGGGGGGGGTGAGACTTACAGGGTAATACATCCCTTGCGGAGGAAGGAAGAACGCCCCAGAGCCCCACAGTTTGAGGCCGTTTTGCTCCACCGTCGTGCGAGGAAACGAAACAACACTGGTCCCAGCACCTCCCCCTCGCGTCCCTCGCTGAGAAATCACTGGCCGTGGAACGACACCCCCCTACTCCTCTCAGGGCCCACTGTACCTCGAGACGACTCTCTCGCTCTCTCTGGCACAATACACACACTTACACGCGCGCGCGCGCACACTGGCAGACGAAGAGAGAAAAAGAGAGAGAGAGCGTACGATACGACGCCAAGCCTTTTTCCACGCGCGTAAAATTCCGGCCGGAAAAACGGGCCGCCGGGCGAAGAGACCGACGCACTTCTTGGCCGGGCTTTTCTTCGTCTCTTCGTGTATTCCCACACGAGCCTGCGCCAACGATCGGCTTTCTTTTTCTCTTACTCTGGTCCACGCACTGGAGCACACACAGAAGACACACTCACACACGCGCGAGAACGGGTTACGGTAAATTGTGGCGCGCGCGCGCGCGACCGGCGGGGGGTGGGGGTAGTTCGCGCACGACTCGGCCGACGATTTTTCAAAGCCTACGGTTTTGGCCCGGTTTTTTTCTCCCCTTCGATTCGCGATTCACGAGTCACCGATCCGCCACCGTCAGTGGGTCCTCTGCGACTGACGGCAGGGAAAACGAACAGCTTCCCCCACGGCTAACGACGCCATTGACCAGCGCGATCGAAGCGACGACAAACGGAGCGAAAGGGTACTAAACCACAGGAAATGTTACCGACCGAGGTGTAAAGACCGGGGTTGCGCACGCAGGGGACGAAGATTAAAGGGACAAACGTGAATGTTACAAACAATTGAGAATATCGTGGAGAAGTGACAGTTTTTTTTAGTTTTAGGTCAGAATTTCCCAGCTATACGGAATATAAGTTACTGAACTTTGTTCTAGGCAATTAAGTTCAGTTAATTATTGGCAAACAGGTAAACGTGGATACAAGTTTTAGGTTAGAAATTATAAACTATTTACGTATTGAATTTTTATAAAATTCACGATCATGATTGATAAATTTTCATAATTTTAGGTTATAATTTGTCATCGATGTGCTCCAGAGTTTTGTTGATTGTCAAGAATTAAGTTTAGTAAGTTATTAAACAGTCAGGTAAATATCTACTGGTTTTAGGTTAAAAGTTGTAAATGTTTTTATTCTGCATTGTAAATTCCTTTTAAAATTCGCTCTACGCCGAGTTCGCAATTGTAAAGATTTGGTCAACAAAGCAAAACTAAATGCAGTAAATTATTAATCGAGTGATCAAAAATGTGCAATTTTAAACTACGTGTAAAATTCTTTTTAAAATTCGCCTTGCGTGTGTTTACATATGTAAATTACAAAATTTTTATAACGAAGTAAACCTACTCCAAGAAATTGACTAACAATCAAGAAGATTGTTTGTAGAAACAAAAGTTTTTTACTTTTATGTGAAAATTTATCGTCTACAGTATCTACAATTTCATTAATTGTAAATTATTAAGTCCAGTAAATTGTTGAACAAATAGGTAAACGTAGACGAAATTTTTAATTGAGAATTTGTAAATTGGTATACGAATATTTTTAACTTATGAAGATTGCAGTTTTGTTACTTAATTTTTCGGTTTAAGTAGACAATTTTTAAGTTATTAATTATTACGTGTTATAAATTATTACGTGTTTACGTGTACAATTTGGAAAAATTAGGTTAACGAAGTATATTCAGTCGAGTAAACTTGTAAACAATCAGTAAAATGTAAACGTCGATGTTAGGTTATTAAATGCAAACAACACGTGTGCCAATATGGTAAATTTTTTGTTTAAAATCCTCGGTGCGGAGTTTGCATATGTAAATTGCGAAGATTCTACTAACGAAGTAAACAAAATTGAGTAACTAAATTAAAAAAAAAGAATGAGAAAATGTAGTATTATAGGTATAAAATCTTTTAAAGTTTAGGTTAAGAATCATATTTTGTATATTTAACAATTATTGTAACAATGTAATAAATAGTCAAGAATATGTATTACAGAATTCCTTAGAAAATCTCTTAAAATTCCTCTAAAAACTCGCTTAGAATATTTTAAAATATTCTTTAAAAATTCCTTTAAAAACCCTGAAAAATTCCTTTAAGAATTTCTTTTAAAATTCCTCAAAATATTCCTTAGAAAATTCCTTTAGAAATTCCTTAATTCCTAGGAGCGAAGTACGATAATTAAAGACCGAGTGGCATCGTCTTAATTCGTCCGCGGAGTCGAAAACGAAGGACCGCGTGGGTCTCTTGGTTTATCGCTGGAAAAGCACGGACCAACAGTCGCAGAGAGAGAGACGAAAGAGGAGAGGGGTGGGGAGGGGGAGAGGAAGAGGAGAAATTCACCGTGTGCAACGCTGCAGAGCGTCAAGTGCACTCGGGGTGGCCACCGTATTTTTAGAAACCCTCCTGCGCCTTGCAGCTGCAACGCACATGCGCCACTCCGAGCGCGGAATGCACCAGTGCAGCGGGAAAAAAGGCCAAGAATTTCCCCCTCTCCCCCCCTCCTCTCTGCGCTCAAAAAAAAACCTCGTGCAATTCATCTTAATCAGAGCGGTGAAAGAAATTTATTCAAATGACTCGTTTAAACACGGTTTAACACGGGTTAATAATAATTTCGCACGAAATTCCTAACATTTCAGTGATTATTATTCAGTTAAAAATAGTGTATTATGTTCGTGTTAATTAATTGAATTTAATAACAAAATTAGGTTAATCAAATTACATTTAAATACAATTTGATAATAATTTCTCACGAAATTCCTAACGTTTCAATGATTATTATTCAATTAAAAATAGTGTATTATGTTCGTGTTAGTTAATTGAATTTAATAACAAAATTAGGTTAATCAAATTACATTTAAATACAGTTTGATAATAATTTGATACGAAATTCCTAACGTTTCAATGATTATTATTCAATTAAAAATAGTGTATTACATTCGTATTAATTAATTTAATGATAAACCGATTCATTTAAGTATTACGGAATTTTAATGAACGATATTCCTAAAATTTTAATTAACACTCATCACTTTATTAAAACCTTTTAATTACTGTGTACCAAAAACGTATTATTCAACATTCATTATTTTCTTTGATTAAATTCTTAATCCCAGAACTTAACCAATTAAATTTCTAATTTACCGACCGACCAGCAAGTACGATTTTGAAACAGAGAAATTCTTTAATTTCGTTTATTTATCTTTAATTCATTCATCGGAAGAAAACTCGGACGACCTGAAATCTTTATCTTTCGTTACAATTTATGCAATTCGCACGTTTCGTTTGTCGTTAAATCTCAAGGGGGGAAGAGAAGGGGGGGAATTTATCAGGGCGGGAAAAACATGCAGGCAGGTTTCCTTTTTTTTCTATGAATATGCGCGCGAAATGCATAATAAAATGTCGCGTGAAAAACGTCGGACGATAAGAAGCTGCCTATCAGAATTTTACCCAACAAATAGCAATAATTAATCATTGTAATGTTTGAAACGGAAAAGACGAAGTACGGGCAATTTTGTGCGAAAAATAATGACAATTCTGTACGAAATTGGTGAAATAAAATGGAAGAATTACTGAGAATTTAGCATGCAATAATAATGATATTTTTGTAATAAATATTGAAATAAAATGCATGAATTACTGAGAATTTATCGTGTATTAATGATGATATTTTTGTAATAAATATTGAAATAAAATGATAGAATTCCACTGAATTTCACGTGACAAATAACAATAAAATTTCTATTGATCATTTCATTAATATTTATTCATTTCCTGGTTGATTTTAATATTAAATAATTCACCAGAAAATCACCATGAAATCTTCCTTTTATTCATTTCCTGGTTGATTTTAAGATTAAATAATTCACCAGAAAATCACCATGAAATCTTTTCATTTATTTTCTCTTAAATTTTAAGATTCATTTACAAACGACAAAATTACCCTAAAAACTGAATTGGAACTGTAAAACCTTCTTGTTTTCTTGTAAATTTTGCAAGACTCGTGGTTGAAATCGAAAACCCGTTTCCGGTGGATAATTTCGCTTGAGCCAAGGGTGGCAAGGGGGATGAAGGGGGATGAAGGGGGATTTTAGCCGGAAGTGGGGTTTCCATGACGACTGCGTGAGGATCATCGACGACGGATAAACTGGCCTACGTTCACCTAATCCCATTGGCTAAGTGCATGTCAGATTCCCGGCGTAATCAAAGCCCTCAGCGTTTATGTTCCGCCTGCATACCTGTCCGTCTGTCCGTCTGTCTGTGTGCAAATAATGCTGGACAATCGATAGAAGAGGAACTAGCAATATTGTAACGAAATTCCTAAAGAAAACTGAGAAAAAAATGGAAGAATACGTGAAATATAATTGATTTTAATATGTAAAATCAAGTTTAAGAGAATTTAAGTAACAGTGAATATTAATGTATTAATAATAATGTATATTAATATAGTAGTATTAGTGAATAATACGATATAAAATGATATTTCTAAACAGGTACTCGAAAAGCATAATTCTTCTTTTGAAATTATCCGGAAATTTTCTCCCAGCTATTCACCATTATACCTGGATTATCCAGGTATGTATTACTTTTACTTCAAAGTAATTTTCAAATAGCAAAAACCAATGAAAGTATTCAAAATTCGTGTTTCATTGGAACATTTATTTTTCTTCCCTGGAATTATTATTTTCTTAAATTATTAATATTGCATTTAACGTTGACGTTATTTCGTTTTAAACGGTGTTCAATGTCGCATTTAATATCGCTTCTCGCGAATGTATTATTTTTTTTTTATCTCCATCGATGGGCGGAAACGCGTGGATTTAGATACAGCTAAACAACGATCATGTATTAATGATAGTCAATGGAAAATTCATGACAAAAGGAAAATAGAAGCGAGAAAAATAGTTCTTAAAAAAAGGAAGATACAGGTTAATCTATGGAAATTAAAATACAAGTAAAATTTAGGGTACTATTAAAGATTTCGATTGAAAAATTAATTTCCTGACAAAAGTCTTTTAATTCATTATTTTAATTGCAATAAAATCATTTTTGAGGCGAATAAAGCTTGAAAAATTAATTTCCTGGCAAAAATCTTTTAATTGCTTAAACAAAAACTTCTAAATAAAAGAAATTAAATATCTTCATAAACAATTCATTATTTTAATTGCAATGAAGTCATTTTTGAGGCGAATAAAGCTTGAAAAATGAATTTCCTGGCAAAAATCTTTTAATTGCTTAATCAAAAGCTTCTAAATAAAGGAAATTTAATATCTTCATAAACAATTCATTATTTTAATTGCAACAAAATCATTTTTGAGGCGAATAAAGCTTGAAAAATGAATTTCCTAGCAAAAATCTTTTAATTGCTTAAACAAAAGCTTCTAAATAAAGGAAATTTAATATCTTCATAAACAATTCATTATTTTAATTGCAACAATATCATTTTTGAGGCGAATAAAGCTTGAAAAATGAATTTCCTGGCAAAAATCTTTTAATGGCTTAAACAAAAGCTTCTAAATAAAGGAAATTAAATATCTTCATAAACAATTCATTATTTTAATTGCAATGAAGTCATTTTTGAGGCGAATAAAGCTTAAAAAATGAATTTTCTGGCAAAAATCTTTTAATTGCTTAAACAAAAGCTTCTAAATAAAGGAAATTTAATATCTTCATAAACAATTCATTATTTTAATTGCAACAAAATCATTTTTGAGGCGAATAAAGCTTGAAAAATGAATTTCCGTGCAAAAATCTTTTAATTTCTTACACTGAAGCTTCTAAATACAGGAAATTGAATATCTCCATGAACTCGACGACTCCCGCGGAGGTCAGGGACTTTTTCGAGGCGCACAAAATTAGCTCGCTCGCAGCCAGCGACGAACGAAATCGTCTCAACACTTTTTCGGCGTTGAAAGAAATTTTCGAAAACACATAGGCTTCGTTTAACACGAATTTCAAATTCTAATACCGTTATTCACATTTAATTATTATCATTTAATTTAAAATTCCAATAGAATTATTCCTATTTAATTGTTACCCGAATTATACACATTTATTTCTTTTCATTTTTCAAGTTCTTCACAATCGAAAATAAAGGCAATAATAAATTTTCCGAAATGTTAATATTAATTAAAAATTGATTACGTATTAAAAAACAGAAATTTCTTTTAAAATTCCTGAAAAATGTAGCTTTAAAGTGATTTGAAAGAATTTTAAAATATTATTAAAGTGTGTTGGAAATTTCCGTAAAATTCGTCGCGTCGATTCTTTTTTTTTTGTCAAGTTTTCAAGTTTTCTTGGCGTTTAAACGAGAAACACGTGTGTCCCGGAGTTTCTGGTTCCTGTCAGCCGGGGGAATTTGTGTATTTCTCTTCTGGAAGCCGCGTAGAGCCGTGTAAACACGAAGCCCCGTTTAAAACTCCGACTTCTGCGAAACAGTCCGGAACAGTCGTCTTTAACGGGAATTAAAAGGTCAATAATAAATTCGGCAAGACGGTCAAACAAACATTTCAGTCGTAGAAATAAAACAGCACTGTGCACGGTAGTTTGCTAATTAAATGAAAATTATTAAGTTGATTTAATAGGAATTTATCAAGGAAAACATTTTTGTTTAAATACTTAGTGCTCCAAAAATGACAGAAAGTTGATTTAATAGGAATTTATAAGGGAAAACATTTTTGTTTAAATAATTAAAGTCCCAGAAATGACAGAAAGTTGATTGAATAGGAATTTATTAAGGTTTAATTGAATTCATTAAGGTTTAATTTAATTGAAATTTATAAAGGAATCCATTTCGTTTGAATTACGTTTAATAACGTTAAAGTTAATTCCGTAATATTGATTGTGTACTGTTGAATTTTCGAATGCATTGGGCTGTGTTTTAATTAATATGTAAAATGTAGAATAGCTAAAACACTGCAGATGTCTTTCCGCAGTTTAAATGATCCTGCGGGAACCGAAACGTCCCCTCTGCGGACAGGATCGGATTACGGAGCTGTAATTTTGGCCTCTGTCCAATTTTCCAGTTAAATATAACCAGCGTGTATGCACGAACGAGCCGAACGCGTCTACCGCTGCGAAAACACCATGGAATTCCAATGGAATTTACCTACCCGGCAGAATTTAGATCGTAAATGTTTTTTCAAACAGTGCCAAACTAACCCCTGAAAATGTCTAACAGAAACTGAACCAACGAACGAATTCTTCATTTACATTTCATTAACGTGTTAAATAAAGTCGCGATAAATATGTTTTATGTATTTATAAATAGAAGTTCCTGCAATGTTTGTAAATCTGTAAGGAGATATTTGCTATCGTAGTTTAGTTTTTAAAATTCTTGTTAGGAAATTACTTTTATTCATTTTTAGCTGACGAATTTGATTAACAATTTTGTACGGTTGAATAATTATGTCAGATTAGAACCAGTAGAGAATGCTAAAACAGTATTTCGTGTTAGTTGGTAATGCAGTTTGCACTTGTCGGTAAATAACATTTGCTGTAAATCGGTAAAACAGTTTGCGTAATAGTTATCTACTTATGGATACAAATTAAATCTCATCTAATTTTTGTTAACCTCACAGCACAGATAATAGGCTGTTTTTTGTCACATTTAAAATTAGAATACAGTTTAAAATTATTGAAAATGGTTTAAATTAATACACTGGGAATGTAAGGAATCTGTATTGCCGACACACGAGATATTCGGAACAAATTTACCGTCGGAATTCACTACAATAGCGACATCTATTTTTCGATTATCCTATTACACAAGCGAACGATAATCGAAAATCGATATTGTTCAAATTCAAAATCGATACTAAATAGACATACAGATATTGAATGTCTATTAAATATATATATTCTTACTGCATCAAGTATTTCATACCATTCATTATAAAGTATACATATACTATAATTTCCTATATCAGATATCAACTACTTCTAATTTACTAACTGAATCTATGATCAATATGTTTCAATGGCTCTTAATGGCTTCATGCCGTGGAAAGAGTGAAGAATTCAATTTTCGTATTTCACATACCCACGAACAGCGGCTGATTCATTTCCATTTGTAAATTAATCATCAAACCATTTTTTAATAGAATATAGTTCCGTAGAAATGCACTGTTTCACTAAATCACTCGTAATTTAACGAAAACTTCCGGGAAAATCGCGATAGACCGTTGCGTTAGAAATTTCCGCGAACCTTATGCGCGCGCAGCACAGTTTGGCGGGAAGAAGATCTTTCCTGCGCGCGCAGAAAAGTTTGCCGCGTAATTTGGCGAAACCTGGCGCCGTCATTCGTCCTAAATTTGAACTTCCAATAGTTTTAAAAACCGGAGTCAACATAGACTTCATTTTCATATTTTTAAGATATAAATTCACAGACCGAATTTTTGAGAATGTCGCATAAAACAATAAATATAAATTTATAATTCATACGACGTATAAATACGTGGGAAAATAAATCTTTAACGACTCGAGTGAAATAAATTAAACACTCAATGACTTTAGAAGTGTTTTACCGCGTTGTTAAAGTAGATATGTAACATTATTACGTAATGTATATAAAATGGTAACTAAAAATTGGTCGGTTTAAATTTGAATTATGAACGTTACCAAAAGGTTAATTTATTTGTAACAATCTGATATTTTTACTAATAAATAATCATGTTAAATTCTACATCTCTTGACTTGTCGTGTATTTCCCTTCCTTTTGAAATTTCTTTAACTTATTTGCATAAAATACATTTTCGTTCAGATTATGAAATGTTCTATAAATTTTCACAATTTCCTAAACGGTCAAATTTATATGATTACAACGTCACCTATATTGAAGACTTTATTAATGTTTAATTAATTAATTTCACCCCAATGTAAAGATCATTAATATTTTCTGTTTGTTAATTCCTGTCGGTTACCGTTAAATTGTACATCGAAAATCGGTGCAAAGGTGAAGAATTTGTATTTAACGTACCCAAATCTCGTAATTAAGTTGTTCCCACTCGTAATTCAGCGAAATATTCATTAGTAGCTTTCGTAATCGACGACGGGGACCCACCATTTCGGAAAATTCCTCGGAAAACGATAAAAAACGACGAAATCAACTACCCGACGAATTCGAAAAATTTTGTGTGCGCGTTGAACAATTTTCGCGCGTTTTGCGCATTTGCGTAATTGCCGCCATCTGCGGCCAATCAGAAGAACCTAAATTTAATGAAGCAGAATTTAATTAATAAAAACAGTAATTATTAATATTTTTTACGTATCGAATTACAGTTATAATTAAAGAATTATAAAGGGTTAGAGTGGGTTAGTAAATAATTTTAATTCTATGCAGTATTTTAACTTGACTATAAATATGTTTGCGCATGCGCACATTATGGCGCGCAGTTACTTTATTTCTTGAAATGAATTTTCAAAGTTTTCTTTAAGAGAGATTTATACAGTAATTATAACGAATGTAAAAAGAGAAAAGTGAACCTGATTTTCTTTATTACGCGTATAAGTTTCGTGTGTTTACTGCAACCATTTTATGAGTCTTTGAAATACGTTTGAAGTTGTTACTTTGTAAGGTAAAATTATCTCATAAAAATGAAACTGTGAAAGTCCTTCGGCGGTAACTCCTTGAATTTCGAGGTACTTAGGCACGGGTAAGGAAAATACAGCTTGTCAAGTATATTTCGCTAGTTACTCGCAAAGATTAGATTTTTATCAGCCCTCAAACGTGTAACATAACCTATTTCAGTTGCAGTTTCGTGCAAACCGAAGCCAGCCGAGCAATTCTACGATCGTTAAGCGAACTTTATTTGCGTGTTTCGCAAACTGCGATCTGCCCAATCAACCTAATGCAATCTCCTCATCTACCGGCAGTATTTCATCCAGGCAAATACTGCATGTAAATAACCAGTCAGTTTTTGCTGACCTTCGAACAGAAGAAACAGGGGTTGTTCTTAAGGTAATGCTGTAATTTAAAAATGGTGCAATTTAAAATCGATTTAACTTAAAATAATATACCTTAACGGTATAGTTTAATCAATACCCTTAAGTGATTCAACGAAATAATCTAACTGAACTTTGGTTTGATTTGACAAAACGATTTAACAAAATTCGAATTATCAACTTTACGTTATTTTTCCTCATATTTAAACGAACGATTTACCCCCCTTTCCCCTGTCATTTCTCACACAATGTTGGAATACCGTTTTGATGGAATTCATCGCAAATTCTATTCCACGATGTGCCAGGGAGGGGAAGGGGGGAAGGGAAAGGGGTAAATCCCGCGAGAGGATTAATGAAACATCCTCGTCGTCCGTGCGGACTGCGTCAACTTCCGGTCCGGATGTCGTCGGTCCATTTTTATGGCCAGAATTGAAAGAGGAAAAAAAAGGAAGGAAGTGGAAAAGAGACGAATAGGAATTTGCCAGGGGAAAAGAATTCGGCGAAGGAGAATGCTTTGTTCCTTTTTTTTCTTATTGCAAGTTCGAAATATTTTTGATCGTAAATTTTCGTTTCTCAGAATTAAAAAAACAAATTCGTTCCGAGTGCCTTGATTTAAGAGGAATACAAATTCATTCGAAAAGAAATGATTTAATCTGCTAGTTAATTGATCCCTTTTTCTTAGGACATTAATTTTCATTTCCTGTAATTAAGAAAAAAAAGATTTCGTGTTAAGTGGGTCGATTTAAATGAAATCAATTCATTTAAGGACCAATCAATTCTCTCGGTGCCATTAATTAATTCCTTCTTTTTATTCATAAATTCTCGTATCTCGGTATTGAAGGAGAGAATAAAAAAAATCTCGTATTAAATGGCTCGATTTGAAGGGAACGAATTCATCGCAGGGATCGATTAATTCCTGCGATACAGTCAGTTAAGTAATTAGATAATTCGTTACTGCGGGCCTGGAAATCCTGTTTTTCTGGTTTCCAGCTGACTTAAAACGTCCATTGAGAAAGGGGAAAGAGGGGAAAGGGGGAGGGGAAGGGGGATCTTATCACCCAACTCGTTAATCCGACGTTTCAGTAATTCTTAATCCCGCAGAATCCCTTCGTAGTCTTCCTTCGTTTTCCTTCCTTTTTCCCCCTTTCCCCTTTTCTTCGACCGTTTTCCTTTTTCCCCCTCCCCTTCTTCGGTTTTCATCCTACTTCCCCCTCCATTTCCCCTTCTTCGTCTGTTTTTCCACCTTTTCTCTTCCTTTTCTCATTTTCTCTTCCTTTTCTCTTCCTTTTCTTTCCCTTTTCCTTTCCTTTTCCCACCCCTTCGCGGGTATCGATTCCAGTGGGAATCCAGGCCAGGAACGACTTAATTTTATCCCCATTTCCGGGAGAAAAAATCAGGATACGCAGAAACCAAAAGGGAATTTATGAGTGTTTCATATTTTTTGTTTAAAAAGGGAGTTGTAAGATTCACTTTATTCATATTTATTTGCAGGAATTGTTTAATGATAATTGCAAATGCATTTAAGAAATTTCGTGTAAAATATTGAATAATGTAGTGAAAGATTAGTTTACGAAGGTTTATTAAAAAGAAGATGGAAAGATTGTTAAAAGTTTGAAGCTTTTTATTATTATCATATATTCTTTTTATATTGTAATTATTCTTATGGTGAATATAAATGTTACTTACAATTTGCGGGATTCGGTGTGGCGTCTTGGCGTTGTTTATTTAACCTGCAAAAAAAGAAAGTTTAATAACAATAGGAATCCAAACATTGAAAAAAAAAATGAAAATGATGTAACAGAAATTTTGTTACGATAGGTTTTTAAAAACGTTATTAAAATTATCGCAATAAAAAGAAAAGAAAAATAAAAAAAAATAAGGAAAAAATGTTAACAAATCTGCAAAAAGCAAAATAAATACTGAAGAATACTGTTCTATCAATGAAATTAACAACAATTTTTTCAAAATAAGAAGAAGGTACTAACGACAAAAGCTCGTAAAAGGAGAGCAAATTCTCCAGGAAACTGTTTTGCAAGTAATTTTTCGTAAATGGCGGCTTTGTTCCCGCGGCGGGGAATTTTACGAGAAAACATGGCGGTTTATCGGCCTGACTCGGCTTGTCCGCGAGTGACGTTATCTTTATCGCAATCGCCAGTTTAGCAGGCCCCGCCCCATTTTTACGACGAACCGGAAGTCCTCGCGAACCTCGCCAAGGATAATCAAAAGTGCCTTGTAAACCTACATTCTCCTTCCTTAAAATTTTTAAATCTCCCGCCCATTATAACACGTTTTAAATTTCCCGCCCAATTACCCCGCCCACTCTAACCTATAAGTTTTTAATAATCTCAGAAATGTTAAATATTCTGTAATGCACTTTAAACAGTCTTCATGAATTCAATATTGTTAAATATAATAATTTAAGGAGTGAAAATATTATCTAAGGCATTCTAACCTACTCTAACCTACTTTTTCTTCCCGGCCACTATAACCTACAAATTTTTAATAACCTTAAAGATACTACAATGCATTTTAATCAATTCTAACGAACTCAATATTGTTAAATGGAATATTTCTATCAATTTATTCATTGCTCCGCCCATAACTCCTCCCTTTCTCCCCACTCCACCTTCATTTCCTCCATATACATAACCTACAAATATCTAAAACCAACAGAAACATTCGCATTTACGCCTTTTCTCATCATATATTTACACTTTTCGTCAAGTATGAATAATTGCTGCATATTATTTACTACTAAAATATCCAACGAACTCGAATACCAAGGGACTAAGCTGTTAAAAATGTATAATGGGCGGCCATTTTAGAAGCTCAGAACTAACTTTTCGCCTGTTAATTTGCCGATTTACGGGAGACACTGGTTTTTCTGTTGGAAAAAAAGTTTCTTGCACGAACAACTGTTATTCTTTTTACACCGCGGGGTGAAGGGGGAGGGGAGGTGGGTTGAAGAACGACGGAGAATTCCGCGGCATAATACCCTTGCGCCGGGAATGTAATTATAATTAATTACGCAATCACGCTGCCGGCTAGCAAAGGAATTAATTACGAATTACAGCCGGGGAACTGGGTTACGTTTTCCCGTGGGAACAGTACAATGAGAGGGACGGAGAAACACGTGTAAATACACAGTAAGATAAAGAGATGGGAAATATAGAACTAAATACGTGCATATAATTTTTATATAAATAACGTACTTATCCACGTACGAGAAATAGTGCAATAATTACAATTTGTACAATATTAAAATACTGTTTAATCATTTGAATTAATGAATGAATTATTATAATTATATCCAGAAATTAAAAGGAATAAACATATTGTTTCTTAAATAATTACTACTGCCTGTAGACGTGAATATAATAATAGGAATTACTGTAAATTATAAGTTATAAATTAATGAAAATATCAATTAAACAGGAAGTATATTAGAAACCATTTAAATTTAAACGGCGAATTACTTTCCTTGCGCGAAGTTTTTCCTCAGCGTTTTTCCTGGATTCCAGGGGAAGGGAAGTAGGGGAGGGGGGAGGGGGGAACCTGATTATTATTCCGCGACGAAATCGCGTAGCCGAGAAAATTTCTCCTGGGAATTCGACGTTTTCCCGAGGAATTTCCCGCGTCGATCGGAAGTCGCGCTGAATAATCCGCTTCCGGTTTCGAGACGGTCGAGAAACAACGAGGGAATTTTTAATCACACGGAATAATCCGCAAATTTATCATCGACGAATGATTATTGAAATACTTTTGAATATTTACACGTTCAATCAATTTTTTACACAAGTTAAATACGATTTAAAACATGAGAAATATTTAATTCATTTTTCATTAATTATATTACTGGTTTTCTTCGGTAATTATCAGATTTTATTTGATAATTAACGTTTTAATTCGACAAAACGTTTTTCACGTAAACGATTACCAAGTACTTAATTTTGAAATTAAATTAGACATAATTTAAAACATCATTTCCTTTCACTTTTTGTATAACTCTGTATTGGAATTTTTTTTAAATAGTATTCACTTAAATTGCGTGAAGAAAAAGGATGGACGGAAGTAGCTATTTAAGAATTTAATTCCCGAACTTCCCGTCGTCGCGGCGACGTCACCGGAAATGAAATTCTCAAACCGTTTTCCTGATTCGCTTATGTAAAATCTCGCGGAGGGAAATCGTATTCCGAAGTTAAAAATGTTGGCATGCAACGAAAGGAAATTTTAATACAAATACTAAAATTAGAAATTTATCTAATGAATATCTTACATAATAATTCACATGGGAAAGAAATTTTTTTCATTACTATGAAATCAGTTTTTAATGACAAAATTACATTAACCTAGGTTTTATTTAGATTTTTATTTCATTTTATTTAGGTTTAGTTTGATAAAACAGTCTTTGAATGAATAAACGTGCCAGTATTACTCACTTAAATTAATCGTTAAGTTTACTGCATTCCACTATTCAACGTCTTATATTTCGCCCTTATATTTATTGTGGTTGGGATTTTAATCAAGCCCCCTGCATCTCGCATTCTCCGTTCGCCACGGCACGTCTGAGCTCCCTTGAATTTTCGCCGAAATTGCATGTACGCACAATTCAGACGTATATTCCAATTATAAGGGCGCAGAGCGCGGTTGCAGCTTCGCAGTACAATTGCATCGCCGCTGCACAGTCGTACGTGCACGCTGGAATTTCCACGTTGAAATTCGCCTTTCTCACGTCCACGCTTCTCCTCTTGCCATTATATCTCCCCGTGATTCATGCCACACCCGTATATACTCGATAAAGTAGATTAAAGTGAGTTAGAGTGGGTTAGAGTAAGTTCTGAGAAGGTTAGAGTGAATTAAAATAGGTATAATGAGGTTTAAAGTAGGTTTAAAGTAGATCTGAAGGAATTAGAAGCAGTTAGAGTAGGTTAGAGTAGGCTAGAATGAATCAGAGTAAGTCTAGAGACGTTTAAGGTACTTTAGATTAGGTTAGAATGAATTCGTGTGAGTCTAAAGACGTTTACGTTAGGTTAGAGTGGGTCAGAATGGGACGAGCATGCGTTTATATTCGTTTCCTTTTCATCGCCACGCCCACATACAATGAGTTTTCAGTTTAGACACGCCCACGTGACTACCCACGTGACCCCCCACGTGACCTACCACTTTCCATTGCCCCTCCCACTTTTTCTTATTTACACCTGCTTAGTATTCCACATTTTTATTTTACTACAATAATCTCTTGCATCAAGATTGAATAATTATTTTCCTAAACTCATCCTAGTTGCCACGGAAATATTTATTCAACGTTGTACCTTTCTTCCCCTACGTAAAAATGTGTATTTAAAACAGACGTTAAAATTATGAACGACAAGTTAATGAAATTATTCCCTAAATTAGTGACTTGTTCAACGTAATCTGAGTCTTCTTTTGTAATGCAATGTTATATTCGATATTTCGGTGCAACAGCAGTGTGTGTCACGTAATTAATGGGCTTTTCATACGAATGAATTGCATTAATTGGTCTGTAATAATGAATCGATCCTTGCTAATCTTGCGCACAACGGGCACAATAATATCTGGTTTCAAAGTACATAAATTCCCTACGACGGGGAAACTTGATTAAAAGGCCAACGAACCGGAAGGACGTAAATCGGGGACGATTAAATTACAAGACAGTTAATTACATTGACGGGTCAACGAGGGGATTACACACGATTAAAATTTCCCTTTTTCCACAGCCAGGGAAAATCACTCGTGTGTTAAAACAATTATTTTAATTACTCAGAGAACCAAAAGTAGCTAAATAATTAATTAAAGTAGTATGAAAATGTGAATAAAAAAATTCTATACAATTTGTCGATTTAATACGATTCAATATTCACATCTTTATATATTTTTCCTAAAGAATGTGTTAATAATTCCACATGAATTAGTCAATTTTCTTAATACACGGAAAACCATTCACCGATCATTTGTCTATTTTCTTTGATCCCGTTGAAAAATTGTAGCTTCAACATGAGGGGAGTGTGAGGGGGGGGGTTGTGAAAAAAAACTTTAGGGACTTGACAATCGTGTCGTCGTTGAGCGTTTAATCGTCGTCGACCGACCGGATTTCCCGAGGCATTTTCTGCCCGGAAAAATAGCCAAACGGTCGGGCATTGGTAAAGGGGGAAGAGGAGGAAGAGGGGGAAGGGGGTGGGGTCGTCGCGATCGATAAACCGGAAATACAGGTTTAATGAGATCGAAGGTTGACCGTCGGTGCTTGACTTCCGTTTACTTACCTCCCCTTCCCCTCTTTTTCTTCTTTTCCCCCACCCCCCACCATCGACCCACGTGATCACATGACGACTTCTAGTTCATTTTTTCTCTTCTTTTTTCCCCTAAGTATATTGTGCCCTTTTCCATTTTTTTTCTGTTTTCTCAATAATCAAAAGTGTATATAAAGATGTAAATGGCATAGTTTAGATTATTTGCAATAATTAATAATAAAGTAATACTAGTTACGAAACCAACTGATTCATAAGTAAACAATGAAAAGTGTGAACTGACACGAAACTGACGCAGGCCAGAGGAAAGCGTGGATTCGCTCCTGAGTCGGTGGAAAAGGAAAGATGGAAGACAGTCGTCCAAGTACCGGGCGAAGCAGAGCTTTGTCCACGGGTTTACTGTTCATTTGCCTCCGACAGAACGGATTAAAGGGACCCGTCCACTAGTCATACTGCTCACTCTGGTCCTACGCCACCCACTCCTCTTTCTCCTCCTACTCTAACCCACTCGACCCGGTATACCGCTTCTATTTCTCTCACTCTAACCCAGTCCACCCACTTCTCCTACTCCTCCCACTCCTCTTTCTCCTCCTACTCCTCTTTTTCCTCCTACTCTAACCCACTCGATCCGGTACCCCGTTTCTATTTCTCCCACTTCTCCCACTCCACCCAGTCTATTCCTCTCACTCTCGTCCACTCTATCCTCCGAGTTTACTACTCCTACACTTTCCAGTAGTCCTATTCCTTCCATCCTGTCCACTACTCCCACTCTACCCACTCTAACCCACTCCACCCGTTCCTCCCGTTTTCTCCCTGTCCCTTTGTTGCGTCGTTCCGGATTGTTTGTGGCCGCGGGGTAGTACGAAGGAGGGGGGAGGGGAGGAGAGGGGAAGCACGTGCAGGCGCGCGCAGGGGGAGGGTAGGGGGGAGTTGGTCAGAAAGCACGGCTGGCAAGCGGAACGTTCGCCTCTGTTCGCCGCAAGACTCGTCCGTAAATTGCGTCAAAGGGATCGTTGAAAAAGAAGGGTGGGAAGGGACGGGGGGAGGGAGAGAGGGGAGGATGATGAAGTTGGCGCTGGACCGGTGCATAACGTGAAGTTTCATGCAAGTACGATGCAACGAGCAATGGACGAATTGAAAGAGGAGTAAAGGGACAGGGGGGCTTGGTCCTCCTCGTCTTTTTTCCCTGATTTTTTTTCGCTTTTCGGACGTGTAAATCGCGGCCAAAGAATTCCTTTGTCGAGCACAGAGCCAGAGGGGCGAAGGGGAAGGCAGAGGTAAAAGGGAGGAGGGATAAAAGGGTAGGGGGGATAAAAGCGGAAGGGGAGGGTTGAAAGGAAAATATTATACGCAAACAGCAGAAAGCGGGGTTCCATGTTATCACCGAAATAAACACGTGTTACATATTGTTCTGTGTCTTGTGAAAACTTGAAGAAGCCATATTACAAAATGATTTTCAAAAGTATTAAAGTAATGCACTTTCCCGAAATTTTGTATCAATTTCCAGCAAAATTCGTTCACTGTTTTCTTTGTGTAAATGGCAAGAAAACAGATTTAGGTCGCTGGAAGAAGATAAAAATATACATAACCTTACTTTTTTCATACACTTTTTAGAAAAAGAAAAAGAAAAAGAAAGTAAATTATAAAACAAATTTTTACCCGGTGCAATTATAAAAAAATGGCAAAATAAACATAGATTATTCATTATTTTGTGCAAATTCAAGCAATTTACCCCGCAAGATAATTCTAAAAAAATCTAAAGATACAACATAACCCTACTTTTCCCTTTAAATTTCTCATTCCTACGTATAAAACGGGAAAAAAAGCACGGGTTTTGCCCCCTGGACATTTTTGCGGTAAATGTCACCGTGCGGGGTTGATAGGTTGAGGTGGAGAAGGGGGAGAGGGGGGGAGGTGCGGTAAAGTTTGCGAAGGAAAAGGAGGATAAATGGGGAAACGAGCTTTCCTCCGGCTTTCGCCAACTGCCATTCTATTTTCCCGTCGTCCACGTCTTTCGCCACGTGAAGACAGGGCCAGGGGGTGAGGTGAGGGCCAGAAGGGGGAAAGAGAGAGAGAGATAGAGAGAAAGGACGAAGGAAAGAGGAGGACAAGGAGAAAACTAAGAGGATAGATAGATAGAAAGAAAGAGAGGAAACGTGGAAAGAAAGTGACAAGGGGGAAAAATAGAGAAAGAGAGAGAAAAGAGGTACACAAGAATACAAGAGAGAGAAGAAGAAGGAAAAAGAATGAAAAGCTCTAAAGAGAGAGAGAGAGACAGGGAGAAGAGGGGTCCAGGCTAAAGTAAAGGGCCGAGAGGGGCGGGTGAAGAGAGAGGAGTGGCAGAGGGGGGGAGGGGGAGGGGGAGGGTGTAAAGCCCGGTCCATTACCCCGACGCGCGCACTCGTCGGTCCATAGAAAAGAGATTTAACCCCGATACGGCGAAAGCCGACCGAAAGCTCTACCCGCGAAAGCCCAGAAATTGATTTCGTACACCCACCCCCCCTCCCCTCATCCCCGCATTGCCCCTCACCAACCGAGTAGACCGTAACCGTGGCCAAATAATTTTAACGAACAAAACAATCTCTCGCTTCTGAAAATTTTTCAACCCGTAAACGCTGAGCAATGTTTTTGCATCCGGAATTTCTGCTTCGTGCGATTTATAAGAAAAATTCTGTCACGATTGGAGTATTTTTCGGGCGCAGTTGGACGTTTGAAACGTAAAAAATATTGGACAGAAAAGTGAATGTTGCGCGCAGAACAGGATAGGAAATTGGTTTGGATTTTAATACACGTATAAATTTTTAATTAAAATTTCACAGAAATTATTTCGTCTTATAAGTATTTACACATTTTTACATCATTTTTACATAATTTTTATGTCATTTTTACGTCATTTTTACGTCATTTTTACGTCATTTTTACGTCATTTTTACGTCATTTTTACGTCATTTTTGCGTCATTTTTGCGTCATTTTTCATTTATTTTATATCCAATTATTCCACCGTTTTCTACACTTTTCTTCGTAGAAAATTCCTGTTTTTTCTCTAGAAACATTCGAATTCCTTGCACTTTTCCCAGAAAATTGAAAATAGGAAAATTGTTATTTCTGGCAGAGGGGAAATGAGGGTAAGGGAGGACCGTAAGGTCGTATGAATTTTCCGGAAGTGTCGGCTACTCGCATATTCCGCTCGTGCGGATTGCAGTTTTTATGTAAATGACGACACGTTCGAGACTCGGCTTATCGTGATGGGACATGCGATAAACGCCTTTACAAGGCATTCACAGTACGTAAATATACGTGTCTGTGTATGTGTGTATGTGTGTGCTTAAATGATGAACAGGTATGCACGTGTGAAAGGGAAGACAGTCAAAGGGGATACGCAAATGAATGGGAAAAGGAAAGAAAAAAAGTGGTAAAGGAGAGCAAAGCTTCGGAATTATGAAAAGAAAAATAAATGGATATAAAGCGAAGGAAAAATGAATAAGGAAAATAACGAGAAATATTATAAGAAAACATGTGAATATTGTAAAGAAAAATGTCTGTGCATTCAATGTTTGTTTTAATTTACCCGGGTTTTGTTTAGTAATTTTTAATTTCAATTCATCTTCATTAAAAATATTCTGTTGTCCATTTAAATTAATACCATCTATTTCCTAAATATTACTAACATCATTATTATTACTGTTCTACAAAAATGTAAACCTTTGTTCTGACTCAACTGTTTTAAATCAAAATTCCTAAGATTGCAAAAAAACGGATTTACACTGCCTGTAAAAAATTTCTTTTGAGTTTAAAGAAATTCTTTAAGAGAATTAAAGAAATTCTTTCTTAAAGAATTTCAAAGCAAGGTTTAAAGAATTTCTTTTCTTCAACAAGTCCCCTTCCTTTTCATCTGTATTCTTTCCTTTTGGTAATATTTGTCGTTGGCGTTCGCTGTTGAACGAGGGAAAACAGAAAACTGACTAACCCCTGGGACACAGAAAGGGCAATACCTCGGCCTGATATACTGCGACGTCTGGCACTGTCTTATGGATTTTATTGCGTGGCAGCTGGGACGTGATCCACCGCCGGATGAGACCAGGAATTCGATAAAACAAGACACAAGGAGAGAAGGAGAGAGAGGGGGGACTAGAAGGATATAAAATTGAGGTGGAAGGTAGAATCAAGAAAAAAAGGAAAAGAAATGATAGAGCAAAAACCTTAGGGAAAGGAAAGTAAATAAGAAAGAAAATGATAAGAATAGAAGAAAAAGGGAAGAAAAAGGAATAAAAAGGAAGGAAAAATACTTTTTCACTGATATTTTCTATTTAATATATTTTTCTCTTAATCCATTAATAAAATATTACTTACCGGGCAGTCAAAGATTCTGAAATCAGTTGACGATGGCACAAATCTAAAATAAAAGAAAAAGGCAATATATGTATTTACAAAAAGTAACATCTCAAACATTGAATCATGAAACGAATTTTATTCCGATTTTAACTATTTAACTGTTTTTAAATTCATTCATTTACGTTCTTTGGTTCATTTCATTTGACATTTTTCAATTCGCTTTGCTCCTTAATATTTCATTTATTTAGAATTACGTCGTATTATTATTTCAGTGTTTTCATTTACAATGTAAGAACAAAAAGATAATTAGTTGAATTTCATGGCCGCTGTTTCTTTATCCCAAGGTGTTTCTGAGCGACTCATCCATTTATTCCTCGGGTACCTGGGGTTGGCATGGCGGTACTTCCGTTTCCGGCCGACGTGGGAATTCAGCGGGCCACTCGGCCGGAATAAAATGCGTGTCCGCCGGGCCCAAGTGCCGAGAGAAACGTTCGTTAATTAAGTCTTCTCCTCGCTGTCGACCTACTCCGCCCTTCAAAAGGGGAAAGGGGAGACCCAGGGGGGGTAGGGGGGGTAGGGGAAGATCGATCACGATTCCCCGCGACGAAGGTGAACCCCCTTGGAATTCCCCAACGCGAGTTATCAGAATTAACGGTGACGTCAAGACTCATTGTCTCGTTTCGAGCGACAGTGGCGACGCCAGTGGCGATTTTCCGAAGCTCTTTCGTCCATATTTGAAACACTTTTAGCGGTTTTCTCGGTTCAGTGAAGATTTCAGTGAAATTTTCTTGTACTTTATCCTATATTTTCCTACAGGGATCTTTTCCCAGGAATAAATTAATACTCTCCCTTTCTACCTTTCTTTCTCTATCTATCCATCTATCTATTTGCCTATCTGTTTATCTTTTTCTTCACCCTTTCTACCTCTCCTCCGTTCTCTGTCTCTCTCTCTATCTATCTATTAATCTATCTATCTATTTATCTCTTTCTTCACCCCTTCCACCTCTCCTTCTCTCTCTGTCTCTATCTATCTATCTATTCATCCATCTCTTTCTACACCCCTTTTCTACCTGTCCTCTTCTCTCGCACGGCTCGACCCAGTGCACCATGAGAAAAATTGGGTCGCGTTTCGCTTCGCCCACGCCGGCAAATGAACTTTTCCTTTCACGTCCGACGCACCCTCCGCCATTGTCTTTGAGGTTAGGAATTACTCCTGAGACGCGCGAGATTTGAAAGATTCGAAAGGTTTCATGAAAGATTTGAAAGAAAATGGTAAGTTGGAAGAAGAGTTCGAAGTAGCACAAAGAAAAGAAGACAGAGGGGAGGGGGGAGGGGCATTGAAGGGGAAATCGAGAAGAGTAAGAGGACTGGGTGGAGGGGAGGGCTAGAGGGGGAAAAGGGGGAAATTGGAAAACGCTCCGATCGGGATTAGAGGCGAAGATAATGGGCTATTAGCCGGCCGGCTGAGTGATTGAGTTTCTCGGAGAGTGGAGGGGAGGGGAGGGGTAAACAGGGAGAAGATAGAGGATCGAAGGGGTAACGCAGAGAGAGGGGAGGGGTGGGGAAGGTGGAAAACCCTTGGTCTCGAGTGACGAGTTTCCACGGAGGCCACTCGAATATCATAAAATTCGAGCGGATCAATTAACGGCAATTTTAACAATTATCCCCTGTTATTTCCATTAATGGAAATAATGGCGCTGATACAATAATTCATCGATGGGTAATAACTGTTAATGGTGATAATAATGATGATAAATTCACCGGTGTTATATGTACTAAGGTTATTTAATTATTAATTCCAATTGAGTTTCGACGTAAAATATAATTGAGGCCATTGAATAAAGCGATTTGAATTTTATTGGAAATTCATAAGAGGATAATTTAAGGATGATTTATTCATTTTTCACAGTGTTTAGAATTCGAATTATTTTGATTAACTTCAGTCATTTTTATCGTTTAATTATTAATTCCAATTGAGTTTCAACGTAAAATATAATTGAAACGATTGAATAAAGCGATTGGAATTTTATTGGAAATTCATAAAAGGATAATTGAGGGTTGATTTATTCATTTTTCACAGTATTTATTTTCTTATTTCAAACGATTTATAATAAATATCCAGACATTTTCTTATTTTTAATTATTTGCACTGACCAGCCGTAAATTTCTAGCATTTTCAATTATTTAAATTGACAAGGCCCCACGTTTCTTCGCACGAATTTTCCCACGAATTTTCCCATGAATTTTCACGTCTGGCCAGTTCTGAAAATTTGACGAAACCACGTATCCCTGTATTTCCAGTGTCGAGTTCTCTCTCTTCACCCGGGGGAGCTTCTTTTCAAAGTGCAACGACGATTGCAACGTGGCTGAGTGCAGCTGCAGCTGCAGCTGCATGTGCAGCAAACGGCCGACGAAAGGCCGAAAGGAAAACGAAAGAAATGTAAGCTAAAAGTTTGAAGGAAAATGCGAGACATGTGCAACGAAAATGTTAAAAGAAAATGAAATAAGTATGAGCTAAAAGTGTGAAAAAAATACAATTAATGTGCAATGAAAATGCATAAAAAAATGTAGTGAAAATGTAGCAAAATATTATCAAAAATGAAAAAAAAGATGTAACAAAGATTACAGGAAAATGCAATAAATAATGGATAAATAAACAATGAATAAACAATGGACAATAGAAAATGCGAGAAATGTGCAACGAAAATGCAATTAATGTGCAATGAAAATGCAGAAAAAAATGCAGTGAAAATGTAGCAAGATATTATTAAAAATGCAAAAAAAACATGTAACAAGGATTAAAGAAAAATGCGATAAACAGTGTGAAACGACTGAATAAATTTGCAACGTGTCGCAATAAAAAAAAATGCAACAAAATGCAAGGAGAGCGGGGTTAATGCGTTGCAAATTCGCGAAGGGAAGTAGACCGGCTAGACAATAAAAAATGCCATAAAACTGTACCGGAAATGCGGCAGAAAAAGGGGGCGAGGGGACTGGAGGGGAAGGTGGAACTAAGGGGAAACGAAAGTGCAAGGAAAATTGAGTTAAATCGCAAGAAAAATGTAAAAAAATTCAAAAAATGTGCGAACTTTGAAAGAGAATTGTCAAATAATTGATAAATGATAGCAACAATAAGGTAAAAAGTGTAAAGAAAATTGTAAAAGAATTACAAAAGAATCGTACAAAAAAGTGTAAATTTTTTAAAGAAAAATTTGAAAAGATTTCAAAAGTGTTACAAAATAATTGAAGAGTAATAGCAAAAGTAATATTTGAGTGAATTCGCAACAGGTTCGCAAAGAAAATGTAAAAGGGGAACAGTTAAAAGTGAAAAAGAATTGACTGAAAGAGTGAGATAGAAAAAGGACAAAGTCTGGATGCGAAAATAGCGGTGGAAAATCTCGGTTTTCTGAGACGGACAGGTAAATAAAGGGGAAAAGGAAATAGGGTGGAAAAGCGAAGGAAAATAGAGATAGAAAACGATCTGTCTTCTGAGACAGACAGGTAAACACAGGGAGAAAAGGAGAGAGAAAAAGAGAGAGATGGAAGAGGAGAAGAATAAACACATAAAAAAAAGGATAGAAAAAGAAAAGAATAAATAGATGGAAAATGAGATAAAAAGAGAAGACTAAACAGATGTAAAATGAGATAGAAAGAGAGAAGAATAAACAGACATAAAACGAGATAGAAAGAGAGAAGAATAAACACATATAAAACAGGATAGAAAAAGAGAAGAATAAACAGACATAAAAGGAGATAGAAAGAGAGGACTAAACAGATGTAAAACGAGATAGAAAGAGAGAAGAATAAAACAGGTATAAAACGAGATAGAAAGAGAGAAGACTACACAAACATAAAACGAGATAGAAATAGAAGACTAAACAGATGTAAGACGAGCTAGAAAGACAAGACTAAACAGATATGAAAGTAGATAAAAACAGTGAGACATAACAAGCAAAAAACGAGATAAAAACTGTGAGTGACGAAGATACAAAGAGCGACAAAAAGAAAGAAAGAGATGAATATGCGTACGACGAAGCCGATAGAAAGAGCTCGAGCGACGGTGCAAAATGTGGCGGGCGGGGAAAAGGGGGGAGGAAGGGGAGGAGGGGGAACTGTCCTGGAGGGATGATGGCGTGTCTGGATATCGATCCTCGCTTCCGGTACGTTACCACCGTGCCCTAGCTTCCTAGTTTTCCGCCTACTACGTGCACGCGGCAAATGTATCCGGCGAAACGGTGCGAACAACCACAGACAAGAAGGGAATTTATCGAATTAATATCCTATTCCAACGTCCACTCTACACGCGCCATCGGTGTTAATAAATAATCAATATCAATGTCAATCGATTGCGAAGTATTAACATTCGAGAATTCAAACGAAATTATTAGTATTATTATTTTTAAGTGGAATAATAAAGTTAAATTTTAAGAAATAGTCAGATTAAATATTAATAAACAGTCAATATCAATGTCAATGGATTGCAAAATATTGTCCAAGAGAATTCAAACGAAATTATTAGTATTATTATTCTTAAGTGCAATAATAAAGTTCAATTTTATGAAGTAGTCAGATTAAATATTAATAAACAGTCAATATCAATGTCAGTGGATTGCAAAGTATTAACATTCGAGAATTCAAACGAAATTATTAGTATTATTATTCTTAAGTGGAATAATAAAGTTCAATTTTATGAAATAGTCAGATTAAATATTAATAAACAGTCAATATCAATGTCAATCGATTGCAAAGTATTAACATTCGAGAATTCAAACGAAATTATTAGTATTATTATTCTTAAGTGGAATAATAAAGTTCAATTTTATGAAATAGTCAGATAAAGTATTAATAAACATTCAATATCAATGTCAATCGATTGCAAAGTATTATTCATCGAGAATTCAAATGAAATTATTATTATTATTCTTAAGTGAAATCATAAAGTTCAAGTTATCACAGATTTATTAATATTTCCTTTATCATACATAATTATTAATCAGCACATTTATATTTATTTCCCAATTACACGCATTATAAATTTTTAAACTGCGCTCCCATTTATTTCTAAATTTTTATACTTCGTTGAATATTGCCTGAGAATATTTATGTTTAATTTCCTATTGGAATATCGTTAATGGCCCTTTCGTTTATTTTCGAAGACGTTAATCGCCTCGATAATCCCCCATCCTTTTCCCCTCCTTCCCCTTTGACGTTGTAATGGGCTTTCAAATCAGCAAGGCCATCTGAGTTCCGACGCTGAGAAAGCCCACGGGCCCTGGAATTTCGCCAAAAGATACTTTAATATCGCGTGGCACGCGCCCCTACCCCCCCTGTAATTCGGTAAAAAAAGGAAGGGAAGGAAGAAAAGGAACGATAGACCGGCGAGGATGGAAAAACGAAAGGGTAGAATGGAAAGATATCGTCGACGTAAGTGATAGAACGCTGCAATGGTCAGACGTAAGGTCAGCAAGTAGTTAGGGTCGGTGTAGAATCAGACAAAAAAATTTGACGACAGTTTACAGTACAAAACGTAATAAATAATAATGATTTCACGCGAATAAGTAATGATAAAATCGATCACAGTGATGATAGTTTATTAGAAAATAAAATTTAAGTAGTTAAAGTCGGTGTAAAATCAGCCAAGAAGTTTTTACAGCAATTTACAGTACAAAACCTAAAAAATAATAATGATTTCACGCGAATAAGTAAAGATAAAATCGATCAAAGTGATGATAGTTTATTAGAAAATAAAATTTAAGTAGTTAAAGTCGGTGTAAAATCAGCCAAAAAGTATTTATAGCGATTTACAGTGCTAAAAATAGGAATTAAAAAACAATTCCCATCCATCCACAAGGATGATTGTTAAGCAAATTTTCTCTTAGAACAAATAAATATCAATGTGAGATTGAGATAAATCGGGAAATAGGAATCCGCGGGGAAAATAGTGGATAGTTGAGCGAATGGGGAGGAGGGGGGATCTGACGTGAGTGAGCAAGGACGGGGTAGAAGAAGGGGGGAGAAAGGGGAAGGGGGGAACATTACCGGCGGTAACTGGCAGATCGTGTTTTCGATTGCGTCGCCACGTATGCCATTTTATTCGCATCAGCACGTCGCGAACGTCCTGGAAAACGAGGTAATCGCCATGAAAAGGAAGAAGGTGAAGGGGAGGGGGTGCACAAACAGTGAAATACATTTAAAGTGGGAAGAGAGGGGAACACAGAGAATGTCGGTAAAGTAGGAACATTAAAGAACCGATACCGAAGTATTGAAACGTAACTAAAAGGTTGATATTCGTCTATTAATTAAGCTTTAAATTCTCTTTCCTTGGGAATACAAAATGGCCGACGAAGGGGATCTGTGTAAAAAGAAGGAAAAAAGGTGGCGAACTTGGAGAATCGCGTGGGCATTCTATTCCCGTCGGATATGAAAACAAAACCCGTCCGTGAAATTGCGATAAAACGCGGCGATAGGGTTAATAAAAAAAAATTCAGGAAAAAAAGAAACGGCCGAGCGCGGTAACGACGACAAATTGCGTTTCTACTTCCCCCTTCCCCCTCCCCCCTCGTGCGGGGCTCGCGTGCACGTTTCTTATGTTCCATTTTTTTACGCCAAGGCCGGAAATTCTTCGCAGCATTTAAGAATTCCAGCCACGGGAATTAAGTGAGGATGGGTTAAAATTAAGTTAGGCTAGGATCAGAGAGGTTATAATGGATTTAAATGGGTTTAGATTAATATTCAAATATGGTGCATTAGGTTAGGTTAGGGTCGAAGAGGTTATAATGGATTTAAATGGGTTTAGATTAATATTCAAATATGGTAAGTTAGGTTAGGTTAGGGTTAAAGAAGTTATAATAGATTTAAATGGGTCCAGTTTGATATTCAAATATGGTGCATTAGGTTAGGTTAGGGTCGAATACGTTATAATGGATTTAAATGGGTTTAGATTAATATTCAAATATGAAAAGTTAGATTATATTAAGGTCGAAGAGGTTATAATGGATTTAATTGAGTTTAATTTAATATTTAAATACGATAAGTTAGGTTAGAGTGGGTTAGAGTGGTTTAGAATGAATCCGTACATTATAATAGAAAAGATTAGAATATATTCAATTAACCTGAGTTATATACATTTTAAAACCACACATTTACGTCGATAAAGAAATTCTCTCTCACTTTTTTCAATGAATTTCTCTAGTATTAAAAAAGTATATAAAATGTTGACACACGTATTGCTTCCTACTGTTTTCAATTAATTTCACCGGTGTTAACGAAGCATATAAGACGTTCACGTACGAATTGTCTCTTACTTTTTTTTTTTAATTAATTTCACCGGTGTTAACGAAGTACGAATAACGAGTTACACACGTAGACACACGTACGTGGGAGAGTGTTGTTTTCTGGCATTGTTAGCACGAGTACCACTCGTCATTCTCCCGATGACACTGACGACGGGTCTGCCCGTTTGCCCAGCTAATTAGGTCACTGCGAATGGTGAAGCTCGGTGCCGAGGTTCATCGGACGGGATATGCAAATTCCCCCGGCAACGTGTCGACATGTAATGCGGACCACCGGGTTTTCGGGGCTGACGTCATTAATGTGTCCCAAAGGAAAAAGGAAACAATAAAAAAAACCCTGCCGAAATAGCTCTCTAAATGTTTAAGCAGCACAATCTTTGTCTTAAGACAATTAATCTTAAATAAGACAATCAAAAAAATAAATTAAATAAGACAGTCAAAAAATATGACAATCAAAGTGGGTTAGAGTATTACAATACATATAGTATTACAATACATATACAATAAGAAATATTCTTAATAATATCATATAAATTTCCCTTGTATTACAATACAGTGTACATTACAATACACATACAATATCAAATATTCTTTATAATTTTGTGTAAATTTCTCTTGAAAGACGAGGAAATGAAATTCAGTTACACTGAGCGTAAGTTATTTTTTTAACTGACTGTAACTAATTTTTTGAACTGAATTTCGAGTGGGTTAGAGTTGTCGTAAATTACAAAATCGTTGCAAAATTCTTCCTTCGATCGCATAAATAATTCTGTAAACGACCAGCAGGTTCGACGACTTCTCGTCGTTGGATTTTCGACGTCGTTAAAATTTCGCGGTCATCGAACGCAGTCTGCAAAGAGGGGGAGGGGAAGGGGAAGGGGGGACCAGTGACGTTTGATTAGCCGTCGCAAAAAGATTGGGGGATGAAGGGGAGAAAGAGGGGGGGGGGGTAGACGGGAATGGAAAATCGGGATATGCGGAACAGTTTGCGAGAATGCCGGGCAAAGGAATTTCTCCGGCAAACAAATTTAATCTCAACCCCCCCCCCCTCCCTCCCCCCACTCTACCCAACCCTAGGAAGACGGTTCTTCGAATCGGACTCGAAGAATTCTCCTCAGGAAGATTGTATCAAATATTTCAGTCTTTTGATAAGCGGAAAATGTTTTTTACAAATTTAAAATACAGGAATTAAATTGTGGTTAAATCAGGTTACGAAATTAGAATCGAAATAAGATTATTAGGTTATGAATGAAATTTAAATACCATTGAGCAAAAGAAAGAAAAGTTATTTACAATTTAAAAGAGTATTTTATTAAAATTATACCTTTATTCTGAAATTTCTTATTGAAATATGTATTTAAAATGTTTATTTATTGATTATACATTAATTAATAATGTCGATCAGCTTTAATGCAAAGATTATTACACATTCTGTAGTTGTTTGTTAAAATTTATGAAATTTATTTACTGAAAAGGCAATTGAATAGCCAATGGCAATGGATTGACTCTTTATTTATTCCTGTTTTTACTAATATTTTCTTGTAAATCGATGCTTTGTAACATCGTTCATTCGGTTGAGAATTTATGGCGTAAAACACTGAATACTTTAATGGTAAATGCACAAAGCCATCTTTGTTGCCAATGAAACACAGGCGATCACTGTATTCTCAGTCCTTTTTTTTCTCCACACTTTCTCATCGCTTCATTATCCGTCCTTATTCTCTTCACTTATTATTTTACGTCTTCCTACATCTCTTTTTTTATATTTCTATACGTCTTTCTATTCCTTTTTTCTATCTCTAGCTTCATTTCCTTCTTTTTCTCTCGTCGCTTGCACCTTTTCTATTTCTTTCTTTGTCTCTCTTTGCTTTCTTTATGTCTTTTCCTATCTCTTTCTTTAGCTTTCCCATTCTTTCTTCATTTCTTCCTCTTTCTCTTCCTTTATTTCTTTCTCTTTTTCTTCCTTTATCTCTCTTTCTCTTTCTTTATCTCCTTCTTTTTCTCTCGTCGCTTGCACCTTTTCTATTTCTTTCTTTGTCTCTCTTTGCATTCTTTACATCTTTTTCTATCTCTTTCTTTAGCTTTCCCATTCTTTCTTCATTTCTTTCTCTTTCTCTTCCTTTATTTCTTTCTCTTTTTTTTCCTTTATCTCTCTTTCTCTTTCTTTATCTCCTTCTTTTTCTCTCTTTCCTTCATTATCTCTCATTCTCACCTCCTCTTTATTTATTTTCTCTCTCCCTTTCTCGTTCACTGAACATCGCTAAGCCGCATTATGGGTTCCTATCTATGCAATACGCGATGCGTTTGCCTGTCGACCAACCAGGACCGTAACAGACCGTTCAGTGGGTTCTTTACCTCCCCTTCCCCTCACCACCCCCTCCCACCCTGATCGTTCCACCGAAATTTCGTCCCCCCTAAACCGGAAATATTTCGAATCCAATTGCCCACTCGGCCGGAGTTGTCCATTCGCATAACATTTGTTCTCATAAATAAATAAACGTAATTTACATAACATTCCCGGGGAATTAAACGGCAAGAAAATTCAGTTGTGTCGTTGCAAATGATTTTAAGTGTAAATATGTACATGATTTAATTAATGATTTAAATAATGAGAAGAATAAGACAGTAAATGAGTGATTATTCGAATTATTTCATCGGAAATTTGCCTTCGAAAGCGAACCATTTTATAAAATGAATATTAAATACATAAATATACGATTTTTAAAATGAATATTAAATATATAAACATTCGACTTTTAAAATTTATATTAAATATATAAACATTCGACTTTTAAAATGAATATTAGGTATATAAATATTCGATTTTTAAATGAATATTAAATACATCAATATTCGACTTTTAAAATGAATATTAAATACATAAAAATTCGATTCTTAAACTCAATATTAGATATATTAATATTCGATTTTTAAATGAATATTAAACACGTAAATTGTCGATCTTAAAATGAATATTAAACACGTAAACCCTTGTCACCGTGCACTATGTATTGTAATAATCCCAGGACTTATATCGAGACATTGTTATCACGTTGTTTACAATTTCTCAGCGGCAATATACGTTATAATTAATCGGAGCGTGTAAGTTCGCGGGACTGTCGACAATTTCCGCGTCGAACTTGCCGTCTTCGTCGTTTTCCTCGTCTTCGTCGTTGGTCTTAACGAAGCCAATCCCAAAGTTCGTCGCGAGGTCAAATGAGAAACGAGAGCGAAGCAAACCAACTCGAGAAACGGCCAATTCGAGTCTTCGAAGGCCAACGAAGGAATTGATTTTCCTACCAAGAAAAATGACTTTCACAATTCCTGATATTCCCTCAAAACGAATTTTGATTCAATTCAATTCGTGTATTAATATCTTTATTCCATTCTTAATACGTAGTAATACCAATTTCAATCCGTATAGAAATTGGAGTTTATTTATGGTTATTTACTTCTTAAGCAATGTATGTCTATATTTAATAGAATTGTAAAATAACGTGTATAGTATTATGTAAAATGTTTATAAGAAAAAGTTATCATGAACATAGCATTACATAACCTATATTATATACCTATATATCTTTTAGTATCCTATATATACGCCATTTTTTACTTTGTTATTACATAACCTATACTATATACCTGTATATATATCTTTTAGTATCATATATATACGCCATTTTTTACTTTGTTATTACATAACCTATATTATATACCTATATATATTTTTTTGTATCTTATATATACGCCATTTTTTACTTTGTTATTACATAACCTATATTATATACCTGTATATATCTTTTAGTATCCTATATATACGCCATTTTTTACATTGTTGTTACATAACCTATACTATATACCTATATATATCTTTTAGTATCCTATACATACGAAACTTTTTGCTATTACATAACCTATTTGATATACGTGTACAACTTTTCCCTTTTACACTATACGAGTACAAGTAGTATAGGTTATGCAGTACTATATTTGTGATAACTTTTTTGTATTTGAGTTAAACCCTATTGACGGGGTGGCGGGGGGGAGGGGAGCGGTAGGAAACATTCCATTTCCCGATACAACGAATGCAATTCCGCATACACATGCATATGTATGTACGGAATGCACACGTTCAGAGAAAATCGAGGCAGTATTTGCCCGGGTTCAACAAATCTCCCCCCCCCCCTTCAACCCTTTCCCATCCCCCCGAAAAAAGGAGCAAAAAAAGAATTGGCCGCGTGGCCGGCGGGGGGAAAAAAAACACACATATGTGTATTCCCCGTTCGTTTTGCCCATTTCCCCCATTTTCCCCCGGTTTTTCCTCTTCCGCCGGGCTTTCATTGCTTTACCGCAATTTTTTCCTTTTCCCTCCTCCCCCCCGAGGATTCAACGTTCAAGAAACAATGTTGCAGAAATTATCCAGCTGGCTAATTCGGGAAAATGAGCTAGGTTTATCAGGGGCTAATTTTCCGTAGTTTTGAGCATTTTTTTTATATTCATTTCACCCTTTTAAGGGTAGGGATTATAAATATTTCTCCTAGTTTTATAATGTTGCCCAGTTCGAGTATTTTCCTAGAGTTTCAATTTATAATTATTCGTGCTAAAAGATCATCATCATTCATTATTTTACCACTAAGTTTTCATCATTTTTTTATACGCTGTTATAACTGCGTTTTTTCTTTTTTATGTGCTTCACGTATATTCGGGGTGAAATTTTTTGGAAAACAAGAAGAGCCTTCAGGACTCGTAAATGCAGGAATGATTGCATAGTGCGCTCAATTTGCTAATGGTTCGGACGATGTGTGGCTCTTAAGCGCCATTATTAACCCAGTTTGTTCGTTATCGGCCAATGATAGACTGCCAATTGCCGATAACCCACCAATCATGATCATTCTTACAAATGTCTTCCGGTTTACAAAAAGGTTATGCACATGCATGATATTTACACGTCAATCAGGAAAAAGGACAGTGTACCTGATATAAATTCGATTTGTGTTTTATCTACCAATCGTATAATTCCATTTATCGATTCCCGCCAATCACAGTCATTGTTACAAGCGTTTTATTGATTTTTAAAAGGACAGAGTATGTGCAGATGAAAAGTGTATTTATTCATTATCGACCAATCACAGATGTCCAAGCGCTAATCACTTGCCAATCACAGTCGTCGTTACAACTATTTTATTAACTGATTGAAAAGACAGGAAAACTGCAATACACTCCAAATTACCATTAACTAACTACATAAACATAATTCTATGATTATTCCTAAGTCCTGAACCAATGACACACTGTCAATTATCGATACCCAATAAAAACAGTTCTTACAAACTTTCCACCGCGTAAAACAAACTCTTCCGCCATTGACCCGATCCTAACCTACCGCACGTTCCTTCCTAACGATATTTCCCCTTAAAAAAACGGGGAAGGGGGGGGGGAAATTCGTGGCGGAAAAGAAAAGAAAACTGCACGAGTCGAGAGTAAAGACAGGAAGCGGACGATTAAGTCTACGACGAAATGCTTCTTGCCGGTTGTTCGCGCGAAATGCAAGGAAGAACTCGTCCCCCCCCCCTCAGCACCCCGCGATAATGGGCCGTCGACGTGCAATTTAAACGGCTAGAATTTGCCTTTGTAATGGCGCTTATTTCATGCATCTTTCATGCGGTCCCCTTTGTCCGCGGAATCCGCGCGGAAAAGCCTCGATATTGCCTCATAAAGGATAAATGCAAACATAGCGGGAAACAAAAATGTCCGCCGGAAGTTAACCTAACCCCCGTGCCGACCGATTCTCCAAATTCCGCCATTGAATGGGAACCAAAATGGCGGACGTTCGCACATTTCGGAGAACCGTAATTGACTTTGTTACACATTTAACGAAGTCTACATTAACTAAATGTATAATTAAAAATTTTAAATATGCAATTAGAAGTATATATCTTTTATAATTTAGCAAAATAGCGAAATACTTATGTCTTGCGTGTAATTTAATTATAGCAACGATTTATTAAACGGAACTCTGTTATATTTTATTCGAAAATGGCGGATGTTCGCACATTTTAGAGAAAAATAATTGACTTTTGTTACACATTTAATGAAGTGTACATTAACTAAATGTATAATTAAAAATTTTAAATATGCAATTAAAAGTATATATCATTTATAATTTAGCAAAATAGCAAAATCCTTATATCTTACTTATAATTCAATTATTGCAACGATTTCTAAACAAAAACTCTGTTATATTTTATTCAGATTTTCTTTGTATCGAGTTATATAAATTCGTATATAATTCAGTTCGTTGAATAGCATCGAATATTTCTATGATTCGTTATAAATATTTCTGCGATGATCAGAGCAGGGGAGAAAAAAATCATGGAAGTCCGTGACGTCAGCGAATGCTTTGTCCTGCGTTCTCCGGTTACCGATAAGCCAGGCCGATTAATTGATAAGAGAGAACCTGGCGCGTCGATTTCAACGCCGAGAAAAATCAAACGGTTTTTAACGTCCATCAATTTTTCAGAAATTCAATAGAAAAAAAGACGAGAAAAACAGGGCCTATCTTTTAGTCATTTTTCGTCCTTTTTTTGCAAATCTATTAATCTTGTAAAACATGTATAAATTGTATTTATATATTTAAAAAGTGACGATATTTCTCCCTTTTGTATAAAATAAATAAATACTCCACGTAAAATAAGATGTAAAATGTGTAATTACGGATAAGTGAAATTATATTATTAAAAATAAAATAAACACAGCGCGTGAAATAAAATGTAAAATAATTTGACGATCTTACTGAATGTAAGATGGAACATAAAATTTGATTTTCCGGTAGATCTGTGTGGATAAATAATTAACATAGTATGACATTGACATTGGTGAGCAACTGGTCAGAAATCCGGTCGAACGTGATTCTCGAAGGACACGAAAAGAAAGATTTGAAAGTCACTAAACTTCTCCAATAATCGTAAATGCTACAAAGAAAATTCAAAGTTTATTCATTTGAATCATTGTAATAACAATTTAATGAAACAATGCATTACGTATTATTTAATACATTTATTTTAATGATGTTTCGTATTTAATTGTGTTTCTAATTACGTTTTTAATTATGATCTTAATATTTCATTATATTTACCTCATTTTGGGGTAATTGGCGTATTAATTCGTTTTATCATTTGCATTCATTACGACAAATAATTAATTAAATGGCTGATTAAATATTAAAATGAAGTCATATATATTTTAAATCTTTTCATTAATTATTCCTGTTATTATTTACGATGTTTTTAATGAATTTAAAAGTCTAAATCCACATTTTAAGACATGATTTGCTTAGAACTTAAAATTAAAACCTGCTAAAAATGATCTTTGATGATGGATAATTTGTAAAAATCTAACGTAACATTGAAATTTTGTTCTGTGAAACTTACAGGCCGTTGACCCCCTGAAATATAATCCACGCACTTTGGTTTCTTCTCCGAATCCAGGGATAAAACTTTCCACCTTGAAAATCCGAGTCTGCGGGGAAATATATAATTTCCCCTTTTCTCCCCTCCGTTTATTCCCTTGTCACGCCGCTAAAAACCGTAAAACCTTGTCATTTTTCCCACCACAACAGCAGCAACGGTGATCACAGCACACAGAGACAATTGCGGGGGGGAGGGGGTGGGGGGAGGACGATAACAACAACAATAACAATAACAACGGGTAACACAGTTCACTTCGCGGCACTTGGCTGTCGAATTTCAGGGAAATTCAGTCACAATGATCTGACGGAGGGGCAGAAGAGGGGCGAGGGGATAGGCCGCAGGGGGGGGGGGGTCGAGCAGTACGGGAAAATAATGCGAGTGAATTGCGCGCGAGCGAGGAAAAATCGCCGAGCTGCCGAGGCACCGTGAAAAGCCTTTCCCGACCGACTGACTGTGCTCTTCTGTCGCGGAATCCTTCCGCGAACACGTTCTGCGCAACGTTCGTGTCCTTCTCACTCTCCTGGGTGGTGCAGTTGTCTCTCTCTGTTGCGCGAGCAACGTTTCTGTCTCACTTAGATGTCAGTAGAATGTTTTCGGTGTGTTTCTCTCTCGCTCTCTGTCGCGCGAGCAACGTTTCTGTCTCTGTTAGGCGTGGGGAGAATATTTCTGTCTCTCTCTGTCACGCGAGCAACGTTTCTGTCTCTCTCAGGCGTGGGGAGAATATTTCTGTGTCTCTTTCTCTGTTTCTCTGTCGCGCGAGCAATGTTTCTGTCTCGCTCAGATGTCAGTAGAATGTTTTCGGTGTGTTTCTCTCTTACTCTGTCACGCGAGCGATGTTTCTGTCTCTCTTAGACGTGGGGAGAATCTTTCTGTGTCTCTTTCTCTGTTTCTCTGTCGCGCGAGCAATGTTTCTGTCTCTCTTAGGCGTGGGGAGAATCTTTCTGTGTCTCTTTCTCTGTTTCTCTGTCGCGCGAGCAACGTTTCTGTCTCACTCAGATGTCAGTAGAATGTTTCGGTGTATTTCACTCTCTCTCTCTCTATCTCTTTGTCGCTCGAGCAACGTTCCTGTCTCTCTCAGACATCAGTCGAATGTTTCGGTGTGTCTCTCTTTCTCTCTCTCTGTCGCGCGAAGTGTACTTGTGTCTTTCTCTGATTAGTGGGCAGTTATTGTCTCTCTTTCAAGCGTGGGGAGAATCTTTCTATCCTTGTTGGTTTATGTCTTTCTCTATCGCGTGGTGACTAGCGCTGTCTTTCTCTATTTCGTGAACAGTGTCTCTCTTTCTTTGTCGAACGTGCGAAATGTATCTCTGTCTCTCTCTATCGCGCTGAAACTGTCTATCTTTGTCTGCTGCGCAGTAGTCTCTCTCTCTCTCTCACACACGTACGGAGTGTATTCTTGCCTTCTCTGCCCTGTCGGTAATGTTTCTATTCCTTTCTATCCCTTGAGTAATGTCCTATGACCACTGTCTCTGTCCTTGTTTCGCGGCCAGTATTTCCATCTTTCTTTATCGCTCTGTCACTGTGTCTATCTCGCTCTTCATGCCATGTTTTGTTATTATCTTTGTCGCACTCTATCACTGCTCGTATCTCTCTCTCTCTCTCTCTCTCTGTCCTTCTAACCCTGTTTTAGTTTCTGTTCCTGTCTATCCTTTTCTATCGCGTTTTCTTTGTCCCTGTCTAGTTTAATCTATCTCTTTTTCTCTATGTCAGTGTCAGCTTCTCTTTTCACCTACAAGTGTTTTACATTCCGTTCTTTTCTACCTCAATCTGTTTCAATGCTTTCATTCTCTGCCCGCTTACATTTCTCACATTTTTTTCAGGCTTACTTCATTTCTCTAACTCCATTTATCTCTCTCGCCCTTTCTGTGCTTCGATCTTTTATTCCTATCTTTCTTTCTAACAAACTTTCCTCAAAGTTTTACGTAGAATATCAAATTTTTCTATCTTCTTTTTCGCGCAGTACTGCCAAAAAAAGTTTACCTTCTTGATTGTCCACCATTTTTTTTTTCCCTCTCTCGCAATATTTTATCAGCGCTTTTCGCGACAAGGCCGACAATTTCCTTTCCCCTCCCCGCGACGAAACTTCAGTAAAACGGCGTTTTAAGTTCGTCCGAAGGAATTACGGTTATCGCGCGCAATTTTTTTCTCCGCTGCCGAAGCCGGAAGTTCGCGAAGAACAAGTAAAGATAAGACGCTTGGGCTGATTTAACGTTAGACATTTTCAACGAATTGTTAGAGTGAGTTAAAGTGGATCGGAATTGTACTCTAATAAAGAAATACAACAGAATTTAACATTAGCTTTGTAAAGAATGAAGAAAGAATTTGTAATTTAAAATATAGTAAAATTAGATAACATGGAGGACATTTTAATAAACATATATATTTTTTATATATGGTAATTTTTGCTTGTACATGGAAAATTTTATTTTCCTCACCTTTTAGTATTCATATTATTGTATTGCTAACAGTGATAGGTAAAGTAAATCTTTGTAACAACTGAAGAAAAATTCGAAGTGAGAAATCACTAAACAATATGGCGCGTGCCAAGTGCTTAGCCACAAAATTCATAAAAAGGAATTTTCCACAAAATAAAACGGAGCACCATGGTGTTACTAACACTCAATATGCATTAAAAAAAGATTATCAACACAAAGAGTTGTTAAATTCCAATAACATTTAGCAGTCTGTGGAGTTATAACCTAAAAATCCATATAAAAATTTTTTTGTAAACGATTGAAACAACATGGCGTCGCAATTAGGATCTAACCTGAAATCTAAGGACGTTGAATACTCATTAAAAAAAACTAAAATTGCGAGAACTGCATAGTTCATTCATAACTTTGAAAAAAATACGCAAAAGATTAATTTTTAAGAGCGTCGCGGGGCACGGGGAAACGGTGTATGCACTGTATCTTCTTCACGCTCTTGAACTTCCGGTAGCAGGGCGGAAAGTCCCGCAAGTGTTCCATAACGCGAGCCGACGTGTCGCGCGTATGATAAAGCGATATTATGTTACGAATTTATACTCCGCCAGTCTGGCCGGCAATTCGTTTCAGTAATGAGATTCTACGGGCGACACAACTGCCACGTGTATTTCCGCTTTTCCCCCCCGAGTCCCGCATAATTTTCCGACAGGTACCCAGTTTTCAAATGTCGGCCATTGCAGGAAACACAGCAATTTTCTAAATTATTCCGCATTCATACATGATTAAAGATACTTATTTCATAAAATAAAACTAAATTATATGCGAGAGGAATACTCTGAATTAATGATAATACTACTTAGAATTTACGAGTACTTTAAATTCACTACAGCGATATTTGGCAAATTGTAGGTTATGTAAGCGAAAAGTATTTTAATACAATTCACGCCATCTTTTTGCAATTCTTTGCACGGCTTTGGAAACTGATTGGATGACGGGGAGAGGTTTTATTAATCGAATGAGATATACTTTAGTGGATGGAAGGCCGATTTTACAGGGCGGTTAATTCGATTTGAGGTCGTGAAAGGGGGCTGCTCGAAATACTCGGCGGTTCCTTTGATTCCGGTCAGCGGGTACCGGTCTTCTCTCCGCAACTCGCTTCCCTATCGGATATCGATTACCCAGAACCACGGGAAAAGGGACGTGGGGAGGGACGGGGAAGGAGGAAATTTCGGAGAAGAGGATGCAACGAAGTTATTGGCGAAAGAGAAAAGGAAGAAAAACGAAAAGAAACGAATTTCAGATGAATGGATTTAAAGAATGAGTCGGATAAAAAGAAGGGGGAAGGGGGTAAAATGGAAAAAGGAAAAAGATAGGAAAGATAGGAAAGGGAAGAATAGAAGACTGTAAATAGAAAAGTAAGTAGAAAACTAAATAAACATGTAAATAGAAATATTCATCGAAATAAGATGAAAAGAAGGATAAAAAAGTAATGAAAAAACGAAATAAAGACAGAGGGATAAATAATTACAAAAAGAAACGTTGATAACACAGTCGAAAATTAGATTAAAATACAACTCGGTAGGTAACATTAAATTAATTCAATAAAAACTCGGTAGGTAACATTAGACTAACTGAATAAAAATGAAAAAATGAAGAATGATGAAAAGAGAACCGTATGTCGAGGGAGTAAAAGAGAGAGAAGAAAAATGGGAGAAGGTGAGCAGGTCAGTTCTGTTTCTGTTTTCCCCGTTTGCACTTGTTGCACTGGTTGCCTTGGAGCAAACCTGCGGAAAACAATTCTGCCTCTGGCAGATCGCTGGCGTTGATAAACGCAAGCGAAACATCGACCTAGCCCCCGAATTCTCCATTTTCAATGTTTTTTTACTCGCTACTCTACGTAACCTCCGTACAATTGAGGACGGGGAATTGGAATTAAAAAAATATGCCCGCCGAAAGGATTAGCGGTGCGCACAGATAACGAGTTTTAATTAAACCTTTTTTTGCCCCCCTATGCACAACGTAAAAAAGTTGAATACATTTCACCACGTCCGCGAATTTGTATATTTCCAGAATTTATTGGAAAAGGAAAAGTTTATTTCAATGCAGAGAATCAGTTTAATCAATTTTAATTCGTATTAACGAATAGTAACATATTTTAACCTACTTTGACTTAATTTATATTTAAACTATTCTAATGTAGAGTAAACTTAACCTGATTTTTCGGATTTTAAACCTACTCTAACCTATTTAAATCTATTTCAAACTTATTTTAAACTTATTCTAACTTGCCCTACTCTAACATGCTTTGACTTATCGTAAATCAAGTCTAACCTAACTGAAATCTATTCTAAACCTACTATAATTTACTCCAATCGATATTAACAATCTTTAATCCACATTGACTAACACTAACCCTAACCTATTCTAACCCATCCAAATCGTACCTTTTTTAACCTATTTTAAACCACTTTTATCTAACTAAATAAACATGTTATACCTATAAATCAATTAAAACTAGTTACTTAAGCACAAATATACTCGTTATATACATATTCACTTGAAACTCGTGTTAATTCTGTCGAAAAAGGGATGGAGTGGTCGAGGACGGTTATTGTTGATTATAAACATTGGCTTTGGCAATAATTAACTGGGAAAGCGCTTATTAACGAGATTAAGCGAGGCGCATTAAAGCGGCAACGGCGATCGCCATGGTCCATTCTGTTTGACCGTGTTGGAATATCATAATTGTAAACGCGAATTCCGTAATTCGATAACACGTTATTGAATCACCCTGGTATTAAACATCGACGTTCGATGAGCTTCAGTCAGGACGCAATTAATCGACGTACAAACAATGACATTGGCAATTATCCCAACGCAATTATTCGTGCCATATTATTTTTCGAAACAGAATTGAAGTTATTCACCCTGATTGTTATGTACGGTTTATTAAATTCGAGAAGGTCGTAATAAGAAAACAATTTTCGGACACGAAATATTATCTTTCTTATTGCAAGAAAAAAACTATGAATAATAATAAAAATAATGAAAATCGTGGCGGAAGATACAAATGGCGCCATCTTGGTGATTTCAAATATTTCTCACGTTACAACAATTACTTATTTTCCTGTTAATTCGTACAAATTATTGGATAAGTTCAAAAATGGTATAAACGAACATTGAAATTACTGGAATAGCTGCAAGGAATGTAAAAATTGAAAAAAGGTAGAAAAGACTAAGCAAGCGGCGCCATCTTGGTTTATTTGTATTTATTGATTATCTAAGATGGCGTCAGAGATGAATTCAATCTGAAAAACGGCACGCTTTTACAGAAAATGTAACAGCTTTACGAAAAATAAAGAAAACTTAACAGATATATTAAAAATTATGAAAGTAATGAAGCTTGGAAAATAAGCAGGTTGTATAAACCTAAAAAAACTTTTACCCTAACCTACAAACACAGATAAATTCCCAGTTAATCCCTGCAGTTTCTTAAAAAACATATCAAATGGGAAAAGGAATCAAGAAAACCGTAAAAATGGTGAAAATGAGGAAACAGGGATTAGTGTCGTCATTAACATTTCATATTAATAGATTTCCCAGTTAATCACTAGAATTAATTTAAAAAAAAACATGAAAAGAAGCATTAAAATTATGAAAATCAGGAATTGTGCAATTTTCAACGTTTAAATTTTTGTTGAGTATTTCCTAACCTCCAAATTGTTCATGCACCGAAAGAGTGTTCATGGGTTAACAGAAAAACCCGGGAAAAAGTTGACGAAATGTGTGAAAATGCGGGAAATGCGAGCGCGTGGCGCCATCAAATATTCCTTAGCGAATATCGATCCCCGACTGGCCGGCTGTCGTCCAAGATGGCGTCGGGGGTGGCGTTTACGTTGAGCCTGATCCTCATCGTCGGCCACCTCCAGGAAGGTCCCGGTTCCCTGGCGAAGACCTTCACCTTCCCGGAATATCCCTACAAGGAAACTACGAAGAATGTAAGTCCCTCCGGTGCGAATTATTCCCTTTCCGCCATTAACGGGACTGCGTAGACGAGTCATTAATCCAACCTTCAGCGGGGACAAAACATTTCATCGATCTGCCGGAAATGTCTGTGTTCAGGAAACAATTATTATAAATGTAATTCAAATTTATGCCTGTAAAAAAGGTATTCGTTTCTCAGTTACTTCGTTAAATACTTTTTTTTTATTTGACCGTGGATGACTGAATATTTCAATGTTTGTAAATAAATTGTTTATCAGTTTTGTATGTGTATTGTTTTTCTATTTCTTAATTCATAAGGTTTTGGATTATCCCCAGGAATTATATTACGTATTTCGATTTAATCAGCATTTTGCAATTTTAGTTACATTAAATTAGAAGTGAAGAATGCAAGTAAATATTATAAATACCTTAAATAATTTGCACTATTCAGAAATAAATTGTTACCCATGAAAATAAGGTTAACTAATACATAATTTGTTCAATGTTATTCTTTGAATGTTCTGAATTTTTAGGTTATCAGGAACTTTGATTTTATTTCAATCTTCTTGATTGTTTCAAATTATATTAATTTGTAAATAAAGGACATTAATACATTTGTTCATATGCATAGTGTTGAAATTTCTTTCCTCGGAATTATTATTTCAAAGGAAACTTAAAAAAAGTGAAGCAAAATTGCGAGGTGGGCCATGTTTATGTTTTTTCGCCATTTTTATTACCCGTCGGTGAACTAAACTAACCTAACATTACTACAAAATAGAATGAGGGAAGTATAACCTATATAAAAGTACACTACCGAAATTTTACTTTGCAGGAACTTCTTTTCCGACAGTTTGAGCAAGCGTGCGAAGAAAGTGGGGCGTGTAAAATGCTGACAGAAGAGAGGGGGGACGTGGCAAAAACACGTTGCATTCGCGAGTGTGTCTCGCCGTCCTGTTACAAGGAAATATATTTATTTGATCAGGTACCGTCCATTTTTATTTCAAATAATCAGTTTTCTCCTGAAGAATAATTGAATTCCATCTAAAAACTTGCGATTTTTGTTAACTTTTATTCCAATGAAGTAAATTAAGGACATTAATACATTTGTTCACGCGTGAAATGTTAAAATTTCTTTTCTCGTCATTGTTACTTCAATAGAAATTAAAAAAAAGTGCGAGAAAAGTCGCGAAGTGGGGCAGTTTTTCAGTTTTGCCGCCATTTTTGTTGACTACTACCTATCACGGTGGACCAAAGTAAATTAACCTACAAAACAAGATGATGGAAGTATGAATTACGTTAAAGGACACTTTTGACATTTCTATTTGCAAAAAACTGCAAGGAAACGAATTTTGCCAAATGCTAATGCGAAGAATCGAGTTCTGAAACGTCCCGAATTTGGTTTCAGTTAGAAGAGGGCGAGATCGACGTCCGTCTGAATTCCTTCAAAGGCTGCTTCATGCAGCGCAATGGCCGCCCGCGGAAATAACGAAGAGCCCCGGCGCCGTCGTCGTCCTCGCCGGCAGGGACGAGGGAATGGCCGTTCCTCGGTAAAATACGAAAGTTCGTGCTGTCGGCGGTCTTCGATTACGATCCCCTCGTATCCACCGTTATCTAAAATGGCGGACAAGCCTGGGGGGATGGACAAGATGTCCGAAAAAAAAGGAGAAACAAAACGTCCGAAGGAAAGTTTCCTTCCTTACCGGCGGAGTCCCGCCATTTTGCCAATTTTTCGAAACTTCAGTCCTGCGAAGGTCTTTGAATAACGGTCTTGTTTATTTAACAATTGCTTCAGAAACATTAGCTTGATTTTAATGAATAATTAAGTGTTTTGTTTAAGAAAGAAATACAACTAACCTAGAATTTTTCATGAAACAAAAGTCTTGCAAGGCGAAAAACGTTGTTAAAAAAAGTTCCTCTCTAAGGTAAAATTTGACGAGTAGCTTGGCAAAAGTGTTTATAGACATAGGCTAGTTGTTTAAACAAACTTCAAGGCACTTTAACGCACGCAACCGCCCTTTTGAAGATTCTAATAAACATTTTTTATCTTTCTACGCACATAATTAAACTATAAAATAACACTGCAGAATTTTCAACAGATTTAACGAAAAATAGGAACACACCTTTTTGACTATGTAAAGGAAAAACATAAAACAAAATAAACGTTAATATTTCAAAGTACAATTTTTACGGATACAATATTCATAGAAAATAGTATACCAATTTGTTAACTCCTTTTTCGAGAATCAATTTTTTGCAATTTCCACGAACAGGAATAACGTAGAAAAAAGTTTTCTCTAATTCAATAAAATTCCCACGACGCAGGATTAATCGAATAATTAAATTAAAAGGAAGGTATGATTGTTATTTTTCTTGTAAAATAATAATGCGATAACAAATAGGATATTAAAAAATGATGGCAATGTAAATAAATGGATGATTAAAATTTGCCAGTAAATTCTTTGGTAATTCGTTTAATAATTTCGTTAATTCTGCGTCGAGGAACGATGTTAACAACAAAACGTTATTTCCTATATTGCTAATGTTTACACAGGCGTAGATAGTCGTGAATTAATTAACGAACCTTCTTAAGAATCTCTCGCGGTTGGATTTTTATCAACTTCTTCTCCTTCTCGTTCGTAAGCCTTCAGCTGGAAATAAAACAAAAATAAAATGAAAGGAAAAATGAACATTTTTCCCGTTTGCAAAAAAAATGGAATTAAATCGAGTAACAAATTTTTCCTTGATTAATAAAAAAATAACTGTGCTGCTAAGCTAAATCCATTCTTGAAAATTTTGAAAATCGTTCAAAAGTATAGTAGAAAAAATGAGAGTCTTAATTAAAATTCACTAAATCATTTTGTCTTTCATTCTTCGATATAATTAAAAAATTAGTAAAAATATAATTATAATTCCTAAATTAGTTTTCATTTTCTAAATGTAATTAAAACAATGTGAAAAATTGAAGAACCAAAATCCACATAAATCTACATATTCAATTATTCTGAATTAATTAACACGACCACATTATATTTTTCTAACAAATAAAAATAAATCGGTGACAAACAGTGATTAAATAAAACATTAAAAATGATAAATTTAGCTGCATTATTTAATCTTCTCTTTTTTTGACACTTAGCGGCACAATTATTGCCCCCTTTTTTTTAAATGAAAGAGACAAATTTGGCCAGATCGACCCGATTCGCAATAGTTGAAAGCTAGGAACGGCACGTTTCTTAAAGGCATTGATTTGCTCATCACGGCTGTGATAATCAGTCTCGTATATCTCATGAGAGTGTCCCGCCAGACGAATAAAATAATAAATCTATGATTTCGAATGATTTTACCCCGGATTTTAGCGCACGCCCGGCTAACTCTAACCAACTCTAACCCACTTCCGCCCGTCGATTTCACGTAGATTTAGGGAAGAACAGTCGGTTTTCAATTCGTAATTGAATTTCTTTCGCAAAAAGAACGAAAATCGAGTCACCATTTCGGGCGAAAAATTCGAATATTTTTAAGAAAACTGTACGTATGATTTTGGCGATTTTAGTCTTGGGAATTTTTTCATAAAGTCAAATTAAAATAGAGTTTATGTGCCTGTCGTTTTAATGTTTTTAAATAATTATTTACATGTTGTAGTGGCTGAATTTTGTCGTTTTTTTATGAAAAATTTATCAGATAATTACATAACCTCAAATTAAAGTTTCAATTTTTAATCATGTATTATATCATCTTCAATAATTTTGCTGAAATACAATAATTCAATACTTTATAAAAATTCTGACTATAATACATTTTTTATACGTAGGTATATTTGAAATAAATAAAAAATGACAAAACTCGGTCCCATTTTCAATGTATTAAACTTCGTTCAAATAGTTTATAAATCAATTTTCAAACATTTTGAAAACCTGTAATGTTGATAATGAAATACTAAAAATGTTTATAGAGTTTTCACGTTATTTTTATTCAATTTCTCAACTCTATATACTTAATATGTTCTGAATTTTAGGTAATATATGGAATATCTGTATTGCTGAATTTTTTTAACTGCAAATTTGTGACTTCGAAGGAACAGTGTGGCTCCCTGTTGTATTTCAATAACTATTTGTTATAATAAAAATGTTCAGAAGCTAAGATGAAGTAATTTATTTTCAAACTTATTCTATTTCCAACGATTTCATTGTATCCATGTCTCTCTTCGATTAAGTTTGCCAAGGGAAATGGATGAAAATTATAAAATACGCCATTTTGAAATTATCTCTATATACCAACATAACCTTTAAGACACTCTCTCGTCATGTTATTTACTAAAATTTATGGCTACTGGCTAACGAATACGACTGATGCCATCCTTAAATTACAATTTCCCTTATTTGCTACCGAATTCATTCAACAGTTTCTTAATTAAAACTTACGACAATGTCGAGCTGGCCAAAAGCTTTTTCGTCGCCATTTTCGAGCAACCGCCGAGCATGGCGGCGAAGTAATTTCAACGACAGGTCAAAATTTGGAATAACACCAAGCCGATCGTCTCCGTAAATTCGTCTTAAACGCAGCCAAACGACAAAAAAATCCAGACAAGTCGATGTCAGGAGATCAGCTTGGAAAATTCTTTCGACCATATAATCGTTCACAGGATGTGCCAATAAATTGTCCAACAACGAGGACCAGTCATTTTTTTGGCAAAATTCAAAAAGCGACGACAAGCAAAGGCAAACGGCGTCAGTCCTCAGCAAAGGGTCCTTTAAAAAGATTAAAACTTTCACCAAAAATAGTCCAAAAGGAAATTCACTAAATATGAAATAAATTAATCAAATATTCCACGTATATGTCCACAAAATGGCGTCTAAAATATGCCATTTCTTTTAACATTCGTAGAAAAATGATTACAATTTACAGAAAGTAAGTGAATTAACAGTTATAGTTAATAGTAATAATTTATATATTTCTCGACACTTCTTTTAGCTTTTTTCTTTTAATAAGACAAAACAAACCAGTTGTTGAATTATGTGCAAACCGGAAAACAAGTCTCGTATGGCCATAAAATCGTTCTCGCTGGTAACCTGTTTCAAGGAAACGCAATATCCGGTTTGGTAAGCGGAAGTTAAGGCCTCGTAAAGCAAATGCAACGCGCGAATGCACGATTCTAACTTCCGCCTTGTCCACGTGAGTGCGTATAAATCCCTGAGGTTCAAAATCACTGTTTTTTCGCACTGGGAAAAACAATAACAGGAAGATATGATACAATTAAAAAAATGGAAATATTGTATTATAAGAGTACCATTAATAACGTAATTTATGATGAAATATGAAAATTAGTATTATTCGTAATTAAATACAAATTCGTGTTTATTGATAATTTGTAATTAAACATGAAAATGGGGAATTTTAAAATTTGTTTACATTTTATTAAGAATAGAAGAAAACTAATTGAATTTTTGTTGCTTTAAAAAAATGATTAAATAAAATTGTTAGCAAGCGTTACACCTTTTCGTTGATTCAGAAAAATGTTTTTGTTGTAAAATTTGATTACCTTTACTAAAGATTCACGTTGTAAGTGACAAACATGAGCCAAAAGGTCCACGCAAGCAATTGACAATTGGGTTTCCTTTTCTATGAAACCTTGTTCCCATAATTGTTGAAGAAGATCGTTTTCGTTTATATATTTTTTAAGAACTACAAGAAACAAACTACATAAATAATAAAAACGACAATAATCAAATGATCTAATAACAGTAAAAAGTGTTTAAATATTAAAAAAAAGTATTCTAACATCTGAGAAATCTTTGAAATTCTAAAATATTTAACCTTCATAAAAATATTTCAAATTCTGACAAATGTGATATTAATAATAAAATTCTACAAAAATTTGAATGAACTCCATGAAATATTTTTTTTATGTTAATTCACTCCAAACCTTTTTCAAAAAATTTCCGTGGACGTGAAACGTATAGAACTACGTAGATCTGATTCATAGCCAGGGATTTTAACACAGGATCGGAATTTTCCTCTAATATAATATTTATCAAACCGTCAGAGCAAATTTTCAGGGCAGAATCCGACAGGAAATCGGGTTTCACGAGGCCGGCGAGTTCGAGAATCGCTGAGAGTCGACAAGCTGTTTTAAAACGTTACAAAATTAATGAAGATGTAAAAAAAATGTCGAAGAAACAAGAAAAATTGTGGTGAAGTCAACTAAATAAAAAAGTACGTGATTATTTAAGTAATTAAATATATTTTTAATAGAAGTTAAATAAGAATTAATCACCCTGACAATAATTTTTAGAAACCTGCATAATTGTTAATAATTTTCTATATGAAACTCAAATGAATAAAAATTCTATTCTACTAATTTTCTATTTATCAATATTAATAAAAAATTGAGAAAAAATTGAAGCTTATTCAAGTAAATTGTTTAACAAACTTAAAATTAAATCGTATGTTTCGTACAGCTTTTTTAACATATTTTGTACGATCTTTTTTTGAGATTAATTTGAAATGAAGTATTTTTTACCCGTCGTGTTTGATGCCAGAAATTCTGGCAACATTTGCCAAACTATTCGCGAAATTTCCTTCGCATTTTCCAAGCTTTTCAATTCGCGAATTGCCTTCACCGGCATAGAAAGATAATGTTTCGGGTAATTGCTTTTCACAATGGTCTGTGAACAGAAAATATAATAAACAATCAGGAAAGGAAACGTGTATATCAATATATTTGCTGATTTCATTAATTTAGAATAATTATAAAAACAAGGATAAAATGGAAAAGAACAAAGCATAAAAATGAATAATAAATACAGAAACAAAATTAGAGGGAAAAAAGATAGAAATAAAATGTGTAAAATAAATTAACTAATATCTAAAGAATATATATTTCTTTTTAAGTTAACTGTAAATTAATTATTATCTGAAAAACGTATTTCCTCTCTCAAATATATATATATTTCTTCATGTATTCTTTGGATTAATATTTCATTAACGTAATACTCTTTTTTTATTAAATTTTACTGACGGACAAGCAGAGTCGCATAGTTTTTTCGCATCCGAGTTTGAAGAGTGGTTTAACATTTCCGTCGGCTTCGATGAGCCACAAATCGACGACCTGTCGCTGCAAATCTTCCGGGACCAACGAACTTTCCAGGGAAAATCGCAATAGCGAAATATGATGGGAATAACATTCGAAAAGTTTCGACAAACGCAGGGCCCCGGCTAGTCGTTCGACGGCCCTGCAATAATTTACAGTGCCTTCTGCATCGGATTCTAATAAACTAGCCACCTGCAAAGTTTCGAAATTTTGGGGACAAAGTAATACGAAAAATAAAATTGATTCTCTTAATATCTCAGGTGAATTGAACGATTCTGTAATTAATTATGGAAAAAAGGAATTAAAATTTGTCCGATTTTTGTGTGTGATTGTTTCTCCTTTTATTCAAAATTATTGTAGATTATTGTATTTTAGTTTTGATATTATAATTTAAATGATATTTACCGCGAATGAAAACCACAGTAATTTTAAAATCACTACTTGAGTTGGTGCTGTAATTGATATTTTCAAGATCCTAGCAATTATTGAGTCCAAAGTAATTAAATAGACCCTGAAAAGTTAATTAAACCACGCCTAATTAGTGTAGAGAATGAAAATAGAAAATACGAATAAATTGAATAAACTTAATTCACTAAATCATTGTTAAAAAGAAGTAAATTAATTAATAATACTTGACTACACAAAATTAATACGATAAACAATAATTTTTAATCCACCAATCAAAGCCAATAAATTAATGAAATTATATTACATTGCTTCAAAAGATTAATGTGGCAGAAAATAATTTTGATTAAAAAAGGGTCAGCTAAAATGGAAAATTAGTTGAATATCAATTATGTTTCCGATTAAAACAATAAATTTCTCACGCACTCTTGGGTACCGTGATAATGATAATAAAATAAAAGCATCAATGCCACCGAGCTGTCGTTCGAAGATGCAAGAATTTTTGTCCACTGATCGTTTTCCCTTGGCAAAGAATAAAACCCGTTAAATAAAACACCCGGGAAACTTTTCATTTCACCGGGCCAATCGTCAATGGAAAATCGATCGGAAGATTCAACGAGATTGCTGAGAATTTGCGATAATAATACGCAAACCTTACGTCTATATTTTTCCCTGGAAATTAAAGAAGAAAAAATGTAATCCACGAAAGATAAGTATGTATTTAATTGATTCTGTTGGTCGTAGATTTAAGGTACTCACTGTAAAGATACTGTTAATTGCAGAAAATATTTTAAATAACCATTAGCAGTGAGGTGGTTGGAAAAATCTTTGTGATTAAATTCTCTCAGTGCGTACAAACTGTTAAAACAAGAAATAATGCAGCCATACCATTTTTCTTTAGTTGGAAAGTTTAACGTCTGAGAAAATGGAAAGAAGTAAAAAGAAATTAGCTTTAGTAAAAGAATAATTGGTTATTTTAAGCAGTGTTTTATTTGAAGTTTACTTTAATGTGAGGAATAATTATGTCCATCACTGTATCATAAATCATGTCCATAAATGCTTCTCTGATTCTCAGATTTGCAATGCTTTGATCATCGGTAAAGTTTTCTTCGCTTTCTACTTTGCAGTACCTGAGAAAGTAAGGCATTAAAAGTTTAATGAATCAAAGTTACTGCATTAAATTAATGATACAGCTTTTCTCTGGGTTGTACTTCTGTTAGAAGGAAATTATTTCTTTACCCGATGCAATGAGAACAAATCTGGCAAAGCACAGCGATTGCACAGATAATAAAATCATCACTATCTTTCTCAGCAATTATGAGTTTCATGGATCCAACGATATCACTGCTCGCACCATAAACAAGTTCACGACTTTCCAGTGGCTCAAAACTCACTTTGCTGAGAACCGTAGTCAATATTGCAGCAATTTCAAATCTCAGGAAATACAGCGGAGTGATAAAAGTGTTGGTCTGCTTGGAGAAGAGTAAAATCTGCTGTGGTTCGCAGACTCTGTCCAAATCCAAACCAAACTTGTTCGTACTGGAATAATAAGGAATATTTCACTACGTTATGGTATTCCAAGGACTTTGAAAAGCATTATTACGATGTACCATGTGGAAAGTATGTTGTATATCAACTCGACAGCTGATTTTATCACTGGATCTTGCTCGGATTTCTGCTCAAGATTCTCTTGTGATATGATAACTGACTGTGCACAACTTATGGCTGCTCGTACTACGTTTGCTGCTATTTGACTTTCATAGAATGCATGGTAGTCAACCATCTGGGCCAAACACTCAAAAGTAATCCTGCATGGAAAATCAAAACTGAATGTCGTACAAAGAATGTTAAATTAAAACATTCAAATTTATTTATAACTATTACACACTCGAGAAGATTTCCTTTAGCTGTTTTCAAAATTTCACAGAGGCAGGAAACTATGTCAAATTGCATGAATTTCTCAGCCTTATTTTCACGAAGATCGTCGGAAGTGTTGGTCAAATATTTTAATATTGTTCGCACATTTGAAGCCTACAAAATATTTCCCCGAAAATAATTTAATATTAATACAGAAATGATTTTTGAACGTATGAATAAAAATAAGTGTGAAAAAGGACCTGAATTTCTCGATTGTGAGTCATCAAACCAGCTTTTATGCGTGGCAATAATAAATCAAAATTTTCGATTTCGTCATTTTCGAATAGTCGGATCATTTTGCAAAGTATTTCATTAACAAAAACAGATGCAATTGATTTCGTAAATTGTGAAGTACACGGTGAAACAGTATCGCCAACTATAGGAAAACTAACCTAAAATAAACTAACCTCAAAAATTTACATGTTAATAATCCTTACTTTGAAAAATATTACAAGTGGTAGAAGAAGGATAAATGTATTTTCATTTTTCTAAATGTAACATCGGATAAAGAAGGATAAATAAAAAGAATAAATAATACTAGCAATAATTGTTGAGGTTGTACGGTTGTTTCACCTGCAAGAAAAATGGCGCGAAATTACAGTTAATTTAAATTCACCAAAATGTCAATGTACATATTAGAAACATTTCACAGTAAAGTTCAAAAGATTCGGAAATTTAATCTCAACGAAATAAATGGGAAAACTTTGTTTGTATTAACATCGAGCCACGTGTCGATGGTTACTATATTTTATTTCAAACGTGTTATAAATTATAATACAAATACAATAGCATAATCGTAATATATTATAAATGTTAAACAATCCTGAGTGGATAACTCTACATAAGAGACAATAATAATAATAATGATGAATGAAATGTTCCGACGAACCGCAATATAATATGTAATTATACCGAATACAATGGTAATATATATATATATATATAACAGTCCGTTTAACGCGAATGGGGAAGGAATGGGGGGGGGGTTAATTCTCGACTTATTTATACTTAACGCCTCGTCATAAACTATACAGTATTAACATCGAATCGATTCGCGAACTGAGGAGAAGAAATTTACACGATGTGAGAGGGGGAGGGGTAATACGCGAATAATACACAATGGGAAGGGGAAGAAGGGGGGAACGTGGTTAATTACATAACGCCTTAATGGAGAATCTATACACAACAAGGGCGAAACAAGCGTAAAATTGTATTTCGATTCTCGATCAACGAAAAAAATAATAATAATAAGAATAATAATAGAGCGATGAGTCCTTCCACCTCGTGGGAAGGTCAACAAAGTTTTCTCGCGCTTAATCGCTAACAATTCCAAGGGAGCTGCCTTAAAAATAAACGCAGCGAAAGAACAATCGTTTCCGGGCAAATGAACGTTTCTTCTCCTTTTATCGGTTCCTCAGTTTAAAAAATGATTTTAGTAATTTCCTGTTAAATGGTTGGCAACACTGCTGTGTTTTAGGGGCAAGATAGAATATTTCAAAGATGGCGGAAAGGCGCGAAAGAGTTTAGCAGAAAGTTAGGTTATGAAACGTTCATTTGATCGAAGCAAATTCGTCTCCCGGTGCAAAACTTTGAGCTTGCTTCGGTTAGCTATGATCAAATGCAATCGTGCACCTTCGTTCATATTAACGCGTCAATTTCATTATTAGAGTTTCGTTAGTCAATCGCAGTGGGAACTACTGTGGTTCTGCGGTGAAATTAATGCCCCAAAATACGCGCGACTCTCGGCACCGTCGTAAAAAGTCCCTAGCAAAATCTAAATGCATATCAAACGACACTCGCTGCCTGTAAATTCTCGTAGCAAAAGTTCCTCGATAAAGTACGCTCGAAAAACGATCGTAGAAACGGATAGGAAGCTTTTTTCAGCGGCTCGGAAATCACCGACCGGTTTTTTCGGAAGAGCCGGGAAGTGCCCGGGGAAATCCGTGGGGTATTCCCTAGATTTACAGTGTAGCCAACTGAAAAAACTTGTCCCGGAACTCCCCGACGCTCAGCAGGAAGACAAATAGTTAGAAATTGTTATAAATCATTAGAATCATCGATCCTGTTGATTCTAAATCGTTCGAAATTCCATGATAAGCACCGTAGATAGCTTTAACTTAACGAATTAATGATCAACACTCTAAAACGAGTGACTACCTTCCACTGATGCCAATTTTCTCTATTAAATTTCTAAATGTTCCTAAAACTTCATGAATAAGAGAATTACAAAAGTATTCCAATGCTTGTAGCAAAGTTTCAACGAATTTTAAGAATTCTACAAATTGTTTTGGCAACTTATTCACTTATTTTACGATATTCAGAAATTTATTAGAGAAATAAAGGCGAAATTGTAAACTTTTCAGACAGCAGCTAAATATTGTAATGGCTACAATTATGATAATTACAAATACTGTTACAAAATGATGTTTCCTTAGAAAACTAAGTTTCTTATGAAATATGATTCGATATTTCTTTCTGTGAGAGTAATGAAAGATTATCTGCTGTCTGAAATTCACAATTTTCAGATTAATTACTGCAAATGAACGCGACGATAATTCTTTTCGTATTTGATGAAAGAGATTGTGAAACCGATTTCCTCTTATCCATTAATCTGTTCATTGCTCAAGGTATAAATGAGCCTCTCAGATGATAAACTTCCACTTCTCAATTAGAGTACCTAATTCCCCCAATTCCAGTTTCAATTCCTACATATTAATTTCTCCAATTAACGTTTCGCTACTTAATTCTTTCTTTTTGGTGAGCTTTACCATTTGTTCGTCTAAGAATTGGGGCGAAGTTTATGAATTCCTTTTTTGGTTCAATGAAATATTCTGAGAGGCTCAATTGGGGGTTTTTGCTGCCGGAAAATTGCTGCCAGGCTGAGTTGGACCTCGCGGTTGGCTAATTCATAGCTCGAAACGCTTCTTCCTCTCGGCGACCATTCCCACTGCGGGGAGTGGGAGGTGGAGCGGGTGATGGTAACTCGGGGTTGGCGTTGGGGGCAGACTCCGGCAGCTTCTGCTCGACCACCTCACTGCTGGAGACCTCATCAGCTCTGTCAGGATAATGACAAACAAATAACAAAAATAAAACCAATGAGCCCAGCGACAACAGCGCCGGGAGTCTCGAAAAGTCTTGAGAAAAACCAGAGAAATTACAACAAAAAATAACTCAAAGAACTAACAAAGAAAACGCGTCAAGTGCTTGGACGTTTCTAAGAATTTCTTTTTTAATAATCATCGTTTTAACGTGACGAAATTCTTTGTCGTTGTTTCGTGAAAGTATTCTGAATCTCTAGGATTTTTATCGACCGAATATCTTGAGGGAGGAAACGAATGAACCGAGAAATCCTTACGGAATAATCCTGATCCTCTGAAAAAGAGAAGCAACCGAGATCAGTTAGCAAAGGTGTTCCCATGTGATCTTTCGGGGTTCAAGTCAGGAGTGCGGGGCAGTTTTGGCCAAATTTTTACCTGCAACGGAGAGAGTTGGGGGTTCCGGGGTGAGGCGGGATGAGAGTGGAGCGTCCGCACGTTGTTGCCGTTGTTGTTCTTGATTTTGCTCGGCCTCCTGGCCCCTTGCTGCCCCAACGCCACCGAGTCGCATCTCTGCTGTGCCACCTTTTGCGTTTCAAACACTCGTCAGAACAAAACTACGCCGAATTTTCAACGATTCACGGCAGGAATTATCTTGTAATTTTACCCCAAGCCAAGAAACTTTGATCTCTGAGAGAATCAGAGCAATTTTCTACCCCGACTGTACTCAGCACTAGACACAAAATGGCCGCCAGTACTAAACTTCGCGAATGTTTACAATATTTATATTTTTATGCTTCGAAGTAAACGATTCAGTGTATTCTGTGAAGAATGAACTTCATTTTATAACGATATAAGCAATAAAATACTTTTTATTTAGCCGTGATCGCCTGTTCAGAAATGGTTTTCTAGGTTAGACTGAACGATACAGTCGGGGTAGAAAGTAAAACTCAACCGATGGCGCTAATCATGCTAAGTATTTTGACTCATCTAATTCTTTTATAACGAAAGAACTTTGTTTTGAAACAATTCCTGCAATTTTCACATACAAATAAATGATATTCTTAAAGAATTTTGCAGTTTTATCAATTGTAACACCAAAATGAGAGTTGATGGTGATTTACTTAATTCCATCTTTCAATTATGTCATATTCATTTTTGAATATAACACAAAGTATGTGAATAAGTATCATTACAATTTGTATTCCTGTTAGTGGCAATATTATTAACGTGTCCCGGTGTATTAGAAAAGCAGAATTCCGAGTGCCTTGTTATCGACTCGGACGCAAACTCCATCACCAAAGTTAAAAAACCAGCAGCCCTATTCGCAGAATTTCGAGGACCTAGGGGTTCCTGACAGTTCCTTAAGAGTCTTAGGGTGTTGTTTGGTGGATTTGTCATCAGGCCTGAGTACCTTGATACTGATGGGGCAGTCCGCTGCGCGGCCTAAGGCTGTCCCAGAGTGCCAGGCCGTTTCGCTCTTGGCTTTCTGGTGTTTTTTCCGCGAGTAGTGCGCTCGCGTAGGGCAGGGAGATGGACTTTAGTCGCTCGAGTTTGTAGGAGAAGCCACTGGTAGGCCGGTCCACCGATTGGGACTTTCGCTGGGTTGAAAGAGAACCCCGGCAGATTTTCTCGCCAGGCCCACGTCCCGAGGAACTCGAAGCCGCTGACCTAGTCTCCTCAGCGGGAACCTTTCCCGTCTCGCCCGCCGATTTCGCAGGCTCGCGTGGCGAGTCCCCATGCTGTTAGTGAAATATCCATAAATGACAAGGCGGGACAGTCGAAAGCAATCGAATCAACGCAGGGAAGAGTACTAAGCAATTCTTGAACCAAAACGGAGCGATTCAGCGAAAAAGAATTACTTAATTCCGTGTGCTTGACTTTTTACAACACTACTCTAACCCACTCTAACCCACTTCACATCTTGGGGAAAGGATCTATTTTAAGTGTTGAATACGCCCTTATCATCTTTTATCCTTATTTAATAAGAATATTGTCCGGAGTTTTGTTTGCTAATTCGACTGCTTGACGGTGCATTAATGCGTTGTGAGAGTTAAGACGCTTGTTAACGTCTAATGCGCTGCTGGGTGGACTGCATTACATGTTTAGCAGTGAAATATTGAAAAATCAAGGTTCCCAAAGGCAAATCCAGTTCAAGGAACACGTTTTGACTGTTAGGAACGTTTTAGAAGACTGCCAAAACACGTAATATGCACACAGTTAATGCAATTTAATACAAAAGTTAAGAATCCTGGGGTCTACGTCCTTTTGGATCGACCAGAACACATAAATTGACTGCCAAAACACGTACATGCGCCGAGTTAATGCGATTTAGCACAAAGTCTCTTGTTAAGCGAGTCTACTTGTTGAGCAAATGGTGGTTCACCTTGAGTTGCTGCTGAAGTCTGTGAATCTCCTCCCGTTGTTCGGCAATTTCGGTTTCCCTGCCTCGCAGCATTTGCATCGCGTCGCCGACGTCGTTGGCTTCGAGCATCAAATGCGCCCTGAGTTGTTTGTTCCTCGCGTCGAGCTGCATTATGTGTTGCTGGGCCTGCGCGAGCTGCTTCGCCAACGTTCCAACCTTCTCTTCAAGGGCGGCAGACTCCACGCACTTGGAAGAGTATTTGGCGGACAAGGAAAGGATCTCGCGCTTGATTTCCTCCATTTCTTCTCTGCAAATCACCAAACGATCGTGTCGTAGTTTTTCATTCACAGCAGTACGAAATTAAAAGGAATTAGACCTAACTTTCTAGCCCGACTGTACATTTCAGACTGTACCTAACCTAAAAGATAATGTTAAAATCAAAACACGTGGGTACAGTTTGGGCAGTACAATCTGGCTAGGAAGTTAGGTTAAAAAAGTACTGAACATTGAAAGACTAATCACACAGTCCAAAACAAAAACATAACATTAAGGAATGAGGAAAACATGTTAGCAGGGATTAATCTTTAATTGAAGGCAAAAGTTTGCTTACTCGTGTTCCTTGTGTAAAGCACCGATATCCTCTCGCGCCTGGACTTGTTTGATGAACTCCTGCTTGAACTTAGCTATTTCCTTCTGCACTTCGTGTTCGTGCGCCTTTCGCATTGCGTCAAGGGCAGCCAGTGTAGCTTGGGTTTCCTCCGACAAGGCTTGCTCCTTCTCGACTCTGAGGCTTTCCAGTTCCTGCCGATGTTTCTCCTCCATCTCAGCGATAATCCGACGCTGGGAATTTTCCATGGCCAGCAGGCCTTTCTCGCACAAAGCACGTAGTTGTTTGATCTCTTCCTTGTACCTGGCAACACAGTGCACCAAAGTATTAAATTTAGCTACTCCTAGGTACAGTTTTGCGAATAAAGAACCTGTTATGACTTGTGGTTCATCTGAGAATAAGAAGAAACCATAATTGGGTCATTGGGGATCAGTTTGGGCTTGATTCCTCAACCAGGAAACCTAAGAGGAGCCTTTACCTTTTCCTCGTTTCTGCGTCGGTGTCTAATTCTGCGCTGATTGACCTCTGGTAAGCTACCCTAAGCTCGTTAACGTGGGCTGAGTGTTCTGAGTCCATAGCATTGAGTCTTTGTTCGAGTTTCCTTGCCCTTTCGCGCAAACTGGCCGCTTCCTGTTCGTACTGGGACGTTAAAGAATGCCTCTGATTGTCTAGTTCGCCTTTGATGTCCATGAGGTCCCTTTCCTGGTTCTTCTTGAGGGTCTCCAATTCCTCGGTATGTTCCCTCGTGAGCCTCTGGATGGTTTCCTGCAGCTGAACGCACTGTCTGCAGGAGGAGGCCTTTGCCAGGTCAGTGAGTTGTTTGATTCTTTCGCGCAGTTGTGCACATTTCTCGCAAACACCGGGCCAGTCGCTAGGACTGTCCTGTTGACCTTGCCCAGGGGTACTGTCAACGTTTTCGCATCCTGTCTTCGTCCTCAAGGTCAGTGCCAATCCCTCGAGGTCTTCTTCGAGGCAGGACAAGGCTTGGCCAACGTTCTTCAGTTGATCCTTCGAGCCCCGTTTTCCCGTGATCCTCTCGTCGCAGTCCCTCGCGAATTTCTGGAACAGGTACACGTACTCCGCGTTGACCACCGGGTCCTCGTCCACGTCCAATCGCTCCTCGTCAACCAAGCAGGCCAGCAGATCCTCGTTCCGTACCAAATTGCTCACGAAACCCTCGCCAGGAATGCAGGAATTGCTCGTAGGACGAGCACCGTCCCGCAGTAGACTGATTTTCGCGTCTATCAGAGCTTTGTGGGCGATTACGTCAGCGTAATCCATCAGCAACTGTCGGGATTTCTGCAAGACACAAAGTTCAGGGTTCAATAATCACAATTTTGAATGACTTTTAATGTCCTGCATGTGTGATCAATCAATATCTTGTGATTTGTTGGCAACGTAAGCAAGTTCTTCTGGTTATACTTACACCCTGACTGTCCCTGTTGGAATCTAAGCCGACCCTATTAGCTTTCATCAGCCTCAGAGAATCCTCGTAGGCCTCAGAAAGCTCACGAACGGACAATTCCATCTCATGACGCAGCCGAGACTGTGCTTCATCTATCCAAGACTCCAACTCAACTGGCGAGGCGTCAAGATTCAAACAAACGTCAGCGATCGAACCTACGCTTTGCTCGTACACCTGGCCGCAGCGAGTTATCACGTGGAAAACCTCCGTCTGGACGAGTTCCTTGCTTACTGTTTCCTGAGCGACTGCCCAGGCCTCACGTATCCTCCGATCCTCCAGAAGTTTCTTCCCCGAAGAGCTGGTCTGCCTGCTAAAAGAGTTAGAGTGGGTTAGAGTGGGTTAGAGTTGAAAGATAGTTGAGCCAAGTGTCTTAAATATTGGCCAAACTGTTCACAAACGTAGATAGTTCTTCAATAGCTTACCTGTTGGTTAAATCTTCCTGCTCGGAAATCTCAAGAGTTTCTACGGCCAGGGCGTCGGCCAGTTGTTTCAATTTGGTGTCTTTGTAACTCCTGACGATGTCATTGGCTTCCTTTTGCTTTCGCGCGAGGAACTGTAGGCTTTCGAGTCTGCTGGAGGAATTGTCGCAGTTAGCGTCCGGTTCTTGAGCATTGCCCTCGTCGCCCAGGAGAGACAATTTGTTGGCTAGGGCGTCGACTAAGCAGCGCAGGTAACTTGTGTTGTCGTGAGTTTTCGGTTTTGCGTCGCGGACCTTGCGCTTGAGGCTCGTCACGAGCTGACTAGTTTCCACGAGTTCCGCGAGAACGGTGCTCCTGTCCCCGGATCGACTGGCCGCGGCCTTCACGCGTCCAAGGACAACAGTTTCGAAGGCCAATCGCTCAGCCAACAGCTGGGTCTTGGCCCGATCGTCCAATCGACCGCTCTGAGCCAAAACCCTTCGTCGTTCAGCCAATTCGGCTAGCTTCTCCCTCAGAATCCCCTCCAACCGCGAGACCATCATGCCCACGGACTCAGATATATGCGACTGACCACGTTTGCAATCCTGGACCGACTCCAGAATCTCGTTCACCTCGCGCAGACACTTCTCAGCGCGATCTTCCGCCTGAGTCGAACCCAAACACTTCTCCAAACGACGCTTAGAACGCGCCACGGCACGTTCCAACTTCTTCAGCCGACAGAGGATCTCAGTAGACACCTAGACGCAAGAAAATCAGGGGTCCTAATCCAATCCTTTGACCAAAAAAGTAATATACGAGCCACTCGAACCCATTCTAACCCACTCGAACCTACTCTAACCCTTTAAAAATAAAAAGTTTGATGTCCTTTATAACGTTTTCTGGGTGGATAGTTAAAAATGAATGCATACCTCACTGCCGGAAGACGCACTAACTTCGCTGCACTCGCTGGAATCCTTCTCCGCGTCGCTGTTGGCGTTATCAGCGACATTGGCGACCCTGGTCTCTAGATTATTGAGCCTGATGAGAAGTTTGATGGGTTCTGAGCTGGTAGCGCTGTCCAGGGACTTTCTCCTGATTCTCGAGCGATCCAGACTCTTAGTGTCGCGTTTCCTCTCACGCCTAGGGTTTGGACTGGACTCTTTAGAGCTGTTACCAGCCGAGACAGGTGCACTTGCGCTCCTGATGGCTTCAATGGCCCGAACCTTGTTCTCCAGGTCCAACAGCTTCTCCTCAACTTCCTGAGAAACCTGTAGAGCCTCACGACCCTTCAGCGACAAGGATCTACGCTTATCCCGAGTTTCTGCCTTCGTCAACTTCTGCCGTAAGGCCCTCGCCTGCTTCTCACTCGTTCCCAATTTGCTCGTCAGGTCCTGAATCCTAGCTGCCATCAGCCGCGTCTGCGATTGGTTCGTTTCGCTGGCGTTCGCTGCGCTCTGCTTGTGTGCGAAAATCTCCAACTCCAAAGCGTCCTGCATAGCGTGGGCCTCGCGTAGCTCCTTTCGCATTGCTCTTATCTCAAGGATTGCCTTCTCGAAGCGACTGCGTAGTTCTTCATACTCCTCCGTTATCCTAAACACAAGATCCAATGCGTTACAACAAATGAGAAATAGTTCTTGTTCGACTGTTAATGAAGTATAACATTAGTTTCAGAGATCCTTACCTTTCCTTGTCCAGGGCATTGAGATCAAGGTCCAAATCGATGTTCGTCAAATCGCTGAGAGAATCAAAACTCCTACCCCGTTCCCTTGCTGCTGACAAACTACCCTTGCCTTCGAGTTCTCTGACTCTGTTGTAAAGTCTTTCGTTTTCTTCAATGCCTAAAAGACCAGAATGCACAAATTAGTATTGACTCATTAACTAATCAATGCTTCAAAGCACCGTAGTTCATTTCTATCTAGTTTTATCTTTATGGATTTGGATAATTATGATAACTGACCTCTTGACAACCTGTCGCTGAGAGTGGCGACCTCGTCCTGCAGATGTTCAACAGTTCTGTGGCTAGAAGCAAGTTCATTGGTGAGAACCTCGCAACGTTCGCTAGTTTCCCTGAGGATGGCTTCTGTTTCCAGGACTTTGCACTGTAGGCTTTCCCTGTCCCTGTTGTAGAGCTTCTTAGCCTTCTCCAGGTCGTCCAGGTCCTTGCTTCGCTGTTGTTCGCTTCGTTGCATCGTCCCCAACATTTCCTCTAACCGTTTTTCCCTGATCGCAGCTTCGGCCTTTTGCTGACGCAGCCTGGCCAATTCCTTTTCAGCGCCGCTGACCTCCGACCTCGCCGCCTTCAACTGGCTCTTCAAACCCTCAATCTCACTGGCCTGCCGCTCGACAATGACTAGAAGCGCGCTAGGCTGAGACTGGTTATTGTGGTCCAGGTGTTCGCGAAGCAAAGATACCTGGTTCTCCAGTAGGTCGACGATCAGAGGACTAGAAACAGGAATGGAAATATAGACTTCACCTAGAGATCTACAACAGGCTTCCGTTTTTAACATTATTTTATCTGAACTTCGACAATCTATTGATTCTAAACCTAACTCAGGGCAATAATTTTCTCTATTCTATCATTCTAACCCACTCTAACCCCAACTTAGAGCAACAATTCTGTTTATTCTGTCACTCTAACCTACTCTAACCCTCACTTAGAGCAATAATTCCCTTTATTCTATCACTCTAACCTACTCTAACCCTAACTTAGAGCAATAATTCCCTTTATTCTATGCCTCTAACCTACTCTAACCCTAACTTAGGGCAACAATTGCCTCTACTTTAATTATTCTTTCACATTGTGCTATTTGAACTTCACTTAAGTCCTGATTTTAGCCCTGATTTGACCCAATAAAGTCCCTGCTTCGCTACTCACTTCTTCCTGAGGGTATCATCATCATCGTCAACTGCCGCTGGAAGACACTCGTTGCTCTGTGCTCTTCCGTCTGCCCTTTCGGCGTCCCCGCGGAGTTCGCAGCAGGCCATCACGAGGTCCTCGGAGCCGACACTATCGAGAGTACTTCTCCTGGAGCTGGGCGGTGAGCTGCGACTGCGTTTGTAGACCCTCGACCTTGAACTCGACCTCGAACGGGCCTTCACCCTGGACAGGGCTGTCCGGGTGAGCGGGGGCGAGGGGGGCAGCTCCGACCACTCGTGGTTCCCGCCATCTGAAGACGGCCAATTGGGCACCTTCAGGGCCATCGACCAATCCCCGTTGCGCGCCAACGGCGGGGAAACTGGCATCTCCGACCAGTCGCCCGATTCTCGGCGACCACCCTCCGACGCTGTTCTGTACTCCTCGTCAGACGAGAATAGAACCGATCGTGGAGTCACGGAAACCGAGGGAACCACGGAACTGTTGTCCCGGTCGGTGATGGACCTAATTGAAGAATTTTAGAAAATTACAATTCATCACAAACCAAGAAAAATTAAATGACTAAGTGTAAAGAATTACTCATACCCTACACCTTTTTTTAACAAGATTATCGCACGATAATGTCATTCTTGTTTTGCTAATTTTACTTACGCCGTGGGTGACTGTGAATTTATTTCCGGCTGACTATCCTGGCAAAGCGCGTGTGTATCTGCACTTCCGTCTTCGGGGTCAGGTAGATTTGCCGCTCTTCTGATGGCGGACATCCAGCTGGATCGAATTCCCGCGGTGACGGCGGAGAAAACCGTGGATCCCCGCTCGTCCCAGGCGACCGTCTGGAACCCGTAGTTCCTGGCCACCTGGAGCGGGGTGACGGCGGTGACGGTGTTGAGGTCGATCACACCGTCCATTATTCCCTTGTCCTCCGCGCAGGGGTCCCTGTAGTACATGAGCCCGCAGCCCCGCAAGACGAACCAGTGTTTGTTCCACTCCTTGTTCGCCCCCTGTTTCATCAGCCAGCCCTTCTTGATGTTCAATAGGTCCTCCGCCGGCAGGTCTACCCTCAGCTCCGACGTCGGAGAGTATCTGCTGCCGGGAATGTCAAGGCCGCAGCCGTCCGGGTCGCCACGGATCTGCTAGCGCACGAGAAACTGGGTTAGAGTTGGTTAGAGTAGAGTAAAATGCGTGCAAAGGCATTAGGGTGGGCCTAAATGAATTAGAAGGAGTTAGAAAGGGTTAGAGAGGGTTGATAATAGGACTTTTGTAGATTGAGGCTGTTTAGTAACAGTTAGAGTAGGTTTGTACTTAATTTAGACCGGATTAGACAAAGTTTGAAAAAGTCAGAATAGGTTAGAGTGGCTTAGAATGGGTTTAGACTGCGTTTGGGACTAATTAGGTTTGTAAAGCTCTTACAAACTTTTGGTATGAATTAAAACATCGAAATAGGTCCATATTTGAATTAGAATACAATATACAGATATTACACAGAATCAAAATAAATTAAGACTAGTATTATGGTAGATTCTAATTGTTACATTCTTTTAGAATACAAAATAATGCTCACCAATTTATCGCGATGAGCTGCATTGGCGGCATCGACAACGTCCCTCGTTGGTTCGGAAATTCTAGGTTTACTTCTCCTCGCACGTGGTTGCGTGAGTGAGGCCGCAATGTCCCTTAATTTCCCTTCTCTTTCCCTCTCGTGCTCCAACAATATCCTCCGACAGGCATCGTCTTCTGTATAAATGAAAAATATTCAACATCAAAATCAAAATCACATATCTAAAGGGAAATTATAGAACGAAGAATTCTACGTCCTAATTATTTCTATATGTTAATTTCTTGTTACGTAAATAATTTCAGAGTCCATAAGACAGTGAGAGACTAACGAAACATTAGAAATCGATAGTTGGACAATATGTAAATCTATCTACCCATTTTACGTAACTCTGATCCATAAAATTAGGCAAATGTCAACGACTGATCGAGATCTGATAGACTCGTAAATTTCGACAACTGATTATTAATTAGCCAAGGTATCTAAAGGTCACGAAAAAAGTTATCAAGTATAATACGAATCTGATTTAAATAGTAACTAATTAATAAAAAAAAGCTTCATCAAAACTATATTCATCGAAAAGTAATGTAAAACCGTAATTACATTAAATTGTATTACAAAGCACAGTATATTAAATAATGCATTACAGTAAAGAGGAATATCATTATTAATTGAAGACGTAGACTCTGTTTCTTAGATATTAAAGGCCATTGAATTCCCTGAATTACGCAGTTTGCTAGGACCGATTTACGCGAAATTCTGTGCAACGAGAGAGAGAAGAAAGCTCGCAATTAAGGTGAACAACAGGTGAAGGCCATCGACAGTAAGGTTTGATCGGTCATTGAGGAATTTCGTGCCGACCTAGTTTCTCGTCGGCCGAGGCCCTGCCGGCGGCGGTTCCCGCGGAGCGTCGTTCTCCTTGCTGATTCATCCTGCGCCTCGCCTTGTCCTCGGCGCGCAATTTGTCCCTCGTCGGCGGGGAAGCACTGCTCGCCGGCTGATCGCGATAGGACGAGGACGTTGACGTAGTCGTAGTCGTCGTCGTCGTCGTCGTAGACCTCACGTCGCTGGGAATCATCGGCGGCTTATCCGTCAACGGGGAACACATCGATGACGTCGTCGACGAACCGCTGTAACTAAAGATTCAACGAACATTAAAAGGAATTCCTAATTATCAAAGACTGGCACAAGGAATAAAGGATTCCAGGAATTCAGGAATAAATTCAGGAATAAAGGATTCAAGGAATAAAGGATCAAAGACTGGCACAAGGAATAAAGGATTTCAGGAATTCAGGAATAAATTCAGGAATAAATTCAGGAATAAAGGATTCAAGGAATAAAGGATCAAAGACTGGCACAAGGAATAAAGGATTTCAACGAGAAAATACAGGTCTCTTGACACAAAATCCTAAGAAATAGCACGAGTTAAATGTTAGCTACGAAAATTTTTTACAATTTATCGTCTACTATTTAATATAAATTATAATATAAATTAGTAAACGAATTTGAAGACCTTACTTCAGCAGTCTACGATCATTTTCTGCGTTTACTTTTACATTTACATTATTTATCGTGTTGTTACATTATTTAAACTGTTTTTCCTGGGAAAATTTGAATGTTCTTTTTGAGAAATATTGAATAGTAAACGAATGAAATATTAAATAAATGAATTTGAGGACCTTACTTCAGCATTCTACGATCATTTTCTGCGTTTACTTTTACATTTACATTATTTACCGCGTTGTTACATTATTTAAACAGTTTTTCCTGGGAAAATTTGAATTTTTTTTTAAGAAATATTGAATTACCCTGCGGTGACGATGCTGCTGATGGTCGGCAGGGTGGAGTAAACCGTGCTCACGGCCACGGGGGTGCCGTTCATCGGCGCGGGGTGGGGGGAGGGGGATGAAAAGCCAGCGGAGGGGGAGGTGAGGTAAGCGTGAGGAGAATTAACGTTTTCGACGCGCGTCGAGCTCGTCGCGACGTCGCCGTTTCCATTGGAATTGCCGACCAATGGACTCGGGGGGAAAGAGGGGGAAATTGGGCCCATTCCGTTGCTGGAATCCGCCAGCCAGGCATTTCCGGTCCGCGCTGGTTCCGATCTGCAGCTGTTGAATCGCGGACGCGGAGGGTTTGGTGTGTTACCTAAAAAGGGAATGTTAATTCTTTAATAAAAAGAAATATATACACATAATGAGGCAACAAAATAGCAAGGAAATTGAACAATCAATATGTACAATAGGTTTTAAACAATGATAAAGCAATATTCTTAAGTAATTGACAAACAGTTTTGCTCTAAATTTAAGTGTTCGTTTGAAAAGAAACTTAAGAAAAATCAATTCCTTATAAACAATGATAAAGCAATGAAATTGAACAGAAAAATATGAAACATAGAATTCTTAAGGAGTTGAGAAACAATGTTTTACTTATTTATTTGTTCACTTGAAAAGAAACTTAAGAAAAATCAATTCCTTAATAAAGAGTGAATATACATGAATAAAGCAATGAAATTAAACAGAAAAACACTAAGTCTAGAATTCTTAAGGAATTGAGAAACAATGTTTTACTTATATATTTGTTCTTATCTTTGTTCTTACTTATTTATTTGTTTACGGAAACCTATAATGTTCACCTGTTTGCTTTAAAAGAAACCTATACCTCAGCACGCTAAAAAATTCCCCATGAGCTAATACTTCTGAGCATTCGAATATCATTAATCATTATTTCCCGCACGGTTTGCGCGTGTTTTGCATTTCGAAAAGTACGAATAACCGACGCAGTGTCCTGTCGCGTTAAATTTCCAGCTGTTTAATCGCAAGCGCCTTGGATTCTCGTTATGGCGAATCAATCAGTCGGTATTCTCGTTGCAGCGGGAAAATAGGTCGCTTCCATTGACTATTATCTGGCGGTGCGCGACAGAAAACCAGTTCGTCACGGCCGACGGACGTGTTTATTGGACTGAGACGAACACACGCTGACGACTTACTTCGTATCGTCGGCGTAACTTGAAGGATCGTCGTCTGTCCACCAGGAAACGTCGCGTTCCTCTTATGTCGACCCTGAAATACAAATTTCCGTTACCAAAAATCAACCAATAACTTTCCTTCCACGCCCCATTAATCTTAAACTCAGTATTCAAGTACTGTGCAATTGAATCAAGGACACTGAAAAAGCAATTTTAAAGTACATGTATTGAATTCCTTGTAAATTCCTGTAAATCGTATTCCTTGTAAACTGTGTTTAACGTGAATTATCGTTGCCCACGGTGGATGAGAATGCACTGACAAATTTCCGTTACTAAAAATCAAGCAATAACTTTCCTTCCACGTCCCATTAATCTCAAACTCAGTATTCAAGTACTGTGCAATTGAATCAAGGACACTGAAAAAGCAATTTTAAAGTACATGTATTGAATTCCTTGTAAATTCCTGTAAATCGTATTCCTTGTAAACTGTGTTTAACGTGAATTATCGTTGCCCACGGTGGATGAGAATGCACTGACAAATTTCCGTTACTAAAAATCAAGCAATAACTTTCCTTCCACGTCCCATTAATCTCAAACTCAGTATTCAAGTACTGTGCAATTGAATCAAGGACACTGAAAAAGCAATTTTAAAGTACATGTATTGAATTCCTTGTAAATTCCTGTAAATCGTATTCCTTGTAAACTGTGTTTAACGTGAATTATCGTTGCCCACGGTGGATGAGAATGCACTGACAAATTTCCGTTACTAAAAATCAAGCAATAACTTTCCTTCCACGTCCCATTAATCTCAAACTCAGTATTCAAGTACTGAGCAATTGAATCAAGGACACTGAAAAAGCAATTTTAAAGAAAATGTATTGAATTCCTGTGATCGTGTTCCTTGTAAACTGTGTTTAACGTGAATTATCATTGCCCACGGTGGATGAGAATGCACTGGGCGACACATGCACGTGGGTTCGAGTGTCCTAGAGTGGGCTAAAGTGGGTTAAAGTGGGTTAAAGTGCAGGCTGAGCAGAAATAGGCGTACGTAGGTACGTTAGAGTCGCGTATACGCGTTTTGCCTTGGCCTCCTAACGCAACTCTACGTACGTTTACGAGCATGACAGTCTGGCCAGTGGGGAGCAAGGATATATAGATCCTTCGAATCGCCCATCGATCATTCCTTGCGTAACGAAATCGACAGCTCAGCAACATGCGTCAGTTTCCCCTTCACCCCTTCACCTCTCCCCTCATTCTCTCTTTCTCCTTCTCGCTCATTCAGTTTTCAATCTTCTTTAATGTCCTCTTCCGCCATCTTTCATCTTGAATTCTACCTCCACAAGGTAAGTACTCATTTCTTTTTTGTCAAGCTCAAGAAATACAACTGGAGGAGCGATGATGAATCGAATCGCTCAAAGATTCATTTGCATCACAATGGACTTGTGGGCCAAGTCGAATTAGTCAATTGATTTTTACCGTAATGTCCTTATGGCCTTAAATGGTAAGGACCTTGTTTCTTAAGTAGACCTGGGGAACGTTGAAAAAGTACATTTCAACGAGTGAGGATAGGTCAAACTAATTAAACATTCATTTGTATTATAATTTCCATGTGTCCTTAAATGGTAAGGATCTTATTTCTTAAGTACACCTAGAGAATATTTAAAAAATACATTTGGGCAATCAGGGCTAGGTGTTATTGAGTTCCTTGTAAATTAATTAGTAAGGAAACTAAGGAATTACTGAAAAATGAATTATTATTCTAAGATCCTTATTCCTTGAGTAAACCTGGAGAACATTTAAAAAATACATTTGAATGATCAGGGCTAGGTCTTATGTGAATTAATTGATGAAGAAAATAAGGAATTACTGAAAAGTGAATTATTATTCCAAGATCCTTGAAAGATAATGACCTTATTCCTTGAGTAAACCTGGAGGACGTCGGCCCACCATCGAGTTTCCTCCCGGCAGGTTCCTTTGACGAAGGTCACGCCCTCCGGGGAGGTGATGGCCAGGCTGTAAGGATGTCCTGTGACGTCCTCGGCGGCAGCCACTTCCAATACCCGCGTCATGTCGATCCTCGCCTGCGGCACCGTTTCCGGCTGCAAACAGAACAATAAAATAGTCAACAATCACGTAGACTAATTTTTAGGACGCAAAAAAACATAATGAAATGTGCAAAAAGTATAGAGAGATTTAAGGAGAATTGTTGAGGAATTTTAAGACGTGTTCTGAAGTATGAGAAATGATAAAAATATCAGTCTGGTGTTGTACGAGTTATTTAAAGGTGATTTGTTTAGTTAATAAGTGGAAACTTATTAGATGTAATTTTTCTCTTGAATTTACTCTTGTCAATTCTAAGATATTTTTAATCAGTTCGAACTTATACTGATTCATTTTAACCTGTTCTAAGGAATTCTCATTTCTTCTAATTTATTCGAACTTATTCGCACTTACATTGATTAAAGTTAATTTATTCTAACCTATTCTAATTAACTTCAATTCAATTCTAACCTATTTTAATCAACTACAATTCAATTCTAACCTATTCTAATCAACCCTAATTCTATTATAACCTAATCTACTCAGCTACAATTCAATTCTAACCTAATCTAATAAACTCCAATTCTATCTTAACCTATTCGAATGAACCCTAACCTATCATAACTGATACTAATCCTATTCTAACCTAATCTAATCAACTACAATTCAATTCTAACCTAATCTAATAAACTCCAACTCTATCTTAACCTATTCGAACGAACCCTAACCTATCATAACTGATACTAATCCTATTCTAACCTATTTTGCAGTACTCTAACCTATTCCAATGACCTTGAACTCTAGTTTAACCCACTCTAAACCGCCTTTGTCGGCATATTCTGCGGAGTTGGCGTGAAAATGGCTTTCACGGGAAGCAATTAGTAGAAATCAAGCGATTAATCGCGGCGCCGGGGAAAAGTGTGGCTCGGCAAAATGCCTTTTTCCCCCCTTTTTTTCCCTCTCCTTCCCCGGACGACTTTCGCGACAAAACGACAGGCATTATCGTCCTCCCTGCGGTAATTTTTCGCCGTAAAAGGAGATTCGCTCGAGAGACCAACCAGGGGAATTAGAAATTTCGCGGGAAACGACGGAAGCGAAATTTCACTCGCAGGTTTCGCCCAGATTCCTCTTTCGTTGGAATTATTGGAATTCGTATGGAATTATTGAGAATTTCCGCGCGAAATTCTCAATAATTCCATAAAACACAAGTCATTTACGTACATTAGTAAAATTATGTTAAATTGATTCAATAAATTGTTTCCTAATAATGAATTAAAAAATATCAGCAGTGTATCCGCATTATTTTTAATAACAAAAGGATATTATACGCTGTTTTTATTGATTACAAGGAGTTAAAATATTAATCGATAAATTATTAAATTAAGTAAGGCGTCGTAAATTTCCCGGTGGTTTTTCCTTCTTTATTTTCAACTCGGCGAATCGTTCGCTTCGGAATGAACGTTTTTCCCTGGAATCTGTGGTGCGTGTGCGATCGAGAATCGATTAGAGTACCGTGGATTTCCTCGTAGAGTCGACGACTTCGCCTTTGAAACGCGCAGGAACGTCGGTATCATTACGTGAAAAACTATAGGGCATCAATAAGAATTTCTCAAAATTCAGAAGTAGAAAAATTAGAGAAAGTCAAAGAAGTATTCATGATTATTAAACAAAAAATATTACAAAAATTGTTTCACTGCCAGGAAACTAATTTTATTCTTATTATCAGGTGGAAAACTAGAGGGTATCAATAAGAATTTCTCTAAATTCAGAAATAGAAAAATTCGAGGAAAAAGGTCAGAGAAACTCAAAGAAGTGTTCATGATTATTTAAAAAAAAATAAAATTCAATAAATCACTTCGCTATTACACGAAAAATTGTATTCTTATTATTACAAGAAAAGCTACAAGATATTAAAAGACGGGCAAAGATCGAGTTAATTTATTATGTCCAGCATTTTCCTTTGGTTTTTCCACAAACGTTGCGTATTATCCGATTCTTTTGGGCAAACTTTCTTTGCTGTTACTGTGACGATTGTTTGTTGGGGAAGGGGAGGGGAGAGGTAGGAAGGTTTGCTTTATCGGGAGTGATTAGTAGGAGCCGGGACGAGCGGACAGGTTCGCGTCGGATCACAACACGTCGTCGCAGCGGGACGAACACGGCTAACCCAAGTGTCGACGACCCCGCGGTGTACATCCAGTTATAACGTCCTCGAGGGCCCGGGGAATGAAGGGGGACAGAGGGAGAGAGAGAGGGAGAGGACAGGGGAAAAGGTGGAAGAAAGACGGAGAGCGGCGGAGAGGAAGAAAAAGGTAGACAGAGAGAGAGATAAAAAAAGGTGAGGAAGAAAAGTTAGACAGAGAGAGATAGAAAAAGGAGAGGAAGAAAAATTAAGGAGAGACAGAAAGAGGAGAGGAAAAGTTGGACAGCGAGAGACAGAAAAAGGAGAGGAAACGTTAGACAGAAAGAGACAGAAAAAGGAGAGGAAAAGTTAGACAGAGAGAGGTAGAAAAAGGAGAGGAACAAAAAGTTTGACAGAGAGAGACAGAAAAAGGAGAGGAAGCAAAGATAGACAGAGAGAGATAGAAAATAGAGAAGAAGAAAAGATAGACAGAGAAAGACAGAAGAAGATATAGAGTAAAAGGTAAACAGAGAATGAAAGAATGAAAAAATGAAAGAATGAAAGAAACTTCCAGAGAAAAATATTACAAAATAACACAAGATTTGAAGTACAGAACAGTTAAATTACAGAACAATTGAATTACAAACTGTAATTACGAAACGTAAAGCGAGAAAAGAGATAAATGAAAGGAAAAGAAGTAGAGGCAAATGGGGAAGATGAAGGGAAAGGGGGGAAGGTACTAATGCGGTAGCCTAATTAGTTTAGACGAGCACGCTTTATTACCGTGAGTAGCGACGATAAGGATTCTTCCCATCCTCGCATAATCGCAATGGCCGTCGTTGCAACTTGCCATTATCGCGCCTTCCCTCAATTTCCACGTAAACGTATTCATATTTAATCCTCGGCTCGGCAAAGTATAAGGTTCTAATTAACTGTAAAATCGTAATACGTTCATTCATTCAGCAAAGATTAACGCCAAAGGAATTGGAGAATTTTTACAACAAAGTGTTCTATGGTTTTATTAGTCTTTAATTCTGCTGATTTTATCCGTCATTTTATATTGTTTAGCTTGAATTTTTCATATTTAAACTGTAATTTTCTGACAATCTTTCACTAGTTTTCTTTTTCTCTATTTTTCTCTCAACTTCTGCTACTTTTCTTCAATTTCTTTTAATTTTCCCTCTATTTCTCCTTACTCTTGCTCCACTTTTTCCTTAATTTCCTCCCAATTTCTCCTGCTTTTCTCCTACGTACCCCCGATTTTCCCGGTAATTTTCTCCCAATTTTCCGGTACCTGCTACCGTGTCGCGCGATTTCACGCGCGACGATTTGTCGTTCACCTTTTTTCCCTTTTTCCTTCCTTTTTCCCCCCCTTTCGTAAGAAATCGAGTGAAACGCGAATGATCGAGCGACCGTCGACATTTACGACTTCATTTCAGGAAATGAAAGCACAACGTGATAACGCGCGATAAAACGATTTTAAACGACCCGCCAGATTTTTCTGAGGTTTTAAACATAGAAGAGAAATTAAGCCGTGAAAGGTGCATAAATATACCTAAAAGAAATATTAATATTATAAATCTCAGAAAAATATTATCTAAATAATGTAGTGAATAAAGTTAAATTATTCTAAATTAAATAAACATGATGTCTAGTTTGAAGTAATTATTTAAGAAATTATTTTCCTTCTGACCAATGGGAATAAAGGAATTCTGATTACAACCAATAGGAAGCAAAGTTTCATCTCTTTTGTCCAATAGCAGACCTAGAATTCTTCCCGCTTCTCTTCAAACAATACATTACATAAAACACGCTTTAAATATTCATTAATTAATTAACGATTCGCTGAAACAACGTTATTCCCGATAAACTACCGTCACTGTGCTTATTAAGGACGAATAAATTCGTTAAACAGGAAGCTTTATCCGCAAATAATTTCGATGAATTCCTCGACCTTTTATGTATCATTATTTTCGCGATTATCTACGGATAATCTGCGTTACTTCCCACGTGCCATCGAGGGGCGCATCTAGCCGCGATTTTGCGACTCACCGGCGGGAAAAAACATGCGTCGGCGACGATGCAGAGGAGAAACCCGTGGGCAGACACGGGGCCATTGTTCCCCTCCCCCTTATCCCCCTCTCTGAAAGGGGAAAAAGGCCGGCATGCGACAAGACGCCCTTTTTTTTCATCTGAATATGAGCAAACCCCCCCCCCTCTTTTCGTCATCTAGTAAGCATTATTCCCCTCAGCGAGAGACAGGAAACAGGCATACAATAATGATGATAAAAGTGTAAAATAATCCATGAAAATAACAGAAATGAAAATGTAAATAAATGTATACATTATATATTAAATAAAAATGTAGATATATAATATACACATATATATCTTCATATGAATGAGTAGATTTATACGTATTTTTATTTCCCTGGGAACTGTAAATTTCCTTTTTCCTTTTTCCTGTTTTAATGTGAATGAATTACTTTTTAATGCCCATTTCCGGGGCACCATGATTCCCTTTCTTTTTTCGGATTTTCGGACTTGTGGGGAAAACAGTGGCTGGTATATTCGTGTCAAAAGTTGTGTCACAACGATTGCGCGGGGAATTACGTTTGAGGGAGACGTGAGAAGTTTTGTCTGCCGCCTTCGGCGGACTTTCACTGTCGGCAACACGCGCCGACGGCATTTCTTCACGTTTTCTGCATACATACACGTACGTGAGAGACATAATACCGTGCCCACACGTGCACGTGACGTGTGCTAATAACCATCTACACGTGTACACGTAGTCCTGTACTTTCGAAAATGGCCAAATCGGAATGTCCAAATCGCTTTGAGCGATGGCATTTTGCCTCTCTGTGCTGCTGTAATTAAATTAAAGGTTTTTGGCCCAGGGGTATAGGTGGGATTTTATCTCAAGATATCACTGGGCTTTGTACGATCACATTTTGCCCTTCGTTGCTGGATTCATTGCGTAAAAGGTTTTTCGGGACAGACGTAAAGTTCACCCTGTATAAGCGAGAGGTGGGATTTATCTAATCTGATGACACAGTTTAGTATCTTCAAATAGTCAGACTCATCGTAATCTAGTTTAAAGTACTAGGATTTACTCTGATACGCTTACACCTGCTTTAACCTTGTATAATCTACTCCTAGTCACTGTCACTTACTGTAGTAAAGACTGACTCTAATACGCTTTAGCTCAGTCAGTGTAATCTAAGTGCAAGCTATTCAGTTTTATTCCGTCGCGCTCTATTTACTGAATAACTCTAACGTGGTTTTAACTCGTTCTAAACTATTCTAATGGAATCTAAACCATTCTTTCTGAGATCAAATTGCTGTATTTGTGATTCATCTTGTATAAGTCAATTCTAACTAACGTTAAAAAGAGTTTTAAACAGTTTTTTTAGCTTAGCATTCTTTACCTATTCTAATCTACTTTAACCTAACTACGTACTCGAAACTATTCTAACCTAATAACCTCTAACTAGTACAGATTTCCATTCTAACCTCTACCTAATATTCTAACCTCTACCTAATATTCTAACCTCTACCTAATATTCTAACCTCTTCCTAATATTCTTACCTATCGTAACCCATTGAAACTCACCGTAACCTACTCTAACCTATTCTCGCGTATTCTAACCTAACATGAACTACTCTAACTCGTTGTAAAACCATTCTTTCTCGGTCTAACTCCTTCTGTCTGTTCTAAAATCCTCTCTAATTCCTTCTAATCCATTCTATTGCGAAGCGAAGCGTCCTTTCCCGCGAAGATCCGGCGGATCGATGGATCTTCGCGGCGAATGGAGGTCGTCGTAGGTAAATACACGTGCAACGCGGTGAAGATCGATAAGGGAGATTCTTCTCGGCTCGGTGAAGACGATGACGCAACGCGCGTACCTGAAGAAGGATATTCTATCTCACGATTCGCACGACATTCACGTGAAATACTGTATTTTCCTCAATTCTCCTATTTTTCATAAGGATTTTCGTTCCACTCCGCCATTTTTTTATCTATTCTGGCAGATTCCTTCCTTATCAATCGTTTCAATTTTCCTTCTCTCTTTCTCTCCTTGTTTCTATTATTTCTGTTTCTTCTATTTCCCTTTTCGTTATACTTCTTCCATATTTCTTTGTCTCTTTCTCACTCATTCTTCGTGTTCCTTTTCAATTCTTTCCATCTTCCTCAAACTAATTCTTCTCTCCGGCCCGTTTTTCCTCGATATTTCCTTCTCTCTCACTCAGTGTTTCTCCGGCTCGTCCCCACGCTGTTGCGTAATGGTGAAAACGGAGGACGGCGCGTCGTGTCACGACCCCGCCGCGGTCGCGGATGGGTCCGGACGGGGCCCACTCGGGCCCCCTTTCCCCCCCTCCTCCTCTTGAGTGTACTCGCAGGTGCGCGAGCGCGGATCATCGGGGCCCGATCGAACGGGCCCCGATGAGAAACGCCGATCGCCGTGAAACCGAAGCTGCCGGGTTTCACGATCCCCCTCACCCCATCCCCCCCTCTTCTTCTTCACGGTTTTACCGTTATTCCATCCGCCATTGTCCGACGACGGAGTTAACAATTGTTTATTGCATCACCGACGCACTCACGGCACCGAGCCAAAGGCTTTCTATTATTTCCACATTTTATCGACGATTCTTATCCGCGGCGAAGCAAAGGAAGATGCCGATAAAAAAGTTTAAACGCAGTCGATAAAAAAGATTAACGATGGCGAGTCGATTAATTGCCATTGATAAGCATTTTTATGTATTAATTAATACATTTTTCGATATAATACGAATGTTACAATAATGATAATAAGAATATAAACGTTTTTTGTTCCTAAATTGATTGACTTTAATCATAGGAATTTTTTCACGTTGATTAATACATGGAACAATGTTTGATTGTTATAAATATTGTTAGAAATGTGCTGATTTTAAATTGGAAGGAAACTTTTACACGAGTTACAATTAGTGCACATTGAAATAATGTGAAATCGCCGTGGGCTGTCGGTCAGGGACGAAGGACTTTGGAACCCGAAATTCTCCGATTCCCTCCCCCCTCTTCATTCTTGTTATACCATTTTTCATTCATTTTTATTCAATCTATTTTACTGATCATTTTTCTTACATATCTTTGTCCTATCACTTAATTCATTAATTTTCTTATCCTTTCTTTTTTCAAGATTGTCTGTCTTTGTTCATTTTTTTCATATTTTTTCTTCATCATATTTATACACCCTTTTATCTTACGATCCTATCTATCTTCTCATTTTCTTGTCCATCTTGCTCAATGCCTTAATATTTTTTCCCTTGTTTTCTCGTTAATTTTTCTCTTCTTACATTCTTTAGTTATCTTCTTGTATCTCCTCCTTATATTTTCTATCTATCTCTTCATAACCTCTCTTACATTCTCTGCCTGTCCTTTTCTATTCTTCCTTTACTCTCCCTGTCTCTGTCTAACCTTCTCTCAGTTTTCCTTTCTCTCTTCTTATATCCTTCTCCTTCTCCCTCTCTGTCCCCCCTTTTTTCTGTCGCTCCCCTCTCGCCCTCCTCCGACGCACCTGTTCGCGCTACGGCGAAGAAAGAGAAAGACAGAATCGACGACTTGGAGGAAGAGAAACAGAGAAAAAGAGAGAGAGGAATTCCGCTCTCCTCGCTCGTAAAGATAACGATCGTCGTTACGACGAGGCACAGTGGGTGTCGTAATCGTGAACGGCAGTTAACCCAGGGCCCAGCTCCTTAACGCTACTGCCCTGCGAGGAAAAAAATAGCAGCACGGAATTAACGGAGATAACAGAAAATGGGGCGTTACCTGCATTATTTCGTATTCAGGGCAAGGAGAAATGAAAATCTTACAAGAGAATTCTACTTAAAGTCGTTCATCGTATTTCATTACTGTTACCCTAAGAATCGATACTCAGAATTGAAAAAAAGGATACTAAAGTCCTAGTAAATTATGTTTCCTATAATTGAATATTTCATTGGCGATAGAAATTGTATGTGTAGTTAATGTAATGAAGATATTCCTTTAATTCTATCGTATTTTTATTAGTTACTCTAACCCACACTAAACTATTCTATTCAATTCTAACAAATTTTAAATAAATCTAACCTATCATGACTCATTCTAACCAACTCTAACCTATTCTATTAACCTCAAATTTCTTCTTATTACTCTAACCTACTTGAACTATTACCTAACCTTTCCTAATCTACTTTAATATATTCTAACCTATCTTAACCTACGCTAATCCATTGGAATTGAACTACTGGAACAACAATACAAATTCTTAACACATTTTCTGTACTTCAATACTTCAATATTAATAATAAATAAATAAATGTTGGAGTAATAATATAAATGAATTCTTCGCAATGTTTGTAGGGCTTCTTCAAAAACTCTACTTTTAAGTTTCGATATTATTTGTTTGCTTTCTACGCTCGTAATATTTTCGACAGGGTTTAGTGGTTAGGAAATGGGAGGGAGGGGGGTAGGGGAAAAAAGGGGGATAAGTATCGCGTTGTAACACCGCGGAATACCGGAGCTCAGAGCAAAAACCGTCGGCAATAATAATATACCCGCGTTCTACTCCCCCTCCCCCCGTAACTCCCCTTCATTACTCGTCCCCCCCCCTCTTTCGCCCCAGTTTATGGATTTCCACTCACTCTTCGAGTGGAGAAATAAGATTGTTCGTAAAACGAGAAATGAACGTCTTAATGTATTAAATAAATGATTTTCAAATAGGAGGACAGTTTTCAGACAATAGAGGACAGAGGGGGAATAAGTCTAGAAATAGACAGGGACTTGAGGTGCAAGTAAATAAATATTTAGACAAAGAGAGAGAGAGAGAGAGAGAGGGAGAGAGAGATGTGAAGGGCAATGGAAAAAGAAGGACAGAGAAGGAAATCAGAAGATCTTGTCGCGGTTTCCCTGCGGTTTCCTCCTCCCCCATTTTTCCCCCTTCCCCTCTTCTTCTTGACCGCCCCTCTATCTTCGCGCAGGGGCAGACGGGATACAAGCGAATCCCAAAGTATTCTCCGAAGATCCAGGCCCGATTACCGGGAACAAGAAGACCCTTTCTCGGTCCAACCGCAACCCCCCCCCCCCCTCTTTCTTTTTCCCCCTTCACCCGCCCTTTTCCCCCTCACGCCACTCATCCTTCAATCATTCGCCATCCCTCGCGATTTATTAACAAAATTTTGTAGGTTATGGTAGGGGATAAAAAAGGGGAAAGGGTGGGGGTAAAATGAAAGATGTATTCGTTCATAAAATTAATAAATCATTGAATTGCAAACTTAGCTGTTAACTAAACAAAGACGTTAACCAACAATTATTATTGTGATTATTGCGAAAAATGGAAAACCGGTAGAGACACATATAAATATTTAACCTTAAAACCCGGTCGTTAACTTAGAAATTTTCTTTACCATTTTCCTCAATTTAAAAAAAGAAAGAAAATAAATGAACCATGAACTCGAACCTCTCCCCTTAGAAATAATGTTAATAAAAACCATTCCTGTGCAACGATTATTATAAAATCGATCACGTGACATTGCAAATTATTTTGCAAGAAAAATCCGCGGTGCTTCGATGCCGAAGATATCCCATCGAAAGCGGCGAGGAGGAGTAAGAGAGGGGGAGGGGGAGGGGGACGAAGGACGAGGGAACGGGGGTGGGGAAGAGGGGAAGAGGAGGAAAGGGGGAGAGGCTGCAGGTATTTCCCGTAAATGGTAATCGTAAGGCAGCCCCCGGCGCGGCCATTTTTTTCACTCCTCGCCCGGTCGTACACCTCGCGGATAACTCGTGGTAACACTCAGAGAAGGGAGGGGGGGAGGGAAAAGGGACGAGGGAGGAAGTGGGAGGAAGGTGGAGGCCAGGGGGATAGGGAAGATAAAGAATGAAATGAAGGAAAAACGAAGAAAACGGAAGAGAAAAGACAAGGAGGAAGGAGACGAGAGTAGAAAGAAAGGGAAACGAAGAAAGAAAAGAAGAGAAAAGGGAAGAAGAGGAGAAAAAAGAAGAAGGAGGGAAGAAGTGGGAAGAGGAAAGACAAGGAGGAAGAGAGAGTAAAAAGAAAGGAAAAGGAAGAAAGGGGAAGGAAGAAGAAGACAAGGAAGGAAGAAGTCAAAAGAGAAAAAATGAAGAGAGGGATGCAAGGAAGGAAAAGGAGAGAAAAGGAAAATCTAAGAAGGAAGAGTAAAAAAAATTGAAGAGATAGAAGACGGAGAATACATTAAAAAGAAGGAAACACGAAATGGTTAGAAATAGGAAGAAAAATTAGAAAGGAGAAGAGAAATACTCTGTAATATCACATTTGTACCATTATACTTGTATTCCTAAATAACCTATACTTTATCGGAGACTAATAAGTAAAAAAGGAAGGACAGAGGAAAAGAAAAGGACAGAGTCGAAAGGATAGAAAAAAACCGTGGGTCAAAACGAGTTTTAAATTGCTGCACCGCCGAGGCATTTGAATGCGAAAACAGCGAATAAGAATGCAAAATGGGCCGTCTAAACCCCCAACAGGCCCCGGACAGGCCCAAGAAAAAGGATGACAAAAAATGCAAAGATCCCCCTTAAAAAAAAAACAAACGAACGAAAAAATACTCGAAGAAATAAGAATTCAGCGCCAACGATTTGGAGTAAATAAACATCTAAATTGTGAACAATGAAATATTATTAATACGAGAGAATGTTATAAATATTGTATATTGTATATTATAGAATGTTATAAATTTTAATTAAATGAAAAATGTAATATTGACAGTTCCGGGATTCTTTTCCCATTTCTTTTTTCTTTTCCTCAATTTGGGTCTTCTCCTTTTATTTTTGCTGGCTCGAAAACCGTTTTTCCGCGATCGAGAATTTCTCTGTCGACGTTCCAGATCGGTCCTCGCTGAACCGTGAAAGCTGGGCTTCCGTGTTCCGGTTAACTGTTCGAACGCAGCGAGAAAATGCGGGGAAATAACGGGCCTTAATTAGCCGGAAATCAAAACCCATCCCATCAGGATGCTAATTTTCCAAATGTGTGGAGGGAAAAAACAGAGAAAAGTAGGAAAATAGAAGGACAAGAAAAAAACATTACATTTTAATTCTTCTTTTCATTATTTTCGTTGTTCTTTCTTATTCTCATTGTTTAGTTTCCTTTTTTTGTTGTCTGTCTCTTTTTCCCTCATTGTCCCCGGTCTTGGACGAACGAAGGGGGTGAGGCGGAGGGGGGGAAAGAGGGGAAAAAGGCGAGGAAAGGGCGGGACGAATGGAGAACGCGTTCCCAGCGGGATTATTTATCGCGGGGCCCGAAAACTCGTCGTCCTTGCCGGGCCCAATGAGAAATTGGGTTAACGTACCGAGCACCTGCCGTGGAATTAATCCACCGATTCGTTTGTTCATCGCCAATGCAATAACGTAATACACGGCAAAACGAGAGAATTCATTAAAGAACAGGGGATTCAAATGAATAACATTAAATTAAAATGAACACAATTGGACAAGGTGTTCATTGAAATTAATTGAATTAGAATTTAAACAGCTAAGGATTGAAGAATAAAATCAATAGAACAAATATTTTTAATTACATTAAACCGTATACAAAATAATGTATTAAAGTAATTAATGCAGAATTTTCTGAATAATAAAGGTTGTTAAAATTCTAAAAAGAACGACAAAGTATTATTAGTTCTTTAATTAATTTCTTATTCTAATTAATTTATTAATTCCTCCCTTTTCCTTTAGTTTTCCCTAATTATTTTCTTTTCAATTAATTCCTTAATTAATTCCGGCTTCGCTCGTTTCTTTTTTAATTAATTCTTGCTTTATTAATCCTCCCCCTTCTTTTTTCGTTCTTTGATGGCGATTCTCGATGTTAATTTCCGACGGAGATGAATGAAACCGTAGCGGGACAGTAAACGGATTTGCCAGCGGCTAAGTGGATTTTCACGGTTAAAGGGATTCGCACGGATTCCCCGGGAATCTACGAGGTTCATTAATAACGGCAGGTACAACGAATCGTCAATGAGAAATCGGCCAACGGTTAATCACGATCCGCCATTTTCTTTCACAGAGCTTCAATAATCGTCCGTTTAATTTAACCCTATTTTTATTTTGTGTGCATTTATTTACGTAATATGACTCGTAAGAAAAATAGATACATATAAACAAAGCACGTTAGTTGTTACATAATTTAAATAAACGTGTTTTTTGATAGAAATAAATAAATAATAAAAATAAATTACGTATAGGTTAATCTCGATCCGCCATTTTGTTTCATGAAATTTCGATAAACGTTCTTTTATTTGAATCATATTTTCGTTTAATTTCCATTTATTTATGTAATAGGATTTGTAAAAAACGTATTAATATAAATAAAACAAGTTTGTAGTCAGATAATTTAAATAAATGTGTTTTGCAATAGAAATAAATTTGTAAGTGAAGTTCAAGAATGTTGATTAATTTACTTACATGTTCGTCGACTGAGTATGTTAATTCTCCGTCGTCGTACAGGACAAACCATCTTCTTTGCCATCTCTGAAAACATAAAAAAAATACGTTTAAGTATTTATTAATTAACACATAAGAAAATGTCCTGTCACATTTATTGGTTTTCATTATTTTTCCACACATTTCTTTTCCCTTTTTTCCACTTTTTTCCCTAGCATTTTTCTTACCCCATTTTTTACCTCGTATTTCTTTTTACACTTCCCTTCTTCTGCCCCTCGTTACGTTTTTCTGCATCTTTCTTTTTCTTTCTCGTATTTTTCTCCCCCTCCCCCCGCCTCCCCCTTTTCCCATCGGCTGCATTTTTCCCCGGCATCTTCCTGTTTTCTCCGCGTTCCTTCGCACTGGCGCAACGGTACATTCGAGGCTATCTTTAACCTACCTTTCACCTACATGGATTCTTCTCCTCTGATTCTCTCCCTTTCTCCGCGACTTTACGTTCCCATCATTCGTTTCCCTACGTTTATTTTCCTTTTCTTTACCATCTTCCCCTTTTCCTGTAATCCGTTTTTCTACCCTCCGCCATTTTCTGTCCCTTTTGTCAGCCATTTTCTCCGATTTTTCGTTCCCCGTTCTATTCATTCTTGACTCCTTTTTTAATTAACTTCTCAATGTACGACAGAATATTACACTGACCAAAATGTGAATCGATAAATACATCAAATAATTAAGAACTCTGAAAAACCGATTTCTTTCTGCGTTTATCAATGTCATTAACATATGATAATCCTAACCTAATTCTCATCCCATTTCACAAATTCTAAAGATTAAATCATCTTCCCATCTTTTAATTTATTAATGTACTAAAACACTTTCCCTCTGGCTTTATCAATGACTCTCCCTCGGTCCCATTCTAACCTAATTCCCCGGGCATTTCATCAAATCCATGATAGCGATGAAATCGTGGGCAATTCGATAATGGAAAGGCGAGCCGAGCGCGTCTATCAAGTCGGCGATTTGTCGAGTCGATGAAAGATTTATCCCGTCGAAGAACGGTCATGGGGGGAAGGAAGGAGAGGGGAAACGGAGGAGGAGGGGGGTCGGCAAAACAGGTGTCGCCGGAGGGGCAGAGGGGACGGGGGGAAGGGGGAAAGGCAGGTAGAAAACGCGGCGGGCACGTGTGTGTCGTGCAATGACCGAGTGAAAGTCGCATAATGCCACTCGCGTTAATCGACGACGTACGCGGGAATCGCGGCAAAAAGGGCGAGGGGGAAGGTAAGAAAAAAAGGAGAGGAAGATGGGAAGAAAGTGTGGAACGAACGGGCGAGGGTAGCCGAATTAAAACGGGGGTGGATTGGTGGATTTGTTGAGGAAGAAGACATGTGATTGGACTAGTAAGTAAAGAGGTTAGAAAAAGAGACAAACGATTGGACAAATGAATTAACCAATGAGGAAAATTATTGCAGAACGGTGGGGGATGGATATGAAAATGGCGGGGGTAAAACCTGAAATGATTGGACGGAGAAATGAATTAATAAGAAAAGAGGTTAGGAAGTATAAATCATTGGACATGCGAATTAACCAATAAATGAAAGGGTAAGTAAAAGACTGCATGAATAAACCAATCAAGGAAAGGAAAAAGAAAATGGCGGCAAATAACGTAGGGTAGGCGAATGTGATTGGATAAATAAATTATCTAATAAATAAAGAGGTTAGGAACTAAAAAACTAATCAAATGAAAGAATAAACCAAAGAATCAATAGCAAAAAGAGTAAATAAAGGATACATAAACTGATCAAGGAACAACTTAACCAAATAAAGCCAAGATTAAATCATCAAATTGACGATCAATTAACGCGCTGATCAGTGAATTGATGGACCGATGAATCCTTCAAGAGCTGGACAAGTGGGTGGATGATGGAATGGACGAACGAGCAAAGGGATCATCGGCAAATGAGTGAACAGTCGAATCAATGACTAAATAGGATGGCTGTAGGATTGGATAGACAAGGGGGATTAATGTGTTGGAAGATATAGGGGGCGCAGCGAATGGGTGGATTGACAAATCAGCTAATGGGTGAATTAGCCAAGGCGATCAATGGGTGGACAGTTACACGAGCAATTGATTGGGTGGATGAATTAATAGACGTGTGGACGGACAAGTGGGTAGATATAGAACCGATGTGGGAAAAGAGTGGGGGAAAGGAATCAATAAATCCTTTGATAGATAAGCAAAAATATAACACGAAGGAAAATAGGTAATTAGATGACGAAGAATATGATAAGAGTTGACAATTTGATAGCACTAATTATACGCTGACGAGGAAATGGAATATTTGATTTTCTTGGTTATGTTATACGTTTCTTTTTGATCCGTGATCTTCTTTAATTAACCTACGAGTATATCGGGCCGGTCACGATGGCATTTTTCGTTCCGTTTTCTATCAGTGCACGGCAGGATCAGCTTTCTCCGATCGACGAGTATCGGCAGATAGATCGCCGTTGCTAGTGGGAACCAATCGCCCCTATCATCATGACTATGACGATAATTCCGTGATGACGACAGACGTAATTCATAAACAGTAATATCCCCTTCGATAATCGATGACGACAATTCAGGATTTGTTGTAATTTAACAATGGCGGCGATCGTGACAGACATAATTCATAAACAGTAATGCTCGTTCGATAATCGACGACGATAATTCAGGATTTGTAATGATTTAACAATGGCGGCGATCATGATTTTTAGGTTAGAGTGGGTTAGAGTGATTTTTAGGTTAGGATAACTAGATTTTAGGTTAGGATAATTCAAGACTTGTAATTATTTAAAAATGGCGGCGATCATGATTCTTAAGTTAGAGTAGGTTAGACTGATTTTTAGATTAGTGTATTTCGCGATAACGACAACGATAAGTAATAAAATTGTAATTATTTAACAATGGCGGCGAAAATGATTGTTAGGTTAGAGTGGGTTAGAGTGATTTTTCGGTTAGAATTTCAATATTATGACAACAATGCGAAAACAGTAATAATAATTTGATAAATATGGCAATGATTCACTACTGACGATATTTACTAATTCCTAAGAACAATTCATCATGAAAATTCCGTATATAACAAACACGTAGATGAATATTTGATGACAAATGTTCCGTTTAAAATACAATTATTCGGTAATTAATTGTTGTTTATCACTGACTCGATTCTATTGATTTCTCATGTTTTGCATTGCTTCCCGATTGTTTTTATTATTGCGCCAGGGTTATGATTTACGGGCCTGGGCCCCTCGTGCGGGGCCCGTTTTGCCTTATGTTAATGTAACCTTTCGCAAAACTCGCCGTCGCAGGTAGAAGATGAGCGTTTCACGCTTACCGAGTGAAAGGCGATTCGCTCGTGTCCCGCGATATTTCACGGACGGACGGACCCACAGACGAACGTGGGGGACCCGGGGGGGGAGGGGGGGTGGTGAGGGCCGGTGAAGAGCGAAAAAATAATTCGAGACATTACTCAAATGCCCTTTCAACAGGATTACGTTTGCGCGCTGTTGTTAATGGGATGCTAATTAGCTCAAACGTCGACGAATACAGTGAAAATGAAGAAGGGCAAAACTAGAGCGGACCAATGAAAAAAAGGGAAATGTCAAGGAACGTAAAAGGTATTACAAAATTTTTCTACAAAAATCAAGGACATCCTTTTCCTGTTTTTCGCAAAGAATATCAGCCAAATCTCAAAGCAAATAAAAAAAAGCCCTATTATTTAACTGCAGAGTATTTTTATGAACAATTTTCATTTGAATAAAAATCCTTTTTCTCGATGGTCAACGGCGAAGTGCGAAGGACCAAAAGAAAAGGGACCGAGGGGTGAAGGGCGAGGCAGGGGAAAGGGACGAGGGGGAGGGGGTAGGCCGGACAGTGGCCAAGGAGCGACTGGGAGATCGTCCACAGGCATTCGCGTCTCGGTTCGTCGACCTCGCGTGGAATGCAAGGCATAACCTACCGTAACACCAGCGCCGTGTACACACCGCGAGACGGCCGGAGAAAGAGAGAAAGGGGAGGGGAACAGGGAGACGGAGAAAGAAGGAGAAATAAGGAGAGAAAGAGGGGGGGATCGCCTCGACACGAGGCGACTGGGAGTTCCCCCCGCGGCGACCAAAAGTACGCAGGGGGAGGGGGAGGGGTCTGGGAGAAAATGAAAAAAGTTCGGCAAAAAGGTGGGCGTCGATGGGACTTGGTAAAAAGCGAAAAGGGGGCCCCGAGAGAAGATTGCTGAGAGAAGACGGCTGAGAAGGGACTCAGAGTCGAGGAGGAATTGGAAAAGATCCAAGAAAACGTGGAGAAAGGGCTGGGAGAGGGTTGAGAGGAAACTGAAAAGAAACTGAGAAAAGAAGGACAAAGAAAAACCAAAAGAATAATTGAATAAGGATTGACAATTAGCCGAATACTGAGCTGATAATATATTGATAATACTGAGCCAGTATCGGCTATTGTTAGACCTGAATTATGTGAGAATTGGGCCACTAAAACTGGGCCATACGTCAATCCCAACTGGTCAGAGTTAGGACAAAGCTAATTTATACTGAAAAGCAGAAAGCAACGTTGGGTCAGCATTAAACCAGTCCCTGACAACACTTGACTGGGTCAGCATTCAAACTGAATTCAGCCTCTATTGGGCCTTGTCAGTTTTATTGAGCTTATTAAGTACATATACCTAGCCATCCCTACCTCGGTCCTAAACCAATAGTCAGGGAATATAAAGGCAATTTTAGGTCCAAATACACTTGGGCAAGAAGTAAATAAAAACTGAGCCAACACATTGCAAGAACCAAGTCAATGAAGCCAATATTATGCTGAGGTTTAAGTAAATTGCTAACACTTGATCGAATTTACATATTTATAACAATATTTGGACAATTCGTCAACTGGGCCCATATCTACCGACTCCGCCATTGTTTTCGGTCCCCGTTTCATCCCCTTCCCTGGGTACGCCACTCTAACCAACTCTAACCCACCCCTCTGGGAAAGTCTTCGCGGTAGCGAATTTCCTGAGGAATTGACGAGCTTCTGGTCGGTGCTGAGAGAAGCAAAGGGAAGAAACGGTCGAACGAGCATGGCGAAAATGTATCCGCGTCGATCTCATCGGAATAACTGTAAAGGCCAGTGTGCGGCCGTCGCTGCTATTAGCGATTCTCCCGTTAGGATAAACGCGCCCGGCGCCACGGGGAAACCTAACGATTAACCCTCAACGAGGCAATTTTTAACAGCCGCAAACCCCCTGGACATAACCTCAACAGGACAATAAAATGTGCGTTCAAAGGCAGTTCAAGATTAAATCAATAGACTCAGTTTTCATAATGTAATACCTTTTAGCTATTTAACAATAGATGCTAGAAGAAAGAAATAAATACGGAGAATTTTCTGGGAAATTTTGAGGTTATATTGTAGATGAAAGGGAAGTTAGAGTAGGTTAGAGGAAGTTTTTCATGATTTAACATCATTGGACCAACAAGAATATAATCAATGTTCAATAAATATTAGACAAATATTCATCCAATAGGAATACATCATGAGAAATATTAAACCAATAGGAGCACTTGTTTCATAATCACTTAACACCGGACCAATAGTAATCCTTTTAACAATAGTGATCCCCGACTATTTCCAGAACACAGCTAATCCTGTTTGATATCTTATCTTTGCTTATTCCCACAGATATTCTGTATACAAATACGATTTCACAGCCTCCAATTTGCATACGCGAAGATGAAGACGGAAGAGGACATTCGTCCTTGCCGTTTCTCTGTTTCTTTTCTCCCTGGCCGTTACTCCGCGATTGGCTTGCGGGGAATATCCTGTTTTTCATTAACCGTTACTCGGTCCGAATTAACGTCGGTCCTTAACGTCCGTGCAAGGCCGATTAGCCATCGAAACCGTTCGGCGCCGTGCCAATTGAAGCAGAACGGAATATCGACCATCCCCACTCAATGCCGCGCATTTAAATACAAATATAAGTCACTACAGTCCGTCTCAAATCCCATTTAATCGCGTCAGTCCATAGAATCCTAATCGTCATCGGATAATTTACATTTTAGGTTAGGTTCGCAGGTGTGTAAAAATTCCTGTTACGCGTACAATTAATGTTTTGCAATTTAGGTTATGTTTATACGCGTACGGAAGATTAGTTGTTTAAATAAAGAATTTTAAATCCTGCGCAGTGTATGTTCTTTTTTTCTCTGACATTTTACGGGGTGCGAGGGACTATAATCTTGGGAAAAGCGAGGGCAGCCTCGGCCCGTGGCAATTTCTTTCCCTCCGAGTAATTACCGTCTTGCCGGCCTTCGCCCCCTCCAGGCCCCTTCATCCCCCTTCCAGTGAGGGGGGCCTTATTCCCGTGAAGGCGTGAGACAGGCCGGGCCCCTGACTATCCGCGAGGGATCAGCGCGAACGCCATGCTAATTAGATTTCCACCTGCCACCGATCGGCGAAGGAAAACAACCGCGGGACGACGGTCAACCTCGTTAACAACGCCCACAGGATTTGTAGACTTTGCAGAATTTGTCCTAACCTCTTTCCATAAATCAGATTAATCCGTCGACTTCCGGCGATACGAGCAGAACGGATTTGCCAAACGTTTCGATGTTCTGTTAATTAAAGAGCGCATGTACGTTGCCTACGTACCGAGGAAAAGGGGTTAGGGTTGATAGAAACTTCGCGTTAATTGGGTATTGTAATACTGAAAGAACATTGGATAGGTATTGGACCAATAAGAATTCTTGATCAATCGCGAATTAGTAGTAGACTAAAAATTGAGCCAATAGGAATTGTTGACCAATACCGAACTAATTCTAGGTTAATTTTCAACCAATGGTAAACAATTTGTAGGTTAATTCCGGACCAATCATATTAAATCGTACTAAATATTTGACTGAACTGCAAATCAATGAATTTTATATTATCCTATCCCTCTATTGTTGAATGTATTGCGTAAAATTCCCTGGGGTCGTCGACAAATTCGATTTCCCCCCGGGAGGGCTTCGCCCGGGGATTTGTCGATGAAGACGTTCGTGTGATAATCGATAAATCCTCGGTTGTTGGACGGATGAGAAGCCGACGTTGAAGCTCGCCTAATCGGCTCTCGCCGGGCATTTTCACTTTCCCGAGATCACTGACCGGATAATTAGAATCCAAGAGAGAATTCAGAAAACTTATAGGAATTCCAGTGATTTTCCGGCCCGTCGAGCGTAACGGTTTAATTGACTCGTTAGGAAATTATTAAAAACTCGGTACGAGCTAAGAGAAAATTTGTACCGTCTTCCAGCTATAATGATTCATTTGAAATACTCATCAGATTTAATCCGATCATTTTCTTTAATTGCACAAATTTCTACGAGATTTTAATCCGGCAGGAAATGACGAATGGCGCAGTATTAAAAACGTATATTTTTCACGCTCTTTTTATATTCGGGACTCGTTAAAATATTCGATAAAATCGTGAGATACGTTTTAAAACGGTGAAATACTTTTCCTGCTACAGAATGCATGGTAGTCCGTTGACTTTCTCTCTCGGGTTCCACGGATCGATTATCGATTGCTTTATCGATAATTAGCTCGTCACGACGGCGAGAACCACGTTTCCCAATGTTCCTCGACTTATCGATCCAAGTATTTTATCGTTCCAATAATCGCCAGTTCAGCAAGAAAAATACACCTTTTTTCTAACCTATTCTACCAACGGAAATTTCATATAAACGATCATACGTTGATGATTAGCTTAATACGATCAAATAGAGGATGTTAATTTATGTTTTTCTATCAATTTTTACAATCCCAGGGCAGCAGAGTTAATGTGTATTAAAAAAAATTGAACTGTTTTAACTTTCTACCCAGACTGTACGAAAGTAATAAACATATAGCTAAGAAATTGGGGTTTAAAAAACTTATTGTTCAACACGTGATACCAAACAAAATGTCATAATATGTCTCTTCATATATTTTTCTAGTTTTTGTAGTACAGTCTGGCCAGAAAGTTTGTCAAAATTAAGTTCAGTTATTGATACTCATATGTTTTCTAGTGTTTTTGCAGTACAGTCTGGCTAGAAAACTTGACCAAACTCGTTCCTGTAAACCAGATTATTCGGTTTTAGAAACCTATTTACGAATGATTTAATCTGTATCGAATGGGAAGGTTACGAGGTCCTGTTTTTACTGTGATCGGTTAACGATGCAAAGATTGCCACGCGAATGATTCGTGACCCGCCCAACGACCCCTAACCTCGCCGATTGGCAACGGCAGTTTCTCTTTTACCGCGCGCCGGGTTTTGCCAAGCTACGTGAGACCACGTGACACGTAACGTACGTACGTAAACCGCTTTACGGGATTAACATAACGCCGTTCCCGGTTCATTAAGAGCCGCGGATTCCTTTTTTACCGGCGGAAACGAGGAGAGGGGAAAGGGGGGCAAATGGTCGCGCGCGCATGCGCAATTCCCAGCGGCGAACGGACTTCCTTTTTCCGCCGTTGAAATACGGCCGTGCGCGCGTTTCGTTCCGCTGGATGAGGATAATTTATTTCACCGCTTGATATACCATGCAGCCCGCGCTGAGACGCAAGGGCATTTGTCGTTCGAGAAAATCCCGAGAATACACGTCGCGAATACGCTCAGTATGACCTTATTTTAAGGTTATATTTCACTACGGGTGGGGGCAAATGGGTTAAGGATTTTTTAGGTTATATCGCAACAAGGGGGAAGGGTTATACGTAAACATTGATAAATTTGTGATACAATTCTTTCGATTAAGGCAATTTTAAAGGACGTTCCAGTCGCTTTGAGAATGCCCGATCGTTTCCTTTTAAAGAAAAGGTAAACCTGCCGGGAATCCGCGATGCCCGGCGGCAAAGTGCATCGCGGAAGTCGAGGTCACGGCGCGTTGCACCGGCCTGCATTGCGCTATGCACCTACATGCGACACGGCATAACACGTCCCGCAGAGATAAGAACTTACGGCCGATGATAACGACAGACCGCAAGGTGGCCCTTTGCCAACCGCGTTTCGCATCCATTTCAAACAATGCGCGCACGTGCGCAAACGTATGCGCAGAGCGTGGAAAAAAAGAAGCGCGAAATGAAAGATTTATCACACATTTTAAATTTAAATTTCAAACAACGGAGAAATAGTGTAAGATTAACGAGTTTGGTAGTTTCATTTAAAAGTATCCGAATTTTATAAAGTTACAATTCATTTATTAAGATTGTCTTTATTTAACGCTATGCGCAGACGTCTGCGCAGAACATGGAAAAAAAGAAGCACGAAGTGAAGGATTTATCGCACATTTTGAATTTAAATTTCAATCAGCAGAGAAATCGTAAAAGACTAACTGGTTTAGTGGTTAGCTTCAAAAGCATCCTAATTTTATGACGCTATAATTCAATTTTAGTTTGAGTCTCTATTGAGGTTTAATTTAGAACCTCTTCTCACGTTTTATTTGCTAATATTTTCCCTTTTTTCGAACCTATGCTCGCAGGTGCGCGAGCGCATGCGCAGAATAAAAAAACAAGAAATTTATCACGCTGACTTTTAACATTCATCGCTGTGGAATTTATTTTAATATTCTCCTAATGTCATCGGGCAATAATTTATTCTTACTCTAAGTTTCTATTAAGTCTAAATTTTAAACTATTGTCCCCCATTTGTTCGATACTATTTTCTTCACATGCGCAGACAGATGCGCAGAATGTTAAAAAATCACTAAAACCCGACTTACCGCGCGTATTTAAAAATTTCGATCAAAAACCGCGGATAAATGCATGAAAAATCGTGCAAACTCGTAAAACAAGGCTAAATTGTTTAACGGGACGGTCTAAGCACAGGTTAATTTGATCCTGCGATAATTCATCATTAGCCGGGGACCGTGTAGGGGCTTATTTTTACGTTTTTTCACGGTAGAAGGACGAAAATGGGATGGTCGCGTGACGGCTAATGAAGGAGTCGATATACACGGGGCATTAACGACTATTATGTGCTCACCTCGGTTCGTTTTAAAGGCCTTTAAGGCCTTAAGGCGACTTCTAATTATTCACTTTCCCCCGGCGAGTCAGTCGACCGAGATTTACTGGCTCGCTCGATTCGCTTCTCAAACGGGAAATCGGAATGGACAATCTAATTCGTTTCGACTAACCGACGATATTCAATTCACACGGAAACACCGGTTTAATTCATTCCGAACCGCCAAGCAATTAAGCCAAAAAGGGGAAATAACGAGGATAATATCGATAATTGTTTTTACAGTTTACACAAAATGACATTTCTCTATTGAATTTTATTTCATTACGAAATATGGAAATTAGAGGAATTATTAAAAGATAATTACCATTTTTTCATTATTCATTACGATCTCTTTAATTGCATTTAATTATGAGATGTGAAAATTGTAAAAGTTTCATTCGGACTGAGTTTTGAATTTTGCTCTCAATTAAATTGGGTTTAATTTCGTTAAAATACGAGAAATTACGTAGACGGGTTTGCCGGGTAAAAGAAAAGAGTTTGATAATCGTCGGGACTTGTAGAAAATGTTAGTGAGAGTCCAAAGAGGGGGGAAGGGGGGGGGGTGGAGTGGAAAAAAAACGACTGCTTTCTACTCGACTGTCTCTCGACGAGAAACGGAATATCACCGGCAACGAACAATTCCGATTTCTTGCGTTTTCTTCAAATGCTTTCACGACCTGTCAGCGGAATTATTATGCATAATAAAGGAGTCAAAGTATTCAAAGGCTCAAGAGATTTGAAAGAAATGAAACAACGAAAGGATTTAAAAGACTTCAAAAACTGAAAGAATGAAAAGAAATGAAAGAATTCGACGAATTAAAAAAATGGAAGAATTCATTATTTGTAAATTATTATTAAAAATGATTAGAAGTTTATATAATTTCTATCAATTGTTACACGTAATAATTCCTTTCTTGTATTATTTATTAACACATTTTGTTGAACGGGTTTCTATCTGTTTCTTTTTTTCTTGAAAAATATTATTTTATTTGCTTTAAATACGTTTTTTGCATTGTATTTACCTTTGTTCTGTTGAGGGGGTTGGAAAAATCCCATCCTGGGGCGACGAACAGGTATCCACATTTTGAAATTTTCCTCGTGGCCTGTAACAAAAAAAATTACAAAAATGTTAATATAAACGTACAATGACAACTTTACGAATTATTTAGAATTAAAATTCGAATTATTCTCATGAATTTTCAATCATTTCTTTAGAATAAATCCGAATTCCTAAGATTTAAATTAGAAAATTCAGTTAAATAACATTTTTATTTCTATCGGAATTTTAACCTTCCTTTTTTCCTTATTTTTTTAATGAAATTTCATAATAAAATCAGCAATAATATTTCATAATTGTTAAAAATTTCATCATTTGTCCTTCAAATAAAAATTCAATTTCCATCGGAACTTGACCTTCCTTTTATTCCTTTTTTTTTCATGAAATTTCTTCGTGATTTTTCCTCGATTTCTGAACGCAGTCGGCAAGTGCAGTGGAAATAAAGGTCAGCCGGCTGCGCGCTTTGACGAGCCGTGAAATCTCGAAAGTAGAGAAATACTTAGGTGCATATAAGGCGAGGCAGGGTTTCGTGACGTGCACTTGTCCGTGCGAGCTTCCCATTGGCCGAGGCCGCCGGGAAAGATGAGTTACGATGCACCGACTGCAACGGCTCTCACGTTCCATCGGCAAATCATATTTTTCACGAATTTTCCACGACAATCGGCGCCTCGAATAAATCTGACAGTGTTTAAGGAATTTTTTAAATCAATTTTTAGCGATTCTAAATGGCTCAAATAAATCTGACAGTGTTAAAATGATTTTTTACGATTTATTTGTCATTTTTTCGCATTTATTTGCTATTTTTTAATACATTTTCAGCGATTTTAAATGGCTCAAATAAATGTGACAGTGTTAAAATGATTTTTTACGATTTATTTGTCATTTTTTCGCATTTATTTGCAATTTTTTAATACATTTTTAGCGATTTTAAATGGCTCAAATAAATGTAACAGTGTTAAAGGAATTATTTGACATTTATTTGTCATTTTTTCGCATTTATTTGCAATTTTTAATGCATTTTTAGCGATTTTAAATGGCTCAAATAAATCTGACAGTGTTAAAATGATTTTTTACGATTTATTTGTCATTTTTTCGCATTTATTTGCAATTTTTTAATACATTTTTAGCGATTTTAAATGACTCAAATAAATGTGACAGTGTTAAAGGAATTATTTGACATTTATTTGTAATTTTTTCGCATTTATTTGCAATTTTTAATGCATTTTTAGCGATTTTAAATGACTCAAATAAATGTAACAGTGTTAAAGGAATTATTTGACATTTCTTTGTCATTTTTTCGCATTTATTTGCAATTTTTAATGCATTTTTAGTGATTTTAAATGACTCAAATAAACGAGACAGTTTTAAATCAATTTTTTGATACCTACTTGTAATTTTTTCGCATTTATTTGCAATTTTTACGGTTCATTTGCAATTTTTTAATGCATTTTTAATTTTCAATGCCTCCAATAAATACGGCTGCGTTCAATCAATTTTCTTCGTATTTTTTCTTATCTATCTGGAACTTTTATCTAAATTTTTCGACGATAAAAAGATGCCTTAAAATTCTCGAAACGTGGCGAAACGATTTGAAATTTCTAGTCTGTCGTTCGAACGTGCCGGGACTTTCTTTCGCGAGGATCTTGAAAATCGAGAGTCGCTTTCTTTTCTTTTCCAGGTTCCCCCCCTTCCCCTCATTTCCCCCAGTTTCTCCAATTTCCTGCTTCCCTTGCTAAATTTTCCTTTTCGCGCAGAGGAAAATTCGAAATCATTCAAAACAATGTGCAAAGAAAAAAGAAATATTAAAAAGAAGACAAGGAAAAAAAAATTTGAAATCCACACAAACTTTTACTTTTTAATAGTCGTATAATTTTTTCTTTTTTTAATTAATTCACAATTTAATTAATCCACAATTTCTCGTCCAATTTTCCTTTTTTTGCTGCACAATTTTAATTCGTTGTTAATTCGTTGATTCGTTTATTTTTCGTTAATTCTCTTAAAAAATTAATTCCATTGTTTATCGCGTGGGCGTTTAAACGTTCTTACGTTCGTTGGTTCGTTCGATTATAATTTTCACTTCCCCCCTTGGCGACCTAATTAGCCTAATTAGAATTCGAGTTTCGCGCCCACGGCCGACAGGCTGAATAAAACCGAGCGTTTTAATTGGGCCTAGCGGTATTTATAACGTGTCCCCGCGCCACGCGGGGAATAAATAAGAAACGGTTTATGAATAATGCAAATCCCGGGGAGGACGTAAGGCGTAAATGGTCGTAGGTCGATGTAAATGTTTCTTTGGAAATAAATGTAACGATCATAGGAATTCATCGTTGCAATAACAATTAATGAATCAGTCTAATGAGAAGTGAATAGAATAAATGGAACAAGGATTAATTATAACAGGATTTAATAGTTATAATAGGAATTAATGATTATAGGACTTAATAATTATAACAAGAATTAATGATAATAGGAATTAATCATCTGAATTAGAACTCATGAAAACACGAATTAATAATTAAAGAATTAATAAAGATAATGAATTAATGATAATAGGAATTAATCATTAGAATTAGAATTGATGAAAATAGGATTCAATAACTATAATAAGAATTAATTGTAATCGGATTTAATAATAATAATCAATAACAACAATAACAGGATTTAATCATTAAAATTGCAATCAAAAACAACAAAAATTAACCATTGAAACTGTATTAATTTATGAATTAACACATTAACTTCACTTTGAAGTGCATTAAAATTCTAATTAAATTATTTCTCCACTGCCGTTAATTATTTCCTTATTTTTTGTTGTTTCTGGCGACGCGGGGGAAAGGGGAAAAGGAGGGAAAGAGGGGAAAGAGGGGGGGGGAATGGCAATGCACACGCGGTAAGCGTGGCTTTTTTTGTACCGTTAGAAAGGCGCGGGATTATCGTTTCCTATTCGTCAATTCAACGCACGGACCCGACGTGGAAATAACAGGAAATAGCCAGGAATTTTCCAGGGAAACGCAGGGAAGATTCCATTTTTTTTCAGGAAAAGAAAGAAGAAAAAAAGGAGGAAAAATGAGGAGGATAAGTCGAAATTAAAATTAAGATTCAATCAATTAATTCACGAAATTCAATATTGTTTATGTAATAATAGGAGATAGACAGGAATTTTTCAGGGAAACGCAGAGAAGATTCCATTTTTTTTTCAAGAAAGGGAAGAAAAGAAAAAGGAGGAAAAATGAGGAGAAGAAATCGAAATTAAAATTAGTTCAAGTTTTAATTAAAATTAGTCCAATGAACCAATTCGTGGAATTCAATATCATTTATGTAATAATAGGAAATAGTTGAAAAAAGAGAAATGAAGAAAAAAGAAAGAAAAAAGAAGGAAGAGTAAGGAGAATAAATTGAAGTTAAAACTAAAATTCAATGAATTAATTCACGAAATTCAATATTATTTACGTAACGAAAGGAAGTATTTGTTAAAATAGTTCGTTTTAATACCAAGTTTAATACTCGACATTATCGAACTAATTTCTTTTTTGCCAGAAAAAAATCTTGTTGGCTGATTTTTTCTGATTTTCCAAAGATTTTCCTGGTAAATTTCCCAGGTGAAAATCAGGGAACAGTTGTTACTGCTGTTTTACGGTGAGTACTGTTACTGACACAGTGGCACGCTTTGAATACGTTCACGGTCCCCGCGGGACCGGAAATGGGCCCCACACGAAAATTATCGACGACCAGACTTTCAATTCTTAAGAGGAAAAAAGAAGGAAAAGGAACAGAAAGAAAAGAGAGAGAGAAAATAAAGAATTAACGACGAAACTAGTGTATTAATTTCAGTAAATTCATTAATTTCAAAAATACTCAAAGTTCTTCAATTAATAATAACATTTGAGAATTATGAATTCTTACCAGGAAGAAAGAAGAAAAAGGGAAGAAAAAAGAGAAAGAAAATAAAGAATTAACGAGGAAACTAATTCATTAATTTCAAAAATACTCAAAGTTCTTCAGTTAATAATAACATTTAAGAATTATTGTACAAGGTTCATTCGTACTTTTAAAACATTTTTCTTACTTTTCTATGAAAATGGAAAGAAAATGAAAAATCTAGGACAGAATTAATGCACGAATTCTACAAAAATTCAGCACTAAATTTACAAATTACAATTCCATGAAAATTTGTCTAATTTTTATAGCGAAAACTTCCTGAAAACAAATCCTGTACTAAATTTCTTCACAAAAATTCTATTCAAATCCCTTAAAAAAAAAATCTCCCACTTTAATCATTAACAACCATTAATTCTCCGCATTACTGCGCCATCAATTGCATTCTCAGCATTGCCATAATTTCTATAAATTATCAAACCGCCAAGGGGGACACGGGATCTAAAATTATAATCGTCTCATTAGCATACAATCGGCCCATAAAATTCATAATTACGAATCCCGTGCGGTCTTTAAGGACCGTTCCTCGCAATTTCGCCGTAGGGGGAGAAGCCAGGGGAGGGGAGGAGAGGGGAGAAGAGAGGGGAAGAGAGGGGAGAGAGGGGAGGAAATAACTGAGGAACGTGGAATCCGCGGGGGCGGCGAATTAAATTGACAATCGGGAGAATAAGGGGACCGTTATTCCGCCTTGCGGGTCACTCGACTGCGACCGGACGTGACGTAACAGTCCAAGGAAACGTCTATATACATACACAAATATATGGACAAACAAACGGACAATGGTATCTGTTCGTAAATATTTTGTTTTTGGGTAAAAGAATTTAAGGAACAGGTAAATTGTGAGTAAAGTACTGAAAAAAGAAATGTTCAAAGAAAAGATGTTCAAGGAAGAGATTGAAAAATACGTAATAAAATTATAGAAAAATCGTAATAAAAAGATCGAGAGAACGAGGATATTTACATAAATAAAAATAGTATAAAAAATCGTAAGGAAAGGATTGAAAAATACGTAATAAAACAATAGAAAAATCGTAATAAAAAGATCGGGAGAACGAGGATATTTACATGATTGAAAGTACTAAAAAGAATTGTAGGGAAATAATTGAAAATTCGTAATAAAAACAGTAAGAAACAGAGAATAATTGCATAGTTAAAAATACTAAAAAGATTGTAAGGAAAAGATTGAAAAATCGTAATAAAAACAGTAAGAAACAGAGTATATTTACATAATTAAAGATATTAAAAAAATCGTTTGGAAAAGATTGAAATCGACTACATTTGCATAATTAAAAATACCGCAAAAATCGTAAAAAAAGGATCAAAAAACCGAGTGTACCTCGATAAATACGTTAAAAATCATAAAAAAATCGTGACAAAACTATGGAAAATTCTTGTTAAAAGGGGAGGGGGGGGGACATCAAGTGGGATAAGAATAAGGAGACGGAAGGAAAGGTGAAACGGGGCAGGCAGTGTCGGTTTATTTGCTGCTCGAAGACGGTGCAGACGGGATATGGACGAGTGTCATTGCCCCCCCGGGGACGTCGTCGTCTAGTATAGAAACTACAGGAATAGCAGGGCGCTGAGGAACTCCTCTCCCCTCCCCTTCCCACCCCCCTCCCCGTTGCCAGAGAATTCAACCACCGCAGAAACGAAAAATTGAACGGCAAAACGCGAAAGTTTCAACGAAGGATACCAAAAGGAAAAAAAAAGGTAGAAGATACCTGAAATCAGTGTAATAAAAAGGAGTAAGTAAGTTAGAAGTAAATAAAAAGAGAAAAGAAAAGAAAAGAAAAGAAAAGAAATAGGGATGATAAAAGATTGTTAAAAAAGGAGAAACAAGAGTAATTCTTAAAGAAAAAAAGTAAAATACTAAATCAATTGACTTTTAACTGAGAGGAGAAAAAGGTAGAAGATACCTGAAATCAGTGTAATAAAAAGGAGTAAGTAAGTTAGAAGTAAGTAAAAAGAGAAAAGAAAAGAAAAGAAATAGGAATGATAAAAGATTCTTAAAAAAGGAGAAACAAGAATAATTCTTAAAAGGAGAAAAAGTAAAATAAATCAATTGACTTTTAACCTTATTTTCCTTATTTTATCCTTAGATCCTTGCATTTATTTCCACACATTTTTCTTCCATCTACCTTTGTCCTTTGGTCCCATATTTTTTGCTCAGTTATCCTTCCCCCCTGGCCCGCATTTCCAATTCCCTTTCCCCCCTTTCCCCTCTTTCCCTGCCCCTCTGTCATTCTTTCTGCGTTGACGAAGGACACAGAAGTCGTCCTTGATGGACAGGACACGTTCCTGCTTCTTTACCGGCCGGTTAATATGCCTTATAATCTTCCCTCAAACCCTTCCCCCCTTTCCCCTTGCCCTTTCGAATCCCTTAATCGAACCGTCCCCTCTTTCCCCTTCGTTTCAATTTTTTCCTTCCTCTAAACACCTTTTTTTTTATGAACTTTGCCTAAACATTTGGAAAATTTATCTCAAATTTTTTTCCCTTGATCTTCCCTGGTTTTTCATCGTATTTTCTTCTTCATCTAAACACCTTTTATTTAAGAACTTTGCCTAAACATTTGGAAAATTTCTTTATCACAAAATTTTTTCCCTTGCTCTTCCCTGGTTTTTAAAAAGAAATTCTTGAAAATTGTAAGGAACGTGCGAGTGTTCTAGAAATTGTTAGGCCTAATAGGAGGGAAACAAGTGGAAATAAAAGCCTATGCCTGGGATACCAACGATGGGAGAATCATTCGTCTTGATGTCTGCTCGTAAAAATTTACAAACCGTCGTCAAACCTTTCACTCGTGCACGCATGCACGTCTACGTGATTGGATTTTACAACAGCCACCGAGAAAAGCAACAAGGGGGAGGGACGAGGAAGAGGAAATCGAAGAGGGTTTATAGGAATTTTATAAGAATTTAGAAGAATTTACAGGAATTTATAAGAATTTATAGGAATTTATAAGAATTTTATAAGAATTTTATATGAACTTAAATGAATTTATAGGAATTTAGATGAATTTAGAAGATTTTATAAGAATTTTATGAGAATTTAGAAGAATTTACAAGAATTTATAGGAATTTATAGGAATTTGTAGGAATTTTATAAGAACTTTATAGAAATTTAGAAAAATTCATAGGAATTTTATAAAAATTTAGAAAAATTCATAGGAGTTTATAAAATTTTAGAAGAATTTATATAAATCTAAATTGTTTGCAAATATTCAGAAAAATCAGAGGAAATTTAAACATCTTTCTCTATTCTTTTCATTTCTTTATCTAACCTTTTCTTTTCTTATTCTATTCATTTTCATATTCCTCTTCTCTTTCTATTCTATTTATTTTTCTATTCCCCTTCCTTTCCTACTCTATTCTTCTACTACACACACACACACCCTTCCACATACATTCATAACACACACATACCCTTTTATATACATATGTTACACACATATACACACACATAAACACTCTTAGGCGAGTCGTGAGGCCAACCTGTCGACTTCCTGTCAGGCCGGTCGAGGGAAAGGCGTGGAGATTTCCTCGGAAGTTATTACGTAGAACCTTTTACCCCCCTTGCCCCTCACCCAGCTCCTCCCTCCCTCTCCCCAACCCCTCTGTTTCCCACAGAGGAGGCGAGGAAAAATTCCGGGAAAGTGTAGGAATTTTTCTACCATTTTTTTCCCACACTCCAAGAAAGCTAGTGATCAGTCTTTTTTTCTGTCGTTAATAAAACAGACTACACGCTTTGTAAACAATTTATGCAGCAACAATTAAGAGGATTTTAACGAAAAAATGTATGATTTTCATTTCTTGAAAAATTGTAGGAAATCCGCGATTTTTCATAGATTTTTTAGGGGGTAAAAATTGAGTGAATTTGCATTTGCCCTCGTTTTCATTTCTTTTATCATTGCGAAATTTCCCTTGCGTTGCCGTCGATCGAGTTTCGCTCGGCGACGATTGTGCAAGGAAGAAATTAGGCTCAACGTGTAATAATAATCGTTGCTGTTCGCCTTACGCAAGAGACGCACGCGTTCGTCTGGCATTTCTTTTCCCTTCTTTTTTTCAATGGCAATGCAAAGTTTCTGCATCGTAAGGCATCGTAAGGAAACAAGAGTTATGTAAAGAAGGGGAAAAAAGTGGGAGGGAAAGTAGGGAAAAGGACAAAAAAAGGTGGGAGGAAGAGAGAAGAAGAGAGAAGAAGAGAGAAGAGAGAAGAAGAGAGAAGAGAGAATAAGAGAGAAGAGAGAATAAGAGAGAAGAGAGAATAAGAGAGAACAGAGAAGATGAGAGAAGAAGAGAGAAGATGAGAGAAGATGAGAGAAGATGAGAGAAGAAGAGAGAAGAAGAGAGAAGAAGAGAGAAGAAGAGAGAAGAAGAGAGAAGAAGAGAGAAGAAGACAGAAGAAGAGAGAAGAAGAGATAAGAAGAGATCAGAAAGAAGAAAAGAGAAGAAGAGAGAAGAGAGAAGAAGAGAAAAGAAGAGATAAGAGAGAAGAAGAGAGAAGAAGAGAGCAAAAGAGAAGACAGAAGAGAAGAGCGAAAGACGAAGACAGAGAAACAGATAGAAAGTGAGATAAACAGACATATTGTAGATAGACAAATAGAGTGAGAGAGATAGAGAGCTAGAACGAGTGCGAGAGCGAGTGAGAAAGAAACTGACCACCCTCGGGAGGATTTCCAGCAATATCTCATAGAGCTGAGAGTCCGGGCCGGTGTTTAGCCTATCACGAAGTGGATGTCCTTGTCGTTGGCCGTGAGGCTAATTGCCGTCTGCCGAGGGACGGGGAAAATCAAGGGGGAAGGGAAGGATGGGCAAAGGAGAAGGAGAAGGGGTAAAGAAGGGTCCAAGGGGAAGGGGAAGGGGGTAATAATAGCGATGATACGAGATCATCTGGCAGTGCTGAATTTCAGGGATATAACCTCGGTAGTTTCGGGGGGAAGGGAGGGGCAATTCAACGCTAATTAACCGTTTAATTGGCCCCAGTATCGATCATAATTCCAACGATAATCGACCGTGTAATCCAAGGGGGGGAGAGTCGTAAGGAATTTAACGGAGGTACTAATGAATCAATTAACGTGAATGCGCGGGAAAAAGAGATGGTAGATGAAGGAAAATTCATTAAGGACATTCATTAATGAAAATGATTAATTTGCAAATGTGTAGAAGCAATAAAATGATTTCCTATCTAATTTTTATTTTTGTTCCAATGAGTGATAGATAATTCCAAGAACTTCTGTTAGGATAATTTCGTCTTTACCCTGTATCAATTTGACAGAAGAATTCGACGAATGAAATTTTATCATCGTTCGGTGAAGTGAAAATATTCCAATGATTAAGAAGAAAAAAATGCTAAGCGCAGAAACTGGGACAAACATTCGCGCAAAAATACTGGAAAATGTTAGTCAAGTGTAATTCTGAGTCATTGATTTCCCAGAATTTTGCCAAATAATCAGCAAACTTTCACAAGGAGAATAAGAAATGGGTCAAACGGAAGTTGGGAATAAAAATTGTAAAGGAAATCGACTAACATAAATAAAAATTGTAAAGGAAACCGACTAACATAAATAAAAATTGTAATTATTATAGGATAACGAAAAGATTTTATCACACTGTACAATTTTATTATTTACTTTATTAGTATTAAATCCTTGAAAGTAAACTATTACATATTAATTCATGAATTACTGGATTGATATTCAACTTCAGTTTTAACGGTTTAACGTTAATAAAATCCTTAACTTTTACAAGTCCTATTGGTTCATTAACGAATTTAAGATAATTGTAAAAATGTGTAATTCTGAGAGCAGCTGAAAACCGGATGATTTTTTGATAAAATGGCGACGAGGGGCGGGGGTTAAGAGGGGAACCCAGAGGGCCGATTTTCGACGGTGTTTCGGGCCCGTCTCACCTGCGGGCCCCGCAGGGGTGCCGCCGGAAGGGGGCCAGGAATGCGCGGGGAGGGGGGAGAAGGAGAACAGGTCGCAAGGCTGCCGACATTCCGAAATTCGCAACAGATACCAAAGCCGAGAATGGGGATACGAGAGAAACAAAGACGGCGAAAGATAGAGAGAGAGAGAAAGGGGAATCAAGCAGGGGAATAACGATAGAAACGAGTGCAAGAGAGAAAGAACAACGGTAGAACGTAAAAGTAAGACGAAGAAGGAGAGACAGAGAGAGAAAATAGATATGTATGTGAGTTAGAAAGAGAAGGTAAATGTGTGTAACAGAGAAAGACAGAAACGGAGGAAGTTAAGTAAATAAAATAACGTTATTTGTCAGAGAGATAAAAAAGGGGGATTTTAAAGGAAATTTAAACTACTGTCATTCATTCTAACCTATTCTTATTTATTGTAACGAACTTTAAATCGTAGAAAATCATTCTAATCTATTGAAATGCATTCATACTTATTCTAAATCATTCTAATTCATTCTAATCCGCACTCTAACCTATTCTAACTTACTATAAATTATTGTAACTCATTCTAACCTATATTTTAACTCATTCTAACCTCTATTTTAACTCATTCTAACCTCTGTTGTAACCCACTCTAATTCAAACTTAAACCTACCTTAACCTATTATAAACTATTCTCACATGCGCTCTGATTCATTCTAACCTATTTTGACCTACCCTAACCTGCTGTAAGTCATTTTAAACTCCACTCTGACTGAGTCTAAACTATTCTACGGAATAAACTATTCTAAAAGGACAGAAACTGTGCGTCTGAGGAAAACTATGACTTCTTTTCGCGTAAAATTGCGTCCTAAAGGCCCTGAGAATTTATTCCTTAGGACTTATTTTTGGAAGCCGCCGTCGCCGCGGCTGATAATTAAGGACGGAGTTTCTTTCGATACGTTTTTGCCGGTTCCCGGCGACTCGGAATTCCCCTCCCCCCCTAATCCCCCTCTTCCCGCAGAGCTGGGAATAAAACGCTGGAAATAGCGGGGGCCAGTTGGCTTAAATGGCGCTTGATCTCTCAGTTTCCAAGGACCCTGAGTAAATACGTCATTTGTTTGCACTGAGAGACTAGCCACTTGGCGCGGAGGGATTAATATCGACGGCTCTGATAGGAGAGCGTGGCAAATTTGACACGCACCGCCAGTTGCAGGAACTTTAAGGAACAACAGGTACGGCAAAGGGGGATAGAAAAACAGAGAGGGGGGAGTGAAATAAGTGGATAGAGCGAGACGGAAAACGGGGGGGAGATAGAGAAGGCAGAGAAAGTCGGGAGTGGCTGGCGGAAGGGCCGCTAGGGGGGGCAAAGGGGCGTGGTGGTGGACGAAGAGCAAGAGGGGAGGGGGGCCGAGAAAGAGAGGGCGATAGTCCATCAAGCAAAACTCACCCTGTTGCATTCCAGAGCCTCCGCGCTGTGTTCCTCTTTCTGCTTGAAGCAACTGCTGCACTTGCTCTTGTTGAATATGTTCGGCGCGAACTTCCTGCATTCGGCCCCGGTGCCCCGTACGACCAGCGTCGTCGTTCCCCCTGACATCTCGTCGAGGACGGCCAATCAACGCTCCGTACGCCAAAGCAGACGCCCAATCATCCTTGCACCCCTCCCCCCTCTCCGCCCCTTGCTGCGAGTGTAGTATGTGTGTGTGTTTTTTTTACACACGCGACCCCGCCGTAACGTTTCGCTAGTTTTCTCCGACGATTCGCAGGAATTCTCGGTAACGCGGCTACACCTGCTGGCACAGAAAGGTCGGTAATACAGTTGCCAGGGAAATTCGGCTGGTAAAGAATGGCTAACTTCGTGCTACGAGATTTTTAGCGAACTTCGTGGCGTAATATCGATTGTTCCTATCTAAGAACAATGTTAATATAGTAGCGAATGAATTGGGGTGATGAAGAATTGCTAACTTCGTGGTTCGAGATTTTTAGCGGACTTCGCGACCGTTTGAACGCGGAAAGTAATATCGATTGTTCGTGGTCGATTTTCCCGTGTAGGAACAATGATAATACAGTTGCGTGGGAAACTAGGGTAATGAACAATGGCTAACTTCATGACAATCTTGCGGTTATGTAAAAAACAATACCGATTATTACGTTCCATTCGGTGGTATAAAAACACTGTTAATACAGTTGCAACTTCATTGATTTAAGACAACTTCATAATAATCTGTTTAATACTGTCGTGAGGTTATGCAAAATACAATATCGATTGTTTTTATCGATATCCCGGCATAGAAACAATGTTAATACAGTCGTGAGAGAAATTAGGGTAATTAATCCTAACCAACTTCACGATTATCAAGATTATCTACAGATTATGCAAGAACAATTCCCATGGTTTCATTTAACTTTTCGCATCAATTTAAAATTGCTTAAAAACTTCACAGTTTACAATTTCCTACAAGCTTCGCGCCATTAATTTTCTGCGGATCAATGAATGATCGATTCGATAATCGATTATGTTATTCATTTTCCTTGCATATAACCACTGTTAACATAGCTGCAATCTTAAACTGTGAATCACCAATCGCGGCGTGCTTCACGGTCGACAATTTACACGTTCTTAACATTGTTTACAGCGTTAAAGAAAAACGACCTTGATACATGGTGTGCTTTGTAACATTGCAAACGGGTCAACGTATTACACTGTCCTTCCCGGCATAGAAACACTGTCTCGGGCCTGGCGGATAATCTTATTATTTGTAAACAGAGGACCGTTCGGCGGTCTAACTCTTATCGGACGGTCCATTCTACGAGTTACACGTGCTAATTGTCGTAAACATCGTCCTACCCGGAAGAGTAAATCCCTCGTCCGGTGGATCCGTGTTATCTCTGTCCCGTTGTTCCTGTTGACTCTTTTCTTTAATCTGGCCACGTGCTGGTGGGGTATTTAAATCCTCGGCTAAATTTTGCCTCGTAGTTTGACGACGCACAGCTGAGAAGGGGGGGAGCAGGGGGAGAAAAAAGTGCAAACGTCGCGAGGACCCGTCCAATTTGTTAACCGTCTCGCGCGTTTTAACACGCGAGAAACTCACCTGCACACACGCACACGACGAGTAGGGACGCAAGGGGGGGGGGCAGAAGCACAGAGAAACACAGCACGATCACTCGCGAAAGTAAGACGACCGAGGGGCACGGGGGGGGAGGGGGGAGGGGAAACGAGAAGGCAGGGTCGTCGTATGGGAACGATCTATTCCCGCGGATGTGGAAAGGAAATCCGACTCCCCCGGGTGGGGGGGAAGGAGGTTGGAGGAATTTCTGGCTCACGTGCTGCCGAGGCCCCCCTTTTGCTATCTCTCTCTCTCTCTCTTTTTCTCACTTTTCAACACCGTCACTCGCGAGCACTCGTCTATCTTTCTCTCTCTCTCTATCTCTTTTTTTCTCTGTCGTTCGCCCTGGCAGAACGCCCGTAAATCCCAGGGGCTTTGAGGTTAGCACCGAGGTCGCCGTAATTCCGCTCAGCAGGCCCGACCGCCGCCGTCAGCACCGCTGCCGAAACACTCGGCCGACCTTACGAGACGGCTTCTCCTTGCGCACTCCATGACAGAACGTTCCCGCGGACGTCCATCTGCGATCTGTCCGACGGGCTTTTACTACTCCGTTCCAGCCCTACCTGCGCACCGCACCTCTCGCCTGCCTGCGCCGACCGCACTGCGCATTTCACGTAACCTCCCCCCACCACCTACGCAGACAAACCAGTCCCACTGACGATTTTCTCAGAGTAATTCCTTCCGTTCTCGACAATTCTACACGGGAACAATAAGAAAATTTACAATTCTTAACTTCTAATGGCCATTTCTTTGAAGTATGCAGTTGTTAAGCAGGTTATAATGGGAAGGAATCTTCTGCGCATGCGCGTCGTACGAATTCAGTTTCCATACGCCGCGCTGCCAATCAAATCGCTCGATCCGATTCTGAGCGCATTCTGCACGAAATTTGAATTCTTTCAAACAAAGCAACGGTTATTTCGATTTTAACTTGAATTCTTACTCGAGAATTATTTTACCGCTATAATGAAATTTACAGAAAAGAATAGTTGGAGACCAATCACATCCTTTTCATTGGTTATGATAATGATGATGTCATAAGTAAATCAGGTTATAATCCTAAATGCAATTTCGCACATACGTACAGCGTATTTCGAAAACTATACAATTACAAATGCTTTTTACACTGAAAAAGGAACTGCTTCTGGACTGCATCGTTTATTAACGGAATTCGCGAACAATGCAAAACAGAATTTTTCTTCCACTTAACCTCTTAACCCCACATTTTTTGCAAAACGAGATTGATTTAAACTAATTCACAGGAATGTTATTTAAGATCTTGAAAAATATTTCTTAAATAAGTAGCTTCCTTACCGTAAACCGTAGGAAATTCGATCGTCGTTTGAAACTTCATTTTCAACTACGCGAGTCGTGCGAAAAATGGGAACAGCTGTTCTCCACTTCCGTTTCTCCGGTTGCGGAGTCCTTCCGGTCCGTCAGATCCGGTGTTCCGGTTTCAGTGGGAGACCGACTGTAAAGATGGTAGATGAAGCTGGTGACAGGTTCGTAGGTTCAACTATTTTCGGCTTATTAAACAGAAACCCGAAATTCTGAGCTTCAACGGCCATCGACATTCAACGTTTAACAATGGCGACTTAACCGAATGTAAAAACGGACTAACCTCAAAACCGGGCTAGCGAAAAATTCGCGATTTACCGTAGCCAATGGTTGTTCATTAAAATTTGATTACCCAATAGATGTTATTACTTTGATAAATAATTGAAAAAATTGGACAGATCAAATGTCCGACTAAGTTTGATTCTTATTAAATGCATCATTTTTATCATCGGCCAATGCAATTTTCTCTGCTGTCAATTTTACGTTGTATTTCCCTCGAAACGCCTATGAGTTGATTTTTTTTCTTTGTTGTAAAGTCGTTATAAGGGTTCGGCCAATTCCGTAAACATAATCATGGAAATACTGTTATTCAGTTCAACAGTTCCTTTCCAGTGAAATAAATCATGCAGAAATGAGCTGTGGTCAACATCTTACATAACACAGCAAAGGATCAAAGTTGCTTTGAAGTCAGTTCCATGATGCATCGTTATGATTTGTAGATTTTAGCGCTGGAAATGAAATAGAGCTGGCTAAGCGCAGGATAATCGTTGAGATTCACCATTGTGTCTAAGCCAACATCATTGCGTTCCGGAAATTGAGTTTTGTGAATTGTTATCGCAGGGAAGATGCCCCTAATGTTGCCATTATACGGGAGGTGTACGACAGTGAAAACGCCCACGAGACGTTTGAGTACGAGCTGGAAAGGGCACTGGAATCAGAGTGCAATTTGATCGTCATCGAACCTTCCAAACTAGGAGATGAAACGTCCAGGTGGATAGCCGTTGGCAACTGCCTTCACAAGACAGCTACAGTGTCCGGTGTTCTGGCCATTGCGACAGGTAGAAAAGGAAAAAAAGTGTTTATTCAATGATTCAACACATACGTACAATTGGTATAAAAAATGTTGACGTACATTGCACTTGAAGTGTGACTGAACGATCGACCTTTGTACTCGATTTCATAGATGTTTTGAACAATTTTGTTTGCTTGAAGGTCTCGTATGGGGCGACCGGCCGTACATTTGCGGCCCTTTAGGATTCACCGCGGCGATAACGTGCGGTTTGTACACAGTGTCCTGGCAGTTCGACCCCTGCTGCCAGTACCAGGTCGAGACGGACACGAGTAAATTGCCGCACGTAGAATTGCTGGCCGTGCTGGGTCCGTCCTCGCCGACGTTCCTCGTGCGCAAGGACGACACGAGGAGGAGAATCCTTCACACGAGCGTCACCCTCGTCGCCCTGAGCATCACAGCCTGGCGGGTCTACCAGGCGTTCAAGTGAAGGCCCCGCGAGGCCCGGAGAAACGTCTGCTCACGGAGTGAGGTGGGCCTTACGTGGAGAAACGAACGGACGGACGGACGGGCGGGGCCCTGCCGATCTCTTCCCCCTCCCCCGAGGGGAATTACCCCCGTGGCCCAGGTCGAGACTGCGACGATCGTAACACGTAGCTACGACTCTCGAGAGGCAAAACATTATTCCCAAATGTGTCGTATGAATTCCCCGAGGACCGTCGCGTTCATCAGATTTCACCGAAAAACATGGCCACAATTCGTCCGGTTACCTGCCTTATTTTTACGTCAGAAACGAACGTGAAGAAAAGACAGCATTTAACGCAAGGCAATCCTTGCTGGATTTTTTTTTATTTCCCAATACCCATTTCTCTTTTCTTACTTGTTCCCCTCTCCACGCTGATTGCATGACCGAGGATAATTTATTTTAACCGAAGGCCCGTTCTTCCGCGCAATTCTTTTCACTTTGAAATTCGAGCAAATCTGGCAACATTGTTTGCTACATTGTTACTTGTTTTTATTGCGAAAGACGATAGATACGCATACACACATGTACACACAAGGACGCGGATAAATCAGGCAGAAAAGCAGCGCCGAGTGTTCGGAAAAAATCGTTGTGCCGAGAGTCGGATTTAGCATTATGTATTTTTCAATTGTAAATAAAAGGAAAATAGGTAGAATACACAGCATGTGCTACGGAAGGGAAGTATTGCTTGCATTTTCTCACCCAATGGTTTGCCGTGGTAAACGATTTTTTTCCACTCCAAGAACGTTTCTCCCGGTCGCAGGAAGATCCAAGAATCGTGGGTGAAAAATAAACATTCCTAGGAACGACCTGTTTTCAGTACCCCGTCCGTCGCCAAGAAAGAACCAAACGACGCCGTTGAAACCCTCACGGGCATGCAATCACACGAGCACAAAGGTTGTGATAATAGATTAAAAAGGAAAAACGAAAAAGCGTTGAAAACACGCGAAACGCAGGTAGAATTACAAGAATGTTTTCCCTGCGTTCGTTACTATTTACAAATGGAATTCAAGCGTCCTTTTTCCCAAGGATATTGTTCTTGACGTTGCAATTAATTTCCTACGGTCTCCGGTCTGTTAATTAGCCTTTCAGTACTTTACTTTGAATTTTTCCTTACCTTTCGTTCGTTCAAATTGTTTTCGAGGCGCACGAGACACAGTGAGATTCAACTTTAATTTCAATAACAGGTTCGTAGTATTAATGTGTATATAATGTAAACATACTCCACTGAGTGGTATAAAACATAATAATAAAGTATATATTTAGTTTCAAATAGACTGTCCCATTTATTCACTGTTTAAGTATTTACGTGTCCGGCTCGTTCTTCGCCCGTCTTTGCATTATCCAGAAATACAAAGAAGGACAGACATTTCGCAGGATAATGGCGACTTTTGGCGCGAAAGTCGCGACTATCACGTCCTTTTCTTCCCTCAGAACCGACTGTAAAACCCTTTCTGCGACGAACTCAGGGGAATAGCCCTTCGCCGTGGTTTCGTCCATCACTGAGACAATCACAAGTTAGTACCCTGTTGTTAAATCAAATAAATTACGTCTACGAGTCATCACAAATTCACTTACTCCCATAAGTCTTTCCGCTGCCTGTGAGTGCATTCAGCGAAAGCTGTGTCTTGATATATCCAGGACTAATAGAAGTAATTTTGATGTTCTGGTCAGCCAATTCTGCTCTGCAACTGTCGCACCAGGCTTGCAAAGCATGTTTCGAGGCTGTGTACGCAGACCTGCAAACACTTTGCTGCTAATTTCACCGTCCAAACTGTCATCCTGGTTTTATTGTTTCTCTACGAACCTGTAGGGAATAGCAATTTTCCCCTGAACACTGTTTATACACACTATGTGGCCCGATCGTTGTTTAATCATGGATGGAAGAACAGCTGGAAAGTATTTGAATTCCTTCTAATTTTTGGTTAAAACTTTTCAACAAATTTTAGCTAAAAATTGTCTACCTTTTGCCAGTGCGATCTGGGCAAAGTAATTTGTGAGCATCACTTGAATGTCTACGTCTACATTCGTAGTAACGACTTTACCCCTGTACGATATTCCAGCATTGTTAATGAGTATGTCTACTTTGCCGTACATCTCCAAAACTTTGTTGACTAGCATCGGCAGAGAATTTATGTCAGTTATGTCTGATGATAAAACTACAGGTGGGTACGTTGGCACAGTCTGAAAGGAGTTTTAAGCAATTTTATTATTCGTTATGATAAATTGAAGCACTTGGGCTCAATTTTTGGAGTTTTCTTTTGCATTTTTGCTTACATAGTGCAAATCCATTAGGGCATTTTTCACTTCCTCAAGTTTTTCTTTTCTCCTCGAGACAAGAATGAGTCTGCAGCCACAGCTGTAAAATTCATGTGCCAAGGCTTTTCCCAAACCGGAACTGGCACCTGTTATCAAAACGACCTGAAAAAAAAATGCAAATTTATCAAAGAAAAAAACTTCACAAAATTTGAAAATTTTAAATTGTCATGAAATTATCATAAAAGACATTGATATTTTATTTAAACAAAAGGAAAAATTTTAAAATAAGTATTATGAAAACAAACAAAAGATTGTCAGCAAAACATTGTTTTTGACACTTAATTCTTTAAAGAAAAATTGAAAAAACTCACCTGACCTTTGAGGATCCCTTTTTTTCGTTTCTGTTGAATGGCAAAGAAATGATACAAAAGCCATGGGACTGTTATGGGAAATCCAAAGAGTTTAAAAAGCCACCAAATGAAATGCCAGCCTCGGAGAGATTCGTGTTCCTTCATGGCTCAATTTTGTCTCTGAGGAAACTCAATTTTATCGTTGATTTCTGTTATCGATCGCAGGAACGTCGAAAGATTGTCCCTATTTCGTCGAAATTTGATTCACCGCGCTCGACGCCTTATTATTTGCATATCGTGCGACAATTTAGCATATCTCGTCGGCGGATTAACCTTTGGTACGAAGCTCAATTTCGAACTTAACCAACAACCCGAAGTTGGCCAAATCACGTCACTCAGAACTACCCTAATCGATTACATCAATGACCTGAAGTTGCCCAAATGCACGTTATTCGAATTACAAGCCACTCTACAACCTGAACTTGGCTCTTATTAACTTCCAAAGTTCCTTCAATGACCTGAAGTTGCCTAACATTGCGGCATTTGAACTACTCTAATCGTTTCATCGATAATTGCTCATCATTGTTGCGTATTTGTATAATTTAACCTGTAAACCCAAAGGAAATGCGGTAACAACTTTTTGCTGGTAGGTAAACGATTTAATTAATTAATGTAACGACCTGAAGTTGGCTAATTTCGTAGTATTGAAACTACGAACTACTTGAACTACCTGAAGCTTGCTAACTTCAGACGACTGAAACTACGTTAACAACCTGAAGTTGCCTAACCTCGCGCGATTCGAACTACTCTAATCGTTTAATGAATAATTGCCGATCGTTAGCGTGTTTTTGCGAGCCATAAAGCATAACCTCGCAAGGAAATGCAATAAATCCTGCTTTCGTGGTTCGCCCGATTTCTGGGTTAATCGAATTACTGTCTGTTTTTCGCGGTTAGGAATGACGAAAATTGAACCAACAGGGCGCCATGGCGACGACTTCAGGCGGAACTTAGCTTTCCCACTGGCCTTTAGAAATAACCTCGTCGCCCTGTCCGTCGCATCGTGAAACAACGATAATGGATCTTAAATAATTCAGTTGGAACGCGAAATCGTTCAGCCAGGCGAGATTCCGCGTCCCGTCGGCGACACGTGAAGTTTTCCTGCCATTTTCTTGGTTATGAGCCGAGGTAAGTCTCGGGCAACGCTACTGGAAAATTACCGACTTTAAACACCGCACGGGACTTATCGGTAATGAAGAATCCCGGCGATTTGAGGGGAAAAATTTACGAATTTCCGAGCACGCGACGCAAGTGTTAGAATTTCTGCTTGATCCTCTGTAATGACAGAACCTAACTTAACGTGAGGTAAAACTAGGTTGGGAAAGATCCATTTCTACTTGTTTATTATCTATTTACCTGGCTTCCCAATTGTTTAACGACGTCGTCCTCAGGTGTTAGTGAATAAAGTTTTCTCGTATTTATTCCCTTCCTTTGGTTAGTTTCTGTGTCCGTACTTTCATTCATTCCTACTCTTTAGTATGAGAAGTCAGTTGGTCTGAGGGTATAAATAATAACTAACACTGTGTAAAGACTGTATTTCCTCTGTTGCAGTTTAAGAATGAAAAATGGAAGCACACGAGAGTGAACAGTACGCAAGTTTCCCTTTGTCGGGAGTGCATGACACGATTCAGGACAATATTATATCCCACGAGGAGATATGCGAGCCAGTGGATGAGTGTGTTCTGCAGGACGGACTGACAGAAGTGCCAGTCACAGATGTCAGTGCCGATATCGCAGAGGCGCAGGTGGCAGTGGAGATTCTGACTGAGCGTTCGGACGAAGACGATGAGAACTCAGTGGTGTATCCGATATACATAAAACAGGAGGACCAGCAGCAGTACACGTCTGGGGACGATGAGTCAATGGCCGTAGAAGCCCTTCGCCAGCTCGGAGGAATGTACCCCTGCTTCGAGGACAAGAAAATCCCCTGTCCAAACTGCTCCAACAGCTTCACGCAGGCAGAGATGAGCAAGCATCAAGCTGCGTGCAACAAACTGTCCTGTACCACCTGCGGGGAGAGGTTCGAGAGGAAACAGGACCTGAATAACCACATGGTTTGTCACCAGGTCGACCGTCCACACGCCTGCAGGACCTGTGGCAATCTTTTCCGCTCCAAGAGCAGCTTGCAGTCTCACATGGTGCAAGTTCATCAAGTGGAAAGGCCTCACAAGTGTACGATTTGTGGTGCGGACTTTCAACGTCCTTCGAGCTTGTCGAACCACATGAAGATCCACACTTACGTCGCTGGCAGGGCCATTAACCAGGCTCAGGGGAACAACCTGTCCCAGTCGACTGACTCGTTTCGCAAATGGCCGGAGAACAGCGTCACCGACGCTGCGACAGTCCCAGTGACGTCATCCTCCGTCGAGGCCATTCAGAATTACGACGTTTGCCAGGTGCAATGGGCAGTTCCTGCTTACAGTTTCCAGAACGACCAGTCTGCGGTGAACTCGATCACCGAGCAGCAGGAGAAAATCGAGACGTTAAACGAGTACACGGTGATGCCGAACGGTGAAGTGGCTCAGTTCGAATACACCGAGCAGAGCAACATGAGTGGACAGATAACTCAGCAGTACAATCTTTCCCTCAACACCTTCGACAATTCCGACGGTTTGGTGAAGGTCGAGAGTTTGCAGTACAGTAACGAATCGAGGAGGAATTACGTGGAGGTCGAGGCAAACGGGACTAAGCAACACACGTGCAGTCATTGTGGAGTGAGTTTCTCGAGAGCAACGGCCTTGGCTTCCCACGAGAAGATCCACGTGGCCAAGGGTTGGGCAGTGCCGATCGAGTGCGAGTATTGCGACAAACAATTCCAGGACGCCAATCATTTAGCGGCTCACCAGACTACCTGTGCTAAGAAGATGATGCAGAACAACCTGGAGCTCGGTTTGCCGAACAGCAAGTGGGGGAAGCACGCCTGTGCAGAGTGCGGGAAGAAGTTCACGACGAAACAGAAGATGTTCCGTCACCAGTGGATCCACCGGAAGAAGACTCATTCCTGCGAGGTCTGCGGCTCTCAGTTCGAGAAGCAGAGCCAGCTGGACGAGCACAGACTCTCCGCTCACCCTGGGGATTCTCCGTTCACCTGCACGGAGTGCGGCAAGAGTTTCGTTTCTCGCCAGGGTCTCTGGGAACACGGGAGAACCCACGCGGGGAGCCCAGCTCATTTCCATTGCGATACCTGCTCGAAAACGTTCTCTTCCAGGCAGGGATACCTCATTCACCACAGGACGCACACCGGGGAACGACCCTACGGATGCAAGTTCTGCTGGAAGGCCTTCAGGGACGGAGGAACCTTGAGGAAACACGAGAGGATACACACGGGGGAACGGCCACACGTTTGTCCGCTTTGCACGAGGGCTTTCAACCAGAAGGTCGTCCTCAGGGAACACGTGCGCTGGGTCCACGCAGCGGGGAAGAACGAAACGGAAGTCACGGGACCGCCATTTCCCTGTCCTCTGTGCGGGGCGTTGAACCAGGACAGGGACGAACTCTGCGCGCATATCGTCAAGCATTCCGACCAGATGATCGCTGAGGCAAAGGCCAAGACCAACAACAACTCCAAGAGCAAACACTCGAAGAAGAAGACGAAGGCCAGCTCGTCGCAGAGCAAGAATTCCGCGAGAGCAGTGGCCAAGGTCGACGAGAACGAAGTCTTCCTGTCGATCGCCGAGACGGTCGACAAGAATGACGAGCAGCAGAGCTTGCCCGACAAACGAGCCGGTACTCTATTGTTAGTGACGACTGATAAACACAACAACATGCGGCTAATAGCCGAGGGGAAGTCTGCTGATGATTTGCAGGACGGTGAAGGCCGAAGAACCTCGCTCAGCTTGATCGCCATTGAAAAACGGACCGAGGGTTTGATTGATGAAGACACTGGCCACGTGGAACAAGATGGCGACGTCCTGAGGACCGAACCAGAGCTCACGACTATGCACATCATTCGAACGAGCAAGCAAAGCAATACTCTGCATCTCATCACCAAGCAGAACGAGTCCCTGCCGGTCCTCACGATCGCCAATCCCCAGGACCACGAAGATTTCTCCAGCCAGATTGCCCAGATCGCAGGTGACGTTCCCATGGAGATCACTGAAGACCAGGAACAAGAGATCGAGTGCCAGAACGACGAGGCGGAAAACTTGCTCGAGGAACAACAGGTCATCCAGGTTGTTCAGTATCAGAGCAACGACAGCGACGAAGGAGAGGACATGGTCTGCGGAATTTGCGGCGAGGATTTCACGGATAAAAATGTCCTCATGGAGCACGTGAAGATACACATTTAATAGAGGATCGCAGGATCAAGTGAATCTTTATTTACCGCGGGGAAATAATTCGGAACACGGATGACTCTGGGTGATTGCTTAAAAGCGGAGCAAATGTATTAGTCTACTGGTTTATAGTTAGGATAGTGTATGTACTTAGGCGCCTACCCATTAAAAACCGTTTATTTAGTTGAACGATCAATCGTCAAGAGTCATCGGTGTGCTCAAGTTTCTGAGGTTTAGGAGAATGTTAAATACTCGTGTTGAACAGACGAAAAGTAACCGGGAAATCAGAGAAAAAGGGAAAAGACATGATAAATAAGAAGGAAAGTGTGTTCCCTTGTTCTTGGCTTTTGTTGGTGTTTATCTACCTTTACGTGAAATTTTAAACATGGTGAGAACTTTGAAAAAATGTTAAAAGTCCCTGAGATTTATGTGAAACAGAGTTACGTAATCAAAATTAGAATCACACCGTAGGAAGCCAGGTTGAATGTGATTTTTCTCGGAGCTTTTTTTAACATTTTCTCAAAATGTGTTCTGTAGGAATACAGAAGTAACTGCACGAATTTTATTGTCTACATACAAACAATAGTAAAACTTCCTACGATGCTGGGAAGTTGGGATACAAAGGTTAGGCATTAATTTATATACTTCTCATATTAATTTAATTCAAACAGATGCTTTTGCACGCTTAGGTAAAATGTGTCTATTGTAAGATATAAATATACATAAATCTACAACCCTATGATTTGTATGTTTGGCGCAAGGCAACTATTATCCTCGTAAAAGGAAGACATATCCTAAATAAACTATCACGATCGTTCATCATTACACGAAAATTCGTTTCTGTTCATTTCTTTTTTCAATTAGTTTTACGGTAAAATGATGAAAAATATTTTTAAGTGGGTAGAATTTTGTACTTTCGCGCTGTTTTCAGTTGCTCAGTGATTGGTTAGTATTTTCCCGCGCTCTTATATGTCCTCGAATTCTGATTGGTTGATATTGTTCACCATTATCTCCCTCTTTTTCTCAAACTTGATTTGAAATTTTTCAGGTAAGTTCTTCAATTTTTTAAGAATTAAAATGGTAAAAACTAATTAATAACTTTACCTGTTGTATAAACTTCTTAAATAATATATTAAAAGAAATTAAATTGTTGTCTATGTTGAAAATTAGCATAGAAAATTCGAAATATTAATTCGGGATATAATTCGAATCGCTGCGCAGTAACCTTCTGCGCAGATCCACCACAATTTCCGCCATTTTCATTTCAATTACTACGCGAGTCAGATTTATTCCTATTTTTATAAAACTAAATTTCAATGTAAAGCAATATGTAATTTTCAAAATTTTGTTCGTTGTTTTCCCATTTTTTGATTCATAGAAATCAATTTCCTAAGTACTACATATTATTATTACTAGGGTAGAAAAATGAAAATTACGTTTCGTTAGAACTTCTTATTGGATTTATTCGCAAAATTATCTTAATTACTAGGTACAACAATGATTCGATACAAATATAAAATACTTCTCCGCGCAGACTTTTGGCGTTTGGAAACAAAAGTTTCCCGAGTACTTAGTTTCCTGCAATTGAAATAAATAAATGCCGTTAATAGATTAACAGTGATGGCTTTTTAATACTATTTTTCCATTTCCCTGAAGGATCAATTTCCCGCCCTTTTTTCCTTTTTAACGAAATTAAGAAAAAGGAAAAAGAAAAGCGGTAAATGATCAGACGCAGACGTTGTCCGGCAAAGTTTGCAGATATTCCCGCGGTTTTATCGGCGCCGGAACTAAGTATCCGTCCTTCTCGAGGACTTCCGGCGAACGAATTGTAATGGGGCCCTGCGGGGGGCGGGGCAAACTGCCCTGGAAAATGGCTTTCCCCTGGGCTTTTTCCAATCGCTCGAGGATTTCCGGGAATTTCATTCTATCCCGCGGCTCGGTTTTCCAACATTCGCGCATCAGTTGGCAAACAAATGGCGGACAATCGTCCGGCGGAATTAACATAACCCCCTGACGAATCAGTTTCACCACCTAAAAAAGGGCGAATAATAATAATGTAATTAGTGCTGAGTTTGATGCATATTTTAAGATCAATCTCAATGCTAACTTTATGACTGATTTTATGATTTTAATATTAATTTTACTACAGATTTGAGTAGGTTAGAGTGGGTTAGAGTGGGTTAATGTAATTTTACTACTGATTGAGTATTAACTTTATTACATACTAATGTTACTACTAATTTTAATACCGATTTATTTTGCTACACGTAATAATCGATTAAAATTCTATTTGTTGGTTTAATCGTTCGAGTTTACTTGTTTACTTACTTCCTCGTTATTGTGTCCGTAATAAGGTTGTTTCCCGAAGGAATAAACTTCCCAGAGGACAACGCCGAAGCTCCAAACGTCGCTTTCCAACGTAAATCTTCCGTACATTACACTTTCCGGTGACATCCAACGAACTGGCAATAATCTCGATCCACCGATCTAAGGGGATCCATAAAAAGGTGTAATTAATGTAAAAATAATTACAAAACCCTCAAATAAAAATGACAAAAATTAACGGCAGGGAATAGTCAAGAGTTTTTCGACTTCTTCATTTATATTAATATCATGTAAAAATATGTAAAATATGAATATATTGATAATAATGTATAATTCATTATTTTGTACATTAAAATAAAGTAATTGAAATTCAACAGAATTGTCCGCCATCTTTGTTTTCAGTAAAAACTAAGGCATTTATTGTTTGTTCTTCTTGAAATCACTTTTCTTTGCATTAACTGTACCTTGTAATAATCGCAAGTGTAAACGTCTCTGGACATTCCGAAATCGGCAATTTTCACAATTAAATCCGCGCCGACCAGGCAATTCCTGCAGGCCAAATCGCGGTGGACGAATCTCTGGGCCGATAAATAAGTCATCCCAGCGGCAATTTGCACTGTTATCCGGTGCAGGGATTCCTAAAGTTAATAACAACGAAAGCATAAGAAATTAACAAGAAAAGACAGAGGTTAAAGGAAAATTAATTATAATTAAAATACGACATGAAGTTAATGAAATTATTTTACTGTTTTAATATTGTAATTCCTGATTAATAGTTGCAATAATTACCTTGAAAATAGAGAGAAATAAGGAATTCTTATTATTCTTTTACGATTATATTACACTTTAGAGGGAAAAATGAGGAAAAGAAGAATAAAACAAAATGGAGGACAGCTGGCAAATAAATGAGATGATTGAATTTCAATGAAATGGCTCTGTTAATTAATAGTTGCAATAATTACCTTGAAAATAGAGAGAAATAAGGAATTCTTATTATTCTTTTACGATTATATTACACTTTAGAGGGAGAAATGAGGAAAAGAAGAATAAAACAAAATGGAGGACAGCTGGCAAATAAATGAGATGATTGAATTTCAATGAATTGGCTCTGTTAATTAATAGTTGCAATAATTACCTTGAAAATAGAGAGAAATAAGGAATTCTTATTATTCTTTTACGATTATATTACACTTTAGAGGAAGAAATGAGGAAAAGAAGAATAAAACAAAATGGAGGACAGCTGGCAAATAAATGAGATAATTGAATTTCAATGAATTGGCTCTGTTAATTAATATTTTCGAGAATTACCTTGGACAGTGGTTGTAAACCTGGTGTTTCAGCCCTGAATTGCCTGGAATTTGCGCGCAAAACTTCGGCCAAATCCCCATGGGGCATGTACTCGAAGACCATCCATGGACTGTTTCCGGAATCCCGTAAAACCACCCCTTTAAGGCTGAGAATATTTTCGTGGCTGAAGGTCGACATGATTTCCACCTCGCGCATGAAATCCTCTTCAGCCTCGCGGGATGCAGTGTCCTTGAGGACTTTTATCGCCACGGTTTCCCTCGATTCACCGCTAGTCAATTCCCCTGTGAATTTCAGAAAAGATTGACTCAACGTTTTGAAAATTCGAGTGAAGTAACGCAGGAAATTTCGTTGAGTTATTCTGTAAAGTTTGATTTAATTGTCCTGTGGATTTGAAGGAATTGTTCCAAGGTCAAATTGTTTAGAACTTCACTAAAATCGTATTTAATTATTAGTAAATATTAATAAAGTACATTAAGAAAAACAATTTTCTAGACGATTTTCAAAATGATTAATTATTTTATTACTTCCTTTTTTAATTCCTTTCCTAAATATGAGAATTGTTGGAATTTTTGTGAATCTTTTCTTGCGATTACCTTTGTAAACTTTTCCAAAACAGCCCTCGCCGATGTCGTTGAAAAATTCCAGACAATCTCGCCGTAAAATCGGCACTTCCGGTGACGCGCATGGGAAATACTGGGGATTCGGGGTGTATTTGTTGGCGAGTAATAAACCCCTTTTCAAATTCATAGGGGTATCCTATAACGAGGTAAAAAAAGAAAATGAAAATGATAAAAAATATGAAACAAACTGAACTAAAAAGAAAAAGTGAAAACTGCGTCAAATTATCAGGGAAATACGAAAACTATGAAGTAAATTAAACCGAAAACTGTGGAAACTTCCGCTGAAAAATACGAGACAAATTCATTGAATTTTTCTCAATTTATTTTGTCCAAGAATTAAAACGAATGAATTTTATTATTTTGAAGCATTTAAAATTCTGTATAATTCTCATTTTTTTTTGCTCTGCTTACGTCAAGAGTATTTCGTTGGTTTTTCATTCCGTAATTTCGTCTTTTTACGCAATAAAAAATGCCTAGGAGTATCGCTACAACCGCGGCAAACGCCAGGGCAATTCCAACGATTTCAGGTACACTCACTTTCTGCCGTGTTCTTTCCACCTAAAAAAAATTAAATTCAAATAAAATAAGACATTAGGAATTAGAACAAGAAGTTGAGAGTTAAAAGAAGAAATTAGGAATTAATAGAAATAAAAGTTACGTGTATTTATTGCCCAATTAAATACTATTTTCTGTGTTATCTATGGAAAGGAATTTGTTTTATTTCCGGTTTTCACCTGCTCTGCTTCCGGTATAATTGATGTTCCATTCGTTCCGTTTCCACTCGGCGGAATTATGTTGTGTATCGGCCGAGGGGCAGGGGGAACTGAAGTAGGAAAATTAAATTAAAATATACATTGAGAAATGTGTTATTGAATTCTTAAAGGCCATTTAATAAATTAATTCTATCTATCTCTAATTAATCTTATTCAAATGCAATTTAACCTTATTCTAGCCTATTGAAGTTTATTCTAACCTTACTTTATAGTCTTCAAATCCACTCTAACCTTATTTTGAAACACTCAAATCTATTCTAACCTTATTCTAATCTACTCAAATCTATTCTAACCTTAATTTAATCTACTCAAATGTCTTCTAATCTTATTCTAACCTACTCAAACCTATTCTAAACTTACTTGAACCTACATAAATTAATTCTAACCTTACTTTAACCCACACAAATCCATTATAATCTTACTTTAACCTACTCAAACCCACCCAAAACTTTAATTTCCGTTAATTCAATAATTAATTTGACAAATATCATTAAATCCTCCTTAGTCTAACATCCTAATTAATTCACATATCATTTAACATTGCTATTTCAATTATTATTTTGTTTCGCTGTTTAAATTATTGTTTCAATGAGCTGTTTTAACGCTTACCGATGGACCTTTTGGGACATTTGAGATCGGCCGTTGGCGAGGAATCGCCGTCGTGCGGGCAAACGCATTTCGACGTATTATTCTGGAAACTCCGGCAGGCAGCTTCCTCCCCGCAGATTTGCGGCTGGTTCTTGCAGTTCCTAATTTCCGCCACGTAGACTTCCGGTTGTAGCCGGTCCAGCGGAAATGACTGGTCAATTTGATTAGCTAAACCGTCTTAAAGAAAAACAGGAAAAAGGAGATTAACTCATAATTCCGTGAAATATTAAGTGCAGAACGAATGTCAACAATCTTGGATTTCTCATCTGTTTGAATTAATTCGTCAAATTCAGTTTAAAAAACACTAACTAAATTACAATATATTTCGTGAATCTTAATCTAACTAACTAAAAATACACTAACACCAACTCTAACTAACTAACTCACAAATGAATTCATGAAACTTAACATCTTTACAACATCCCTATGCAATATTACTGATCTCCAAGGTGTTTAAATGATAATTAACTAATTCACCAACTTCTCCATGATAGTTTATCAACTCTGACGCAGTTTAAATTTCGGGGAAACTCTGACTTCTCGTGCGTCTTATTGGGTCAGTTGCCGTTGCAGATCGGCGCGTGAGGGGCAGGGGGAGGGGGGGGGGGAGGCAGGGACAAGGGCGGTACGTAGGGTCCGTTCTTATTCCCCACGGGGCGGACACAGTGAAGGCATTGATTTGAAGATGCTCAGCCGTAAGTAACGGGTCAGAACGTTATCTCCGCGGTCAGCGCTCCCCGACAACGAGCCTCGCTATACGCCACCTATTATCGCCCCACATATATTCCCCTCCTCCTCCCCCTCCTCCTCCCCCTCTCCTCTGCCCCTTTAGCCTCGTAGTACCCCTCCCCCCTTCCCCTCCTGCGACTATCGCGCAAGAAGCCCGCACGGAACGGTCAGCGCGTAAATACAGGCAGCGGGGATCGTTTCTTTCTTTTTTCGCTCGGTCCAGGAAAATTAATGCTCAGCGAGGATATCGAGGAACTAGGATTTTTTGGGGGAATTTTGGAAGGATTTTTCGGGGTTTTTCCTTTTTTTAGAGAGGTTTTAAGTGGGTTAGAGTTGGTTTTTTTAAGCGGAGGTTCTCAAGTGGGGGATTTTTTTTGGGGTGGGTCTTTTTAATTTGGGAATTTTGTGTCTGTGGAGGATATTAGTGTTTTGCAAGGAAATTAAGGAACGATGATTTTTTGGGGAATTCTTTTTAAGGAGTTTTTAGACCGGTTAGAGTTGTATTTTTGGACGGAGATTCTTAGTTTGAGAATTTTTTGGGCGGATCTTTTTAATTTGGGAATCTTTTATCTGATTTTTGATCCGATGAAATTAAGGAACAGGGCTTTCACGAATTTTTTCAAAGAATTTCTAAGCAATGCAGGCACTTTTTAGTAAATTTTTACTTGGAAATTTTTAACCATGGCTCACCAAGAAAATTATTATTCGGTAAAGAACTTAAGAAGCAGGGAAATTGACAATTTTTTCAGAGAGTTTTAGAGAACTTTAAGTACTTTTGTATTTTTGTATCTTATTATTTTGGTATTTTGGCGCCGGTTTAATCTACTGCCCGTTGTTGCATTAATCCGGAATGTTGTAAACAAGAGATTAGTTAACCGGCTTCGCTATTATCGGGTTCAAAGTATCAGAATCCATAGATCACGCAATTCCACGATCCACGTGAATCCATTTTCCCGCAATACGTTACGTTTGTATTACCTAAGAATCGCGCTGACCTTTGCCCTTTGCGCTCGTCCTCACAAAAATGTTTAAAACTGTCATCGACAAAAGTTATTAAAAAACTTTGCCGGAAACAGTCAGCGAAGAAGGAAAAAAAGGAAATAAACAGAAAAGGAAGAATTTGAAGGATAAATAAGAAAATTAACGGTTCTTCGTTTACGCAATAAATAATAGAGTTAATTAAGAAATTCAGGAATCAAGGAAATTTGATTAAAAATCTAAAAATAATTGACCGATTTTAGAGAATTAAATTTGAATTCTTCAAAAATTTAGTTCCTCTAATTAATTATTCATTCCTCCGTTTTTTGGTTAAATTTTAAATTAGTTGTTTAAAATATAAAGATTTAATTCCTTTTACGTGTACATTTTTTATTGACTTTTAAATAAAAAAATCTTTCTATTAAATTACCATATTTTATTGTTTAATCCAACGGAAAATTTCGTGTAAAATTTTGTTTAAAATCCCTTTTGTATCGATCTTCATATTTTTCTTTTTCTTCGACTGTCAATGGGGATTTACGAGGGGCTTGGCGCATGTAAATTAATTTTCACCCACAATGCACCACGCAGCGATGATAAACCGGAAATTAGCATAAATATGTCCGACCCGTCCCGGATTTATTAATAATTTATTCAGGATTTTTTTCCCTCGACTCTCGACGAATTATTTTCGGTAAATAAATACGTTTTAATTGATTCGAATTTGTTTCAGGAAATAATAGGAATTCATTTCTTAATTAGAATTTTGGAAATTATCGTTGATTCATTATTGTTTAATTCTTATTCCAAATTAATTTTTATTTAATATTATTTGAATTTTAATTAGATTAATTATTTAAAATACCATTGTAATACTATTATTTAAAACATTTTGCTTAAAATTTATCCTTTAATCACTGATTAATTCTTGTTCAAATTTAGTTTTTACTTAATTTCCTTAAAATCTTAATTCGATTTATTTAAAACATTTTGCTTAAAATTTACCCTTTAATCTCTGATTAATTCTTCTCCCAAATTAGTTTTTACTTAATTTTCTCACAATCTCAACGAGATTTATTATTTAAACGATGACGCACGTGTTTATCAGTTTACCGTTGACTTTTATCAAAATTCCCCGTGACTTTTCGGGACACAAAAACAGAACAGTTGGTCATCCTTTTTCTTTTTTGCTCCTCCTTCGAAACGATACAGATAAGTTTTGTAGATAATCCAGGAATAACTCAATTTCCACGTTGAGTTATCTCGTTTATTTTCCCCCTTTGGAAAATTTCCTTTTTCGCCGGACAAGCGATAATTATCGCAAATTATTGTTAATCGCACGTTAAATGTTTATAATTTCTTAACAAAAAATTAAGAGGGGGCAGTTGGGATTAAATAAATTCATTAAACAGTTAAAAATTATTTAGTTCGATTAAATTGTTAAATGTAGTGAAAATATTATTCTGGATTTAAACTAAAATTCGAATTTCTAATTCATTAATTACACAAAAATTCTAAATTCTAATTCCTTAATTTCCTAATTCCTTAAATCCTCAAATTCCTAAATTCTAATTCTTTAACTACTTTTTTTTTTTAAATTAAATCATTTCAATCCTGTATAAATTCTCAGTGAATTTTTCTTTAATTTCTCTTTTTAGTTTATTCATTTTATTTCCTTTTCGTTGGACAAAATTCCCTTTAATTATTGCTAATGCTTCTCAGTGGGGCTTTAGATATTTTTCGATAAGAAAACTAAGCCGTTGGGCCAGTTGAGATTTAAATGACGGATTACAAGGCCCACAAGGCCCACTCAGCATTTCTCCATTTCTTCTTAACATATTTTATTTTACACAGGGCCTTTAACGTAATTTACTATTACGCAATTCAATTGTTTCATTGTTTCAAGAATCAATCTTTATTTACGGAATTTAACAAATCTTTATTTACACTTTTCTAGAATTCTTGTGAATTTTAAAGTAATTTAAAATCACACAGATTATATTTTTAGTATTATTTTAAGAATTAAATTTGATTTACACAATACTTTTACTTTGAAAAATTAATTCATATATACTGATTAATTATTAATTAATTTCATTTCCTTTAATTCATTAATTCATTTAATCATCGACTTCCTTCTATTTTCTTTTTTTTATTATTTATTACTTCGAATTTCATTTCTCTGCGATTGTCGAATTTTATTCCCGGGAATTTCGCTGAAATTTCTTTGGGCCCCTTGCGAGCCTTATCGAAATACTTTTGGCCCGGGCATTTTTCTCCCTTGATTTTGCCGCTACGTAAATGCATTTCAAGGGATTTTAATGTTACGTTCGCCGCCGGCAATTCCGCGAAACTCCGAGCCATTAACGTAATTACCCGAGGAACAGGGCAGTGTTTATCTGAATACTCGTAAAAAAAAAGAAAGATCATTCTAAGAGATCGACATCGATTTATATTAATTAATTAAAAAAAAGAGGGGAGAAAACGGCGTTAATTGTTCAGATTTATTTGCGATGAACGAAAAGATTTGCTAAGGAATTGAGTAATTGAATTAATTAAACAGAAAATCCGTTTCATTTCACTTTGATTTTAGTGCCTTTTTTTTCTTGTAAATTAAATGTGATTCTCTGCTTCATTCTTTTTTTTTTCTTACCTGTTTTGATTTCTGTTGAGGAAAGATTTCTCCTTCTCTTCGTCCTTTTCCTCTCCATCCTCGATCCTTCCTCGATCATTGCTCGATCATTAATTAATCATTTCTTGATCATTACTTAATCATTACTTGATCATTTCTTGATCATTAATTAATCATTTCTTGATCATTCCTCGATCATTACTTAATTATTCCTCGATTATTCATCGGTTATTCCTGGATCATTCCTCGATCATTACTTAATCATTACTTGATCATTTCTTGATCATTCCTCGATCATTAATTAATCATTTCTTGATCATTACTTAATCATTCCTCGATCATTCATTAATCACTTCTTGATTATTCCTCGATTATTCCTTGATTATTCCTCGATCACCACTTGATCATTACTTGATCATTCCTCGATCATTCATTAATCACTTCTTGATTATTCCTTGATTATTCCTCGATTATTCCTCGATCATTCCTCGATCACTACTTGATAATTACTTGATCATTCCTTAATCACTTCTTGATTATTCCTCGATTATTCCTCGATCATTCCTCGATTATTCCTGAAATTTTCCCTTCCTTTTTTCCCCTTTCTCGTTTTTTTCCTCACCCTTTTTTCTTCGCACCACTCCCTTTGCCCCCCTCCCCGCTGGCAATTCTCAGCCGAGCGATAATTTTCGCATGACTCGAATCACGCACGAACCGTCGACAAGGGAAATTCACAACTGTTTTTCGTCATTTCTTCCTCCTTTTTTTTTTTTTTTTTCACTGCACTTTCACCATTTTTTACCTTTTCTTCTTTCTTTTTTTGCGTCACTATTTTTTCGCGTTCACTTCACTTTTCCGGTTTTCCATTGTCCAATTTTCCGAGGGAAAAGTTGTGGGGAAAATTCGGCCTGAAACAGATTTTTAAATGATTCGTTTTTTTTTTTTTTTTTTGGTAATTTTCGAGGCAAAAATTTGTTGATTCTGATTGAAAAATTCTTATAATGACGATCTTTTTTTTACTGTTTTTTGTAAGGCTAGAATTTTGGTAAAATAATAGGAAATATGTGAACTCATTTTTCAATGGCTCAGAATATTTTAAAATTAGTTTGCTACTTTTCTACAGTTTTTGTAAAATACTTGGAAATAAACTGTTGCAATTTTCACTAATTTAAAATTCTTTAAAAAAGTTCGGTAGACTTTGAGAATTTTTCAAGGAATCTTAAAATCTACGCGGATTTAAATTTTTTCGAAAAATATTGTTAAATGAATTAATTCAATTTTCGTTGCGTTAAAACACTTTGAAATAAACTTTGCAAAATTCTTAATACAATTACAATATTTTAAAAAAGTTTCTCACTGACTTCGTATTTTCACAAAATATTTTCTGCTGAATAATAAAATATTTAATTACCTTAGTAAATATCCAAAACAACTTTGGAAAACTGTTTGATTTTCCAACACTTTGCAATTAATTAAAACAATTTTTCACATCGCCAAGAATAATTTTCGTCGTTTTTAATTAAATTCGAACACTTTTTTTCGGAAAATTTCTAAAGCTCTTCGGAATTTTGTCAAATATTTTGTATTAATATGAAGAGGGTTGCATGGGGTTTGAAATTTTCCACCCTGCTTCAGTCCCAGCTCGTTCGTAACTGAAGAACGAAAACTGAATGCCTGCAGCGAGAACTCGAGTGAGAGAATTTCTCTCTTTTTCTTTCCTTCATTCTCCTTCTCTCTCGCTCTTTCTTATTCTGTCTAATCATTGCCTTCCTTGTTTCAATGTTTTCTATCTCTCTTACTATCTTCATATTGCTTCGATTTTCTTCTTATTTAATCTCAATAATTTGCCTCTATTTCCTTTTTTATTTTTGTCTTTGTCTTCTCATCATTCTCCTTTTTTTCTTATTCTTTCTTATTCTTTCTTATTCCTTCTTATTCTTTCTTATCCTTTCTGATTCTTTCTTATTCTTTCTTATTCTTTCTTATTCTTTCTTATTCTTTCTTATTCTTTCTTACTCCTTCTATTTTTCCTTTATTACTCCTTCTACATTTTCGTAACTTATTCCTATTTTTTTGTCCTTATTCCTTCTATTTTCTTTCTCATTTATTCCTTGATTTCTCTTCTCATATCTTCTCTTTTATTTCGCTTCTTATTTTCCTCTTTAATTCCTTCCCTTAATTTTCTTCTTCTTCCCCTACTTCCTTATCTCCTTACTTCCTTCCTCATTCTTTCGCCTCACTTCTCTCCTTCTTCCTCTTCCTAATTCCTCGACATTCCCTCCCTCCCCCCCGCCTTCTTTACTTCCTTTTCTTCTCCTTATTTAGCGTAGAAAACGTCAAAGCCGATTCATCAGCGTATTCGGCCTACGCTATCGTCCTGTCCGTCCGTTTGTCCGTGGATTTTCTCCCCCCTCTCCCCTTCACCCTGTCCTTCCCACACTCCCCCCCCCCTTCCCCCTCGACAGAAGGGTCGACAGTTGATTCTTTAATCCACGACACGTGCCGGGCAAACAAACAACGCGTTTCTTTATTTTCCACGGGTCATCGGTGTTTTTACAATTTTATTGCAAAAAATATGCGTTGCAAAATTCAGCGAGCAAAAGGACGGAAGAAAATTAATGCACAAGTGACGGTAACATTGATGATCGTTTAATTAAGATAATAATTAAAGTGGTGTGTTAAACGAAAGATTGAAGCCAAAGGAACAGTTTTCTTAATTAATAAGTAATTAGAAAATAATAGAAGAATAATAGTGTAAATGATATAAATAATATAAAAGAATAATAATAAAATAATAGAATACCCTAAATAATAGAAGAAAAAATGTAAACATGTAGTGATAAATTAACATCTTGAATAAAATACGAAAAATTCCTAAAAATTCTAAGACAATCGTCGATAAATCCATTTTGCAATACCTGCATTACCGACCGAAAAATCTGCTAAATTCGGCAAATTTCACTGGAAAAATCTTGCGAAAAATCCAGTTTCGCGATTCCTGCATTATCGACGAAATTTCCCGGTTTATTTTGACCCATGAACAATAGGGAAATCATCGGCGATGGAGGAGAAATCTGTGAGCGGAGATAAGGTGAAAATAACGACGGAATCTCGAGTGTCCTTTAACCCGTGGGTCCCACGCTAATTGCCCAGAGGGCTTATCGGGGCCAAAGGGGGGAGAGGGGAGGGGGGAGTTGATAAAAATCGTGTAAGCCGGCCGATAACCCATGATTTTTGCCCGTTAACGAAAAACCCATGAGTCACATTGGGGACGAAAGGCAATTTTTCCCGGGAAAAATGATTCCTCGTCAGCGGGCAAAGGTCAAAAAATTGTCCCTCAATCGAAGGGAAATGAAATTTGTACCCTGCTTTATTAACGAGTTAATTATTGTTAATAAAGAGAAAACAAGGAATTAATTCAGGAATTAAGAAACAGCGAAGAAATTATCTTTAAATACTTATTGTTAATACTGTCCTTCTTATATTTATTAATTATTAACTCTGTAATTAATAAAATTCATCTCAAATACAAAAGGACATTCTTGCTAATTTTTTCGATAGATCAATCTTTTTAAAATCTTTATTAAATTCATTGTTAATTCCAATGAATTACCTTGCAATTTATTTCCCCCTTTTTTTTTAGAAACAAACCTCGTTCCTCGGTCCCCATTTTTTTTTAATTAACTGGTAAAGTTAATTGCTTGGCTCGGGCATTAATTGCCGCAATTATTAAGCAGTATTTACCAGGGACGATGATTTCCTTTTTGCCCCGGGCCCGAACAACGTTGACTCTTCATCTTTCAATCGCGATAACCAATACATTTACGCGTAATAATTTCACACACACATACACACAAACATGCATAAATGTGTGTGTAGAATTTTATTTCAGTGTTCACGTTTAACAAAAAAAGGAAAGACAATCAAATTTCACTTAAAGAAAACTAAACCAACAATTCCAAAAATTATTCTACGCGATTCGTATTCTAAATTTATTAAGAAAAAGGAAAAAAAAAGGAACAATGGAGAGTTCCCTTGCGTAATTTCGTGGGTGGAATTCTTGTTTCTCGCCGAAATTCCTCTGTCATTTTTGTTTAAAACGTTTTTCCGGGTGGAAGGGGAAGGGAAGGGGGGGAACGTTAATAGTTTCCGAAGAGGCCGCGTAAGTGTTGTATATTTACATTGGCGTTAAAGCTTCGCACCTGGACGCAAGAATAGCGCCGGCTCTTATTTCCACGAAGTGTTTTGCCCCTCTTCCACCCCCCCCCCCCTGCACCCCCGCCTCTTAGTTCACCGGTAAACGTTTTGACAAAAAGGATTTAAGACAGACTTTTTAAGAATTTTTTTTTCAACGAAGGAACGCAATTTTTAGAGGAATTTTGCCTGATTTTTTGGGGATTTTTAATATTAATTCAAGACAAGTTTTCTTGATATTTCATAAAGTTTTGAGTTTGAGTTTTTGAATTCCTTTTTCACTGGTTTCTTAATTTCTAAGGCTGAGGACCTGAAAGGGATATGTTTTGCTCCACTTAGTACGAAATTTCTATTAATGGCCGTTCGCCGACAAAAAAACAGAGAGAGAAACAGTTGGTAGACTATCAGGTTTTACATTCGGGGGAAAAAGGAAAACAAGGGAAAAAAAGAGGAAAAAAGGTCAAAAGAAGTGAATGAAAAGAAAAATAAAATTCCACTGATTTTTATATTTTATACATCATATTTTATACATCATGAAGAAATAGAAACAGAAAAATAAAATGAAAATGAATTGTCTAAGAATTCCTCTGAAAAATTCAATAAATTCCTTAATTCCTTCGGAATAATTTTCTTAGTTTCACCAGTTGTCCCCGTTGACTTTGCGCGAACAGGCGGGTGTTTGGAGGGGATTTGAGGGGGGGTTGAAGGGGGTAAACGGTCGACAGGGTGTGCGCCCAGATGGTGATTGCGAGGGCGGTGGTCTGAGATAATAAAGACGGCAAAACGGTACGTGAAAGCCGAGACGTATGTTTGTATTTCCATGCAACTGGATCCAGGAATGACGAGCCACGAATGTCCCGGAGGAGAGGGGACGGGAGGGGAAATCAACAGGGAAATAATCCGCTGGGCTATCAAAAAAAAATCGACAATTAAAACTCAAGAGGTTTTACAAGAGCAAAATAAAAGGATTCAAGCAATTCTCAAATGAATTTCTTGAGAATTACTAAAGCATCTACAAAAGAATATAAATTATTTTTTCAGAAAAATTATCTGTATTAGAATTGAAATTGGCATTTTAAATGAATTATTTTATTATTGGTCCGTTAGTTTACGATTAAATTCAATGTTTCAGACTTAGGCGATGGAATTGAATTATTAAAGTGCAAACTGCGACGAAATAATTCATGAAACATACTTTTTCTAAGTTATTGCAATATCCTGATTTGATGGAATTAAAAATTCATATGCCTTGTGCAAGTTTACAAGGGAAATTGCATGTAGAGATGGTAATCTATTAAAATCACGCAAAGCTGTTAAAACGTCGATCGACCCCCTTAGATTAGAATTCTCATAGAAAGTCAAAACGCGTGATAAAAACATTAAGTCTTCGCGTCTCGTCGAGGACAAGTGGGTTTTTAGCTTCCGGGAAAAATGAAGTACGATTACTTTCCTTCGTGTTCTTATTTAAGCAGCAGTTTGAAGGAAAGGTCCAAGGAATGTTTTCTCGAAAGCAACGTCCATGGGGTGAGGTACTTTGCGGACCCAACTAGGCCCAAATGGGAGAGGTAAAAGGATAATTATAAACCGTAACGAAGCAAAATTTCGAAAAAATTCAACAGAAAGTAATGGTTTATGACGATAGTTGTGATAAATTTTACAGAAACAGTGGTAATGGAGATTATTAAATAGAGAAAGAGAAATAAAAATGCATTCACTTTTCTAGAAATGGTTATCAGTTATTTTATTGAGAGGTGTTTCATTTTTGAGTGCGTTAGAGTGGGTTTGAGTAGGTTAAAGTAAGGTTAGAATGGATATATGTTTTTTAAATTAAGGTTAAAACAAGTTTATGAAAGATTACAATTAATCAAAACGAGTTTGAATTTTCTTGGACGTGCCAAGAGTAATTTTCTCATTAAAAAATTTATTTAAACTACTTTTAGTAACCTTCAATTACTTTCTTATCGTAACCCTTTTTTTTAGAATTGTATGGTTAACTTTAACCGCGGTATCGACATTTACCGCTGTCGGAATAATTATTTTATGCTGGGCTCGTTATAATCAGGACCCAACTCTGACCGGGATTGAAATTGACACGAATCTCATCCTCGTCGATTTTCCGCAAATTCAGCTTTGCTACAATTCAAAACATTTGAATTTTTCCACATTGAACAAGGTAAATCCTCAGAAATCCACAATCCGTTCCTTAATCCACTCTAACCAACTCTAACCAACTTTAATTACGAATTTCCTCATTACAATGTAATTTAATTTCCTACAGGAACAGATATGGGTTTTGACTCAATTATACGATTGGCGTTGGGGAGAATCGATTGAACTTCCACCGATGCAATCTAAAAAGACGACAACTTTCACACGAATTATGTTAAGACGCGGGCCCAATTGCAGTGCCGTGTTGCAAGATTGTTTCTTCAGGTATTAACGAGCAAAAATTAACAGCAACATCCATGTACTGAGCCGTTTTTTTCCTTTTTTAGGGGCGTCGAAAAACCCTGCGGAGAATTCGTACAAAAAGTTGTCACACCAGCTGGCGTTTGTTGTAGATTTCCTTCCGATGTCATCACTATCAACGATTTCCCATGGGCATTCGAATTTACCCCGACAGTTTACCCCGTCAGGTAAAAGCACCATTTTAAAATTTTACAATACTCATAAAAGCTAGGTTTACTTTGAAAATATACATATATAATTCCTTGATAAAAAGAAAATGTGCGTATCTAAGCGTTAGAGTTGGTTAGAGTTGGTTAGAGTGGGTTAGAACTGTCTTGTCTTAACTTTTCCAATTGCGGTTAGACTTAAACCTATTCCTGTGTGGTAGATTATACCTGCTGGACAAATTTGACAGCGGTCCCATGAGACTGGAAAGACCCGTTGAGGAATTAATGGGTCCAACATCGATTGCTTTCGGAGCACAAATTACGAATCCTTCGAACGACCTGAAATATTTAACAAAATCTCAGAGGGAATGTCATTATCATTATGAGTCTTCGAGTTTCAACGACTGCCAGTTGGACTGCATGGCGAAATATCTTGTCGCCAAGTGCAACTGTCTTCCATGGTTTTTCAATCGAACGGATCGTAAGGAATGTCAGATAGTTGATTATCCTTGCTTAAACATCCAAGAACTGGATTTAACGACCTGCAGGTGCTCGATTTCCTGTCAGAGCACGACTTACATGGTGAAAAAAATTGAGGCTCAAGAAGAAGGCAAATCCTGCATTGTCGAAATGCCGATCTGGCCAAAAGGATTGTATCAGAGGGGAGTTAGGTTCGGATTTTTGGACGTTTTAGTTTCCTCAGGCGGAATTGCTAGTTTATTCATCGGATACTCGGTCCTTACGACCGTTGAACTTGGATATTATTTAAGCCTCAGGGCATATTGCGGGGCAGTTCTCGATTCCACGCATAGCAAAGTTAATATTATAAGGGTTCGAGTCCCGGGGGTGAAACCGCCTCGTAAAATTGTTGTCCAACCTGTCTACGAATATATCGACTAATGCAAACTTAAACAATTTTAATAATCGATACAAGCTTCATTCCTTTAAACGTTTTTGAAACTTTATAAGTGTTTACCCGATGAGAAATGGTTTAATTTGAAGTTAATAGTGGCGCCATCCTGTCGATAAATTCGGTACTAAAACTGTCGGTCAAATAGGTCCCCGAAAATTTGTGAATTTAAAATAAAAAGAAACTATTAAAAATTATTTCAAATAGAAGTCCTTAACTTCTATTGACAATTATTTGCAACAATCTGCCGTTTTTATAAAATTTTTCGCTAAGATAGTCGGCAACATTTTTTCAAGGTTAGGAAATATTTTCCCAATTTTAAACAAGATAATTATTCTATCTTCTTTAATTTGTTCTTGGTTTTGATCTTAGCTTTTTTCAGTTATGCAACTTATGCAACACTGTCATACGATTACGTTTTAATGCTCATTCGTGGCACGAATGCAAATTACACAGAACGGCAAGAAAAATGCATAAAGTAGTGGCTAGTTCTATGAATGAAATTAATGATAGGTTATAAGGGGGTATCAAAAGACGTAAGGGGGGAACATATGTTCCGCCATATTGATGAGAGAAATTTTGAGCGCGATATTGCGCGTTAATATAAACATTGTAAATTCTAAATATAAAAATAATTGTATTTTGACGTAGTAAACCTCAAAATACTTCGAATTAATCTCATTTTGTTACAGAAATAGTCGAAATGTCTAAAAATAACCACAACACGAAATGATTCTAATTACTTTAAAATAATTTCATATAGAAAAATGTACATACTCTATGTAATCTACGTATACTTAATTTACTAATGTACTTAAGTTTAATTTACCAATTATTTACAGAGATATTTGTAAGTTTTTTGCAATTGTGTCAACGCAAAGAAAACGTTGTTCGCCGCCATATTGATGAGATCAATTTCAATTATTTACGTTCTTCTGAAATTTGCAAAAGATTCACAACCGGAAGTGCAGGTGGTGCCTCAGAGCGGAAATGCCGAGGTCCTTTTGAAACTTAATTTTTACATGCTTTAATCATTGCTTTAATCATTGAATTACTCAGAATTGCACAACTTTATGCAATGAATAGGAATTGAAATTGCTTGTATTTGTCTAGCAGACATTTTTGTATTTCAATTTTCATGTGTAGTACAATTTTACACAGAAAACTTTAATAACTTTATAAATAACAAGATCAAAATGTTTATTTACTGTTTTACTTCATTTTAATTCGTAGACTACAGCAAAAATCTAAGTTCTGTTTTTGTCCAGATTTGCAGACATTTTCGCATTTTCATTTCCACATTAAACACTGTCTAAAATGTGTTAGAGTTATGAATATTAAGGATTTAATTACTCGTTTCTTTCACTTTCATCAAATGAAAAACCCTTTCATGAAAAACCCTTCAAATCCCTGCGTGAATTTCTATTATTCGCGTTTGTCCAGCGCAGTTAGTTCCTAAAACTTCCGTTGGGCGTCACTGTTGCGTTGGACCCGGAAGTTAGCCGGTTTGCGAACACCTCTGTGTCGTCGGATTCTCGTCGTTCATTTCCGAACGGTCTAGACGGTACGTTCGTGCTGGAAAACGTGACCGCTGCCGAGAGCAGTGCGTAAAGCGAGAGATCCGTGTGTGCGTGTGCGCGCTGTACCGAATTTCCCGAGTTTTTCCTCCGTACAGTAAGACGAAAACAAAAAGGGGCCACACACGAGAGAGCGAAAGAGAGAGAGAGCGAGAGTGAGAGAGGAGAGTAAGATCGGGTGAACCGAACGAAGGGGAAGAAAACGGGCAAAGATTCCGACTTGCTTGCGTCCCAGGCTCCCCCCGCGCGTCCCTCGTTTCCGTATGCACGCGGCTGCATATATCTCTGCGTGAACCGGGGATAACGTACCGCCGGGCGTAATGCTCCTGTCTATATAAAAAGAAAGGGAAAACAACGAGGGACCGTTTCCGACAGCGGCCAACAGAGAGAGAAAGAGAGAGAGGATTCAACGCCGGCCAGACGGAGAAGGACAGAGACGGAGACAGATAAAGAGAGAGAGAGAGATAGAGTGGGAGGCTCGTGTACGAGGATTTAGCAGCGATTATTACACCCCCCGACCTCCACCCCCCCGGTACTCGCCGAAAATGGCGTCCGAAACGCAAAACAAGAACAACCGACTCATGGTTTTTAAGAACAAAGGCAAGGACCAGGAGGTGAGTTTTTTCGTCCTCGTTGTCGCTCGCTCGCTTGCCCTTCCCCCCACTCCGCACCCCTCACGTCTCCACGGAGCCATTCCTGCCCCCCCTCCACTCCCCTCCCTTCCCCACCTTCCCGGTACTTGGCGAACGAGACGTGTGAATTTTCCGCGTGGTCCCGATACTTGGGATTTTTCCACCAATGGCAACGTTTTTCTCCCCCTACGTGCAAAGGAATTTCGAGGAACGTGGAAAATTTCACGTTTCCTCTGTCGATTCAGCAGTTTTTGTTGTTATTTTACCCCCATGAGGTGCTTGGGAGCACTGTGAGTCTTGTCGCAAAGGTATTTTCCAAGATGCAAATGATTGGTACACTTTCAGGAGATGCGGAGGAGAAGGAACGAAGTTACCGTAGAATTACGCAAGAACAAAAGGGAAGAGACGCTACAGAAGAGGAGAAATGTGCCTATCACAGACTCAACGGGTAAGTCATTAGTTGTTCAATGTTGCTCCGTTGGTAAAACAATGGTTTCTTTATCGGTTTGTTCCACAGATGAGGATGACATGGACAAGCAGTTGTCCGAGACTAGTCTGAAGGAATTGGTGATGAAAGCGGAAAGTTCAGACCCTGCAATCCAGTTGCAAGCGGTGCAACAGGCAAGGAGATTGTTATCGTCAGATCGTCATCCACCTATTAATCCTTTAATCGAAAGCGGGATATTACCAATCTTAGTACGTTGTCTTGAACCTTGTAATAGGTACGTAATTTTCCTTTATTTCATAATTCAGGACCTGTTATTGAGAAGGGTGACAGTTATTAAACGAGCAGAACCAAAAAATTAATGTACCTAAGACCTTTAAATCGCCAAATTTTCGAACTTTCATCAGTTTCTGTTGTTTGTCCTTTATGGCTTACATTCTTATTATGAGCAGAATGGATAATTTTCTGAATGTCTACGATTTTCAGCCCATCTTTACAATTTGAAGCAGCTTGGGCTTTGACGAACATTGCTAGTGGAACGTCAGCACAGACACAAGCGGTAGTTGCAGCTGGTGCAGTTCCGCTTTTCCTACACCTGCTTCTTTCCAGTCAACAAAACGTCTGTGAACAGGCTGTGTGGGCCTTAGGTAAATTACGAACTAAACAATCACAACGTCCATTGATCCGAGAATCAAATCTTCCCTGCTCCAATCACGATACAATGATGCTTTCTTAAGTTCTTGCAAGATGATTTCATTAACTTTAGCTTTATTCTTGTTTCAGGAAATATTATTGGCGATGGTCCGGCGCCTAGAGATTACGTTATCAATCTCGGTGTGGTCCAGCCGTTGTTACAGTTCATTAAGCCGGACATACCTATTTCCTTCCTCCGTAACGTAACGTGGGTCATCGTGAATCTGTGTAGGAATAAAGACCCACCGCCGCCTGTTCAGACGATAAAAGACATCTTACCAGCGTTGAACATGCTAATACACCACACGGACGTAAACGTAAGTCGATTAAACGTAATTAGAGCTTCCTAGAATAGGTTTGAGTTGGTTTGGAGAAGTATCGAGCAAGGAAGGAAAAGTTGGAGTGGGTTTTGAGTTAGTTAAAACGGATTACAATGATTTAAAGCAAATCACGATGATTTAGAAACATTTAGAATGATCGAGAATACTCTAGAATGAGTTAGAGTAGGTTAGGATTGATTTGTGACACATGTTAAAGTACACAAGATTAGGTTAGACTAGATCAGAATAGATTAGACAAAATTGAAATCAATTATAATGAATTACAAAAGGTTAGAGTCAATAAAAATTGATTACAGTAATTTTACAACATAAATTAAAGGTAATTTATGTTGCTTAGATAGGATTAGAATAGTTTAGGTGAGGTTAAAATCCGTGGAAATAGGTTAGGTTAAGTTTATTTTATAGGTTAGATTTGATTAGAATGAGTTACACTGTATTACAATGAGTCACAGTAAGTTTACATTATAAGTTAGACTTGATTAGTATGAGTTACATATAGTCAACCTAGATTAGTAAAAACTTGAGTTAATTAGAATAGATTAAACTACGTCAGAATAGGTTAGAATAGATTAGAAAATTAGATTAGATTAGAAACAGGGAAGTTTCTAGAACATGTGAAAAAATAATTCAAATCAGTATAAACAGTACAAAGTTCAATACAGTTTGTTAAATTCCTTCAGAAACCCCTAAATTTTCATTTTAAGCCAAACTTTTAGACAGAGTTGAGGTTTCCTGGAAGTTTCTTAATTTCATTGGATTATTCATTCCTTTTTTTAGATCCTCGTCGACACCGTGTGGGCGGTGAGTTACCTGACCGATGGTGGAAACGATCAGATCCAAATGGTGATAGACAGCGGGGTGGTACCGCGATTAATTCCGCTTCTTTCGCACAAAGAGGTCAAAGTTCAAACGGCGGCATTGAGGGCGGTGGGGAATATCGTGACAGGAACGGACGAGCAAACGCAGACGGTCCTCAACTGCAACGCTCTCTCGCATTTCCCAAATTTACTGAACCACCCGAAGGAGAAGATCTGCAAGGAAGCCGTCTGGTTCCTCTCGAATATCACCGCTGGCAATCAGATGCAGGTCCAGGCAGTCATCGATGCTGGCCTCTTACCGTTAATCATTCGTAATTTGACAAAGGTAAAACGGAAATCCATGATGTTAAAGAGAAAACAAGAAAAATAAGAATATTAAGGGAGCTACATAAGATAAGATTGATAAAAACGAAATAGAAAATCAACATAAGACAGAGTACAAAATAACAGTAAGACAATATAATTTCTACTAGATAATTAGTTCATATCAACGTAAAAGTAATTAAATTCCTTATTATGGAACTGAATTTCTGATATTAGGTACCAAATACAGTTCCTTTCTGTGTAATTCTGTGTTTGTAATTTTGGTTTAACCGTTATTTCGTTTGCAGGGAGAGTTCCAAACGCAGAAGGAAGCTGCCTGGGCGATTAGCAATCTGACGATAAGTGGAAACAAGGAACAGGTGGCACAGCTTATAAGGGAAGGCGTTATACCTCCGTTCTGCGATCTTCTCGTCTGTAAAGACGCGCAGGTCATCCAAGTCGTCCTCGACGGAATACACAACATGTTGAAGTTTGCTGGATCGAATGTCGAACAGCTGGCAAACATGATAGAAGAATGTTCAGGTAAAGAAAGGAATTTAAGGAATTTAAGGACTTCAAAAATTTTAAAATGCAAAACTCAAAAGGAATGCATAAATCTTTGAATTTAAGGAATAAACAGTCCAAAGAAACTAATATTATTCTTTTTCTATCTTTTCCTAGGTTTGGACAAGATCGAGCAGCTGCAGAACCACGAGAACGTAGAAGTTTACAAATTAGCTTATGATATTATTGAGCAATACTTTTCGGAAGAGGTGAGCATCAAAGGAATCTTAAAATCATCCATAATTAACAGATAATAGTACCTTCTATAGTGATAAAGATAAATTCATTTTAAAACAGTAATTTAAACAGTAATTTAAAAAGTAATTTAGACAGCAATTTAAATAGTAATTTAGACAGTAATTTAAACTTATTTTTAACGGTACGTTTAATGGTATTTTTGAGGTTTTTTTGACTGTATTATTGATGGTATTATTGATGGTATTATTGATGGTATTATTGATGGTATTTTAATGATATTTTTAATGATATTTTTAATGATATTTTTTAATGGTACTTTTGACCGTATTTTTGATATCCTTTTTTCCAGACTGAAGACGCAAACCTGGCGCCGCAAGTCGGGGACGGTGCATTCGAATTCGACCACACGGTGAACAGCCCGAACGACCCGTTCAAGTTCTGAGAGGGCGACGGCGTTGATTTCTCGTCCGATCGTGCCGTCCCCATCGACGAGCTCCGTCGCGGAGTCATTCTGCTTTCCCTCCCGGCGATTCTCCGCTTCCGGTTTTGCTCCGGCCCGGGGCGGGGGGAAGGACGGGGGGGAAAGGCAAAAAAAAACAAAGCGGGCAAGCCAGAGCAAGCGAAGAAACACAGAGGGACGAACCGAGGGAAATGAAATTGTTGAGGCAGGAGAAACTAAGGCGATGGGTTCTTTTTGTTCTTTTCTTCCGAACCTACGAGCAACGAGCGCGCCGACGTTGTACATTTTTGTACACCAATTAAATTATTTCTTAGCGAATCGATCGTTTGCTCTCTCTCAATCGTCACGCGGGAGAGGAAAAAGAGACACCAGTGCGTTTACCCTCGTTTTACACACACACACACACACAGGACACATATACACATATATATGTACGGCCCGTCGCGAATTTCCTTCCCCGGAAGGAATCGTCTGCGCGACGGGAAGAAGCAGGGACCGAGGGGAAAGTTAACTCGAAGAAAGTGAGAAATTACGAAAATTACGGGCAATCCCTGACCGCGCTGCTCCCCTTAAAAAAAAAGCTCTTTTCAACTCAGGACACGAGACACGCTTGGTTGACGATGTTACATTTATAAAGGCAGTTCGTGTATATTTTAGGCATGTTAAATTTATAACGAATATTGATTACTGAATAAACTGAGTCGATGGACCGCACAGAAATACGATCACAGTGACGAACGCGCCGCTTGCTGACGTTCTTGTCGCAGGTAAACGAAATTTCGTTAAATACGGTGAATCGTGCCCGTAAGAGATTTTTCCGTTTGTAAAGAAAGCGAGAGGACACAACTGCTGACCGTTTTAGGCGTTATACTTTTAGGATTATGTACCGATCAATTCCCCCCCTATCCTCATCCCTTTTTCCCCTAACCCCCCCCCCTCCCCCGACCGAACTCTGCGAATTTTCTTTTGTACGCAACAAATGTAAAGACTTTTGAATATCGATGCATTCGAACTTAGATGCTAGAGACTTTTATTGCATACACCGCTAAACGTTTCTCATTGGTCCGGGGTGTACTCGATCGTTGGGTCGCGGAAATTGTGCAGGTCCTCGACCATCAAGTCCTCGGAGATTGCATCGTCCTCGGCCCCGGGTAAGTACGTCGGGAAGTACGGGGCAGTTTTCAATTTTCTAAGAGGGAGAATCGTGTCGTAAATGTGACAGAAGGTGCCGATTTCCCCGGGAATGTTGTGCCCAAGGGTCCAGATTACGTTGTATTTTGTGTTCACACGCAGGATCTGCAAAGTAATTTAATAAGAATCTTTGATTTAGTACAGAAAAACACCGAAAAGAGATGTAAAAATTATAGAAAAAAGGAAGAAAAAATGCTGAGAACTTGAGAAAGGAAGATTTGAAGGTTTAGAAAAGATAGAACGTTCCAATGATTTTAAATTAATAGAAATTTGACAGAAACTTTGGAGAGAATAGAAAATTCCAGAAAGGGAAGAACTAAGAATTCAGCATTCCAGGAAAAGTATTTAAAAACTTTTGAAGAAACTTACACGAATGCCTCGGAAAATGCGGTACCTGTTCCCCATGTGTCCGGGAAGTTTTGTACCAGGCATTACCCTCGCTTTCGATCCCCCGGAACCGATATTTCCCGGTCGTCTGTGAGTTTTCGTAACACCATGACTGGCGGGCATTCCCTTGAATCCCCACCTCTTCATCACACCCTGAAATCCACGGTCTATCCTGAAAATTCCAGCAAAAAAAGAATTATCTCAATTCCTTAAGCATTTCTTTCATATTTCAATATTTCTATACAATTGACAGTGTCATTCTGTTTACAGTATTTATAGTATTCATTATGTTTCTGACTACTTATAATTTCTTACGTTTTTGCTCGGATATCCACGACTTCGCCGGGCTTAAAATGAGCGGCGAACAAAGGTGTTCCTGGCTGTAACGCAGCATCTGGCGAAATTACAAACCTCGACAAAACTCGTTTAGGCATCACACCTGAGTCTTGAAACATGCCGCAATATTCCTTCGTGAACTGCAGACAAGTTTTAAATGAATTCATGAATTAAATGTTAAGACAATTTATGATTTAATTTATTATTTAATTCATTATCTACCAATTGAGGGTCCATACTGTCTGCTCCTACGACAAGACAACCTAATCTTCTTTTAACATTAACATGTTTTGAACCCTTTACAGGGTGGAATTCGTCCGGTGGGATATACTTTATAACATGATTATCCAGGATCTGAGAAACAGGAGAAATCTTTATTAAATCTCTCTTTAGTTGTCTTTAAGGTTAGAAATAGAATTTCCTTTTACCTGTAATAATGTACTGGTAACTCTTTTGCCATTTTTCAGCCACATGGGGTAAACTCCAATCTTTTTGGCGATCAAACCAGTACGTCTGCTTGCTGGTGTCCATTCTGCGGAAGGTTCTATCGCAGAGACTTTTAAAGGACTGTCAAAACTGTTTTCGTACCTAGCTTTTACAACTTCTTGAATAAATTCCTTGTTGTCTGCAGTAAGGTGTTCATCGTAACGCTGTAAAATGGACAATGGATCAATGTCATGACTGATTTTGATAATTTTACAATTTTTTACATACGACACGACTTGTTTTAGGCAGCCACTCAGGGTGTCGTTTTCTCGGTGCTGGGTTTGGATTATGAGTTTTTGAACGACATCGATTTGGTACTGATGTAATGGCAATACTGAAAAGAAATAAATACGATGAATTATAAATAAAAAACACGTGAATTATTCATTCATTTTAAACACAGCTAATTGTTCAGTATTGACTTCACTTTGAATTAGCAAACAAACATAACACTGGCAGAATGTGAGGTTAGGAAATCCATAAAAGTTGGGTTAGGAATTTTCATTAGTGTAAGAAATTCGTACCTCTGTTTTATAGGATTTCGAAAAAGTTGTAAATTGGCGAAAGACTTGATAAGCGTGGCCATTTCGTCTTTTTTATCAACAATCGTCGATTATTTACAGTAATTCCTTAAAGCGGTGTGAAAGTACAGAACTAACCTAAAAAATACATTTAACCGTAAATCATGAACCCTGTAAAATAATTTTCGGCGAAGTAAAATTGTAAATATTTCCCGTTTGAAAGTAAAAGAAACAATGATTGACATAGACTAATTAATGAATTACTTTACGATTATATCAAAGTTGTTATCATTTTTCTCGTCTGTCGTGTTTCTGTTTTACGCGCACGTTGCACACACACAAATTTAATTCTGTAGCGCGCGAAAGTGAGTCTTAATTTGAAATTGTTCAGATTCTTTGACAGATTCGCGTGGTAAATTTGTCGAAAAATGAAGTAAATATTTTAACTGCGATAAGGTTATATTTTTAGTTTCTATGTCGTAACAAAACGATTATTTAAGGATTTTCTAACATAATTTTATATATTTCTGGAATTCTTTTAGTACATTAAAAAAAACGATTATTAAAAATTACTAAGTCTACCATGAACCACAATTGATTTTTAAACTGTAGAAATATTTTACTGTTTCAGGAAGATATTTAAAAAACTGTCAAGAGTGAAATGTGTGGCAAATGTCTTACGATACATTCATTTACTTTAGCTTACTCTAACACTACCCTAAATTTACTGTAAAATATTCTAATCTACTTTAATCTAATTCTAATCTACTTTGACGTTATTCTAGTGTACTCTTTTTTGACCTACTTGGTCTCTAATTGATTCTATTAATAATTGGAATACATTGTCCAGCTACGAAAGCATCCATAACTGTGAATTCACATTCAAATTGCATTAAACTCTGGACACATCGTGTAGATCTTCAACAATTCTTGCGAAGCTTGAAGAGTAACAGCCCAATCGTTATCCCCTCTAACTATAATAGGTGTTTATTTTTCAGCTGCAGAGACAGCCGGAAGTGTCGCTCCGGACGTCGAAGACCGGACAGGTGCACAAGGACCGGTACAAGGGGGAGAGGGGTGAGGCGTCATAGAGGGTCGTAGAGGGTTGTAGAGGGTTGTAGAGGGTTGTTGGGGGTGGCGGTGGATAGAGAGACCGATAGAACATCCGATGGCTTTGGACCTCTTGACGCGTGTGCATCGATGTCCAGCCAGTCCCCAGGGAAATCCACTTCATGATGGGAATCCCATTATTTCCCGAGCGATATAAAAGTAGGTAGTCCAGGCCGGTCTCCGCTGTCCAGTCGGGGCTATTTCGCCGGCGATCTCTCGACGTTTCATCCCCCTCCTCCCCCGGCCCCTTCGCCCTTCTACGTCGTGGAGCATCGACATTGTCTATCCCGGCCGTTCAATCCACTCGACCCCGATCGTTTTTACTTTAGATTAATACCGTGTCGCCCGGGAGATTTCGCTACGGACACTGATACCCGCTGATGGACGAGTCTCACGACAGGAACGATAAGTTTTATTCAATTTACGTCTTTAGGGGCTTCAGCCTCGGCCGAATCTATCAAAATCTTCAACGGACGAAGGACAACAGTCCTCAGGAACCAGTAGAGTTCTTAACGGATCTGTTTGGGGCAAAGAGTGACTGCAGATTGTATTAATATCATCGATCAAGGTCATCAGGGTCGTTAGAAAGTGAAGATTTTAGTGCTGGGAAATTAATAGATTTTATTAGAATAGTTAGCAGTAGTTTTCAAGATTTTTTCTGTGAAAGTCGTGTTATTTTAAGGATTTTAACTCATTTGAAACAAATTAAACTTACTCAAACCTACTCTGATCTATTCTCTAATCTGTTTTAGATCACTCAAACCTACTCAAGCTTACTGAAAATTACAATAACCTACTCTAACATATTCTAAACGAAACTAACCTGCTCTAACCGCACTCTAACCTCACTTTAATGCACTGCGACCTCTACCACTTAACTCTAACCCACTCTAACCCCTCAACTAACTTACTTTCTCCTTAAAAACCGACATCTCCGAGGCAGGATTTCCTTTAAAACTCCTAGAAAATGTAATATATCATTCCCGCAAGTCCTTATTCGTTTTTCAGCATTTCCTAGGGTCCGTTCCTTTGTAGTCCTTGGATGCACTCGGCGTGGAATTACTGCCGGCCGATAATCGTTCCTGCGATGTGTGTCGTCGCGCGAGTAAATCGAGAAAACCGTCGGTGAGGGGAAGGTGTGGAGGGGGGAAGGTCCATCGGTTCAGGAGGCTAGTGGAGGACAGCACGGGGGGGGGGAGGGGGGAGGACAGACGTAGCCCGCGGGGTGTGTAGTATCGCGAAGTGACGTCCAATATCGATTGAAGCGCATGGCGTCGCCGGCCAGTAGAAGAAAAAGGCGGAGTTTTCCGCGCCAGGAGCCCGGCTTGATAAAGGATTCCATCCTCGAAGGCGCGGGGGCCGCTATAAAATAAATATGTGAGCCGCGGCCGGGGCGGAATTCTCCCCCTCCCCTCTCGCCCCTCAACCGGCGGCCCCTTTTTCTTCTCGCGAAAGAGTGGAAAGGGGGGGAGGGGGAGGGACCGGACAGCTGGACTGCTCCGTGTGTTGCTGGGTAATTGATTTCTTTGATACTGCCCGCACGAAAGGAACATTGTAGATGCCTGCGTAGGGATGGTTTTCCACTCTCCCCCCTCCCCCCCTTTTCCCCACTTACCCGTCTTCCTTTCTCGCTCTTCCCTTCAGATCCCCCGGCTACTTTTTTTTAACTGTCTTGTCTCGTTGTTCGCCTCCTACCCTTCGTATCCAACGATATACACTCATCGGTCGAGCATTTTTCTCCAAGGGGTGGAAACTAACCCCCCTCCCTCCTCCTCTTCCCAACTCGTTTCCTTTCTCGCTCCTGTTCTTTCTTTTAACTGCCTTTAACGCTATTTTCCCCTTTGTCTTCCTTCTTTTTCCGTCCATCGGTATACAGTCATACGTCTTCCATTTGTCTCGTTCAGGGGGGTGAAAACCATCCCTCCCAGGGCTCCAACATTTCTTTAACTGTATCTTCCTTGTCCTCGTCCTTTGTTTCTCCTCAGCCTTTTGTGCCTTATTTTTTCAGCTCTGCTTCATTCAGTTATTGTCATTTCATTGTTTACCATTTTTTATCTACTCCTTACATCCCACTTTTTCCTTCTTCTACCTTTCTTTTCGTCTCTTCTTCCCTTCCTTTGCCCCTTTTTTCGTCTGCCACCCCCTTCCCGTCCCTCATATTCCCTCTCATCACACGTTCCACGTCTTCAATCCTCTCATTCCCGTGTCCACGTTTGTCCACCTTTTTTTGCGCACTCTGAGTTGTGTGTGTATGTATGCGGGGGAGAGAGGGAGGGCAAATGGAGTTCCCAGCGAGGGAATTTCCCTGGAAAAAGTTGCCGAGAGGCCGAGGGGGAAGGAGAAGGAAGTCGGTTATAGTGGGTTAGAGTAGGGAAGGAGAAGGAAAGGAAACTGGGAGGATCTACCACCTTTGCGATCAATGGATATCCTCTGCCCCGGAAAACTAACCCCCCTTCCCCCCTTTCCTCTCGTCCACCCCCATTTCACCCCGCGGAGGATGACCAATAACAAATACGGCAGACTACCCCCCCTCCACATCCCCTCGGTTCCTACGTCTGTAATGGAGTTTTTACCGATAAAAAAATTCACTCAGTTTTCTCCTTTTTCCACGGTCCTGCCGTTTTCGATCCACCCCCCTTCTCCCTCTCCCCCCTGTCCTCCTGCGACACCTCGGGGCTCTTTTTACCCTCGGAACGAAGGTCCGACGATTCTGTCCACTTTCCATAAATCGCGGAACGAAGTACAGGAAATCATCCCTCGCCCCTCCCTGGAGAATTTTGGGGGTTGTTTGCCGAATTATTCGGTCGGACATCTCGCGAATTTTGTCGCTAAATTCCGACGAACGAAGTACGTGGAATCACCGTTTTTGAGTATTCAGGTATCTCAGGATTTCTTCATGAATTGTTTGATGAAAATTTCAAATCCGCAGACAATTTTGTTCACAGACAATGTTTTCCTTTTCCTCGCGAAAAGCCTTACGTCGTGCTCCCTTTTTTTCTCGACACTCTGACATCTTTTCGTGTGAAGGGAAGGGGTGGGAGAAGGGGGAGGGAGGATTGAAAATCGCGGGAAACGGTTTCGAGGTTGCGGCCGGTTATGCAAAGTGAAAGGTGGACTTTGGAGACGAGCAGGCAGTTTGCGGTCGTCGAGGGATGGAAACCCAAGGGAAGGGGGTTGGTGGTGGCTGAGGACCGGGACAGGCGAAGAGGAAGAGGGGGAAGGGTATCCCGTACCCCCGCTGACGGCGTGTATCGATTGTTCGCCGATATAATGCCGGCCACGCGTTCTATACTCTGCGCGGTGCCTACACGAGTTTTCTTGTTACGCTTTTGTCACCGTCCACCAGTTGATACTCGCAGCATTAGCGAATTAAAACCCCCCCGAGCACGGGGGTAGAAAATTAAGAAGGTAGAACGGAGAATGGGAATCGAAGAACGGATAAATAAGAATGGAAAATTAAGAAGGACCACTGAAAAACAGGAAATTCAACACAGAAAATTCAGCACAGAAAATTGTCATTGAACAATCTCAAAATACCTAAAACTTTTCCTTTGGTTATTCTAACCGCAATTATCCACCTGTCTTTGTATTTTTGTTTGTCTAACGTTGTTCCCACGGTAGTGGGGGGTTGAAGGGGGGTGTTATTCCTTTTTTTCTTGCAAGGGGAAGGCGAGGTCCGGCCAAAGGTCCGCACTCGAAGAAGCTCGGCGGGCGAGTAGCGTCGGCGCTGGCTTTGCGAGCTTCGTCGCGTATTGATCCTCATAATTCCGGGGGGGTGAGGGGTTGAGCGAGGGGATAGGGGGTGAGAAAGCCCCTCATCCCAGCCGACGAGCCGTCGGAGAAACGTGTGTGTCGAAGCCAGTAGGAAACAGGGATAGAAGGAAACCACCCCCCTCCCCCTCTGTCAACCCCCTTTTCGCTGAGCCAGCCCGCTCGGAGGAAGGAAATATTCCACCCACCAGGCCGCGGCCAATAATAAACCGGCCCGGTTATGATAATATCATATCGCCGGGCTTTATGATTGGATACTCGAACCGCCAATCCGCGGCCTCGGTTGTCCCGCGAGACTGCCTTCTTCCGGTTACAACCCTCGACTCGTGACCCCCGTCACCCTGAAATACAGCTGAGGGGTTGAGGCGCAGGCAAGTGCAGTAGGAAATTCCGGGACAGAAAGGACAGTGATGATACAGTTGAAAATATTGTAATACAACGCAATTATTGTTACCTAAATTTATAAATTTACTCTAACCCACTCTAACTCCTTGAATTGTTTAGTTTCTTGTTAAGAAGTGATTAAGGACTGTAAAATATTTTGTATAAATGCACTTTAACTTATTGTATCTTACATTAAGTTATTCGAACTTACTCAAACTTACTAAAACTTATGCACATTGATTCGAAATTCCTGAATAACTTAGTTCCTCGTCAACAAGTGACTGGATACTTGAAATATTCTTTTTAAAATTCAGTTTAACCCATTCTGTCTTACATTAAGTTCCTCAAATTTACGCTAACCTAACATAACTTCCTGAATAATTTACTTTCTTGTAATAAAATGATTTTGTCCATCAAATATTTCTCTTAAAATTCATATTCAATCACTCTGAAACTCACTAAAGGTTAATAAAATTTACTCGTACTTGCTAAAAATTACTCAAACCTGTTTCAACCTGTTCTAACCTGTTCTAATCCCTTTCCGTCGACACACAAATCTTAAAATCGCGACTCCCTTTACACCTGAAACCCAATCTTAACCCCCCTACCCCTACAGTCCTCTTAATACCATCCCTTTTTTCCTTTTTCTCAATGCCCAAGAACCCGTGAACGTATCAGTTTTCCTCGTTAACAAGAATGACCTTCCTGGCCTGTTCGTAAATTCCCGTAGAATAAGCCGACCGTCTGGTCCCCATTGGCCGTGGCCCTTTCGCCCTGTTCCCCTCGCCCTTGGCCAAACGAGGGCCGGTAGAAATAACGCGTGGCTGGCGGAATACGCGAAAATGCAGCCACGGCCGGCGCCGATAGATCCCCGGGGTTCTTTATATACATGTATTCGCCGTAGTTCTCGCCCTTTGCATCGATATTTCTTTCCCCGCGATAAAATTCCACCTTTCAGCCGGCCAGTATTTTACGGCCAAACGGCTGGAGGCGGACGAAAAGGGAGGGAGGGGGAGGGGGGAGTGGAAAGCGTCGGCGAGAATCGCCGGGCAACGATACACACGTACGTTGGAATACGAATAGACGCAAAAGGGGGGTGGGAGGAGGGGTGCTACGGGCACAATACACGTACGTGGGAGTCGATGGACGAGGAGGGGGGAAGGGGGGGCGTTTTATTGGCGGCGGAAATGGTTTCGTACATAGCTCAGCCGAGTATGGTATTGGAGGATATTGATCCTCGCGTCCGTCAAGGAGCTGATGGTCTTCGAGTCTTCCCCTTCCGCCCCTTTTTACCCCTCCAGCACCACCCCCCTCGTAGCTGGGTGGAGCCTCAGGACGCGAAACATTCCATCCACGTAATATCTGGACATCCTCCTTACCTGTAACTCCCAGCTTCCCACTGCGACTCGTAGGAATTTTCCACCCACCCCCCACACCCCCTTGTGCAGATCCTCACCCCCCGCAATGCCCGATGGGAATTATCCCTGGACGGCAGTCGATAGAATTATAAGAGGGACAGAGCGTAGGAATTGTAAGAATTTTTTTGCAAAATTTTGCAAGAGGACTTGGTTTCCTTAAGACGAAAGTATCTGTTGTAATTATCTTTCAGATGAAAGTGTCGAATTGTTGAGAAAGGAGATTGAATTAACAGTGTTAAGAGAAAAGAAATTTATAGAGGTTAAGATTATCCTAGTCGAAAATGAATTTTCTATTCTTTAGATAAGAGTATCTTCATATTAAAAAAAGTTTCACTTAAAACTTTAAAGTGTTTGTCTATTCATCTATAAAATTCTGAAGAGAGTGGTGCTTGCAGAAATTTCGTAAATCGACCATGAAGTTATCTATTTTTAAGATAATATTACCCAGCCATTATAAGGAACCGTTGAATTTTTTCAGTGACTTCGGCGCGTCGTAAGGACGGAAATTCGTCCCTGGGGGCTTGAGATAAAATTATCTATTCATTCGAAGGAGAGTCTAGAATTTTCGTAATTCTTGTAAAAATTATTACAGAGGTCCTTGAGGGATGATTCTCGCGAAACGAGTTTCCGGGGGGAAGGTTAAAAAAAATGTCCTGGGTTTTCGTCCTGTCCTGTCTGTTTTATAATTAATTTTCCCACCCCCTCGAGGGGTGTCTGGGCAAGGGAATTTTTAGCTTTTTTTTAGGATCCTGGAAGAAGACGAAGAAGAAGAAGAAGATGAGGGGTGGAGGTGAGGGAGTGGCAAACAGTGGACAGCGGTCTGCTAGGCTTCGCGGGGGGTGAGTTTTCTGCGCGCGCAATTCAGCTCCCCTTTCCCCACCCCTCCCCCCTCCCCGCGCGGAAACTCAACCCCTACCGCGCAGAGGGCGAAACATCCCGCGGAAAATTCAATATTAATAACCGCCGGAGGGGGTGGAAATTCCGCAATGCGCCAGGAAGGTTTGCCACCCCCTCCCACCCCCCCGCAGATGCACTAGAAAAGGAAATATTTCACTCAAGACGTCGGCTTCGTAGACAAAAATCAAAAAAGGGGTAGATAAAACAGGATGTTGCGAAGAAATCTTGCAAATGCACTGGAAAAGGAAATGTTTTAATGAAGATGTGGGTTTTGTAGACTAAAATTAAAAAGGAGTAGGTAATATTTTGCTAATTCTAATATATTTTAAGCAAACTTTAAAACAATCAAACCCACTCTAACCTTAGTTATTCCTAAAATTATACTCACAATATTAATATTATAAAGAACGAAATAATAATACGAACGAATTTCCAGTTTAATTCACAATAATTCTAACTTAACTTTCATTTATTCTAACCCATCCTAACTTTTCTTTTTATCCTGACTACTTTCATCAAAAATATTCAACATTATCTTAATATATTTTCAAAATATTCACGAAATAACATGAGCAAACTTCCACTTTAATTCTTTCTCATTTTACATTAATTTTCTTTTACTCTAACTTAGTCTAACCTCACTTTTTAACCTATTCGACCGCATTAAAACTATCCACAGCTATCTCTGGCTGTGTTATATTTCTATGGGGGTTGGGCAAGTACAATTTGCGCGAGGGAAGTGTCTTTCCACGAGAACGCAGGGGGGTTGAAAGGGGGGGGAAAGCGCTCATAATCCCAGCCAATGGTCGTCCGAGGCGGATGATGATGGATTTATGGATCTAATAAAATGGCCACGCGGGATTGGCCCTCGCGGAATATGACGGGCGGGGCTGGCCCGTTGCAATACACCCCGTTCAACTGAGCCACAACCCCCTTGCACCCCTTTCCTCACGTTTCCACCCCTCTCCCACCCCTTTTCCGCCCACCTCGCGAGTTCCCGCGCGTTCCTCGGGAATTTCCGTCTTCTCCTTCCCCCCCGACTCACCTAGCCCTCCGCGAAATACGATCAACCCCCCCTCGGTCCCCCCTTTTCCGCGGCTCAACTGAATTTCTTCGTCAGTTCTTCCCTTCCCCTCCCCCCCTTTTCGGTCCACAGGCATTCCATCTCCTCGTCTGTCCTCAAATTTCTTTTCATCTCCCCTCTCTCTCTCTCTTTCTCTCCGAGAGAGGGGCGGGGGAGGGGAACTACAACCCTCCCTCCCCTCACTGCGGTGATAGTGGGGATGCAATCCCGATGTATTTCATCTACTTCGTCTTCTTTTCCTTCGATTCTTGCCGCGAGATCCTTTTCCCCTCCCCTCCTCCACCCCCTTTTCAACGTCCAGACGAGGGGGGGGGGGGGTGAAACAGGGCAAAGGACAGGAGGGAAGGGCAGCCAGGGAGGACGCGAGGGAGGGGAAGGGGGGAGGGGGAGTTATATTTACCCTCGCGGAATAGATACGACACTTCGCGACAGCGCGCTTAAAGGGGACCCTGTTTGACTTACGGGGATCAAAGGACCCTTTTTTTTTTTAAACGGTTCCTAATGAATATTTCGCGGGGGTGAAACACCCCCTCACACATACACGAAAGTTCGACGGGAAGACGGACGTTTTTTGTATAGTATTGATCGAATACTTTTGCAATCTTTGTTACGAAACATAACCTATTTACGTCTTACAATTTTAATTAGTTTCATCAAAGATTTTTAATGTATATCTAAAATTTCACGAAAAGATGAAGACTTTTTATATTAGACAAGAATGTTTCGATGGTAATTATTAGTGGCGAGAAAAGGAAAGGAATTGATTGAATTTTTACCATTTTTTTTTATGGAAACTAACCTCTTTTCGTCTTTTCTGAATTTTTAAAACGTTAATTAATTATATCGAAAGTTCCTTCTTTTACATGATTATTAACGATTATTTCGCGTGGGAGAAGGTTCCTAGAAACTTCATAGAAATTCCTAAAATTTCATAGAAACTCGTGTGAAATGAAATCGACACTTTTATTCCCCTCTCATCTCCCCCCCTTTTCCCTTTCTTTTCCTCCCAAGTTTTTCCGCGTAGAATCACCGGCTTTTCTTTACTTTTTTTCCTCCCGGAAACTGACAGCCACTTCCGGCCGGTTTTATATTAGCCGATACTCGTCCGTCTTTTGTTTCCTTCCACCCCCTCCCCCCTTGTCATTCTTGGGTGAGGGGAGGAGGGGGAAAATCAGCCCTGCAAAGCACCGGAATATAATAGTCCAGCGAAGGGGGGTGAGGAGGGGGGGAGGGTAAGTTCCCGGGGAGGAAATTGCCCCACGATTCCCCCCTCCCCCTTCCCCTTCACCTCGTCAGAAAGGAAAAAGAATTCCGTCGAACTGGCTAAAATGTTTCTCTTTCCGTTCTTTTTTTTTGTGTGTATTTCGTGCGATTCTTCTTTTCCCTCTCGTTTTTCACGTTTTCTTCGAACTAGTGAATCTTTCACTGTTAATTTCAATGAATTTTAAAGAATCAAAGATCAGTTACTGTATTAAATTCATTTCCTTTATCTCAATAAATCATTTCACCTTTCTTTAAATCCTTTTCCTTTTACTTTCAAATCCTTTTTTAATTCTAACAAGCTGTCACCATTTTCTTCTTTTTTCTCAATTTTTGAACCTCTTTCCTTTCCTCCCCTTTTTTCGATCTTTAAACCTTTCCCCTCTTTTCGTTTTCATCTCTTCGTTTTTCCATTCGATGGACCGTGGCCATCGAAAGGCAGACGAACGTAGCTTCCCTCCCCTTTCCCCTCGGGGTAAGTGAAGTGAAGTGAAGTAAAGGAGGGGTGAGGGGAGGGGAGGGGAGGGGGGGAGGTCGGAGATAAATAATACGTCCGTCCCAGCCGGCGAGGGGCCAGGGCCGAGTAATTAATTCGTATAATATGCCGCAGTTAAGTCGGTCATCTGTAACGCTCCCCCCTTTCCCCCTTTCCCCCCTTTCCCTCTAACGAAATTCCAAGGCACAGGTCCTCGACGCCCGGGAAATTGTCAAACAATGCTTTTTTTACAGCTCCAGGAAAGTCAATAACATTTTTTTCTAACAAGGAAACAGGTAATGAATTAATCGTGATATTAATAATTAATTTTATCAATCACTTTTCGGTGAATTAACGAACGAATCGTTTGTAAATTCTGAATTCATTTTAATACCGAATTAATTCACTGATAAAATCATTGTTAAAATTGAGATTAAAATATGAAGATTCTTACAAAGAATTTCTACGAAATTATTTCATTAGCTAATTACGTCTTTCTATCTATAATTTTTTCACTATTTATTCTGCTCAATGAAATTATAATTAAGTAACTATACCTTTATAACTTTTATTATTCTTTTTATTATAACTTTCTTTGAACGATTACTTAACTTTTCCCTGCGTTGTACATTTTTCTCATTATCTGTTTGCCTTTTGGGCAAAGATTCCTTTAGTCCTGGCAAAACGTACATGTATATATATACACGTGTACATATATATACATGTGTGTGTGTGTTTGTGTTAGAAATAAATCTTTAAAAACGGCCCGAACGGGTCATAACTCAGCCCTATCTGAAAATACATAGCTAACTCTCTCCGGTTTCGAAGTAAACTGTATACGGCACAGGGAAAAGGGGTGAATTCCGCGCGAAGGGGGTGGAAAGGGGAGGAAAGGGGGGGGTGTGAGGCATTTCAGGTCCCGCGTTATCTAAACGCGTCGAGTTTTCCACGAGCGAGCGAAACGTGGGGCTGAAAAGGAAGGGGGAAGGGGGCAGAATTATTCGAAACAGATAAGATTAAAAAAGGAAAAATTAAGAAAGAATGTAGAACGTGAAAAATGAGATTTTTATAGTTTTACAGGTTTTAATTACTCTTGTGTTTATTGTAAACCTTCAAGTATTATATATTCTTTACTTCCTTTCTTATAATTACAATTCTTCTCCAATTTTTATTTAATTTTTAATCTTTACATAACCTTTACTTCCTTTTTCATAATTAAAATTCTTCTTCAATGTTTATTTAATTTTTAATCTTTACATAACCTTTACTTCCTTTTTCATAATTAAATTCTTCTTTAATTTTTGTTTAATATATAATCTTCACATATTCTTTACTTCCTTTTTTATAATTAAAATTCTTCTTCAATTTTTATTTAATATTTAATCTTTACATAACCTTTACTTCCTCTCTTATAACCCTAATCCTTCCTTAATCTTCGCTTAATATTTCACCTTTACAGAATCCCACAAATCCCACCCTGTATCACGATCCATATCTACCCTGTATTCTTACATCTAGGCGTAGTATAATCCAAGGAAAGCAAGACACGAGGAGTGGGGGGGTGAAACATTTCCGAAAGTGTAGTTAAGCGACGACGAAGAATAAGAAAGAAAAAGAAGAATAAGAATAAGAAGAAGAAGAAGGGGACCATAGGTTCGCCAAGGGGGAGGGTTCCGAGGGGTAGGAACTACAGAGGAGGTGAGGGGAGGGGAGGGGGGTGTTCGAGATCAAGATATAACCACGGAGAGAATTACTTGCAGGCTCCGTTGCCGCATTATATCCACGAAAAGGAGAGAAGAGGAGGGGGGGGGGAGGACAGGAAAACGGTCGAGGAAGGCCACGAGGGGATGGAGGGGGTGTGTGCAGTTCCGGGCGATAGAAGAGCCAGGCAAAACCCAGGGAAAGGGGAGAGAAGAAGAGAGGAAGAGAAGAGGAGAAAAGACGAAGGAAACAGGGACGTAGGATCTAACGGGCATAGGGGGAAGGGGCAAAGGGGGTACAGAGGAGGGGAGGGGGAGGGGGGAGTATAGCCGAGGAGCGGCTCTTTAATGGCCGGATCTCGGAAATTGTGCGCGCCATATATCTGCCGGCAGATTTATGAAAGTGCTTTTCTTCTGAAGTGGGGAAAGCTGCTACTGCTGCTGTTGCTCCTGGGGTTAGAGTGGGTTAGAGTGGTTATAGTAGTGGTTGTAGTACTTGTAGTTGTAGTTGTACTTGTAGTAGTGGTATTGCCCTGTGGTGGGGGAGGAGGGGAGGGCGAAATATACGCTCCTTCCTTATCCCCCTTCGCGTCTTTTCTTACAGTTTCCTACGGCAAGATTCAACTCTCACCCCCACCCCCTTCTTCCCCTTCCTTCCCTTTCCCCTTTCCCCAGCTCCTCTGCCCTGACCAGAAATATACACAGGCATATACGCATCGAACAATTCTTGTCTCTGCAATTCTTCCCCTCCCCCAACCCTTCCTTCCTCTCGTCTACTATTTCTTCACCCCTCTACCCACCCCTCTGTCTACCCCCTCCCCTGCACAATTCCTTTCGACGGTGCTTGGTACTGTTTTATTGTATTTCTGGCCTCCGTCTGTTGTTCGATGCTGCTGGATTTTAAGGGTGGGTCCTAAGGGTTCCTTGGTTTTCAATGCTCAGCCCTTCGAGGGATAAATTCGAGGTGTCGTTCTGCAATTTTACGGAATATCAATACGTAAATTCGTACGCACCGTCGTGGGTTTAGGCTGAAACTGAGGAAATTGGGATTTATATTCGTTTTGTTTAAAGTAGTTCCCTTTAAATTTACTTCAGTTTCATTTTTGTTGCGTGTTCGTCATTTTCTTTCATCTTTCATTCAATTCCTTTTCTTTCAATTCCTATTCTTTCGTCTTTCATTCATTTTCATTTCTTTCAGCTTTTTTACTTAACCTTTCTTTCCTTATCTTTTCATTTTTCCTTCCTTTCCTTTCCTTCCCTTCTCCTTCCCTTCCTTTTCCTTTCCTTCTCCTTCCCCTCCCTTCCTTTTCCTTTCCTTCTCCTTCCCTTCATTTTCTCCTATTTTCCTTTTCATTCCTTCCTTTCCCCCTCCTTTTCCTTCTTCCTATCCTGTGCCTTCCTCTCTCTTCTCCATTACTTCAGCCTTTCGCTCTACGCTTTCCACCCCCTCCCTCCTTCCCTCACCCTTCCCCTTCTCCCCGTTGGTATCTCGCATCGCTGTAATTTTCCAGTGGGAGATTTATGCGACATTAAGGTGCGCGTTTGCCTCCTCCCCGGCGCTGATTTATCGAAATATTTCTCCACCCCCCTCCCTTCCTTTCCTATTCCCCTTTTCCCCCCTTCGCCCCTCTTACCCCCGTCCCTTCGGCGCAGAATCCGCGGTTTCCTGCGGGTTTCGTTTGCGCCGGGGCAATTTTTAAACTCTGCCCCTTCGTTAGAAAAAAGAAGAAGGAGCAGAGCAAACACGGGGGGGAAGAGGAAAATAGCAAAAAAAAAAGGAAGAAAAGGAAAAGAGAAGAATAAAACATTGGCCGGCTCGGGAAAGGTGGAATAAAAAAAGGAAAAAAAGGGAAGAAACATTCGCCGGCTTTATTTCGAGGGATAAGAAAACTTCTTGGGGAACTACAGGGTGGGGAAGGGTAAGGGGAAAAGGGGGGGCATTGGCTATCTTTTTCAGCGGAAAACTTTCGGAGTTTTACTTTTATTAGCCGGGACTTTTCATTGCCGGGAAGTATGGAGGGAGGGGGAATAATGATGCGCCAATTAAATTGAGAATGAATAAGCAGGATGGAAGAATTGCGATTGGTTTTAGTTGAACGTTGAATAAAATTCAAAGGAAATTATAAGTTAGCTTGAAATGTGCAAAAATTCTCGAAAATTCTGTCATTTTCTTGTATCCCTTTCTCGTATTTTTCCTGTCTTTTTCTTGTTCTTTTCTTGTTCTTTTCTTGTCTTTTTTCTTGTCCTTTTCTCGTCCATTTCTTGTCTTTTTCTTGTCCATTTCTTGTCTTTGTTCTTGTCCTTTTATTATCTTTTTCTCCTCCTTTTCCTGTACTTTCCTCATCTTTTTCTCGTCTTCCTCGTCTCCTTTTCCTATCTTTCTCTCGTCCTTCTTCTTGTCTTTCTTCCATCTTCTTTCTCTCCTTTCTCTGTCCCTTTTTTGCCCTGTTTCATCCGCCTGTCAGCTTCGTCCCCGGAGATAAAACGCAGCGAGGTTCATCAGAAACCGATCAGACGTTCCTGCGGGGCCGGCGAAGATCATTTCCTCCCCCCTCACCCCCCTCTCTCCTCCCCTCTGTCCCCGCGACGGAAACTGGTAGGATCCGCCGGGGCGGAAGTAACGGCCGGCCTGTTCCTGACAGCGACTCCCCCCCCCTTCCCCTCTCTTCCCCCTTCTCTTCCCCTTCCCCCCCCCGTGATTTCCGCCGAAACGTCTTAACCGTTGTTTCCCTGTGCCTGACGTTTGCAATCTTCCCGAAAGTCGCGGAAAATTATAATCCACCGAAAGGAAAACCGAGTAAAATCCCCCCCTCACCCCTCACATCCCCTCAGGGCGAGGGGAAATTCCCGAAAGAGGAATCGAAGCAATTTTTCCCCTTTTATTTTACTGATTCTTGTGTATTTTTCAAAGAATTTTTAAGGTTATTATTAAGTGCGCATATTTTTCTTAAATGTGTATACTTTTGCACATTTTTTTCAATTTTCTCCCATTTTCTTTCAGTGATCCTTGTGTATTTTTTAAAAAATTTATAAGGTTATGATCAAGTGCACTCATTTTTCATAAACATGTATATTTTTGCAATTTTTTTCAATTTCTTCCCCCTTTTCTTCAGTGATCCTTGTGTATTTTTTAAAGAATTTTTAAGGCTATAATTAAGTGCACTCATTTTTCTTAATTATGTACGTTTTTGCATATTTTTTTTTACTCTATTTGTCCCCTTTTTTACCTTAAATTCCTGTCTTTCGTTCTTCGTTTTCTCGGAAATTCCCGGAGCTTCCATAGATTCGGCGCCGGCGATATGAATTCTCGGTTATGAAAATTCCCTCGCCCGGGGGTTAAGGTTCGGGGGAGAAGGAGGGGAAGGGGGTTGAGGGGGTTTTGGTCGCAGCTTATTGGTCGGCGAAGCCCGAGGCCGGGCCGAGTTATATTCCCCCGCGTTATAATATTACCCCTGCGAGGGGGGAGGGGGTGGCCCCGCGATATGCTCCACCCCAATAATTCACCCCCTTCCCCTTCCCCTCCCCTTCCTTCTCACCCCCTTTTGTCCTGGCTTCGTCGACCGGCGTGGAAACGCCATTTTTTTTCGTAGACTCGAAAAAAAAGGGAAACTAAACAGAAAAGCAAGAATAAGAAAGGGGAAAAAAAGGAAAGGGTGGAAAAGAAGAATCGTTCGTCGAGTTTATCTGAAAATCTAATTAATAAAGGTGGCTAATTAATACGAGGATTGTTTCCTTTCTTAATTCAATTAAGAAAAATTGTGTAATTGAAAAATGGTTCCCAGTAATTTTCTTCGTTGTTCCAGCAAGACCAAATATTTTTAATTCTTTTCTCTTTAATTCTCTTTAATTCTTCCTTTTTCCTGAGAAATCGTTGACCAGGAGCGAAGAGGGGGGGAGGGGAAGTAAGTAATCATCATGTTTCACTGTTCAATAAATTAAATAAATACAAAACGGTCATTCCTTTCGCCATTATTTTAATTCACGCGACCATATTCCTCCTTTTGCCTGGCCTTTTTGGTTTATAAGACTGTAGTCGCACAGTTTAGGACGCCTGGGAAAGGGGGCGGGGGATGAGTGGTAAAGGGGGAAGAGGGGGGGGGGGGGGGGAGTGTTGGAAAAGGTCGTGTGGCTACGAAACGCGTCGAGATTGAATGTTCCCCGCGGCCGGGTGAGCATCTTGACGTCGGAGAAATCTTTGGGCGGCAGGAATGCCAACCCTCCGGCCTCATTAACATCTTGCGTTTCCATCAGCCACCCCCCCACTACCCCCTCTCAACCCCTCTCAACCCCTCTTCCCCCTCTGTACCTCCCCCTACCCCCCTTCGCCCATTCCTCTCTTCCCAGGCCCTTTCTATCCTCGAGAAAACCGTCTTCATTCCCTCTCACCTTCCTAAACCCCCTCCCCTCCTCGTCCTTTGCTTCCTATCCTCGAGAAAACCGTCTTCATTCCCCCTCCTCCTTCCCCTTCCCCTTCCCCTCCCTTCCTTCTCCTGCGACGAGTTTGGCCCGCGTGTTATCTATAATGCAACGCCACTTATCCGGCCTTAATTCCGGCGAAAATTATTCATACCGCCGCGGGAGGTTAGGAAAATAAAGGAAAATGAGGGACAAGGAGAGGAGGGGAAAGGAGAGACAGAGAGGAGGGGGGATTGTTAAGGATTTTCACATTTTTGCATTTTTTGCCTTTTTCTTTTCCCTTTGTTCTGGATAGGGAGGAGTTTCATGGGGTATTAATGGTAAATTCTGATGGAATTTTATGAGAAATATGAATAAAATGTGTGACGTGGGAATAATAGTAGAAAAATGGTGAATAATAGTAAGAAATGTGAATTATGTTAGACTCTTTTGAGATGATTTAGACGCTTTTTAGAGATATTTTTACAACTGGAAAATTGTAATAAAAATAAAGAAAAGGAAGGAAGACAAAGAAATCTTACAATCTACATATGTATAATTCCTTTCTCAATATTTTCACTCACATTCCTAATACATTTTATTATTCTCTGCTGCTGTCCACGTAATTCTTATTTCAACAGACACCATTTTAGTACCTTATCAACGCCTTTCTCACCGAAATCACAATTACCTTGAACCCTCATTTCTCGATTCCGTTGGACCCTTTTTTTCTGCAGAGCTCGAAAATTCGAGGACCAATCCGACTGCGCTTAATTACACTAACATTTTTTTTATTAAATCCCCCCACGAAGGAAAAGTAAATACCCCTCCCCCTTCCCCCTTCCTCATTCACCGGATTTCTTAGAATTCTGTGTATTTAGATGAAGGGGGGGCAAGGGGGTGGGAATCGATGAAGAGTGGGATTTCAATATTCAGATAGACCTGCCTTTAATATGCAAATTGACGGGAAAATTCCACGGAGAAGGGAAGAGGAGGGGGAGGGGGAGGAAATAAGGGGAGAGGGGAGGGGAGAAAATTTCGAGATATGCCGAAGGAAATGTCCTAACGAGATGGCGATGGGTTTGTTACAAGTTGAGGCCAGGGGGAAGACAGGAATAGAAGGGGGGGGGAGGGGGGAGGGGGGTATTTTTAAGAATCACATTAAAGCCGAAGCACTCGTCGGCCAAGGAATTAAGTCGAGCGAGGAAATTAAAAGGGACAAGGGATTTGTTTGTTTAAAAGTCGACGAAAAGTCCATGAATTTTCTTTTTCAATGTGGTTCATGTGTTTTTAGGAAAAAGGGATTTAAGGAATTTTGGGGAATTGTTTAGGTATTTCATTTAGTTCATTAATTAATACGTTGTTTCTTAATTTAATTTTTACACGAATTTTCGAGCTATTCATTTATTCATTTATTCATTTATTCGTTATTGCTTTCGTTTAATACCTACAAAATTTATTTATCCTTTTTACTGCGAATTTATGTCGAAGAAAATCACTGGGAAAATTCTGTAAAAACATTCAGAGACCTGGAAAATTCGTAGAATTTATGATTCCCGAAAATCCGTCAAAATTCCTCGATTTCTACGATACTTACTTATTTCACGAGACCTGGAAATTACCGCGAATTATAAAAATGCAAATCCAACAACCTCTTCAGGGGGGGAGGGGTGTAGTGGTTGGCTGTTTACTTTGGGGAAATCTCACCAAGGAATGAAAAGGGGGGAGGGGGGTGGGGGAAGAATACTCTCGCTCGCATCTCATAACGACTGAATCCTGTGAAGGAAAGGGAAAAAAAATCCTGAGGAAAAGGGGGGGGGGGGGGGGTAATTATGCTACCGCTGTCGAGGATAATATAAAACCCTCCCCCCTTCCACCTTTTCCTCTTCCTTTCCCCCCTTCCCTCCCTCCCTTTTTAAAACCTTCCCCGTGGCCTTTGTAATCTCGCTGAATTTATTTCGCGCGATTGTTCCGACAGGAATTTTTACCACGGCGACTGTCCTTAATTCGTCAAAGAAAACTCGCGAAATCTCGAGGGCAAGGACAAAGGAATAAAGGAATAAAAGAGCGGAGGGTGTGAGGGGAATCTGAGGAGGTGTTTTAATTAGTCGAATTTCTGTGTCATTCTTTTTCTTATTCCTTATTCTATCTTGCACCATTCCCATTTTTCTTCTTTTATTCTATTCTATACCATTCCTATTCTTCTTCTTTTATCCTATTCTACACAATTCCTATTCTTATTCCTCTATCTATTCTGTATAATTTTTACTTCTACTCCTTATTTCATCCCTATCCTTCCTAGTCCTATGCCAATCCCTCTTCTATTCTTAGCCCAATTCTTCTGCTCCCTCCCCCCCTATTTTTCCAATTCCCTTCCCATCCCATCCACCACTAACCACCCCCCTTTCCCTCCCCCCTCTTCCCATTCCGTCCGGTGGCATGGAAATTCGTCGTTGTTTCCCCGAAATGTCCGGTCCTTTGGAAATTCGTTTGATTGGCGACAGTTGGCGGATCGTTCGCGCGACGTTCATCCCGTTTCCGCGTTGGCCCGCTTGAAAAACGTTCAGCACCCCCGTGCCCCCGTCCCCCTCACGTGGGGGCTTAGTCAGAGCGAGTTAGAGTGGGTCAGAGTGGGTTAGAGTGGGTTAGAGTGGGAGTAGGGCACATCACGAGGACCTGGACCAGAGGTGCGTGAGGTGAGGCGGGGTTTGAGGGGTGGTAAGGGGGAGGGCGGGGGGGTTTGTTCGGGTTTATAGAGAAGCAGCGGAGCAGACAATGCGGAGTTCGCTCGCTCGCTATCCGCCTATTTGATGTTAGTACAACAGCGGCGCCGTGTTTGCGTTTAGGCCCATATTGATTGCCACCCCTGTCGGCAACCCTCCGACGACCATATCCAGCGATACTCGTCGACGAAGCACCCCCCCATCCCCTCCCCTCGGCACTTCCCTTGCCTGGCATGCTTGCCCTGCGTCCCATCACGGTTCGTTTCGACCTGTGTGCGTGGATGTTTCCTTGTTGACCCGTCTGTGTTTGCGGGACAGGGTTTACCTGGCTACGTAGGTACGCAGATAGGTAGGTGACTATGTGTGTGTGTTTGTGTGCGAGGAATAAGGGTATACGTATTTAAACGTAGGTGTGATGGTCTTTGGAAGTTTCCACTCGTGTAGGTGTGGCTAGGTGAAGGTGTAGTTGTAAGTGGCACTGTAAAGGCGCTTGTAAGTGGATTTTTAAGAGTATTCGTAGGTGTATTTCGGAGTGTAGATGTAAGGGCAGTTGTAAGTGTAATTGCAATTGTATTTTTAGGGATGAGAGGAAGTGGACTTTTCAATGTATCTGCAGGTATATTTTAAGTGTGTTTTAAGTGTGTTTCTAGGATTATTTTAAAGGTACTTCTAGGTGTATTTTAAAATATAGTCGTAGGTGTGACTATAAATGTATTTTTAGGACTAATTATAAACGTGTTTTTAAGTCTATTTCTAAGTGTATCTTTAAATGCACTTTCAAGTTTATTTATAAGTGTATTCACAGTTATATTTTTTCGTATATTCCGAAGTACATTCATGTATCTATTTGCTTATCTCTATAATCCACACCTGTACGTCTATTTCATCACCGAATTATCTCAACAGACTTAAAAGAGACAAGAAATACTCTCAGTGTATTACAGCTGACTTTTTACACTTACACATATACATATTCCCTTGCAACTTTGACCATTACAAACGCCTCTACACATGCACAACGTGTACCTGTATACGCCTAGTACCTTCATTTCCATACGTGTATACGTTTACACGTACTGTTCTGCCGTATTCCCCCTATGCATATCTGCATAGACGTGCAGAAAGGGGAGAGGAACGGCGAGGGGATTGTCGGGCAAAGCGGCAGAGCTGGACGAGAGAGGGGAAGGGGAGGAGGAAGGGGGGTGGGGGGGGTATAGAACAGTGTCGCTGTTATAGCACGGGCGAGCAGGTACCAGCAGCAACTAGTTACCCCTACGTGGGCCGATATTAACAGCGACAGCATCGTTGTCAGCCGCAGAGCCCCGGGGATTAACATAAAGCTAACCTTCCCTTCCTGCCCGCCACTTACACCCCCTACCCCCGCGTCCGAAAGGGACGAGGAGAGGGGCAGAGGGTTACCTGCTAGCGATTCTCATCAACGGAAATGACCGTTCGCTTGTCATTCGCCTACCAACCCCCTCTTCCCCCTCTCCCCCCTTTTCCCCCTTTTCCTCCCCCTGTAGGTCCTGTGTTAACTCTGAGTTATTCTCAAGATAGAGATACTCTTTGAATTATTCTCAAATTAGGGGGTTAGAGTTGGTTAGAGTTGGTTAGAGTGACTTTTAAAGGAAAAATTGATGAGAATTTCCAGAAAATTTTGCTTTTAGCCTCGTCATTGTTCACGGTTTACTCGTTGTCTTTTAATTGAGCCGAGTAAATGGCACGCGCGTTAGTTTAGTTATAAATGCGATTTCCAGAGCGCGTTTCCGGGGTTTTATGAGCGTGAACCGCCTAACTCCGTGGCATAAACCGTAAAAGGGGATTTAACTTTCCTTTCAGCGCGGGAAACTGGTCTGCCGGACGGTCGTTTGGAAATTTCCAAAACCGGAGACGCACCCTTAAGCCGCTGGACTCGAATTAGGAAATAATCCGGAAATCGAATAAACCGACGCGTCGGCTGAAGGGAAAAATAAAGGGAAGATCCAATTTTGGTTAAAGAATTAACAATAAAAGGGACACAGGGTAATGGGAATGATTTACGTGGAATGAAATACGTGGAAGGATTTTTACTAAATTAGGATAAGCTTGGCGAGAATTTAGAAATGTAAAGCTTTGACAATTTTGATGGAATTGTAGCTTTAGAATTTTTAAAAAATCATTGTTTAAATATTAAGTATTGAAAAAGCTGCAGTTTCAAGAATCTTTGAACAATTATTGCTTTAGGAATTTTTCAGAAAGCGTAGCCCTAATAATTCTTAAAAAATCATTGCTTGGATACTAATTTTCAAACAATTTTTGCCCTAACAATTGTTTACGAAACGATTTCTTTAACAATACTCCAACAATTCTTCAATAATTATCGTCTGATTATCCTTCAAACCTAATAAAACTATCGTTCTAACTATCATCCTAATTACTGCCCTAAAAATTGCCCCAATAAATTCCTAACCACTTATTACCCCAGAATTCCTCTGCTATCATTAATAAACCGTTTGCCCCTTTGCCCACTTTTTCCCGCATCTTTCCGTTTAAGATTTCCTGTCATCCTTCTGGCTCAGCGGGGTGGGGGGATAACTACCCTCCATTTTGCGTCGTCATCCCTGTTGGTCCGGCGGTATTCCTGCGGAGGAAAATGACGCGAGGGTGACAAATCAGTCGATTGAGCGGCGATACTCCCACCCTTCAGCTAAGGGGGAGGAAGGGGTGTGTGTGCGCGCGTGTGTGTAGGATACTAGAGTAAGGTGGGGTCCAGGGGGGGGGGGGGTAGTCCGGGGGGTGTTCGTTGTGCGACTGGAATCGCGAGACAGTAGGAAGAAAGGGGAAGGGTACTACGACCCGAGGAGGAGAGAGGCGGGGGGGTATTCGTTGGGTGGTTGAAACAGGGGTTTGTGGAGGGACGAAGAGGGGGATTGGACGGGATAGCATCGGATTCTATCTTCACGTATTGATCAACGCCTCGCCGCGACGGCAAGGGCAAGGGGGAGTGGTTCACGAGGGGGGGGGCTCGCTCGGGCTGGTCAGGAGGGTCGAAGGGGAGGGTGAGGGGGAGTTGGGTGCCTGATATCCACCCCCGCAGCACTGTCGGCCGCAGCTACGGCCACTGGACCGACCACCGGACTTCCCTGCGCGTGTGCCTTCGTCCCTGTCCTCCGATACACCCTTCCAGCCTGTCCCCCCTCCCCCCTCCCCACCTCCTCGGCTACCACGGAGGTCCGCACGCGCGCAGAGGACCCGCCACGAGCCTCGGGAACCAAGGGGGAAGGGGGGGGAGGACTTGGACAGGGTCCACAACGTGGGGTCGTCATGTCGAAGGACAATCGTCGTTTCGGATCATTCTTCCTCGAATCCTCCCTCTCCCTTCCCCTCTTTACCTTCTTTTACCGTCTCCACGCGTCAAAAGCCTCGGCCTGGACCTTTAGGAACCCGGGAACCTCGGTCTCTTTGACCAGGACAACGCCTTTTACACTATTAGACGCCCAACTCGACCAAAAATTCAACCCCCTCCCGGTCTCTTCTCTTTTTTTTAGCCTTTGCTCACTTTGTAGAGGAGCGCGGAAAAACTCAGGACTTTGACCAACGGGGAATCACGCTGGGAATACCGGGACAAGGACCTTTCCGCGATTTCACAAGCTCGGATCAGTCCTATGGGCTTTTCGCAAGCTTTAGAATCCTAATTGTCAGCCTCAATCAGTAAATATGGATCGTAGTTCAGTGAAATGGGATTCCGAAGATGAGGAATTCACTGTTTCAGGATATTTTAGGAATTTTCGGAGTTTAGGAGTTTAGGTTATTAGATTATGTTCAAGTTTTCTTAATCTGAGTTGAAATTAGTAAATATGGATTATAGTTTAATAAAATAGGACCCCGAGTCTTAGGAATGAATGTCTTTGGACAGTTTGTCGATTTTTATTAATTTTAATTGACCTATTCTAACCTATTTGAGGACCCAAATTAGTACTTTTAGTATTTTAAATACCTAATTATCCATCCTTGATGCTTTGTATTTCTTGAATTCATAGATTATTGTTCATTTCCTCTGGCTTAGGGTCCTGGCTTTTGGATTAATGGGAAAATCAGTGATTCCGAGCTTGTCCCTTGGCCTTGATTAGCTCCGAAGAATCGAAGACGTGGCATTCGTTCCTGCATGGCCCCTTTAACTCACTTCCTCCCCCTTTCCCCTTATAACCCTCCTCCCCCTGCTTTGGAAACTGGCTCGCACGTAGTCCATCCGTCAGCGATTCCTTCTTAATCTTTGCCCGCTTCGTAAACCATGGCGAAGGGGGTGTGGTGGTGGGGGGGGATCGGTAGGAAACTAATCTAATTTACGAGCGTCAAAATGGCGTTTGTAAAAAGCCAACCAACACCCGCGGAATCGTTCGCGTACGTCCATATACTTCCCCTCCTCCCCCCTCTGTCCCTTCCCCTCTATATTCGTTTCACCCTCGGCAGACATTTTTCCCCGCTTTTTTTTCCCTCTACCCTCGGACGCGCCGACAAGTGATCGTCGTTTATCTTCAAAAGGACGGTCAGTCGGCGCCGATCAAATATCCGCAAAAGGAGGCTCGGGAAAACCCGAGAGAAGGGTGAGGGGAGGGGGGAGTGTCGGTCATAACCGACCACGCGTGGGCTGAAAAGGGGAAAAAGGGGGAAAAGCGGACGAGATGGACGCGAGGATCGTCCGAGAAAAAAGGGAAAAGGGGGTGAAAGTGCGAGAGGAAAGTTGAAATTCATTTTAAAGGGAGTGTAGGGATAGGGATAGGGATAGGGATGGGGATGGGGATGGGGATGGGGATAAGGATAGGAATGGGGATAGGAATAGGAATAGGATAGGATAGGAATAGGATAGGAATAGGATAGGAATAGGATAGGAATAGGATAGGATAGGATAGGATAGGATAGGATAGGATAGGATTGGAATAGGATGGGAATAGGATAGGATAAGAATAGGATAAGAATAGGGTAAGAATAGGATAAGAATAGGATAAGAATAAGATAGGAATAGGATAGGATAGGAATAGGAATAGGAATACGAATACGATAGGAACAGGAATAGGAATAACAATAAGACTAGGAATAGGAACAGCAATAAGAATAGGAGTAAGAACAGAAACAGGAATAAGAATAGCAATAGTAATATAAATAGGATTAGAAACAAGAATTCGTATAAGAATAGATCTACTTCATCAACTTTATTAATGATTGTCTTCGAATACGAAACTCTCTAACCTTCAAAACCATTAATAAAACCTTTTAAATCTTCTATTTTCTTCATGTTTTTCCCTGTATTCTGTGTACATTTACCTGTTACACGTTCACCCTTAGATTTGCTTCATTCCCTTTTTGATATGCTGTATTTTCCGTGCGTCTTGGAGGTGTAATTCCTTGAGGATGGTTCCTCGTGTTCCTCTTCCTCCTTCGGTTCTCTCCCTCTCGTCTCCTCGAACGGCCACACGCTCGTGACAAGTGCGAGGCGGCCATCCAATAACCCGCAGCGACCACCCCCAACCCCTCTGCACCCCCCTTCAACCCCCGTGCCTCTGAGAACCACCCTCTTCTGCCGGGCAACCGAGTTATTGAGGACTTGGAGGAATTAGGAAACGGAGGGCCAGTCGGCCATTTCAAACTCCACCCTCCTCCCCCGTCACCCCTCTCGTTTCGTCCCTTTTTTCCACCCTCCCCCTCCCCCCTCGTCCTTAGACTTTCGCTAGCCTAGCCGTCCCTGTTGGTCTTCGTCTTCTTATGGTTTTCATTGTTTTGATTTTAAGACGAGGATCAAAGTAAATTGTAGAATAAATATTAAAGTATAAGACGAATTTTAAGATGGACTTGAGAAGGAATTCAAGTATTCGTTTTAGAATAAATCTTAGATTGAATATTAGGATGCATTCTAGGATTTTAGGATATTCAATGTTGAATTTTAGGATAAGAATGCATTGTATATTAAGATAATATTAGGAATACAATTCTAAACTGTGTTCTGTTCGTTCATTTTTTAAGTACCAGGGACCTTTTTAAATTCCTTAAGACCCATTTTGCTGTAAATTTTCGTCTCAACTCGAAGAATATCGGCGTCTAACTGCTGGTCACTCGTCGAGGCTCGGAGGACCGTGTAGCCAAGGACTGTTGGTGCGAGGGGAGCAAGAGAGAGAAAGGAAGAAGGGGAAGGGGGAAGCCTGGAGGGCGTGCGAACGAGTGTCTGCCTGGGGTTTGCGAGGAGCGAGAGAGAGAGAGAGGGGAGGGGAAGGCATCATAGGCATTCCGTAAGACACAGAGGCAGGCACAGAGGGGTTGCTGGTCAGCTAGGGTTTAGTTCTGCCGGTGACCACCGCGTCAATACATGGCACCGCCAGCGGAAAAAGGGGTTGCGCTTGCGCCAGCCACCCTTCGCAGGGACCCACGGTCCATCCGAGCCTCTCTGTCTGTTTACACAGTCGAGCCATAACCCTGTCTCCCTTGGCCGGCCTCACCAGACGATTTCACAAATCATCGCGCCCTGGTCTTCTCGAATTTCTCATCGAGACTCTCGAGAACATCGATCCGAACTATCCTCACCCGCAGGCAAAAGAACACTCGGTTTCCGGGTCCACGATTGTCCGCAGGACCAATGATGCGCCAGGGAAATTATTTACAGGCTGTAACAGGTTCTCAGTTCATCTTTGACGCCTTAAAAAAGCTCTTCGACTCATTTAGGAACACCCAGGACAACTGGGTTTAGGAATTCGAGCAAACTATTGACGATCACGTACCTAGAAATTGGATCTAAAGGTCAAAAATTGTTCAAGGAAGTGATTTACAGGGTTGAACAGGTCCTCAGTTCACCTTTGACGTCTTAAAAAAGGTCATCGACTCATTTAGGAACACCCAGGGCAACTAGGTTTAGGAATTCGAGCAAACTATTGACGATCACGAACCCAGTATTGGAATCTAAAGATCCAACATTGTCCAAGGAAGTGATTTACAGGGTTTCAAAACCATTTGGATCCAAAGTAGGACTTTAACAGGTGCTTCCTTCGTTATTCTTTCAATTGTTAAGAACATATTTCGCTTAAAAGTATTAATAGGACCTGAACATTGATGGTTTCCTGGACTTCTTTAGTCCACATCGTTTGCCGAGGGTTGGAATTCCTTTCGCATGAATGTTTAATTTAAATTTCCTTGGCCGATGACACGTGGAAGGTTTATCGCCATGGGGGAGGAGGGTGAGGGGGGGTGGGTGTTCGATCGTTCCTCTTTATCCGCTCATCCATAAATGCAGGAACGTTGTACGGGAACGCAATATCGTGGAGCCGATGTTTCTTCATTAGCGCCGAGCAATCTTCTTTATGGCAACAAATCTTGGAGCCGTTGGCGACCGAGCCACCCCCCTTCTCGTTTCCAGCCCCCTCCCCCCGTTTTCCCCTAGTTGCTCCGGCACGTACGGCCATCTTGCGTGCGCCGAACGGATCATTCCTTCTTCCATCCTCCCGTCCACGATGTACGATCCCAACGAGCCGCTGTTTCCCTCCGTCGACGACGACGAGGATGAGGACGAGTCACCATTTTTCACCGATCATCCCTCCGGCTCGAGTTCAACCCCAAAACGACGGCCATTGCTAAGCCCCGCGGCCATTTACCGGGCTTGTTGCAATAATACGCACACCTCGTGACACTCAATGGGTCAGCTGGACCCAATTTACGTCAGCAAACCAAGAATACTGGACTACTGGTCTAAAGATAAAAGATTCAGGATTAACCTTTGATCTTAAGATCTTCAGAATTAGATTAATTAGTCTTTTGGAGCCAGTTTTCGTCAGGAAACTAGAAATATTAACCGCTAGTCCAAAGATAAAAGCTTCAGGATTAATCTTTTGCTGATATTCAGGGCTTAGGATCATCAGAATAGGTTTAATTAGCCTTCTGGATCCAATATTCTTCAGCAATCTTAGAATAATCCTTTAAAATTCGAGGACAAAAGCTTCAAGACTAAGACTCAACAAATTTCCAGACATTTTCTGTTCACGTTAAGTTTCTAGGATACTCCGAATAAGTTGAATTACCTTTCCTATTTTCTTTCATGAATCTGTATAATTCCTGTGATTCGAAGGACAAACCTAGGACGATAGGACGAAGAAAATTGTCCTTGACAGTCGAATTTTCTTCAGAAACCGTTCAGTTCATTGGGATGGACGAGTTTTTCGAATGTTCTTCTATTGCATTGCTGTAATTTTTCTGAGTCCCGGTGAGGACTACGACTACGTGGTTTTAGGGCGTAATCGAAATTGGGAGAGACGAAGGAATCACAACTCGTGATATAATCAGGATCCCTTTCTGGTCATCTTACGTCCATTTAACTCCTTTAATTTAGCGGAGGAAACCGTTAGGAGCAACACTAATGCCCGGCGACCGAGTGGGTGAGGTAACATAATGAAGGTTCATGGAAGTTTCTTCCTCTTTTCCTGCCTTCGCAAGGCTAACGTCTAATCGAATTATACCCAGCAGCAGCGCCAACCCTAACTATCCGCCGTTTCGCCATAACCAGCAGTGTCAGGAACGAAGATCATTTTCCTTATTTCGTCTTCCAGCAGTTCCCCGGAAATCGAGGCGAAAAACAAGCAAACTTCGCACCCCTCACGGCTCGACAAAGGTTTTTCCAATTCACCTCTCACGGAGTTACAGAGATCCAGGGTACTTAGTTAGGGTTGGCTCATTGTTTAAGTAAAAGTCGCAATTAAGCGGTTTGTGTAGCTAGTAAGTCGAGTATTTTCTTTGGGTCACTGAATTTTTATTGTTTCAGCGAATATTTTCAAGAAAAGTTGGGTATTATAACCTATAAAAATCATTAAATAGCTTCTATTAATCACCTGTAAGTCTTTACTGAATATTGTCAATGAAATTGTTGTCAAAAAAGGTAACTAACGTCATAAATTCTCCATTTTTGTTAAATTTGAACTTTTGTCATCAGATCGTCCAGAAAAAATGATAGAAAAACCTGTAAAAACTGTTACACAGTTCCTACCAATCACCTGTACCTCATTTCTCAATATTATCAACAAATTTTGACGAACTTTAACCTTTTGCCTACAAACCCTGCAGGAAAACAGGTTCATAAAACCCATAAAACTGTTCACAATCATTCTAAAAATCTCCCGCACGTCCCTACTCAACATTCTCCATTTCAATGTTGTCAAAATAGGAGTCCTCAGCGTTGCAAATGATTGATTTAGATCGGGTTTAACCTATTGGCCGCGGATCGTGAAGCAAACTAGAGAGCCGAGAAGTGAGGGGAGTGTAGTAAATTCCATCTAACCCCTCCCTCCCCTCACGGGGAAATCCTGCGGCGGGTATTGCTGTTAGCCATTTGCCTGGCTGGGCCAGCTGTTCTTTGATCGTCCTGTGCATATCGATGGACGTGTCGTTTCGCGAATCGCCATGAAGCAGACGCCTCGAATTAGTCCACATGGTCGAGGACTACGTGGGTAGATTTCCCCTATCCGTCCCCTACCCCCCGGTTCTTCGTGTCCCCTCGAAGCCCGTTGCCGATGGAATTAATAAAGCGCGGTGGTGGGCCAATCTGCTCGTTCGTTCGCGCCAGTCGATGCATCTACATGCACGGGCGAGCGAGCACGAGAGCTCGTTGCAATATACCAAAGTGGGCAGCACGGTGCTAGGGGAAAAGGGGGGGAAGGGGTCGCCCGGAACCCCCCGTGGCGCCGGGTCGAGGCTCTCCCTGGAACCTGCATGATTTGATTAGCCTCAGATTGACCCCACGAGCCACCCCACTGCTCGCTCATTCGCACTTTCTTCTTCCAGCCCTACGGGCAATGCCAGTTTTTTTATACACTCCTCTATCCACCCAGTTCAGCCTCGTTTCTCCCGCCGCGAATTTCCATCCTCATTTCCAAGCCTCGACGAAGTAGGTTACGATTAAACAGGGTTAGAGGACGATCCAAAAAGATCTTTTTTAACTATCTCGGGATGAAATTAGATCACCGTTGGACCTTGTTCTTAGATATTGGTTTATTTCGTGCTTAAGGCGCGTGGAATACTTGGACTTTCCGTTTTATTAAACTAGGTTAGGATTAGATTAAGTTAAAATAGTACTTTGTTCTTCAATAATAATTTATTTATTGGGATATTGGAATACTTCGGCTTTCCGTTTTATTAAACTAGGTTAGGATTAGATTAAGTTAGTCATACTTTGTTTTTCAGTAATAATTTATTTAATTTTCAAGACATTTAGAATATATTGTCTTCATCCCTTTCTTTTTTAATAGGTTAGGATCACAGTGATTTAGAGTGGATTAGAATTGGATTGAGTCAGAGTTTAGTTCGTTCATAATCATTCCTTTTTTATACTTTTTTCCACCCAGATTATCATTCTTTTTTCTATGTTTTATCTTATTTTTATCTCTCCACTGTCTTTATTTTTCAGTCAGAACTACACCTTGTTCTTAAACATTGATTCACTTCATGTTCATTTCTTGTTGTTTCATCCCCTTCTCCCTGGGACACTTGGACTGCTACCCTCTTGGTTTTCCCTCGCTAGTCTGTCCAGGGCTTTCGCCATGCGGGGTGTCTAATCACTCACGAGTCTCCTTTTTACTGGGCCCTTCCCCCTTCCCCGTTCCGGGGTTCACCCTCGTCCCTCCGCACCATTAGTCTTACGCCGGGCACTTTATGTCGGGAAATTTGCAATCTTTCCATTTAATATATCGACGCCGACGGGAAGGAGGCATAGCATTTGAATACATTAGCTCGATACCAGTAGACACTCCCCCCCCTCTCACCCCTCCCTTCCCTTTCTTTTCCTCTACACGTCCCTTTATTCGCCACCCACGCGTCCGATAAATTCGTAGCCGATAAACTAATTCCTACGGCGAGGCAAGAAAGTCATCGGTTCGTTGAGCCCCGTACGAAATGTCGAGATGAAATTTTCAAACCAACGGGGAGAGGGGACACCGGGGTTTTAACGAATACAGCCGGAAATCTAATCTTTTTCGTGCAGTTTTCATGAGTTTCGTCGGTTATGGACAAAGGGAAGATCCTCAGACGAAATTTCGGGGCTTAAAGTGAGGTTAGGGTAGACTAAAATAGTTTAGAGAAGGTTAGAGTGAGGTTAGAGTAAACTAAAATAAATTAAAGTCAGTTCTAAAATTCTTACAATGCAATGAAAAATTCTAAAACAAAATTTCGTCGATTAGAAGGGACTAGATTTACGTTAATTCAACGCTGAAATGTTGAGCCAAAATTCTGTTCATCAGCGCCATTTAACTTGACTTTACAAAATATAAAATATAATGTATAAAACTTGAAATGACATTTTACACTCCCTTGGAGTGGATTAAAGTGACACTGGCTAAGCGAGAAAATTGTCCACGAAGTAAAGAAGGGGGGGAGGGGGTTGGATTCTAATGAATCGAGAAACTCTCGACGGTGTAATATTTGTGTTGGCTATCTGATTTCACGTGGACTGGGGTTGGCTGTGCACTTGCAGGACGGGCATTGTGCGGCTACTGATTTATCTGGCGCAGTAGTCTAGACATTTTGCCCCCTCCGCGGCGGGGTATTATGATGGTAATAGGCATGCAGCGGGTATTAACCCGGGGGGGAAGGGAATTCGAGCCGAAGAATGGCAGAGTCACGGGGGTTAATTTGAGACAACGGGTATAAATGTAGTTAATATCGGGTATGAAGGGGGAGGACACGGGACCCCATAGAATCCTCTCGCCATACGAGCCACCCTTCTCAGAAATACTGTTCCACATCTGTCCCGATTCGCTCATTAGCCCGTCCGGTCCTGGTCTTCCGTAGAATCGCAGCAATCTGGAACCCAGGTCCTTCGTTGATAATCCTTGACCAAGGAAACCTCGTTCATACGAACCTATAACTTGAAATTCCTAACCTATAAATCTTCTCAATGAAATACTCAGGTTGCACTCTTCGTTTGACCAAAAATCTCTTCAATGAAGCAATTAAGGAGAAAAGGTTGACCTTATTCTTCTTATTCATTCTTTTCCTTGTTAAAGATACTAAAAGCTAGATGAATAATTAAATTCCTAACCTATAAATCTTCTCAATGAAATACTCAGGTTGCACTCTTCGTTCGACCAGAAATCTCTTCAATGAAGAAATTAAGGAGAAAAGGTTAACCTTATTCTTCCTATTCATACCTTTCCTTGTTAAAGATACTAAAAGCTAGAGGAATAGCTAAATTCTTAACCTATAAATCTTCTCAATGAAGCAATTAAGGAGTAAGGTTAACCTTATTCTTCTTATTCATTCTTTTCCTTGTTAAAGATACCAAAAGCTAGATGAACAGCTAAATTCCTTCCTTTTTGCTGTAAATTTCTTTCATGAACGATTAAACGAGTATTCCTCTCATAAAGCAATTAGGATCCTGGCTCCGGGGAACTTGAAAATTGTGTCCTTCATCCCCTTATTCATACTTTACTCCGCGAAGACACCGAAAGTCCTTGACTCGGTGAAAGGCTAGGAGGCTGCAGAAGATAAGCAAAGCTCGGTGTGGTGTTGCATATTGATTGACGCTGCGAAGACGGGGTTTCGCGTCAGGGGTTCAAGGGGTGGAAGAAGGGTATTGAAGCTACGGTGAGGAGGAGGAGGGGGAGGGGGTGTAATGAAGCACCGCGCAGACACGCCGCCATGAATATTCATAATCTAATACCTGAGCCGAACTGAGGCGAGGCACGGGGGAGGGGAGGGGAGGTAGTCTCATGATCTAGGCTCGTTCTATATTAGACATCGTAGTAGGAAAGGGGAGGAGAGGGGAGGGGAATCGCTCGGAGTATTTCCTCCTCGGGAAGAGAATTTCTCACGAGGCTGAACCAAGCGGATTTCACAGGCGCAGACGACGGCCCCGCTGTATAATTCATCCGTAACCAACCCCGGGACAGGACTACCCAAGGACCTCCTATGACGGAGCCAGGACCAAGGATTTCACCGCTCAGGAAATCGCGGGACAAGGATTTATGACGGAACTCAAACCGCGAAGATTCTAACGGGGAAAGGTTTAGGTTTCAGGTTTTATTCACTTGTTTTTATGGTATTCCTTTAATTTTTTACTTCTTAGAGTATGAAGAAGGGTACGTGTCGCCGTTTTTTGGTAATTTTCATTTAATTTTTGAGGAATTAGATACTGGAGAAGTCATTTATCGTCATTTGTCCTCATTTTTCTGTAATTTTTCAGTCCTTAGACACTGAAGAAGTCATTTTTCTGTAACTTTTCTTTAATTCTTCAGTTCTTAGACATTGGAGAATTCACTTATCCTCATTTTCTTGCAACTTTTCCTTAATTTTCCAGTCGTCAGACCCTGAAAAGATTACTTATCGTCATTTTTCTGCAACTTTCTCTTAATTTTCCAGTCCTTGGACATTAAAGAAGTCCCTCCTCCTCATTTTTCTGCAACTTTTCCTTCATCTTCCAATCCTTGAACCCCGTATTAGTGCACTTGCCACCATTTCCCTTTTACCCAACGTGTACACGCGTTATCCCGTGCTTCCCTTGGCGTGATTTTTGGCTCTTCCATTAGCATGTGAAAGGGCCTAGAGTCCTTAACTCCTGCTCCTCAACAGCTTGCTAGCAGTGGGAGGGGAGGGAGGGGGGGTTCGAGCTCTGCCAATATCCGCGCGATATTGCCGTTTTATGATAATGTTATCAGCGGCCGACGAGAGATGAGCTAGCGCGATATCACACACTCACCGATACAACTGCACGGCTCTCACACACACGGAAATTTCAACGGTATTTCCACGAGCATGTGTGTATCATATATATATGTATATATGTGTGTGTGTGAGCCGCGAGGCTGGGTTTCATCAAACCCCGGGATTTAGTAATCTACCGAGATTTATGAACGTCGGTTCATCCCCGCGTTCCTACTGATTGTAACCATTTCCCCTCCCCTCTCCCCCTCCTTTTCCCCCCTCCTTCACCACCCACTCTAACCCCTCGTACGGTTTCTCTCGTTGTCGCGTCATTCCACATTTCTTTTTTTGCCCCACGTCTCGACAATCAGAAATTTTCACCGTCCCCCCAACCCCTTCAGAAAGGTAATGCGGAATATTCTGGTTAAATGCTGAGTCATGGAATTTATCAGATTTTAGTAGGGATGAATTTTATTCTTTCCTTGGTTTGTCGAATTTTAAGCAAACTTTAATTGTAATAATTTTTTAGGATAAGTTTGGATTCTTGTAGTGCTTTTTTAGAGTCTGGGTTTTATTGAATCGTAAAAGTTTATTATTTTCTATCAATGAAGAGCTTTAACTTTTTCTTGACTTTGTAGACAATTATTTTATTGGTCCGTGGCAATTTTTTTAAACAGATTTCAAGTTCAATTTTAAGCATCGAGCAAACCTTTCAACCAGTAATATATTTTCTATTTTTCTTCAACGGTTTCATTTCTCTTAGTTTCATTTTCCTTATGTCATTTTTTGCCAATTTCATCCCCATTCTTCTTGTAATTTCCTCAAAAATTCCTGTCAACTCGTTGAACAAAACTACGGTCAGTACTTTTCCACGAAATTCCGTGGCTCGAAGCACGGGAAAACGTTGGCCGTGGTCGTTTGCCGAGCCGCGGGTAAACATAAATAGGGAATAAACTTTGCCGCCGGTCTTCGGGGTTTATAAAGTATTCCTAAAGGACCGTCGGCAGAGGGGAAAGAGGGGAGGGATGAGGGGCGAGGGGAGGGGGATGGGGTTGAGAGGCAGGACCTTCTGCGAGGACACAGAGAGACCCTCTGTAATTCAACACGCGAGAAAGATGGCCGCAGGCCAGGAGGGTCCCAGTTTGTTTAAGTAAATTATATTCGCCCTGTCGTTTACCCCTTCACTCCCCCCTCTCCCCTCTAACACCTCTTTCCCCGTTTAATACTCCCCCTCTTCGCGAAATTTTCGTGTTCCATTTGTGTTCCTTTAAGAATTTCTTCAACCCTTTTTTAATCCTTTAGATTATGTATTTATTATTATTATCTGTTTTTGGTCCTGTTTTTTTCCTTCAATTCCGTCATTTCCCTGGCGTCGTTTTCCCCTCTTCTCCGCCCCTCTTTCCTCCGTGGGATTTTGCTCTCTGGGAACTCGGCTCTCGCCTATCATGAATTATTAATTAATTGTTTCGACTAACAGCGTAGTTTATTATTCAACTCGCGACGACATCCGACCGCGGCCGACGCCCAGAGTGTATGAACAATCGCGGGGGCCGGGAATTCATGCAAATCCCATGCATTTGCCAATCGACTTCCACGTCATACGTCCACGATTTTCCAGTGGAGGTGAAAGCAAAATTAACATTCAGCGGAAACATTAAATTAACGCTAATGACCATAGAACTTCGAATTGTGGTATTAACAGTAGATGTAATCGTTCCTAAAGCATTGAAATTCATATTAATAAGGTATTTGTTAATGAAGTACTTGAAATTAAATAAGTGTGATTTATTCGTCGTAGTATTAGTGTTTATTGGGACTAATAACAAGAATAAATATGAATCATGTAGATTCTTAATCATTTAAAATGGGATATGGAATTTTAAAAGAGGTTAATGTATTTTAATCTTATTTTAATTCACTCTAACCTCAATTCTTTTATTATAATCCATTTTAATCTTATGCTAATTCATTCTAATCTTATTCCAATCAATTTAATTCACTCTAACCTCATTCTATTTTATTCTAATATCATTCTAATCATTCTATTTCACTCTTTACTCAATTTAACCTACTCTAACCAACTCTAACGTCATTTTAATTCACTCTAGTCCACTCTAACCTTTTCCTAACCTTCTTTAACGCACTATAAATTACTATAACCTACTCTAGTCTGTTATATCTCATTTTAATTCATTGTAAACTCACTCTAACCTCACTTTAATCGAGCCTAACCTTCTTCTAACGGCCTCTAACAACCACCAACCCTTCCTAATTCGCTTTTAATACATCCGTTTGTCGTAGCCCCGCGCAGTGTGCGTCCTTCCGGTCTTCGTGAAAGCAACGCTACCTTTCCCGCGGGACGGGAAGGGGTTGTCGAGGACTGAAGGGGGGAAGAGGGGGTTTGCGATCGTGCCGTTCGCCCGGTTAAATTAATATTTACCTTCCTCGGCACTCCAATCCGCCGTCAGCGAGCTCTCACTCGCTTATTAATGGATATCCACAACCCTCCCCCGCCTCCCTCCCCCTTGGCAAGGGTTGAGTGGGTTAGAGTGGGAGGGGGAGGGGGTGGGGCGGACACGCAAGCCGCAAACTTTGATAACCGAGCAGCCAATTTCCGGTTGCGGTTCCCGTGCCCGCGTGTCGAGACTGATACAGATTGACGTATGCTAATTCGCCCGACCGACGACGTCATCGCTAATGCTGATTGATTAAACACCCTCTCCTCCCCCCACCACCTCCTCTTCTTCGCCACTCTAAACCCCCGCCCCCGTGTATGAGCTTTTGAAGGATTCTTAACAAGTGATTTGCACAACGATTATTAAGAACGCCAGGCAAAGTCATCAAGGTACCATTAAAACAATCATTTAGTCTCAGAAAATTCAACTATGAATAAGTAATACAGATTCAATAACGATGATGATGATTACAACAGTAATTTTGATGAGTTCTTTCAGTTTGTATCGTTGTACTTTTTCTAAATTTACTTCATTTTATCTCATTAATTAATTGAGTGCCAGCAAATCTGAGGGTCGAAGTATCATTTCTTCGGATGATTCGTTAAACGCGAAACTTGTGCGGTTTTCCTCGTTTCGCGGGATTCGCGGGTCCCGGGGGGAAGGGGAGAGAAAGGGGAAAAGAGGGGAAGGGGGGTTATGTTCGCGTGACGTTGGCGATATCGTCGGTCCCTGATTGTTTGAGCTGAGCAGAACTACTCGTCGGTTTACGTGACGTCGCCCATTACAACACCCCCCTCCTCCCCCTCTTTCCGCTCTCATCGCGTAGTTCCCCTCCCCCGCCCCTCGTCGACCACTTAATTATAATATCGGGAACGGAATTAAACCGGCGCGAGCACCCACTCGTACCGCAATTATTGCCCAGCTCTCACGTTATTACACGCAAAACTACCACCTCCCCTCCCTCTACCCCCCTTCTAACTCACCCTGCTTTACCCCTTCACCCCTTTAGTACATTCTCAGGAAGACCTGAAACGAAGTTTGCGAAATTTTGGGAAGAATTCATAGGTTTTGTCAGGAAATTAATAAGCTATGTTAGGAAATTCATAGGTTATGTTAATGTGTCTGTAATTAATTACTGAAATTAAGACTATCTTGTGCCCTTGAAAATAGATTACACAAAGATTGTCCATTTCATTTCTAATTTCTTCGAACTTGTACCTTCCTTATCTTCTAAGGAAGGTTTCTTTTAGTGAATTTTTCGGAAGAATTCATAGGTTATGTTAATGTGTCTGTAATTAATTACTGAAATTAAGACTAGCTTGTGCCCTTGAAAATAGATTACAGAAAGATTGTCCATTTCATTTTTACTTTCTTCGAACTTGTATCTTCCTTACCTTCCAAGAAATGATGAACAGGGCTTCAGTGTTGAAAATTGCACTTCATCTCCACGATTCTCTACCTAATTTCCAATTACGATGCAACAAAAAAGGAATTCTTTCTGCTTTAACCTTTGCTTGTCCCACGATCTTCTTCCCGTGGGGTGTCAGGGGGTATTTTGAGGACGAAGGGGAGGGGAAGGGGGGATACGTCGCGGTTGGATGATCCTCAGATAACAGGGCGACCAGTGGGCATGAGAAAAAATTAGCCATGTACGCCTTGTAATCCCCCTCCCCCTCCCCCTCCCCTCCGCTCGTCTTTCCACGAGGGTGGAAAGGGCAGGGGGGTGCAGAGGAGGGGGGAGGGGAGGGGTGAATCCACGTGACGGGAAACGTGCCGGGAATTATGCCGGGTCCCCGGTTACCAATAGATCATTAAGTTGTATTACGCGTGTATTATGACAAGACTACAATCCAGGGGCAAAGGAGGGGCAAGAGGGGAGGGGAGGGTGAGAATCGCGCATACCATTAAGGGGCAGGATCATCCCTTAACCGGCGGATCCTTTTTTCCGGCCCATTTATTTCGCCACGGGGAAATATCAAGAGCGCGGGGAAACGATCGGGATTCAGAGAAACAGGAAGATTGGCCCAATTTTCTGTAAAGGCGAACATTTTTGAAGCATCTTGTCTTCCTGTTTTTGATTTTTTGGAATTTTTCAAAGTGATTTTTAGGAAATTTACGATTTATTCTAAATGTTTGTGTCCTTTTAGGAGACAGACAAAATATTCTGGGAATTTTCTGTCGAATTTGAATAATTTTTTAATTAGAATGATGAAAACTTGTTGCAAATTTTTGTCTCACATGGCGAAACTGTTTTATTTATTTAAGTTTGTATTTGTATTCTTCTAATTTTTTATGATTTTATAATCATCTTTTCATTCACAAATATTCTCAAACCTGTCCAATCTTATTAAACTTTACACACAATTGAATTTTTATTTTAAGTCTTTGAACCATTGTCTTCTCAATGTTTTTCGTCAGAATTTTTGAATTTCGCTCGATCGTCTCTGCTTCCTAAGATAAGCGTGTGTTATGTACATCAACGTAGACGGGGAAGGTAGGGGAAGGGAGGGGAGGGGTGTCAGGGATCAGATATCCCGGGCATTTAATAATGCTGTTCCTGTCAAAACACCGAGCGTGCCAAACTGTGGGTATAATGCAGATAAATTGCCCCGCAGAGAAGGTCCGACCGGTCAGGAGGGGAGGTGGAAAATAGAGGGATACGGCAAAAAAGGGGGGAAAAGAAGGGGGGATAGTGACAACTCGTCGACGTGTTTTCTCCTGTCTGTTCTTTTTATCCCCAATTTTATATTCACTGTTTCTCGTTTTGTAATTTATCAGCAATTTTTCATAGAATTTATCTGTAATTCATATGCAATTTTTCATTTTTGTATGTTGTCCAGGAATAAATTTATTCTTCTTCTTCTTCTTCTTCTCTTTTTCTTTTTCTTTCTTTCTCTGTCTTTCTCTCTCTTTCTCTGTCTTCCTCCGTTACCCCTCGTGCACTTGACGATTATTTGTCAGGGCCCTACGGGGGTAGTTTTAATATGAAAGCCGTAACTGTGCAAACAGCGGGAGATAAACGCCGCTCACGCGGGGAGATAATATCGCGGGAACCGTCGCGAATCGATTCACCGACGCGTCATCTTACCCCGCCGAATTTCTGCACCCTTCCTCCCCCCCTTCCCCGACCCCTCGCCCATTCGAAAAATCGTGGAGAATCGATTTTCACGCTCGTCTTACCTCAGCGACGACGAAACTGAATTTTTTCGAGGCATTTAGTGTGCGCGTTATAAAGTTTTTCAATAGTTTTTAACTGAAGAGGGGAAAGGGAGGGGAAGAGAAGAAATAAAGGTGAAAGGAAAAATATAAGAAAGAAAAAATAAAAGAAAAAATATTTGCAGCATTGCTGATTATTTTAATTATTACATAATTTCCCTCAAATTCTTCGTTTCTGTTCTTAATTTTTCCAGTTTCTCAGCGGACAATAACTCTGTTCTGGAGGGTGAGGGCTAGGTGGGGAAGGGGGTTGAGTTTCTTGAGTCGCGGAGGGAAATACGAAGGCGGAAACTGCCTGGCAGAATGTGTAATCAGCGTGGATTGCATTAGTACAGCTAATTAGCCCGGCACAATGCTCGGATAATATTATCTACGAGTTGAGGGGCGGAAGGGGGGAGGGGGAGAGGTAAAACACGAATCACGCTGCTCAGTTATTCATGTCGCACCTTTCCCAGCCGCGGCGAACACGCTCGGCCAAACAAACCTCTCCCCCTTGTCCCCAGCTACAACTCTAACCCACTCTAACCAACTCTAACCAACTCAAACCTCCTCCCAGGCTCATCCACAACACCGTGGAAGTCCTAAGGGCGAATTGTAGAGTCGTTAGACGGTTTTCCGCGCGGAGAAGAGCGAACGAGCTTACAAGTTTTCGCCGGGGAAACGCATGGACGTGTCTGATTTCCTCGCCGGCGATGGGAAATAGGGCAATGACGAGGGGAAGGGGTAAAGGAAGCTGGACGAATCGGTTGAAGGCGAATTAACGGGGTTCTCGCGCAAGAAAATTAAGTGGAAGTAGAATTTATTACAGATTCATAATTGTTTGGAGAGAAATGAAGGATTTTTCATGCGGGAAAACTGAATTTTTACAAATTTTTAATAAGAATTTTCTAGAGAGGAAAATCGTGTCTGAAACATCAACTTTCTTTACCAATTTTAATAGCAATTTTCCTCACCAATCAAACTACACTATTTCTCCTCCTTCCCCTCAAGAAACACAATAAATATTTCTCAAAAATGCATCATTGAAACTTCTCTAATTTCTGTTAAAAACCTACCCCTTTTTCCCCTTGAAAACCCCTAAAAATTCTTTAAAAATTCCTTCGCACTCTAACTTAATCTTAAAAAGTTTGTGTTAACTTTTCAATAATTTCGTTACGCGATGTGCCATCAATTTTTCATTGGTATTGGTATTAGTATTCCTACGTAAAATCGTTGGATCCAGTCAGGAGAGAGGAAAGGAGGACGAGGGGGTGTAGAATTCTTTGGAAAACATACACTCGAGTCTCGGTGGAAAGTTTTCTCCTGGTGGATGGATGAAATCGTCCTGCGAGGAGAAGGAGAAGAACGTGTCTCTAGGGGGTGTGTGCGAGGGGGTGAGGGGTTGTTGTTGGAGGACGGCGGAGGGTCGAAGGGGGTTGGTCAGGGGGGTGAGTCAAGGGGGTTTGGTCAGCTCGGCGAGATGGACCTTGCGATTCCATTGGTCAGCGTAGTCGCGCATGAGCCGTCGGCCTTCCGGGGGGGAAATCCGCGATAGAACCTGAAGAAAGTCCAGTCACGTAACTCATCCCTCCTCAGGGCGCTACTCTATAACTTCTATTAATCCTTTCGCAGCGGGGGCTTAGCCAGGTCCTAATGAAAAATCCCTTCTTCAGGGCGAAAACCCCCGTTCCACGAAACACGGCCAACTCGGAGTCTTCGAGGAAGACTTCCTTTTCCGGAAACTAACCTCAAAAGAGCCAATAAATAAAACTTCATTGATCGAAATCCTCAAGAATTTTAAACAGACTATAAGAATTCGATATTTTATTGGCTTTAAGCACTCCTTAGCTTTAAAAGTATTTTTAAGAATAGGTATATGTCTTCCCCTTCAGGAAACTGAGCTTAAAAAACCAATAAATATACCTTTATTGGTTGAAATCCTCAAGAATTTTAAATAGGCTATAAGAATTCAATTTTGTATTGACTTTAAGTACTCCTTAGCTTCCTTTTCAAGGAACTAACTGTAAAAATCGAGTTAATAACCTTTTACTGCTTCGAAATCTTAAAGAATTCGCAATATCTTAGCAATTTCGCACCATTTTAATTGACCGATTAGCCCTGTGTAAATTCAGCTCGAGTTATTTAATCCCTGCTTTGGTTTCGTTCGTATCCGATCTTCCCCTTAGCTCTGTTATCCTTGAAGAAACCACGAAGTCGTCCTTTCCGTTGATTCGTGCGTCTGACGAGCAATAATAATACCTCTGGATTAGGTATCCTCGAGGATTAATTGGCCCAGCGGCCATTTAATAGCCCGGGACCTGAAAATCCCGTCAGCCCTTCCCCCCCCCCGTCGATCCACTCTCCCGGAAAATGAAGAGAGAAACTCCAGCATGAACCGTCACCGCGACATCTGCGCTAATTTCACACCGAGCTGCTCTGCCACCGGGTACACTGTCCGCTTCGCTCCAGACGGACCTACGACGCTAATATTTGCCGCAGAAACTCATCCAGATGCGACCGGACCAACCCCCACCAACCCCCATCAACCCCCAAGCAGAACAAACAACGTTAAGGACACAAAGTATGACCTCATCCAACTCGTTGAGGTGTAAACGTTTTAGAAACTGATACAGTCCTTACAGTCTTTAGCTTTGTACACTTTATACACTTCTTCCTGACAGATGGGACCAATTGATGAACCTGTTCGATCGTAAAATCATGCTAATAGACACTGGACCAAATCAAATAGCATTAAGCTTCGAAGTTTTAGTGTCCACGTTTTGGTAATTGATAGAATCCTTGCGGTGCTTAGGTTGTACTGTTTTTCTTGACAGATGGGAACTGTTGGTGTAATTGTTGAGTCGTGAAATTATGCTAATAGACACGTGGGTCGAAAATAAAGAACTTTAGGGATCAAACTTTTGATGTACATGGTTCGGTAATTGATACGGTTCTTGATTTATTCAGTTCTTCTTGACAAATGGGACCAGTCAACGTAGTTGACCAATCAGATAATACTTCACAGTTAATTTGCCATCATCAATTCACATTGATTCAGTAATTGTTATTCAGTTTACTCCACCTAATTTTCAACAGTTAATTAACTTACATAAGACAATTCCCTTGCTTATTTTATCCAATTCTTCATATTTTTCAGGTCTTAAATCACATTTCTCTTATCTTTTGAAGATAAGATCCTTAATTCCTGCTAATTAGTTCTACAATTTCCTTTCTGTTGTCACACACGCTTCCCATTTACCTACACTTTGTTTCTCTTTCTCTGAGAAAGCATTTGACAGTCGTAGAATTTCTTGAAACCGATGATCCTTTTCTCGTCGGAATCGACAGTCGACGGGTCCAGGGGGGGACGAGGGGGGTTTGCTGTTGGAGAAGAAACGACAGGGAAGTAGCCCTGTATCGGCGCGGAGGGGTGTGTCGAGGGGGGGGGGGGGGGGGGAGGGGGTGAAGCATCCCCGTTTCGCTCGTGCCGCGCAGCACAATATCGCGGCAACATAACTCTTCTCCCCTCGTTCATTCCCCGACGTGGAACGGCAGGAACATCAACCCTCATCCTCCTCTCACCCTCCAAGAGGAGGAGGAGGATGAGGGGGAAGGGGGGAGTCGAAGCCCCGCCGGTTCCTCCCCCCTCTTCCTCGTCCCGCCCGCTTTGTTTCAATAATACTGTTTATATTGGAACGCGGAGCATTGATCTGTTTGCGCGGCGGTCTCCGCGCGTCCCTCGCCCTCCCCCCAAGATGGACGTATCCCCGCAAACGTTTCAAACCCCCTCCCTCACCGCACCCCTCCTCTCTTGGCCCAACGGGAACCAGGAACGCAACGAACCAACAGCGAGGAATGTCGCGCGGGGAAACAATGTTTCATCGGTCCAGAATGATCCTTTACTCAGTGCTACGTATTTCTCATGGACAGGAATTCATTTCTCTCCTCTCCCCTCCCTCTACCCCTTGTCCTGTCCTTAGTAACACTTTTGGGAAGTGCCCGGGAAACGCGGGGTCAAGGACCAGGGAAAAAGGGTTGCTGAACAAATATTAATAAGCTCAGGATGGACTGGAACAACAGTCCAGGAAATGTTTTCACGCGCGCTATTAGAGTTGTCTTAGAAGACGGAGAACGGTGATGTACCAGGGGCCTGGCAATCCATGGGAAGGTAATAACGTTGTTCAAATGGGATCGTGCTTGACGTCCAAGCTGATGGACGATGAAGAAAAGGTCCTTGAACCGAGGGTTCTATCGTGCCGAAGGAATTTTGAAGGAATTTGAAAAATTCGGAATGGAAAAGAAACATGTGGGATCATTTTTAATCATCTTGTACTGATGGATATGTAGAGAAGGATTAATGAATTCATTTTTCAAGAAATTTTATACAAAGAATTGTAATGGAAGAAAGAAGGGAGTCTTTGATAAGGTTTAAAAATGTAATAAAACTATCATAGGATATTTTAAATCATTTGAAATTACTCTAACTTCAATGCCAATTCACGCTAACCTATTTTAGTCCTCTCGAGTCATATTTAATTTACTCTAACTCCTTCGCAAATGGTTTAAGTCCTTTTGAACGAACTTTAATTTACTCTAACTGTTCTGCAGATCATTCTAATCCCTTTAGACGAATTTTAATTTACTGTAACTCCTTTGCAAATGATTCTAGTCTTCTCGAACCAATTTGAATTAACTCTAACTCCTTTGCAGATGATTCTAGTCCTCCTTTTACTCCTTCACAAATCATTCTAATTCTCTCGAACCAATTTGAATGAACTCTAACTCCTTTGCAAATGATTCTAGTCCACTCGAACGAACTTTAATTTAATCTAACTCCTTCGCAAATCATTCTAATTCTCTCGAACCAATTTGAATGAACTCTAACTCCTTTGCAAATGATTCTAGTCCACTCGAACGAACTTTAATTTAATCTAACTCCTTCGCAAATCATTTTAATTCTCTCGAACTAATTTGAATGAACTCTAACTCCTTTGCAGATGATTCTAGTCCTCTTAAACGAATTTTAATTTACTCTAACTCCTTCGTAAATGATTCTAGTCCTCTGAGACGAATTTTAATTTACTCTAACTCCTTCGCAAATGATTCTAGCCCCAAGTTTCCTTGGCAAGGACGTCCTGGAGGACCTTCCGAGGTCGGCCATGGTCCTCGCGGTCGGACGAGACGCGTCGGCCATTGTGCGAGAAGTCATCTCCTTTTGAGCAAGCGATATCATTTTTCTCAATCGGAGGGTCCGACCCTTCGCCGCTGAGCCTCGCATCTTCGCCCAGCTCCGCCTTTCCCGAGGCTTTGATCAGCCACGACCACCCCTCCCTGGTCACCCCTCCCCCCTCTGTGTCCCTCCCGGAGCCTGCATTATGGACAATCAATCGAAAAAATGGACCGGACCTGCCCGGGGGATGCTTCTGCCAGACACTCTGACCCATTCTAATCCCCTTCTCTCCCTCCCCCACCCCTTCACCCTCTCCCCTCGCCCACGCACTTCCCTCGACGGTCAACGACTGTTCTACCCTTCGAGAGTGTCCCGTGTACAGTGGAAAAAGACAGTATCCTTGGCGCGTACGGTTTCAAATCCCTCTCCCCCCTCGCCCCTTCAATGCCCAACACCCCTCGTTTCAAATTCGACAGTGTACTATTTCATCGGGCAAAGTGCGCCGAAATTGGGGTGAGTTTCCTCTGCCATTGAAATCGCCGGTGAACATATTTTCATTTGTTTAATGACCAGGAGGGGTCGATTGGTCAAAGCGAGAAGTTTATGTTCATTATGAAAAAAGGGGAAAGGGGAGAAGTATTTTATCAGTAGAATTCTCAAAGATCGCAAATTACAGTTTTTACGGACGATTTTTCAAGGGAATTCTTCAATTCTTTTACGATTACACGAGAAAAGGTTGATTCCTTTTTTGCTCGAACATTTGCCGTCCCGGTAATTCTACATTTTTCACTGAATTATTCCCCGGCCGTCCGGCTCAATCCTTTTCCCGTTTCGCGGGAGGGGAAGGGCAGGGACCAAGGGGGGGACCAGGGGGGGAACGGAAGTTGCCGGGTAACGAGGATGACCGCATTATTCAGGACGCGTTTGGAACAACATGGCAGCGGCGCGGAGGAAAGGAAAACGGGGAGCGCAATCTCCTCGCCGGCCGACAATCCGCGTCGATAAATAAAGGATTGGCCCGCTCCTCGGTCAATATTGATTTTTAAATTGACCGCCGAGGCCTGCCAACCCCTTCCCCTTTTCCCCCTTGCCCCTTCCAATCGACTACTTCAGCCACTCCGTCTTTATCTGTTCTTCTTTTCCCATTGTTTTACGACCTTTCCCCCCCCACCCACACACCTCCCCCTCGACCAGGTCCTCACGTATCCCCTTTTCATCCCCTCAGATTTTCCCGGGAATTCTCAGTAGTTCCGACATTTTTATTTCTCTGTTTCTCCAAAGTTTTTCATGTTTCTCATTTTTCTCGTTACCTTTTTTTGTCTGTTTTTGGGTTACGATTTTTGAATTGATTTATTTACTCTGTATTTTACAGTCTATTCTTATATTTTTTTTACAGTTTCCTCAGCTCTTTGTATTTTCTTTATTCGTCATATCCATTCTTTTCTTTATTTTCTAATTTTTAATACGTTTTTAATTAGTTTAAGATCGTCTGCTTTTTTGTATTAGTTTCTCCGCCTTTTATTTTTGTCTCTACCTTTTACCTCTTTTCTCTATTCTCTGTTTTCTCATCCCTTTTCTTTATCCCTTCCTTCCCTCACCCCTTTTCACCCCCTTTCTCGCGATCCTTCTTCCTCTCCCCTTCAGTGCCTCCGTGAATCGCATCGTCCAACGATTCCCCCTCCCCCCTTAGCCTCTGTACTATCCGAGGCTTCGTAGAAATTCAGTCGGGCGCCGGTATACATGGAATTTGATTATAAATAAATGCGCGAGGTCGATGAAAGAGGACGAGGAGGGCAAAGAGGGAGGGGGGGGACGAATCGAGTCAGCCGCGTTGCACACACGAGGGACCCGGAAGAGGGTGGGAAAAGGGGGGAAGGGGGGGGAGCAGGTCCACTCCGTTGCATCCATAATGCAGAGACACGGTGTGTTTGCCTTCTCTTCCTCCCCAAAACATCCCCTCCCCCTCCCCCCTCACCCCTCACCAATCCTCTACGCGTAGACAGGAATCGGCGGAAACCAACGACGAATTCCCCGATCGCTACGGGACCCAGCGGGATTCGATTTCGAATTTTCCAGGATACTTCGGGGCCGAGGTTTCACGTGGCGATCGGCACGAAAAAGGTCCACCGGAAATAAAGGGGAGAAAAAGTGGGTGGAATTTCTGGTTTTAAGGGTCCTAGAGTAGAGGGGAAGGGAGAGGGTAGGATTTTTTGGGGGATTTTTGGGTTAGAGTGGGTTAGAGTGGGAATTAATCAGGGTTTGCTAAAGGTTTTTTAGTTTACTTAGGATTTGTTTAGGATTTATCTCAGTTTTTAGAATTTATCTAGGATTTGTTAAGGATTTATCCTGGAGTTAACTAGAATTTGTTTCAGGTTTTAGAATTCACTTAAAATTTACCTCAATTTTTAGAATTCATTCAAAATTTGTTCAGGGTTCATCCCAATGAATAAATTTCTTTAGTCCCGGAACTTCTTTAAGGTTATAACTTAATTTTTAAGATACATTTTAAGGTTATGTTAAAAATGTAAAAATGAGTTATTCTTATAATTCCCTGGACCTAATCTCGCACTGTGGCAATCAAATGATCTTGTCTCCTCCCTAAGAAGCCCAGGGGGGAGGGGTAAACTTTCCTAACCACGAGCTAGCGGGGAAGGGGAAGGGGAAGGGAAGGTAAAGTGCGTATTTAGGTATATCTGCGGTACGATTAGGGATTCTTTGATGTACTGTAAAACGGCTCGGATGAAAGGGCCAAACGTGTCCCTAGCAATTCCCTTCGCAGGTGAGTAACCCTCCCCTACCCTTCCTCCTCTCCCCCTCCTTTCCCCCCTCTCCTCTTAGCCTGCGCAGCCCCTTGGCGAATTCTCCGGAGTCGCACGGCTCATTTAATTGCGGGAATCTACGAACCTTACGCGGGAAACTTCTGGGAACCCGCTTAATAACTCCGGGAAATCCTTAGGTGCGTCTTTAAGGCCGGATTAGGGGCAAACCCCCCCCCCCTTCACTCCTCTAACCGCCCCCCTCGCGGGCAAATTGAAATCGAAATACCGCGCGCGATTTGGCAGTTTTGGCCGGCTGGGCGAGGAAGCATGAAATTTAGCGGCCCAGTTTTCAATGAAAATTCAACACGAAATTCCATAGGAAATTGTAGATTCAATGCAAAGATAATTCAACAGGAATTGACAGTGTTTAAATAAAGCGTAGCGTTGAATCCATTTTAAGTGGTTAAACTATTAACCATGAAATTTATCACAGAGTCTCTGAAGAGGAATTCATAATTCCTAATAAGACGTGCATGTACCCATTAATTACTGAATAATAATGAATTCTTTCCTACGTACTCCTTTGCTTAAGAAAAACATAACCTGCAAATCTTCACGAGCGAACGTCCCGCAAAATTCTTACAAAAAGAATGAAAAAGAGAGAGAGAGAGAGAGTGAGTGCGTAGGTTAGAGTAGGTTAGAGCGTAGGTCCTTAGGGGGTGGTTTTATGGGTGTCGAGGGGCAAAGGAAGAGGAGGAGGAGAAGGGGGGGAGACGAAGACCTGGCCCTCTGTGTCCACTAGTATGGCGGCTGGCCGTTCGCTCGATGCACTCCCCCCTCCCCCCTTCCCCTGGCTTTCTCCCCCTGTCCACGTCCCTCCCTCCCCCCCTTCGCCCCGTTTTCCTGTCCCTGCGCGCCGACTGACCGGCCAACCCCCGTTGCCATGGGAACCCGCTGTCATTAAAGCATCGCCTTATCATAACCGACGCTGCCCTCCCCCTCCCCCCCCCTTGCCCCTCTTCGCAGTGGCTGCTTGCCCCTCTTCGGCCGCCATCTTTGCACCCTCGCGTCGGTCGACTCCCTCCCCTCTCCTCCTCCTCCTCCCCTTTTCGACTCACCCACTGCACCGCTCCCTGTGTCGCTCTCTTCTTCTCCGCGTTCCTCCCCCCCCCTCAACCCCCCTCAGCGTCGTTCTACCCTCATAAACGACATACGGCGCGATAAGAAGCGAAGGGAATATGCCACCCCCTCCACCCCTCTTCGCCTCTATTTCACCTCCTCCTTCCCCCCCGCGTCTTGCCCTCAACTACTCAGACTCGAGACTCATCCCTGTCCCTCGAACGTGAACGCGATTGGGGTAGTTTTATCGCAGGGGATAAGGCATGAGAAGGGCAAGGGGGGAGGAAGGGGGAGGGTTTTCTCAGGACGCAGGAATTTTAAGGGACAGGTCTGATTTTTTTTTTTGGGGGGGATATTGTCGCTCGTTTGGGTGGAGTCTAAGGGTGCAAGAGGGGGGGAAGGGAATGTATAGGTGGATTATTTTTTAAGAAATAATCCATGTTTTGTTTGTATGTTTTTAAAAAGCCAAAAGTCGGTAGGAAAATGGCGCTCAGTTTTATTCGAAATCAATTCTGTAATTATTCAACGGAGTTTTAGGGATTGATGAGGGTTTAAGGAATTTAAATTCTCAAGATTTTAAGGCAGTTAACTGTAACATAATGAGATATTTTATTAATAATTAGACAATTAATAATTACACAACAAACTACTATAAATGAAACTATTGTATTAAACAATAAAAAACTTGTTAAATTCCTTAACCTAAAAATTACATTCATTTCCAAACCCCAGGATTTAAAATTCAAACAAAACCTTATCCCCCTTTCCCTTCCTCCCTATTCCCCCCTTCGCCCCTACAATTTTTCAAGCTCCCTCCCTCCTCCTTTGTCCCTGTCAAAAAATTGCCCCTCTCTAACCTATTTTTTCGTTATGAAAAACAGGGTAATCGTATTTGCATTCGTCGATTCGTGGTCGACGTTGTGCGTCCCGTTTGAGGAAACTTCAAGGGTTGGGAGGGGAGGGGTTGAAGGGAGAGAGCTGAAGACGTGGTGCAGCACAAGGGGGGAGGAGGGGAGGGGAGGGGGAGGTGTTGGAATCAACGGCGAGATCGTTCTGCCGGAAGTCGAGTGTATTTCTGTGTATCTCATTAATTTCATCCCTTATAATACGACTGCAGGGGGTGGCGGAGACGAGGGGGAGGGGGTGGGTTGCTGATTAATGGAGCTGGCAGTTTGAAAAGTACTCGGTTTCACGTCGCGGCTTTCGGGAACGGCCCGAACCACCCCCGAGAAATCTTTGATTTATCACAACTCACCTCCCCCTCCCCTCTCTTCCTCAACCAAAGCCAACGTCTACAGGAATAATCGAAAGCAAGCATTACGAATAATTAATCAGCGTCCAAGAAGTCCAATGGGGAAGCAAGGAAGGCAGGGGAAGAGGGGGGCGAGGGGAAGGGTTGTTTGGGAATTTCGTGGAGAAATGTTTGGCTAAATGTTTATGGGGTTTTAAGAAAGAATGGAAGAGAAGTTAGGAAAAATTCGTGGATACAGGGAATAGTGTGGAAATGGGATGATAAAGGGCAGGGAGAATACTTACGAATTTTCTTAAAATATGTTTTATTAAGGAAAGAAACTGGAAAAAATCTTCTTAAAACAAGAAAATTCTTCGAGGATGCAAAACAAGTTTCTTCAAAATTCAAGAAAAAATTCTAGAAAGCTCAACAAACTTAAATCTATTTCCTTAATTCATTAATTTTCTCAATTCTACAAAAACATTCTTACCCCTCTCCTTTCTCCACTTCCTAGAAATTTGATACATTCAAAATTCCCTCTAAAAATCTCTGCTAAGGCTTCATTTTCTTAACTTCCCGTTGTTTTCGGAATTCCGAAAACTTTGACGACGTCTGTGTCTACGAAATGGGAAGGACGAGGGGGAAGAGGCGGGGGGAATTGATGTCCTGCAAGCCAATTTCTTCTCGCTCTAATTTCCACACAAACACGTATAACACACATACATATATATACTCTTTCTGACGCCAGTGAAATGGGACCAAAATGGGGAAAAGGGGGGGAAGGGGGGGAAGGGGGGGGTAACTAAGTGCAAGAGTGACCCGCACTTTGTTTCTACGCCCGAGGTGGAGGGGGGAAGGAGGGGGGAATATATTGATAGTCAGCTCAAAACTCCATTAAGGGGCCGGACGGTATTCCAAGCCGTAAATACGAAAATGCTGTACCATTATTTACTGGTTAATTGGATTAATGAGACTCGTTATTCCGTCGGGATTCGGGGGGGGGGGGGGAGGACCAGGGAGGGGAGGGGAGGGGAGGACAGAAGGGTAAGACCGACGGGACGGACAAATACGTGGCCCGGAGGGTGGTTTTCCTCTCAAAAAGACAATTTACGCCGGACTTCGCCCGGCCACGTTTTATCGGCGAAAAGTAACACTCCTCCCCCTCCATTCCATTCTCCCCCTCTCCCCGAGCCCCTTGACCCACGCAGAAAATTCGACGAGAAAGAAAATAACTAAGAAACAAGAAATAAAGAAATATATTCAAAGTTTAATAAGGTGTTACAGGTGTTTTGTGCAGACATTTTTTTTTGCTGGGAATTAAAAAGAAAATTTAGGGGGTGTTGGGACGAAGGGTGAGGGGCAGGGATTTTAAAGAATCAAAGGAATTTTAATGGTTTACAAAATTCAAGGAATTTTAAGAATTTTAGGTATTTAAGTACTTCAAAGTTTTCAGGTTATGTGTCAATGAAATTCAAGGAATTTAGAATAAAAGAATTCTTATTGATACTAAAATTTGTAAAAAAAAGAGGGCTTTTCTCAAATTTATTTCAAATTTACTTTACATTCATTTCATATTAATCATTTCCTATTAATTTCTTCGTCATAAATTCTTGCAGAAAAATATCTCTGTTTCTTAAAAATTCTTTCTTCTTCCCTGTTTGCCCCTAGGAACGTTGGGAGGGGGGAGGGGGAGGGAAAGGGATTAAAATTGCAGGTATTTTCGCGCGAGGACGAAAGATCCTGCGGACATTCGCGGCACGTTTTTCCTTTAGATCCGAGGACCGTTAAGGATGGGCCAATAGAAATTACGAAGCAGCCAGCCCCATGCCGATCATCATTTGCATATTCGTTTGAAACAATATAACCCCTCCCCTCCCACCCCTCCTCCCCCCCTTTTCCCTTCTTTAGAGCGCTCGGTCCGATCGTTTCTACGTGTCGACTGGCTTCGATTAAAATAGGCAAACTAACGGGCTTTCGGGACAAAGACGGGGAAAAGATAGAAAGAAAGGACAATCGTTGGGAACTGAAAAGAAATTCTATAAAATTTAAGCGAATTGAAAGGAATTTTTTTAAGAATTTTAGGAAACTTTCTCAGAATTTTAAGGTTAGGATTAGAAAATAGAATGCGAACTCTAACCCACTCTAACCATTCTTCAACAGTATTTTTCAGAAAACAAGAAAAGATTTTTACAAACTTCGAGTTACAAGTTAAAATTTTAGAAATCTAAAAACAAATCTCGAAATACAGTCCCATTTATTATCGACTTTTCACGTTAATTTTCCAGCCGCATTTCTCCGCACATTTATTTTACTTTATTAATTTACCTCCCACTAAAAATTAACGACAATAATTCACCGCCCTGGATTCCTTAAGGGGGATGATTATTTCATTTTTACTGGCCCCTTTGAATTTTTTACCAGCCCTCCTTAACGCCCGGCCGTTGTTTTACGTCGCCGTAACATTTTGTACGAATAAAGGGGACCTTGGGAGAGGGGGTGTGAGGGGGGGGTGGGTCTCATGGAAATTTAAATACGCCGAAGGGAAGGAAAGCCGGTCGTTCGGGGGTGTTTCAATTAAAATAAGCATACGCGACTAGCGCGCCAATACCAACCCCCCCCACCCCCAGTTCTCCACCCCCGTCGATCTGGAAATCGAGAGGCGAGAAAAAAAGAGACGGCAGTGGAAGGGAAGGGAGAAAAGGGGGAAAGGGGGAGGTTGTTATTGCCCGACGCAGTCGAGAGTCGAATGCGAAAAACGCGGGACTATCTGTTTCGCCGTTTTTTTTTTACCCTCACCCCCCTACCCCTCTTTCGATCGGACAAAAATTCCGCGCTCGAATGATCGACGATTCCGAAAAAAAAAAAGGGAGGAACGAAAGGGAAGCGTACAAACGGTCAGGAATATTCGTTCTTCTCGAGTTTTACAAACACTTTTTATTCGCAGAAATTAAGGAAAGTGCAGGTAAGAGTTGAATCTTGAATCGTATTTTCTGTTGAGGAGGAAAAAATCGAAGAAAAATATCAAAAACGTGAATTCTATGTTGAAAAGGAAATTTTAGTCTCGAAATACAATTTTCTTTTGCCCAACTCTGCGCTTGGTTTATCGCGGATGTTTCCCGGGGTGTAAGAGGGGGGAGGAAGGTGAAGGGGGAGGGGGGAATAGACGGCGTTTGCCGAGGGACTCGGCTAATATTTCCTCCCCCTCCTCCTCCTCCTTCGTCCTCGATGTATATATAAGATCCTTTAAATGGGAAATCGAAACGTTTCGCAGATAACTCTCCGCCAACGGAAGCAAGGGGGGGCAGGAGGGGGCGAGAATGAATTCAAAATGGCCGCCGAGGGGGCAAGGGGGGTTTGCGTTATGGATAGGAAGTCGCGGGGAAACACTTCCCCCCCCTTTCTCCCCCCCCCCCCCTTTTACCGTCTTTTCCTTCGCCCGTTTTCCGTATGACGATACGAAACATATTCCACCCTTAAGGACCTACCCTCCGGGGCTATAAAATAAAATTCATCGTCCTTCCACCCCTCAGCGACTTAACCCCCTCTTACCCTCAACGCAGTATTCTTTGAAGGAAGAAAAAACTGTGGCGAAAATGGCGGAAAAGAAGGGAATTCTTTATTCGACGGAATAATATGGCAGAATGAAATGGTTTTTGCGGGTTTCTGGGGGAAGTTTTATTTTGTTTAACAGGTTTTGCGATTTTTTTGAAAAAAGGGGGTAAAGTAGGATTAAATTAGGAAGGATTTAGAGGCTTTTGATTTAAAGAAAATGTTTTGTAAATTGTTTTGTCAAGTTTTGGGGATTTTGTTCTTTCTAACCTACAAAATATCTTAAGAAATTTATTTTTTAGCTCGTTTGTACATGAAAAGATATTACTCTTTTTAAATTTTACATCATTTCATTTCATTATTCAAACATAAATTCTATCATCCATTCTATTACATTGTACATTTTATTCTATACTTATATTCTACTATTCTATTAATAATTCCATCATTAATTAAATCATTCTATTACATGCACACTTATCAGGCTGAGAATTTATTCTGTCCACAACATAATGTACAGAACTTATTACGATTATATTTTCCAACTTTCCAAAAATTCGAAAAATTCCATCTTTTCACCTTCCTAAAAATTCTAAAAATTCCATCTTTTCACCTTTTTTAATTCGCCAAGACGATTTCCCCTCCCGCGAGGGGTTTTTCACGGGGAAGGGGCAAGGCTAGCTTATCGATGAAGGGGTGTGAGGGGGAGGAGGGGGGGTTTAGGTTTCCCTTTGTGCCGTTTTCTGACGTCGTAGATCCGGGATGACGGCTCGTCTGTTTCAGATAACAGAACTGTCGGGGTAGCTGATGCCTACTTCCTCGCCGGTGATGCATCGACTTTCCTTTGAAACCCCCACCCCCTCTCCGCACACCCAGGAATCGCGAGAAGATTCAAGGAAAATGAGGGGAAGGGGGGGACAAAGCGTCGTTGATCGACGCTAAGATTATTCAGCGATAATATTTATCAGATTTTCCACGATTTTTACGCGACACCCTTAACAATTCCAAGGATTTAATAAGATAAATTCATTAAATTCCAAAGCGAAGTGATTTACGTATGAGTTTACAATATTTCATGAACAACAATAATTGCACTAAAAAGTACACGTTGTTAAATTCTTGGTATCTAAATATTCTTTCTGTTTGAATGAAAAATGACGTAACTGTGATTCCACGTGGACGAAGGGCGTGTATCGAGAAAAAACAGGGAGGGGGGGGGTGGGGGAGGGTAGAAAGATACACTCTTTCGAGGCAAGAAGGGGAGGGGGAGAGGGGATAATAATGGAAGGGAGCTTATAACCCTCCGCCTACTTGCATTCCGACACGATCAACGGTGGAGCCGAAGAGAGGGGGAAGGGGGGGAAGAGGAGCGAAGGGGGAGGGGCGGGAGGGATGAGAAAACGTTGCGCGATATTAGGAGAGCTCGGTAAACGCGATAAATCTGGTGAGACACGCTTAGACGAATGTCAGCCCGATGTAAAGGTCTGGTAAGGGGGTAGGGGGGCAGAGGGGGTGTTAAGGTGCGGGGGAATTTTCCGCGGAACCCCCCCAGGGCATCTACATATGAAATTCTACGGAGAAAGGAAAATCGACGACCCATTTGGACGATAAATAAGATTCAAAAGGAGAAGGCAAAGGTGGAGAAAATTGTTTAAATCTGAGGAGATTTTTATAATAATTAATGGTTACAAGGGACGAAGATATAGAAATTAACAGCTTAATTAATACATACATTGATATAGAAATGTATAGAAATTAACATTAACTTTGCTTAATTAACCTTAACTGGCAATGGACAACAATTTTGAGGTTATGTCAGGTACGAATTTACGCAAAAATGATTTTATCGCACAGAAAGAAAACGTGTACGATTGGTTCAGGTTTAGTCATCCTTTCTGAGCGATTGTCTTAATATTTCAGAGAGATTTCAAGTGTCGACTATGTAATCGAGACGTGAGTCGATGGACAATCTGTCAGCAGCCATTAGATAATAATTCCTCGGGTGTTTGAAGGGGTGGGGGTGGGGGGTGTAAAGCTTTATTGCATTTTAAGACGGCACGTAGGCAGATGGAAGAGGATAATCCTTATGGACGGTGTCGTACATTTAGAAAGTGAAGTGGCAGATCGATAAGGGTCCTGCGAACCCCCCCTCGGGGACTGAAAATGGGGTGGTCCAGGGGGGTGGGGGGAGTTGTTGGCCATTCGTTTCATATTTGCCTTTGTCGGGAGCTGACGCCTCGGCTGAGAAACGCCGGACGCACGTGCCGAGATAGCCGAGAGAGGATCGTTTAGCCGGAAAATAATCCACCCCCCTGATAAAATCGACGGGGGTAAACGAGACACGGTACTGACTCCCGCGCAGGGGGGTTCCTTTCAATCCCCGTTAGTCGTGAAACTCCGAAACAGGGCAGAAATGATCGTGTAAACATTCGGAGAAACGGAACATCGAAAGGGTTGTAGGAGAAAGGAATTTAAACAATGACGAGTTAATCTCAATTTAAAGATTCAATGGGTCATTGGTTCACAGGAAATGGTCCACTTTTTGCTTTAATTACTCGGAATCAATCTTCAGTCTTCTCGAAATTATAGGAACCTTCCATTACTCTAAATTATTCTAACCTTACATGAAATTATTCGGACTTATTCTAACTTTAATTTAAATAATTCTAAACTAATGTAATCTTACTTTGAACTATTCGAACTTATTCTAACCTTACTTTAAACCACTCTAAACTATATTAACCTTACTTTAAACTATTATAAACTGTTCTAACCTTCCTTTAAATCACTTAAACCTATTCTAACCTATTCTAACTTTACCCAAAACTACTCTAACCCTGTAAAAAGCTTCTAAACATGTACGAATACGTAATATTCTCGGCGCAAACACAATTCTTACCTGTTTTACATATCGCTGACCCACTTTAACCCACTCTAACCTCAAAAAAGCTGACAAACAGTGAACAGTTTGGAAGTTTCCCGCAGGAAAGATAACTTCTGGCTCCCCCCTGGCCCTGCTGGCTTTGGCCGGGCTCAAAGGATCCCGGGTTATTACTCAACGTCAAAAATCCGAGCTGCCCTTAAGCCCCGCTGCCCTTAGACGGGATTAACTCACGGTTATCGGAGTGGTATAAACGCGATTTACGGCGAAACCCAGGACTAAGCCACGGCGATACTGCCGAGCGACGTTCCCGGCTTCTACGACGACAAAATATGAGATGGTACGACGATGTTATCTTCCGCTGGGACAGATAATAGACCTGCCCTTGATTTTCCCAGGAAGAGAAATTAAGAGATAAAAATGCAGAAAAATTCACCGGAAGTGGGTGAAAATAGGTTAAGAAACACTGTCTCTGACTCGATTTCCTCAGGAATCGAAATTAAGGGATAAAAATGCAGAAAAATTCACCGGAAGTAGGTCAAAATAGGTTAAGAAACACTGTCCTTGACTCGATTTCCTCAGGAGTTGAAATTAAGGGACAAAAATGTAGAAAAATTCACCGGAAGTGGGTAAAAAACAGGTCAACTGACAACTCTGGCAGCATATTTCTTATAAAAACTAAAATTTCAGGACAGAAGTAGTAGAAAATAGGTAAAAATAGGTTAATATTAACGGTAGACTAATTCTATTCTTCAGAATTACTTGTTAATTTATTAATGAAATCCACTCTTAAATCTCCATTTTTTTTCAATCTCGGATTACAATTATCTTCTTTTGACTCTCTTTTTTATCTATATCTTAACGTCCTACGATTTCTGTCCTGTCGATTCCTCCCCCCTTGCATACTTTTTTTTTTGACCTCTTTCCCTCGGTTTGGCTTCCCGGCTCGAAGCGGGAATTAAAGCGCGGCCGACAGGACGTTACGCGGTGTAAACGATAGCGGAAGTGGCCCGTGAATGTCGGATTTTACGCGATATTATCTAATTGGCCGGCGCGGAAATACGTCGTTCGGCGACCGAGCTTTACGCTCGGTCGTGCCTATCTTCCGGCGAAGGAAACAAAGATTGCCCGTCGATCAGCGAGCAAAAAACACCGTCAGGGAGATAACAATGCACAAGGGAATATCGTAAAAAAATCACAAAGAAATAAGTTCAATAATTGCCTCAGTATAACAGTTTTTAAAGGAAATGAATTTTAAAGAAATATTCAGAAGTCTTAAAAATTGTCAAATAATCAGCAAATGTCGTGTAATATAATAATAATGAATAAATAAATAGGTTAATAATTGCTCGAATATAACAGTAGTTAAAGGAATTTAATTTTAACTGAATCTTTAATAAACTGAATTTCCTCCTTCTTCCCTTGAATGAGTTTGAATGAATTTTAAAGAAACATTCAGAAGTATTAAAAAATAATCAAATAATCAGCAAACATCTTATAATATAATAACGAATAAATAAATAGGTAAACAATTTTCTAATCATTTTCTCATCATCTTTAAATACCTTTTTTAATCGTATTTTCTTAGAAATCCAGTTTCTCCTTCTTCCCTCGACTTTAACATCGAATTCTCGGGATCTTAGCGATTACAGAGGGGGGAGGGGAGGGGAGTGTAAGGATCATGATCTCGAAGTCAAGGAACAGGGGAAGAGGGGGAAAAGGGGGGGGGGGGGAAACGGTCGATCTCGTTGGGTTTCGCGTGCGGTTCTGAATTTCTCTGCACGCGAACTTCTCAGCTGAGAAACGGACAGACGGACAGACGGACACGGACGGACGGACGGACAGACAGGCTGATTGACAAGCAGAAAGATTCGACCGGCCGATTATTATGATCTTCCGGATCTCTACGTTTTACCATGGTTTCTCTCTCTCTCTCTTTTTTTTTTCTTCTGTCGAAGGGAAAGGGAGAAGGTGAGGAGAAGGGGGGGGGGGAAATCGGCGAACAGGTCGCGCGGGAGGTCAACGTTAATTACCGGCCGAGCAGGAGGTATTTATCCTATTTATCCGATGTTTAGGACAAAGGAAGGAAGGAAGGAAGAGGGGAGAAGAATAGAAAGAAAAGGAAGGAAGAATAGAAGAAGAGAAAAGGAAGAAGGAATAGAAGAAAAGAAAAGGAAGAAGGAATAGAAGAAAAGAAAAGGAAGAATAAAAAGGAAAAGAAGGAAGAAGAATAGAAAAAGGAAAATATAAGAAAAGAAATGATTAATATTCATAAAATTAATAAATACGTAAAATTGGTGTTAATATTCATATTAATATCGTTAATTTAACAGATAAAATTCGATCTACCATAAAAGTTTCCTAAGTTCCTAATCCACTAATTCCTTAATTTCCTAATTATTTATTTTCCTAATTCCTTAATTTCCTAATTCCTTAATTCCCTGAATTCCTTAATTCCCTAATTCCTTAATTCCTTAATTCCCTGAATTCCCTGAATTCCCTGAACTCCTTAATTTCCTATTCCTTAATTCCCTGAATTCCTTTTAGGCCCTGATTTTCGAAAAACCCCCTCAACTCCCATTCTTCCGTTTGTCATTCCCTGTGTCCATGGACAGGGTAGAAATTGCACGAGTCGTGGGTGGGTGGGGCCAAAGGGGGGAAGGAGGGGAAGGGGGGGGGGGTTAGTCGATCGAGAACAGACCGGAAGAATGATCCGTGGAAAATTTCGTGGTTGCAGCTGACGAATCCGTTGGAACGCGAAGCTGGCTCAGCAGATGGGCAAAACTACGACTGACCCTTGCTTTCACCGCCATGGGGACAATAAACCACCCCCTCTACCTCCCCCTCCCCTCTTTCCCCTCTTGTACGAGCAAGCCCTGTCCACTCGAGGCCCGTCGAATAATCCTGATTGTCGCGTTTCACGCGGGCAAAACGTTTCGGGGACATTCGCGCAGCACAGAATGAACACGCGGAAACCGGTACCAAAGGGAAAATAGGGACCAGTGGAACAGGATGTAAGGGACAAGTACAAGGAAATTTAGTGGTGGGAAAAATTTAAGCAAGGAAAAGGGGCAGGAGGGTGAGTTTTAAGGGGCACGAGAGGTGGCAGAGTTTTTGGAAAAGGTTTTAAGGGAATTTTCAGGGGGTCAATATTTTTTATAAGGGTTCAGGATTTTAGGAAACTTGAGGAGTCTCGAATTTTAGGAAGTTTTGGAATTTTAGGAATTTTAGAAATTTAGGATTTTTATAAGATTTCGGAATTTTAGGAACCTTGTGGAGTTTCGAGTTTTATGAATTTCAAGAAGTTTATCATTTTTATGACGTTTTAGGAATCTTGTGGATCTTAGGAATTTTAGAAATTTAAGATTTTTATAAGATTTCGGAATTTCAGGAGCCTTGTGTAGTTTGGAATTTTAAGAATTTTAAGAAGTTTGTCAATTTTAAGAGGTTTCAGAATTTTAGGAATCTTGTGGATCTTAGGAATTTTAGAAATTTAAGATTTTTATAAGATTTTGGAATTTTAGAAACCTTGTGGTGTTTAGAATTTATGAATTATAGGAATATTCTAGATTTCATGGATTTTAAGAAGTTTAGACGATCCAAGATTTCTTTAGAATTCCCTAAGTTGTATGAGTCTTAAGAATTTTAGCAATTTTATGCACTTTAGTTATTTTAGTACACTTATGTACTTTAATAATTTTCCTGATTCCAATAATTTTGAATAATTTAGGAACTCATCGTGAAACACTATATTTATTTACTTCCTATCCTTAATTTCATAAAATTTATCCTAACCTTTTTTCCATCATTTCACAATAAATTCCCTTCATTCCCCTTGACCCCTTGACTCCCCCCTTCCCCTTTGAAAACAAAGTTCCATTTTTTACACCGTCTCGTTAATTCTCGTCGATCAGAGAAGTCAATCAGGCCCTTGGGATAGGATCATTAAATTCCTAATGTAAATTGCGAGAAACGAAGTCATCGAGGGGAGGAGAGGCAAATTTAAAGCGTGCGTGCGTTTCAAGGGTGAAATTTTATGGAGGGGTTTAGATTTTAAGGGTGGTTCGCTAATATGCGCCAGATCCATTAATCATAACCCCCCGGGGGACGAAAAAAGGGTGGGGGGGGGGCAGTGCGAAGCAGGTTAACTCCGAACACCTCCCCCTCCCCTCCCCCCTTTGCCACTTTTTCACCCCTAAGAACCCCGCGGGGGGTGGGTCAGCGGTGACGAGATTTTCTAATCTACAGGGTCAAATCTCACACGTGGACAAGCAGGTGATTAAGGGATGAATCTTAAAAAGGGGAGAGAGAGTACGAGTTTAATGGATTAAACTGTTAATCAGGTCAAAAAGGTAGGAAAACACACGTACAAGAAGCGTACAAAAATCGCATTACACGTAGGAAAACACGCTGAATCCTCGAAGAATTGTACGAACAAGAGGGGAAGGGGAGGGAAGAGGGGGGAGAAAAGGAAGAGGGGGGAAAGGAAGAGGTGCCGAAGAAGACGAGGGGCAATGCAAAGATTCGCCGAAGACAGTAAAGAGGGGAAGGACAGTACCGACAGAGGGGAAGGAGGAGAGGGGAGGGGAGGGGTAGTGATATAAGGCAATATGTAACGTTCCACGTGGCGGGCGATTGCTCGCACAATGCGTCGCCATATACGGGCCTCCTACATGTGTCTTCCCCTCCCCCTCTTCCCCCCCTCAAAGCCCCCTCTGTCATCCAAAAGGGGGGGAAGAGGGGGGAGGAACTGCCTTTCCCGGGGCCGGGGCATTCCTTTTCCGATCTTCTTCTTCTTCCTCCACTCTCCTTCCCCTCTTGTCCTCAACGTCGATCCTCGATGCTCCTCTTTCTTGTCCTTCAATTCTCCCCCCCCCTCTCTCCCCCCTTTCATCGTATTCAAGTTTGTCCCCGTGTGTTCGTTGCTCACCTGTCGAGACGGGAGGAAACGTCGAACGGTGAAATATCGCCCCGATCGACGACAGCGGGGAAACCGGAAAGATGTGGCAAGGGAGGGGAGGAAGAGGGGAAGAGGGGAGGGGAAGAGGAGAGGAGGAGGAGAGGGGGAGTATGGGCAATTTTGTTGTTTCGAGTAGCTGAGTTTTTTCGGGACAAGGTGCAGATAATTGTTCAGATGATTCGTGCTGAATGCAACTGGAGGGGAAGTTTAGAAATGAAAGTAAACGCGGAATTGTTGGAAGGAAACTAAGAAAAGTTTGAAGCAATTTTACAAGAATTTTCATTTGAAAATAAGGAACTTGTAACTATATTTATACGAATTTTTATGGAAGTGCATTAAATGCACCAGAATTAAATTTTTTGATAAAAAAACTAAAACAATCAGATTTTAGTCAACGAAATCCTATGAAATCCTATAAAACCCAAACCATTCCCCCTTAATTTATACACTTAAAATTGAACGCACCATAACCTGTAATTAATTCTTTCCCCGACAAAAAATTCAAGCGATAAAATGTACCCGGAAAACATTTTTTAAAATCGTCACGATTACCTCACCGTTTTATCGAATTTAAATTGAATGGAACGCATGGAATTCGTTAGCGATTGTCGTGCTAATTAATTGGCCAATGAAATTATGAAACAACTGCAACGCGTGCAGCGGTATTTTTCAAAGCCAACAGCTATGCACTCGCAGATATTTGCATTACAATGCAACGGGCCAGGACTGTCAGGAATTACGCGGAAATATTCCGCTCGGTGCTTTGCAACGAAATGCAAATGCATTTTGCAAATGCAACTTCTTCCTCGTTAATATTAATGCACGAATTTCCCGTAGGATCCCGGTTTATTTTCTCCTATTTCTCTAATTACTTCCACCAAGTTTTCTAATTCATTTAAGAAAAGCCAATTAAGAAAAGCTAATCAATAGGAAAAGTAAATTTAAACGAAACAATAAAAGGAATTGGTATTTATTTTTAATATACACGAAATTCTTGTCGGTTTTTTTACTTATTTTTCGTAGTTTTGCATTGTAAATCATAATTTTAATATTCTTAACCTTTCTATTTAAAATAAAGACATTCTTTAACCATGAACCATTCCTTTTTTTACTAAAAATCCTTGAAACAAATTTTCTTCTTCGAAATTCTCGTTAAAATTTCTCTCTTTGACCGGCTTTTTCTTTTATTAAAAATCAATCAATTTTTTCCTTCAATTTCAATGAACTTCCCCCCTAGCCCCGCCCTTCTTGGACACGAAAAAATATCCCTATAAATCCACACCCGCTCGGAAATGGACTTCTCGTCTCCCTTGTAGTTAAGTGTGGACACGATTCGAAGGGGAGGGGGAGGGGCAGAAAATTCGCGGATTATCATCGCCGGGGGACAAGTGTCCTACCGTATCCCCCCCCCTCTTCCCCCTCTTCCCTACTTCCCCCTTAGCGTTATAAAACCAGTAGCGTGTAGCAGCTGTCGAATAATCGTAATAGAATCGTCAGGAAATGTACTCATCGAAAAGAGAGGGGGGGTTAGGTCGAGAGAAAAGGGGGACAAGAGGGGAAAGGGGAAAGGGGGGGAATATATGTCGAACGGGAGCGAAATCGTTTTTCGACGACGAGGACAGTAAATACGAGAAGTGGGGAAGGAGGGGAATTTCTTTACCGACAGGCAAAACGGATCCGTGGAGAATTTTTCGCTCCCCCTTCGCCCCCCTTTCCCGGGGGAATAAGGGTGTCATGTCCAGAGGGGGGGACGCGGGATAAGAGTGTTATGTAGAGAAGAGGGGCGGGGGGAATAAGAGTGTCGTGTATGAAAGGAAAAAAGGGGAGTGGTGTAATTCAAGGAAAAATTGAATGTAAGAAAATAATAGTTTGATAGAAGAATTTCCTGTAAGTTTGAGAATTTTGTGAAATAATGTAATGTAAATCATGAAATAATAATACAAATAATAATTTGAATAATGAGGCAATGTGAAATGGGAAAGAATATTTCGAATTTTTGTTAAAGAAAGTTAAAGATAAATAAAAATTGAAACGTAATAAAATGATGATTTAAAACAAGAATGTCGTGCAGGAATTCCACTGAAATTTTTCTTTATCTATTTTGCTTTATTTAAGTTTTACTTCGTTTTGCAGTTTTCTAATGTTTTGTAACCCTTCCCCCCCTCTCCCCCTTTTGCCTACTATTAAACCTTCTTCTTTATCAGGGAATTATTTGACGCTGATAACAAAGCTTCCCCTATTCGTGAGAAAATCGCTGATAAGGACGGGAGATAAGAAATGAGAAGCGGGGGAATTAATGGGATAAGTGCGAAAATAATCCGCGGGGAAAGGAAAGTAAATGGGGAGGCGGGGGGGGGGTTAAGAATTTTTTCTTTTTAGGGAATATAAATGGAACAATAAAGTTGGGGAATGATTTTTGGAAAAATCGTAGAATTCTACAGTGATGTAAAATTCGGAAAAAGTCAGGGAAAATCAGGAAAAAATCAGGAAAAATCAGGAAACGTCAGGGAAAGTTCAGGGGAAATTCAGGAAAAGTCAGACGAAGTCAAGAAGAATCAGTTGAAGTCAGGAAAAATTCAGAAAAAGTCAGACGAAGTCACGAAAAATCAGTCGAAGTCAGGAAAAATCGTACGAAGTCAGTAAGAAATCAGAAAAGTCAGACAAAGTCAGCAAAATTCCTTGAAATTCCTTCAAAACCCTCAAAAAACCCATAAACTTTCTTCCCCTATTTTCCCTATCACCTCATAAAATTCCCCTCTCCTCCATTTCCTCGTGCAACTTTGATCCTTCGTCAGTGAAAGAAAAACCGGACACGTGGAAAACGGAGAAAGAGGGGTGAGAGGGGAGGGTTCGGTTTAATTAAGTTGACCGATCCGTTTCGTCTGGGTATATCGCTTTTCTGAATTCGATTGGCCCGTTCGTATCGCGCGAATTTCTCCCCCCCTTTCCTTCCTCTTCCCCCTGTTCCCCCTTCGCACATATCGTGGCACGTAGGGGAGGGGGTGAAGGGGGGAAAGGGGGGGTTTCCAGTCGTATTGTAGATGGGTTTGCAGTGTTGCCAGATCGCATAATGAAATATGCCTGACGAGAGATCCCAGGAGCCCTCAATTTCCCTTCCCCTTCCTTCCCCTCTCTTCCCCCTTATTTCTGTCAATTTTCTGTCTCCGTTTAATAGCCCACTGTCCCTCTCGGTGGTAGCGTATATTTGCCTTGAATTTTAGCCGCGTTTCTCGTGAATTTAGTTTAAAGGGTTTTCGCAGTTCTCATGTGTCCTTTCGTGGTTTTATTTTGTAAAGAAGAAATGCGATGGTTCAATGAAGTTCACGAAATGGAAAGAAAGGTTAAGAAGATTGGGATAAAAGGGAAACGAAGGAAGGGAATTAATTAATGAAGTATCGAATTGAAGTAGAATTTTTTTCTTTGACTTTCGCTGGGATTTTTCTTTCCTTTTCTTTTCTTGTTCTCCTTTTTTCTCTTGAATTTTCTTCTTAAACTTCGAATACTCTCCATTTTCTTCTCGATTTCCAGTTTCTCTTCTCTTCTATCATTTCTCTTTCTCTTCCCTTTTTCCTTCCGTCAATCCTTTCCTCTCTTTCTTTTCCCTTCTCTCTTCTACCTATTCCCTTCTCTCTTTCTTTTTCCTTTTTCTCTTCACTCTTCCCTCTTCCTTTACCCTCCCACCCCTTTAAATTTCCGTGTAACCCCGTCCCGTGAGGGCGCCGGCGCGTTATATTATTCAATTATGTCATCCCAGTTATACGCGCCAGTTACGCGAGAGAAAGGGCTGCTTCGCCGGCAACGTGGAAAAAGGGGAAACGAGGGGGAAGAGGGGGGAACGAGGGGGGAACGAGAGGGAACGAGGCAGGGACCGAAAGGGGCAAAAGGGTGAGGGGCGCTGGCGTTCATCTCTGATAAACGCATGAAATTGTCTTAAGTCCTTAATTGCCGTTCGCTGTTCGGCAACCAGCACAGAAATTACGAGGAATTTTTTAGGTATTTATTTAAGGAATTTTTCAGGTATTTATTAAAGGAATTATTGAAGTATTTATTAAAGGAATTATTTAGGTATTTATTTAAAGAATTATTCAAGTATTAATTAAAGGAATTATTCAGGTATTTATTAAAGGAATTATTGAAGCATTAATTAAAGGAATTTTTCAAGCATTTATTAAAGAATTAATCAAGTATTAATTAAAGGAATTATTCAGGTATTTATTAAAGGAATTATTGAAGCATTAATTAAAGGAATTTTCCAAGCATTTATTAAAGAATTATTCAGGTAATTATTAAAGGAATTATTCAAATATTTATTAAAGGAATTAATCAAGTATTTATTAAAGGAATTATTCAAATATTTATTAAAGGAATTATTCAAGCATTTATTAAAGGAATTATTCAAGCTTTTATGCAATGAATTATTTTAGCATTTATTCAATTAATTATTCAAGTATTTATTAAAGGAATTATTCAGGTATATGTTAAAGGAATTATTCAAGCATTATTTAAAGAAATTATTTAAGCATTTATTACCCTTAATAATTCGTTTAAAAAATCGACAACTTTTACTCTAAAATTCCATTAATTCACTCACAGTTTTGTATTGTCCTTATTTATTTTTTTACTCACTGAGGGGGGAAGCGGGGTAGAATTTTCGCGAGGGTCGATGGTATTTTGAGTTAATTGCCAACCGAGCAATTCCTCCTCCTCCCCTTCCCCTTCCCCTTCGCCATTTTCCCTCTCTTAATTCCCCCCGGAAGCCATTATGAAATTGTAGTTACTCGATTAATTTCACCCCTCCCCCTCCCCTTGCCCTCTTTGCGCGCGTGACGAATTATCATAAGGTAATAGACCGCCCTTTAATTTCACTACCCCCTCCCTCTCCTCCCTTTCTTCGACCCTAGGCAATGTTTCATCGCGAATTTAAAGCGCCATTAAATGATAAAATTAAGGCAAAATATGTGGGGAAATACGTGAGAAAGAAAAACAAGGAATAATAAAGGATGGATTTATGTATTTTATTTTATACTTTATTATAGACTTATTATTAGACTTTATTATAGACTTTATTATAGACTTTATTGTAGACTTTATTATAGACTTATTATAGACTTTATTATAGACTTTATTTTATACTTTATTTTTTAACTAAAACTTCCTTTAATTTTCTCTGTTATAATTCATTTTTCTCTGTTCTTTTCTTTATTTCTTTTCTCATTTTTCCTCACCCTTGGCTTTGATTTATATCTTTTATTTTCCTCGAGTTTTCTTTATCGTCTGTCATTAATTTTCTCTATTTCTTAATATTTCTTTTTTACTTTTTTCTTCAATTTTCTGTGTTCCCTTTTTTTCGATTTCTTCTCTCTCCTGGCTCGTCCTTGGCTCTGATTTACATCCTTTATTTTCCTTTGATACAAATTCCTTTAAACTTCACCTCCAATTTTCTTTATCTCCTATTATTTCCATTTTACTTTTTTCTTTAATTTTCTGTCCCTTTTTTTCGATTTCTTGTCTCTCCTGGCTCGTCCTTGGCTCTGATTTACATCCTTTATCTTCCTTTAACACAAATTCCTTTAAACTTCACCTCGAATTTTCTTTATCTCCTACTGTTTCCATTTTACATTTTTCTTCAATTTTCTCTTGTCCCTTTTTTTCGATTTCTTCTCTCTCCTGGCTCGTCCTTGGCTCTGATTTATGTCCTTGTCCGGCGATGACGTCAGTGGCGTGAGACGAGGACACCCCCTGTGTGCACAAAGGATCCGTCGTCATATTATCCCCGAGCCTAGCGTATATAAATGACCGAAATTGCGACTTATTGTGTTTGTCATCGGCCGGGAAAACTAGCGGCACTGATTTATCCTGCCGCCCCGGGGTACCTTCCGCAAGGACCAAAAGGATAGCAAGGATTTTCGAAGAACACCAAAAGGAAATTTAAGAAAAAAATAGGAATCAAAGGAATAAATGGGAATTTTTGATAATTCGAAGGAAAGGAAATTTATCGAATTATTTCCTTAATTATTCGAGCGTTTATTAAAGGAATTATTCAAGCATTTAATAGAGAATTATTCAAAACCAAAAGGAAATTTTAGAAAAAAAAACAGGAATCAAAGGATTAAATATTACTTTTTTATATTTCGAAGGGAAGGAAATTTATTGAATTATTTCGTTAATTATTCAATCATTTATTAAAGGAATTATTAAATTATTTATTACAGAATTATTCTAAACCAAAAGAAAATTTGAGAAAAAAACAGAAATCAAATGAATAAATGGGAATTTTCGATACTTCGAAATTTATTTAATTATTTCGTTAATTTTCTATCATAAAACTTCATCCTTAAATCCTGTGCTCAATTTTATTGACCTTTAACTTACTTTAACTTAATTTTCGATATTTCTTGATTCCCTTTTGATTTATCCAGAATTTTATTTAATCTTTTTCCTGGCAATAAATCTTTTTCGCAATATATTTTCCTTCGATGGGCGTGAGGGGTGAAACCGGGGATTTCAACGGCGGGAAACGGTGACTTCCGGCGCCCGGAAGAAACCGGAAGTGACGTGTCATAACACACAGAAGGGAAGGAGGGGAGGGGCAAATCTGAAGAGGGGAAACCGAGAACGGAAAGTCAAGGGGAACTGTTAGACGTGATTTTCGACTTCCGGAACGGAACTTCCGGTCCCCGGGGATCTAAGGAATAATTGAATAACGATAAAAGTCGAACATAAATTGCGTTAAACAAATGTAACATTATTTAAGCACGTGGAATTTACGAATTATTTTAGTAAATAAGTTTAAATTTTATTGCAATCTTTTTTTCTTAATGTAAAACAATTTTAATGACACATTTTTTTAGGACATACTTAATATTATTTGCTTTCTTTTTTTAAATACACAGAATTTAATTTCGACATTTCCTCCTTTTTTCTGCCTTCATTTCCTTTTTTATTTAATCTTTTTTTACGTAATTTCATCATTATTCTTCAATTTTCTTCTTTTTAAATCTCTTTCTTTCATTTCATTTCATTTCTTTCATTTCTGCACCAATAAAATTATCAAGTTTCTTCCCTTGTCTTCCCCTTCCCCCCCCCCCCGTAGTTTTCCTTTACCCTCCCCTGTGTTACATTGTTATTTATTTATTTCTCGATTATTTAAATCCGACCCTTGACCATTTTAATCCGACGATTTACGATCGTTCGATGACACACGCTCGATTCTCTGCTTCTCAATTTTTCTTCTGGAGGGAAAAGAGGGGGAAGAGGGGGAAGAGGGGGAAGAGGGGGAAGAGGGGGGGATTAGCCCTTAAGTGAATCGTCAAATCGTTTTCTCCCCGTCGACGGACACATGTATCGCATGCTCTGCAAACATTTCACCCCCTTCAACCCCCCTCTGGAAATTCCCCCTTGGATCCCCGAAATTCCCAAAGGTTTTCTCCCATTTTTTTCTTTCTTCCTTTTCATTTTTTTCCTCTATTTTCCTTTTCGTTTTCTTCTCTCTTTTCCTTTTAGTTTTTCTTCCTCTTCTTTTCCTCTATTTTTTACCTGTGAATCTTTCGTTTCATTTCCTTTCTTTTCTCATGTTTCTTTTCCTTTTTCTCTCGTTTTTCCCTAATTTTTCCTTTTCTGTTTCCCCCCCCCCTGCCTACTTTTTAATACTCGTATTAATATTCTTAAAAATTCTTCAACTATTATTATCGTCTCCCTTTTCCTTTCCTTTCGTCCTTTTTTCTCTTCTTTCTCTCTTTTTTATCTATGAATTTTTCCTTTTATTTCCTTTCTTTTCTCATGTTTTTTTCCTTTTCCGTTCCTATCTTTTTCTCATTTTTCCCCTTCTTTTTCCTTCTCCCTTTTACCTCCCCCTCAGTACCTTTTAATACTTTTATTAACCTTCTCAAAAATTCTCCAACTATTATTATCGTCTCCTTTTTTCCTTTTCTTTCGCCTTTTTTTTTCTCTTCTTCTTTCTCTCCTTTCCCTTTTTTTTCCCACCGTCCCTCAACTTCACCCCCTTCCACCCCCTGTTTATCCAGCTGTCGCGTTTAAATGGCTAACGCGCCGTAAAATTATATGCAAAAATCTCCCATAAAATATGTAGAGTCCCCCCTTAATGCACCGGGAAATTGTCGCCGCTGGGATTATGATGTTATATGTGTCAGGGGAAAAGGGGTGGAAGGGGTGGAAGGGGGGGTTAAAAAGAATGAAAGGGCGGGTGGAAGATTTAATGCGCCAGACAACGAATTTCCCCTTCTCCCCTTTTTTATCAATGGAACTTTGCATTATGTTTTTTAAAGGCACAGAGGCAAATGAAAAATCAAACAGTTAATTAAGAAGTCAAGGTCTAAACATTAATGAGAAAGAATTAATAAATTCGTGAATAGGAATTAATGAATTCATGAAAAAGAATTAATGAATTCATGAAAAAGAATTAATGAATTCATGAAAAAGAATTAATGAATTCATGAAAATGAATTAATGAATTCACGAAAAAGAATTAATGAATCAATGAAAAAGAATATCAAGATTTTGTAATTTTTTGGTAGAATTTTAAATATATACAAAATCTATATAAAAATATCCCAATATATTTTTAAATATTACAGAAAATTCGCCTTTCTATTTCGTTACACATTTTAATATTTTAAATATTCGTCGAAATCAAAGTGTTCTAAATTCTTTGTTTAAATTGTCATTTCATTTGTTTTTCGTTTCTTCGAACGACCGGAAATTCTCGGCAAATCAAAGAAAGGGGAAGCATAGACCAAAAAGGAGGAGAGGGGAGGGGCAGGGGGAGGGGGGGTTGTGTGGTAATCATTTTTTATCGCCGGGGATTTTTTACGCCTCGCGCAATTCTATCGGCGAAATTGGATTTCGTATTCAATCGTTTTGTCTTCATTTGTCGCGGGGATCTTTCAATTCAGGCAAAAAAGGACGGGGAAGAAATAAACAAAAGGAAGAAGGAGAAAACGAAGGAAAAGAAAAGGAAGGAAAAAAATGGCGAAGAAATCGTCGCAAATTAAATGGAAAATTTTTTAGAGAATTAAGCTAGGAATTTTTTTTACGAAATTCTTGTTGAAATAATTCTAATTTCATCTTCGATAATAATTGTTTCAATATATTGTAAATCGTAAATAAAGAATGACGAAAAATGAAGGAAAAAAATGGCGAAGAATTCGTCGCAAATTAAATGGAAAATTTTTTAGAGAATTATGTTAGGAATTTTTTTCGACGAAATTCTTGTTGAAATAATTTTAGTTTGATCTTTAATAATTCTTTCAAATATTTTAAATCGTGAATCATTGAATTTTATAATTCTTTTCCTTTTTTATAATTCTTCTTCTCTTTGACTCTTTGATTTCTTTTTGACGTCTCTTTTTTTAACGGTTTCTTTTCTATGTTTTGTGGAATTCATTGACTTCCGGTCGCAGTGTCGGTCATTTCCGGCGATCGTAATTACCGAACCGACGACATTGTTCGCTGATTAAAATAATAATACACCGTCTGCTGATTATAATAATAATGATCGACACAGTCGGCGAACTTATGAATATTAATTCGACATGATTCAAAAGGAAAATAAAATGCACGTAAAACGAAGACGAAATGAGATTAAAACGCAAAGTATAACGAAATTAATGTGGAATTAAATCGAAAATGAAAATGAAAATGAAAATGAAAATGAAAATGAAAATGAAAATGAAAATGAAAATGAAAATGAAAATGAAATGAAAATAGAAATGAAATTAAAATTGAAATGAAAATGAATTAAAATACAAATAAATAGAATATAAAACTGTATTAAAAATAATACTTAAATTACCTTTAAACGATTCTTTTGAAAAAATCTTTCATAATTCCTCTATTTTCCTAAGCAAATATCAATCTTCAAATTTTTCTTAAAAACCTCAAAAGCAAGAAAGAAAAAAGGAAGTAAAAACGAGCTGTTTGGTTTCCCTTTTTTTCCTTCTGGAAGAAAAAGGATGAAAACGAAAGGAAAGAAAATGGCGGGAGGGGGAGTAGGGGAAGGGGACAGAGGGGAAAGAGGGGAAGGGGGAGGGGGGGTTTAGAATCGACTGGGCGAGACGGGGCTTGTCTCATTTTACTTTACAAGAGGGATTTAAAAACGAGGAACCGTTTGACAGCTATTGCGAGACCTTCCCCCCATTCCCCTCTTTCCCCTCTTTCCCCTCTTTCCCCTCTTCCCCTTTATTCCACGCTTTTCCGCGCTTTTCTGTCCCCCCTCGTCCCCCCTTTCCCGTCTTCCCTGGATCACGCTAGGCGGAATTAAACGTAAAATATAGGATAAACAGGGACAATAGGGGGAGAGGAGGAAAGGGGGGGAGAATCGATAAGGAACGTCGCGGAGGACTGATCGGTCGGCAATTAAAAAGTCAAGACGGATCAGTGAGGTTCAGTTAAATTGTGAAAAATGACGGGGGGATCAGGGGAAATTGCGGGGAAAAGGGAGGAGAAAGGAAGAAAAAGGAAAAAGAATGAAAGAGGAAAGAAAAAGGAAAGTAAAAGGAAAGCAAAAAGAAAGAAAAAGGAAAGAAAAAGGAAAGAAAATGGAAAGTAAAAGGAAAGTAAAAAGAAAGAAAAATTAAAGAAAAAGGATAGAAAAAGGAAAGTAAAAGAAAAGTAAAATAAAAGTAAAAGGAAAGTAAAAGAAAAGAAAAATGAAAGTAAAATTCTAGAAAAACTCTAGAAAAATGAAGAAATCCACAATATTCTAAAACATTTTAAAGAATTTCTAAAAATAATGGAATTTCGTAAATTTCCAGTGCATTTATTACACATTCATTGCTAATCATTTGGCAAATAATTTCATGAAATTCTTAAAGACTTCCTGTTACGATGACTTTCATGAAATTATTTTATTGTTCAAATTATTTATATGTAATCTATTTTATTCTTACTTTCAATGAATCCATTTCGAGGGGCAATAAATTTTGGTAAAAGTCGACGACTCTTTGGGCAGGGAAGGAAATTTTTCGATGGCGAATTTAAACGGAGAATTCTGATCACGATTTTTAATCGTAACGGAGAGATCTACGTCGATGGAATTTCATACTGAGAATTTCATTCCCCGCGCGTGAGCGAACATATGCAATTCCAAAGGAAAACCGTTACCACGGAAGGTCCGGCTCGAGTAAGGAATTTTAAAGCAATTTTTTTCAAGAAATTATGTCACTCCTAGAGGACAAAGTATTTTCAAAATCAATTAAATACAATTTAACGAATTATTCTATGATTCATTTCACTGAATTATCTCATGATTTATTTAAGTATTTTATAATGAATTAAATACAGTTTTGAAGGAATTATTCTGTGATTAATTTCACAGGAATTATTTCATGATTTCTTTCAGTATTTTACGACGAATTAAATACAATTTTTAAGGAATTATTCTGTGATTTATTTCACAGGAATTATCTCATAATTTCTTTCAGTATTTCATAATGAATTAAATACAATTTTTAAAGAATTATTCTATGATTCATTTCACTGAATTATCTCATGATTTATTTAAGTATTTTATAATGAATTAAATACAGTTTTGATGGAATTATTCTGTGATTAATTTCACAGGAATTATTTCATGATTTCTTTCAGTATTTTACGACGAATTAAATACAATTTTTAAGGAATTATTCTGTGATTTATTTCACTGAATTATTTCACGATTTCTTTAAGTATTTTACGACGAATTAAATACAGTTTTTAAGGAATTATTCTATGATTAATTTCACTGAATTATCATATGATTAATTTCACTGAATTATTCCATGATTTATTTCAATGAATTATTTCACGATTTATTACAGTATTTTACGACGAACTAAATACAATTTTAAAAGAATCATTTAGGACTAATTAGACTATATTCTTCAAGGATTATTTTCTCATTATTTCATTCATTTCATTGAACTTTTTAACCTAAAATCATGATCGTAAATTCCTAATTACGAAACTCCTCATTACCAAACTTCCCTCGTTACCTTTCAAAAAATTCTCCAAATATTACGATCTCTATTTACCCTCTTGTAAAAAAAAAAAGGAATTGCTAAAAAGGGAAGAGAGAGGAGAAGGAGGGGGTGGAGGGGGGGAAGTCAGACCACCAGGCTTGGTTCGCGGTGTCAATTAATGAATCCCGCAGTGTCCCCCCTCCCCCCCTTCTACTCTCCGACCACCGCAAGAGTGAGAAGAGGGGCAAGGGAGGGGAGGGGAAGTAGGAGAAGAAGAAACGAGCGCGGTGCCCGGTTCGGTTTTGTCGCTGAGTTCCCGGTATTCCGGCCATAATAAATACATAATATGCACATAAAGGAGCGGGCCGGCGTGATCGAAATGATCAGGAGAAATCCGCGCGAAGGGATCCATGCCTCCGTGGGTGGCGGGATCGTTTAACAGAACCCCCCCCCTCCCCCTCCTCGTCCTTCCCCCTACTCCGTCCTTCTCCTCATCCGGAGATCCTCGATCGAGCAGGGCCCTGAGAACGAAGAAACGAGTAGCCAACAATGGACCGGACGTCGAAAGGTGATTGGAAGTAAGGCAATTAATAGGGAATTGTGAAGGGAAAGAAGGGGAAGAGGGGAAGAGGAGGAAGAAGGGCAAGGGGAAGGGGGAATGTACTTTATGATTGTCCTGTGAATTTTTAGAAGATTTTTAGAAGATTTTTCGAGGGCAATTTTGTAGGATTTTTGGCGGAGAGTTGTGAATTATTGGTTGGAATTGTAAACGAAAAAAGGGGGAAGAGGGGAAGAGGAAGAGGAAGAGGAAGGGGAAGGGGTAATGTACTTTGAAATTGTTCTGTGAATTTTTAGATTTTTCTTGGGAAATTTTGTAGGATTTTTGGGGGAGAATTGTGAATTATTGGTTGAAATTGTAAAGGAAAAAAGGGGGAAGAGGGGAAGAGGAAGAGGAAGAAGAAGGGGAATATACTTTTTGATTGTCCTGTGAATTTTTAGAAGATTTTTCTTGGGGAATTTTGTAAGATTTTATTATGAGAATTATGAATTATTGTTTGGTTAATGATTTAGGGGAAGGATGAGCGAATTTTATTGTCGAAAAATTGAAATGGAACGTTTCGACTTTGTTTTATCATTTTCTTGGGGAATTTTAAAGTTTTTTTTCTCTCACAAAAACAAAGGACCACCTGCGCGATGAAGTTGTCCTTCATCGACAGGATTTCGTCCTTTGGCAGGATTCTCACGCGTGCCTTCCCCGGAAGGACCGAAAGAAATAGCCCGGAATGTCAATCGAACTGCAACAGAAACTGCAACTGCAGCGAAATGCAACAGAACAGAAGCAAAGGAATTTCCTAAATAAATCAATCAGAGTTTCGTGCTGCAAAGTTTGACGTAAAAATAAGGAATTCCTTTGAAAATGTCCTCGAAATTGTCTTAAAGACACGTAATTAATTCACTAATTAATTCACGAATTAATGTCCTAATTAACTCCCTTAAAAATGCCCTGAAAATTATTGTAAAAATCCCTAATTAATTCTTTTAAAAATGACCTGTAAATTGTCTTAAAAATCCTTAATTAATTGCTTTAAAAATACCTTTAAAATTGTCTTAAAAACCCTTAATTAATTCTTTTAAAAATGCCCTGAAAATTATCATAAAAATCCCTAATTAATTCCTTCAAAAATGCCTTAAAAATTCCTAATTAATTCCTTCAAAAATGCTTTAAAAATCCCTAATTAATTCCTTTAATAAATGCCTTAAAAATCCTTAATTAATTCCTCGAAAAATACCTTTGAAAAATTCGCGTTAATTAACGGTTCCTTCGCTAAAGTCCAATTGATATTTCGATCTGCGGCTTATGAATTCTGTTGGCGTTGAAAATTTCCTACGAACGAGTCCCCGTGTCGATGAGTGGTCGATCGGGCCCCGCGAGGGGCCCAGAGTTTTTACGCGCCGATAATTTACAGCCCGTCCTTCCACGTAGACGGCGATACGTCAAACGCCAGTCCATCCGCTCGATTTACGTCCCGTATAAATTATTAAAAGCCGGCCAGCACGCGCAGGACACGCCAGAGTAACGACCAATTAAAGATAAACATTAATAAAGACAATATCAAAGAAGTATCGCACAGGGAAATCGATTTAAGAATTTTTCAATCATTATTTTCCCACTGTTTTCATGGATTTTTAAATTAATTTTATTTTGTTTCCTCACAGGGTTAATTCTTAGCATTCTTTACATTGATTCATGTAGGATAATAGAAAAATACTGTAGAAAAAATGTGGCAAAACGTAATTAATCAAAGAATTTTTCAGGAATTTTTTAAGAATTGTTTTCCCACTGTTTTCATGGATTTTTAAATTAATTTTATCTTGTTCTCTCACAGGGTAAATTCATCTTATTCTTTGTATTATTTTATGATGGATAATAGAAGAATAATGTAGAAAAAATGTGGCAAAAGGTAATTAATCAAAGAATTTTTAATTCATTATTTTGTCTCTGTTTTCACGAATTTTTAGATTCATTTCATTTTATTCTCTCACAAGCTTAATTCATATTATTCTTTAAATTAATTCATGTAGGATAATAGAAAAATACTATAAAAAAAATGTTGCAAAAGGTAATCAATGAATTGAGTTTTTTTAAAGAATTCTTTTAAGAGTTCTTTTAAAGAATTTAAAGAATTGAATTCTTTTAAAGAAATTTTAATGAATCATTTACTTAAATAAGGAAATAAAATTCACGATAAATTAATATTCCTTTATTTCCTGATTTTCTGTTACTCCTTTCTTCTTCCCCCTCTTTCGTGAAATTCCCCCCCTCTCCCCCCTTCTACTTTCTTCCCGAGGACAATACTTGTGACTTATCGAAAATCCCGGTCACGGAAATATTCCATGTAAAATTCCCACACGGCGGTATATAAAAAAAAAAGGATAGGAGAATGAAGAAAAGCGTAAAAAGTGCAGGGGGAGGAGGGGAAGAAGAGGGGGAGAAGAGGGGAAACTCGTAAGTATTCAGAGATCGATCGAAAGTCGACCTGCTTCTCGGAAGTCAGTTTATCGCTCTCTTTTTCTCTCTTCTTCGTTTTAGGATGAAAATAAAAGAAGAAAGAAAGACAAAGAGAGAGAGAAGGAGAGGATAATAAAATAGATAAAAATCGACGAAATCAGTGAAATAAAGAAATATGAATTATAAAGGGATATGAAAATCATTTTAGAGGAAGGGGAAAGAGTGAGAAAAGGAAAGAGAAAAAAAGAGAGAGACGAAGGTAAATTAGAAGATAAATTAGAATTAGAAGATAAGTTAGAAAACGAAATGGAAAAGGAGATATTTGGTTCTCATTTTATTCTTTTCTTTCTCTCTCAGTTTAATGTTCTGTATTTATTTATTTCTCTTTCTATTTTTCTATTCTTCTCCTTCCTTCTCTCTTTTATTCTATCCTTGTCCTTCCTTTCGTCTCTATTTCCCTCTCTGTCTTTCTATTTCTCTCTCGTTTTCCTTCTCTCTTTCTATTCTACTCTGTTTCTCTCTGTCTTTCTCTCTAATCTATTTTCTCCCTCTCATTCTTTGTTATTCCTCGCATCGGTCAGCTAATAATAAATTATGATTCCCCTTTGAAATAGGTGCGTCTTGGATTCCTAACGGGCACTTCTTGTCTATTCTCCGTCCTTCTTTTCCCTCGTTCATCTTCCTCTATCCAATCACGTGATCGTTTCCACCGTCGACAGAATTATTACAAAAAAAGCTTAACACGAATTAATTAAATCACTTTCACTACAATTCTTTTGTTTCTTCATTTCAGGAACTTATTTTTCCTTTTACAAATCCCTGTCTCTTTTCATTAATTTTCTATCTTTTTTAACAAATTTCTTATTCCATTATTTTCTTATTCTCGTCACGAATTTACTTTTCTCCCTTTTTCTTCGACTCATTCCTTTTTTCTGTCTAAAAACATACTTTCTCTTTTATTAATTTCTCTGTACAAAATCCTTGTTTTTCTTTCAGAAATCCATTTGACCTTTTTACAAACTATTTCCTGCTCCCATGGATTCCTTCTTTCCCCTCTCTTTCCTCTCTTCCTCCCCTCTTGTCCTTCCCCCCTTTTGCCCGCGTTGGGCCATATTTACGATTATAATGTCCGCATAGTATTATTTCGATCTGGGAAACGCGAGCATGACGGAATGCCGCGCTGCCATGGCATATAAAACACAGAGGTGGGGAAATTGATATTCGAATCATATGTGAATATGATTGCGAGCGCGTGAAATGCGAGCTGAGGCCCAGCCACGGGGAATTATAACGGCGATATTACAGGTGAATACTGATGGGTGAATACTAAGAGGGGAAGAGGGGGAAGAGGGGGAAAAAGAACGATTTTCTGGGACAGTGAGAATTTTTGTAAAAAGGAAACTAAGGCAAAAAAGGAAATAAGTAAAGGAAATAAATGAATACATTGGAAATAAAGGATTTTTAGGACATTCTGAATTTTAGAAAAAAAGGAAATGAATAAAGGAAATAAATGAATACAGTGGAAATAAAGGATTTTTAGGACATTCTGAATTTCTATAAAAAAAGGAAATGAATAAAGGAAATAAATGAATACAGGGGAAGTAAAGGATTTTTAGGACATTCTGAATTTCTATAAAAAAAGGAAATGAATAAAGGAAATAAATAAATACAGTGGAAATAAAGGATTTTTTGGACATTCTGAATTTTTAAGAAAAGGGTAAATGTATAAAGAAATCAAATAATAAATAATAAAATGGAAATAAGTGTAATCGAAAACAGTTTGAAACACTATTTTCTGTTAAGAAATTTAACAATAAAAATATTGACTTTGATCATTGAATTAAATTATGAAATTAATGATTGAACTGAATAAATAAATAATTGCATTGGATAAAGTTAACACTTTATCCAATGCAAAAACACTTTGGAGTTTTAACTGTTGTATTAATTTTGACTTATTGGAAGGAAGGACTGTTCTTCCTCGAAGACAAATTCATAACTCCTGTCTCATAAATACACAGAATTCTCCTTTTGCCGGGCATTTCTTTTCTGCCTGTCGACTTTTGTCCCGTTAGGCGAAATCGTCTTCCTTTTTCTTCTTTCTCCTCCGTTTTCTCTCTTCTCCCCCCTCTCTCTTCTTCTCTTGTCGCTCCGACGAAATCTGCTCGCCTATTCCGCGCGCGGGGCAGCTTATGGGGCCCGATAAATCGAACGCGCGGGGCCCGGAATATCAATGAGAAAACTTGACAACCGTCCCGGGAACGTTCGAGTCTCGGAAATCCCGCGATGGGCCCATTTCGCGATTTTTCGGGCTCAGATAATTAATGATTTAGCCTCGGGGATTCTTTGGAGGGCAAATACGGAAGGGCAGAGGGGGAGGGAATAAATAATGGGACATTAAAGGGCATTAAAAGGGCATTAAAAGGGCGTTAAAAGGGCGTTTAAGTTAATTTTTTGAGGTTAGAATGAGTTTTATAATAGGTTAAGGTTCGTTAGAAGAGGTTAGAATTGATTTGGAGTCGTTAGAATGATGTAAAGTAGGTTATAAAATAGTTTACGTGTCCATTAGAAGAGGTTAGAATTGATTTGCAGTGGTTAGAGTGATGTAGAGTATGTTGTAAAATAGGTTAGGATTCATTAGAATAGGTTAGAGTGAGTTGTGAAATGATTAAAGAAGCCTAAAATAGTTTAGAGAAGATTATTGGAAGTTTTCTGAGTTATTCAGATTGAATCTTTGATTATTCTTCTCTGAGTTACATTTGTAATTTTGCTATTAAGGTCTAATTTTCATTATCCAGCTTAAATCTTCCATTTGATCCACTCTAACCCACTCTAACCATCCCTCTTAAGGTCTAATTTTCATTATCCAGCGCTAATCTTTGATTTGACCCACTTTAACCTACTCTAACCCACTCTAACCATCCCTATTAAGGTCAAATTTTGACAATTCACTGGACATCCTCGATTGCCCTTGCTTTTGTTAAATTTCCTGAGACTCCTAAACGAGTCTTCGGATCGTCCTGGCCCGTTCGTGGGGCCGTAACTCCTCTGCGCGACGATGCTAATTGTAATTTCCATGTTGCGCACGGGTAACATTAGAACATGATCACGTTAGGCGACACGTCGGCAGGTCGTTCCGCGTAGAACGCGTGGGAAACGGCCAGGTCACGCGTCCACGGGCCTCGCGAGGAATTGACAATTGCTTCCCTGCCTTCGAGCATTACTTTCCCCCCCGCGAACCCCCCCTTCCCTGCCCCTCCGTGTAAGCATTGTCGTCGTCACGTTACACCTTATCTGCAATCCATTGACCCACTCTAAATTTAAGTGCACGAACTCAAGTTAAAACGTATTAATGAAATTAGGGAATTAAATGGTAAGGATGATAAGTACAGTGTTTTAAGTTAAAGTGTATCAATAAAATCAGGAAATGAATTAACGTGAAATATGCATTAAATAAGAGAGAAATTCCTTTTTAATTGTCACTGTTACTCGGTAATTATTGTTATTCGTTGTTATTTGATTTCTATTCTTTGTAACGTCTTATAAATTTCTGCTTCCCTTTGGATTTCTCAGGATTTTAAATGGATTCTTAATCGGGGCGGATATTACGCGTTATTATTCGATCGTCGATGCCCTTTTTTCCCTATTCCCCCCTCCCCGTTGTCCCCCTTTTTTTCTTCTTCCCTTTCGTTTCTCGCTGGTTTCTTCCTTTCGACGGGCGATGACGTAGACAGAAACGTTAAGATTTCACGGTGCCCGGCTAAATCGACGATCCACGTCGATCATTTTGCCACGAATCATCGACCAATCAAAAGCAACAATCCATGGGAATTGTTGGAACTTATTTTTAGAATTATTCAACGAGGACAATGAGAACGAAATGAGAAAAATTACAAGAGAAAAATAGGAAAAAAGTGAACAATTATCGTCTTACTATGACGAATCAATTTAATGTTTAATAAATAATTGTTGGTGAATTTTCAATACTTAAAAATACTTGAAAATTCCCTGAAATACTGTCCTTTTTGTTTCCTTGATTGATACCCTTTTTTCACGGGGGAAAAAATACACGATTTTTCGCGACGGATTTCTTTGCCTTTTTTTAGGCAGGGGGGAAAAAACGATGTAAAAAAATGCCGAGTCAGTGCGTCAACGCGCCGAGAGATGGCGGAGTGCAGTCATTTCCGCCGACTGGGAAACTCGGGAAGGAAAAGTTTCTGAGGATTCAAGGAAAACGAGCCGAGAAAAAAGGAAGAAGGATAAAGAAAGGAGAAAAATGGGTTAAAAGTCGGCAAAAAAAGTAGAAATTTGGAGAATTTCGATAAGAAGAATCGACTTGAAATTAAATACAGTGATTTTTAATGAATCTCTAATGAACGAAAAATTATTGTTCAAAGCTGCATCGAAAACAAGACGATTTCAAATCGGATTAAAAATCGATAATTAACATTGTGAAACATTAACGTTAATGAAATGACTGTTAAGTAGAACGTTATTAATAAATTAACGAAAACAATGAAACATCCAGGGACAGAATTGAAATGACCGAAACGTTCCTACTGAAATATCTTCGAGGGGCAATTAAAAGATTCAACGAGTGAAACGTCTAGTGAGACGGTAAAGGGGGGAGGGGTAGAGGGGAAGGCCTCTAGGAAGGAGCGAGAGAGGGTGGGGGGGAGGGGGGGACTGTAACATTCTAATCATTCCCCCGGAGTTGGCTTGGTTTTCTCTTCCCCGAAATCCCGCGACGATTATCAACCCCCTTCCCCCCTTCCCCCCTCCACCCCTTCCCCTTGCCCCGCGCATACCGCGAAGATGAAATTCCTTTGTTCTAATCCTTCCTCCCCTCCCCTCCCCTTCCCCTGCCGACGGCTAATTTGTCCCCCCACCCCCCGGCCCTGCGTGTCTATATATACGTATGCAGAGTGGGGAGAGGGGGGAAGGGGGAGAGTTATTAATTAGTGGCAGACGTTACGTCAGGGTTTATTGTATTTACGCGATGAAGGGGAGGGGAGGAAGGTGAAGAGGGGGGGGGGGAAGGGAATTCGTGGGATTTTTAAAGGAATTTTCTAAAGAGATTTTTCGAAGGAATTTCGAAGAATTCCACAAGGTTTATTGAAAAGAATTTTTAAAGGATTTTTCGAGAATCCTTACAAGCATCTTCGTGAAATTTTCAAGAAATTTTTACGAAGATTTTCGAGTAGGTTTTGAAGGAAATTTTCAAACTCCGCACTAAATATAATCGCTAAGACGACAAAGGAATCTCATCTCTCGCCTCTTCATAATCACTTTTGCCACGCGCGCGGGGAGGGGAGGCAAAGGGGTTGAAGAGGAAGGGGTGAGAGAGAGGGGGGAGAATTATAAATCGGGCAGTTAGATGCACAGACGACGCGCACTAATAATTATAGCTTTGTGCGACTGTCTCGCGACCCGAGTTTGCCGAGCGAGAATAGGGGGAGACGGGGGGGAGGGGAGTAGGAAAAGAGGGGAAGAAGGGGGGGGGGAGAAAAGGAATTGTCGACACTTCGCTAATATCCGATTCGCGATTTGATCTATGCGAAAAGAAAATCAAAGGGGAAAAAGGGGAAAAAGAGGGGAGGAAGTGGAATAATTTTCAGAAAGAAAGGAATTTTTTTCTGTTAATTCCTGAGTTTTTAAAAAAATCAAGAAGTAAATGAATGAATTTTTAATGCTAATCAATATTTAATTCTACAATTTTTTAAGATAATCTATTCCTTTTGCAATAATTTTATCTAATCTTAAGTTCTTCATTTAATCCAATTCAACGATGAATTAAATACGTTTCCTATTTCGCATTGATTTCATTTTTCTTCTGCTCCTGGAATTTGTGAACTTTGCAGGACTCCGATATTATCGTTTTCTGGTAAAATTTCGCGGAAGACGCGTGAAATATGTCGATAGTAAACGTCGGCGAATCGATTCCTCGGAAACTATGAAAATGAGGCAAAACAAATCCGTAAATCAGGGCAATAATGGCGCTGCTCAGTTCTGGTTTTTGTCGAGCGGGGAAATTATTGCCCGGCACCTGCCATGCAGAGGAAATGCATTAAAGAAACCCCGAGCAATTAGGAATTATGAGCAAAAAAAGGAAATTTAGGATTTACACAGTTATTCAGATACTCAGGAATTTTTCAAGAATTTATGCACATTTTTCTACAGATTTAATGGCAAATTAATTCACGAATTTACGAGCTTATCAATTTTCTATGCAATTTTTCAAGAATTAATAGAAAACATTTTGATACATTTATTTACGAATTTATTTAATTTACACAAAAAACATTAATTAGTATAATATACTGATTACAACACGTTTAAAAATATATTAAAAATTTTAAACAAAAATGAAAACCGTCACCAGCCATTAAAAATCATATTCCAAGAATTCCTGAAAAAGTTCTCTAACCCACTCTAACCCTTTCGAAAAATTCCAAAATGCAAAAAATCGTCTCCCAGAGAATCCCTCCCCCTCTCCCCCCTTGCGTGCATGAATTTCTTTTTACCGTCGCACAGGGATTGGCCAATCAGCGAAGCCAATAGTTCTAAATTAATCGCTATCGTTAATAGCTCGTCGCGCTATGTTCCCCGCAAGGGGGAGAAGAGGGGAGGGGAGGGGAGGGGAGTGCAAGAGGGGTGAGACGAAGGGAAAGGTTGGACGGAAAAAGAGTGACTGCGAGGAAAGAAGGGGACAACAAGGACCAAGGAAAAGGGGAGGAGGGTAAGAGTAAGAGAAGAGGAAGGGAAGGAAGAAGAGGAAGAAGAAGAAGAAGAAGAAGAAGAAGAAGGTGGAACATTTAAGAAGCCAACTCGGAATTCCGGCGGGGCCGACGCGTCTGCCCGGGGCTAAATTTACACGAAACGATGGATGAACAATGGTTACATAAATAGAACAATATGCGTAGCGCTCGCCGTTGAAACGCAGGGAACTCACCTCTCCCCCCCCCCCTCTTCCCCCTTCCTTGTCGTCGTCGACGACCCTTCCACTCGGCGCTCTGTCATTCCTCATTTTCCTGCTGATTCGATTCCAACATTAGGATACTGCAATTCGAGTAAAAATGTCGGAAATTGGGGTTAGAGTATGGTAAACTGGGGTTAGAGTAGGGGTAGTTTTACAGTTTCCGACATTTAAGGACTTTGATTCTTATTAATTAACATTTGTGTATGTTGTTACATGTAAAAATGTCCTAAACAAGGGTTAGAGTAAGCTAAATTGGGGTTAGAGTAGGGGTAATTTCACAGTTTTCGACATTTAAGGACTTTGATTCTTATTGGTTTATATTTGTGTACATTATTACATGTATTTCATGCATATTTTCACGCATATTTTGCTTCAACAACATTTTTATGCCACGATAATGACTTATCACAATTTCCTGTTAAAACTGACTCCCCCTTTTCGCAAAATTCTCTTCGATTTGCTTTCCCTCATCGACGAATCTCGCGCGATCGAGACTGCAATTCTTCCTGCGAGTTGACGAGGCATGGGAAGGGGGGAAGAGGGGGGGTGAGACGTATAAATACGTTCCGGGGCGTGTTGTGATATTAATACAATCACGGATCACTCCCGGGTTGGCCCGTAGCCGCGGGCAGACACTAGATTGTCTGAATCGGGGTGAACGACTTTATATAGCGTAGGAGAAAGAGAGAGAAAGAGAGAGAAGGTGAGAAAGAAAAGAAGGACGAAGAAAGACAGAGAGAAAGAATGAAAGAAATGGATCGATCGAGTGTTAAAAAGATAAATGGGTTGATAATGATTAACAAACTTAAATGTATTGATAAACAAACGAAAAGGTAAATAGAATAATAAAGAGAGAAATTTATTGATAAATATTCCAAGAGAAAGAAAGAAAGAAAATAACGAAAAACGTTTTAGAATCCTCAATTTCTCAATTTCGACCTATCAAAAATCTTCCTCAATTCCATTCAATTATTTCCTCGATGCAATTTCGACGACAACGAAGCTTCGAGAATTCCTCGAGTAATCGACTTGTCCGCTCAAATAAAAGGCAGAACAAAAAAGTACAATAAAATCATGCAAAAGGGGAAGAAGAAATACAAGAAATCGTACTGAAAAGGTATTCAAAATTGACGAGAGGGGGAGAGGAGGGGAAGACGTGCCGAATTCGCACTTTTGACCCAGTTGAAAGAAACCCTTTCGTTTTCTTATCCTCCCCCCCTTTTCCCCCTTCACCTGTGCCAATTTCGCCGTAATCTACAAATTCGCCATGGACGTATTCATCATAAAATCGCAGCGGGATTCGTTCGGTCGACGCGAATCGACGTGCATTGATTTATTTAAAAAATGGTCAGTTAAAGGTAGATTTTTGTCAGCGCAAAATGGCGGACGAATAAAACGAGAAATGGATTATAATTCTGGGATAGTGAAATGGAACGAAATAAAGTGATTCAATGGTAAATGAAATGATTCAATAATAAATGAATCGATTCAATAATGAATACAGTAATTCAATAATAAATGCAGTAATTTAATGATAAATCAAATAATACGATAATAAATGAAATGATTCAATAATCAGTCAAATAATTCAATAATAAATACAGTAATTTAATAATACATGCAATAATTCAATAATACATAAAACAATTCAATGATAGATCAAATAATTCCATACTAAATGCAATAATTCAATAATAAATACAATAATTCAATAATACATAAAATAATTCAATAATGAATCAAATAATTCATTTACCCGTTGACTCACCCTGTACATTTCCCCCATTTTTCTTTTTATTAACTACTCAACTCTTGTTTATTTATTTATTTACTTATTCCGGTCATTGTTGTTCCTTACAATCGTCCCTGGAATTTCTCCTTCGTCTTTCAAGGTCAACAGGACAACGGAAATGCGCGCAGTCATTCCCCTTCCCTTCCTTCCCCCCCTTTCCCCCCTTCTTCGGAAACCGATTGGCCACGGATCGGGTCATTTTCAATACCCCCCCCTCCCCCCTTTCCTCTGCCCTATCCGTGACTTCCCGTCCTGTTTTTTGCTGTCGATTTATGAAATATTTCATGCAGCAAAATGAGTTAGATTTAAATCGACGACTTTTCGAAAAACGAATTCTTCCTTTTTCTCGTTCCTTTATTTAACACAGAATAATTCCATTATTAATAAATAAATAGATGTCGAATTAACATTGTAAGAATCTACTATTTCCTATCGATTATTAGAATTTTTATCAATGAGAAATTAATTCTTCTGGCATTTTTTCCTTTGTTTAAAAATCTTTTAATAAATAAATACATATAGAATTAACATTACAAGAATCCAATGTTTCCTATCGATCCTTAGAATTTTTATCAATGAGAAATAATTTCTTCTACCTTTTTTCCTTTGTGTAAAAAAACTGTTTTCAATCAACAAAGCAAATACCTTTGCCCCCCTCCTTTCTTTGTTTTTTACCCATAATTCCTGGAATGTCGTACGTGAATTTCAGTTTAAAGTGGCTCATGAATATTATCGCTCGTTAATTCATTCGACTCTGTGTGTGTGTGCTTTCTTCTTTTTATTTTTTTCGTAAAACAATGGCCACGTCTGGGGTCCCATAGATACACAAATTCGTGAGGGGCACAGGGAGTAAGGGGGGAAGAGGGGAAGAGGGGAGAGGGGCTGATCGCACGGTCGCATTGAACAAGTGCGACGGAGCCTGTCGGACACGTCACTTCCGGCGAGAAGTGTAATCGACTGGCCGGAAAGTCGAGCGATCGACAATCAGCCACTCGAAATTATTTTACGAATTTCTCAGAATTAATTGGGATTTTTAGGAATTTTTTAGGAATTTTTTAAAGGGCTCTTGTGTCTCCTGAAATTGTTTATGTGGGTTTCATGGGGTCGGGAATATTTATTATTTATGGGAAATTAATAGGAAAGTGGTGGAAATTGTTTTAGGAATTTTTAGGAATTAGTTGGGATTTTTAGGACGTTTTAGGAATTTTTTAAAACGATTTTAAAGGGCTGTTGTGTCTTCTGAAATTCTTTATGTGGGTTTCATGGGATCGGGAATATTTATTATTTATGGGAAATACATAGGAAAGTGGTGGGAATTGTTTTAGGAATTTTTCAGAATTATTAGCATTGAAATTACTTTAATTACTTCAAAATTTTCTCTTGTATTCCTCATTATTTTAATTAATTATTCCTAAAATTCATTACTTTCCACCGGAAATACGTCACGTGCTTACTTTTATTTATTTTTTTCTGTACTCAGGGGATCCTGTGGGCTGGACTCGAGGATCCTCGAAGGTCCTTGAAGGATTAGGGTTCGCGTAAATTCGCGATTCGAGAGCTTCCGGTTCATTGGGCAATCAAAAAGAAGAGAAGAGGGGCAAAGGGGAAGTAAAAATGAAGAAGAAAAAGGGCAAAAAATTGTTCATAAATCATAGAAATTCCTAATAATTCAATGTGTAATAAAAAAATCCGAAAATATTAACTAATGTTTCAATGAAAAATAGAAATGTAAATTTAATTAAAAGAATATTGATTTAAAAATTCCATTCATTTTACTTTCATTCTTTTTTCCCTAAATTCCTTTAACCCCGTTTTCTTGTAATTTCTTTTAACTTTTATTGAGAACCACTGGCCTTACAAGTGGCTTATAAGTCTTTCTAGTAAATTAAATTCCCTCCGAAGGTGTTGGGAATATTTCGAGCGCAAGAAACGCCGGAATAACTGCGGCCAATGCTAAATTCACCGTGACTTATTAAACTCAAAGAAAGGAAGACGAGAAAGGGGAGAGGGGAAGAAAGAAAATTTCAAAACCGAGAAATAATGCCAGACAATTTTTAATGAACTTATTTCTCAATTTTATTTCATCGATTTATTATTTAGGAATTCATTTCAGTCAATAATTCAGCAGTTTTAAGCACTTTTTTTATTCAATTCTCGATTTTCTTTATTTCATTCCACGTTATTTAAAATTCATATTATGTGTTATGTTATTAATTTATTTATTCGTGCATTGAATATGTATTTTTGTGGCTCACGGTTGACCCGAAATTTTTCCTTTCCTCTTCTTCGGCAATGATTCTGTAATTTCCCCTTTCCCCCCTCCCCCTTGACCATTCGATAACTCGCAATCGTGTAAAAACATTCGAGACGTATCGATTACGTCGCCGACTGCTTCTCAACGTTTCCCCTCCCCTCCCCTCTCTTCCCCCTTTCACCTTTTTCCACCGTTTTTTCTTCTTCTTCCAGCCTTCTTTTTTTTTTTCTAAAAAGACTCCACGCCGCCGCAATTCACCTGCGCTTCTACAATTTTAGAAGAGAGGGGGAAGGGAATGAAAAGAGAAAGAAGAGAAGGAGAAAAAAAAGTGAGAAAAAAGTAAGAGAAATTTAATAATCGTGTCTTAGCTTATTTCTAAATTATTTAGAAATCGTTTATAATTTATATCTAATATGTTTTTAAATTATCTCTAAATTATTACTACTTTATTTCTAAATTATTTCTAGATTATTTCTAATTTATTCAGAAATTATTTAGAAATTATTTAGAAGTTATTTCTATATTATTTATCATTTATTTCTAAATTATTCTATATTATTTCTAAGTTATTTCTACCTTTCCCCCACCCCTTGACCACTCTTTCCCCTCCTTCCCCTTCCTTCCCTTCATCTGTACTTGCGGTTACAATTCACGCAAACCTTCGTACAACCTGAGCGACGGTTTTCCATCGATCCGTCCCCTTCCCCCCTTCCCCTCTCGCTCCTCTCCTCTTCCGTGGGACAAATTGAAGGCGCGGGAGGGGCGGGGAAGGGGTGGTAGTCGATCGGGGATCATTTCGCGGGCCGATCATCGCGTTAAATCCGAAATCCGTCGGCGGGAAACGCTCGGAAATGACGGAAAATCCGGAAGAGGGGGACAGAGGGGAGGGGGGGAGGGGAATGGACCAATCAGGACGGTGGACGCAGTTAAATAGCATCCTAACCGCGACTGAATTGTTAGCACGTGGAACATGCAAACCGTACGCGTAGCCCGCCAGGCACGAAATCCGTTTGTTCCGACGACCCAATGGTTTACTATTACCCCCCACCCCTCCAAACCCCTCAAATCCCCCTTAAATCCTCCCAGAATTCGTCACACAGGTCCTCCCGTAGGTGAGCATTTTCCCGGAAAAACCATAAGTCAGGTCAAAGGCAGGAAATGAGCTTAGAATTTTAATTGCTGAATTTTAATTTCATGTCGAAGTTTGAAGAGTTTTTACCGTTTTTGGGATTTTAATGGAATTTAAGGAGATTCATGAGGTTTCTTCCTTTTCTTTTTAGTAGGATTTTATGATTTTTGTGGATTTTTCTGGTTTTGTTTTAAGGAGAAATGAGAATTTTGTTTGACTTTTATCCAAGTTTTCGTTCATTGAATTATCCAATTTCCTGTTAGAATTTTAATTTTCTGCTCGGAATTTTGAAGAGTTTTTAGGATTTTTGAGATTTTTTGGAATTTAAGGAGATTGATGAGTTGTCTTTCTTTTTTTTTTAGTAGGATTTTATGATGTTTGTGGAGTTTTCTGGTTTTTTTATTTCATTTTTATCCAAGTTTTTTAAGTATCTTATTTTCTGTCACAATTTTACATGATTTATCTCATTTATTTAATTTATTTAATATCTCATTACACTTTTCTGTCTTCTTTATTCTATTAATATTACCTTTTAATTATTTATATTTACTTCCTGTCATAAATTTCTTGAAAATTGCATTCCATGCAGTTTTTCGGTGCATAAGAAGCGCAGTAACTGTCCAATCAATTACTGGGCATTGCGGAAAAGTGGATGACGTCAATCAAGAAGGGTAGAAAGAGGGGAGGAAAAGGGGGAGAAGGGGGTGAAACACTTCGTGTCGGACTAATAGTGGTTTATTGTAACCCCGAGATGACTGACAGCGATGATTAGCGGACATTGATAGATTTCCCAGGGAATTTCCCGGAAAATTTCCCAGCCGAAGGATTCAAGTGCCAGGGAAAAGCAAGCAAAGAGAATTCAACTCGAAAATCGAATACTTAAATAAAGAAAGAATACTTAAATAAAGAAATGTAAATGATTTTTAAATGAATTGAGCAGAGTCTTTGGAAATTTGTAAAAGGATCTAACTAATGTTTAAAATAATTGATATATTTTTAACTAATTTCTAAATGAATTCCTAAAATCATGAATCATTGCCAAACAAATTCTTGAATTGCTAAATAAATTCCTGAGCTACTTAATAACGTTCTAAACGATTTCAACTAATTTTTCAATGAATAGCTAAACAAATTCTTAAGTTCCTAATTTCCCCCCTTTCCTTTTCCACAATAAATTCCTAAATTTCCTAAATTTCCATCTTGATTCCTGTTAGAATTTCTCAACGACCCATTGAGATAAGACCCTTTCCCCGTTTGCCATTTTCGCCGAGGGTCTTTGCGCTTGAACCGTCTGGCCCGTGTGTGCGAGGGGGGAGGGGAGGAGGGGCAGGAGGGGCGAAGAGGGGGGAAGAGGGGTGAAAGGTGTAAAGCAAGCGGATGTAGACAGATCTGGCCACTTATCGGTCCGCGAGATACCCATTAACGAAACTAAAAGCCTCCCCATATATCTCGCCCCTCTGATCTTCCCCTTCCCCTCCTCCTCCTCCTCTTCCTCCTCTTCTTCCCCTCCCCCCTCTCCTCTTCGCCGTACTTTCCTCCCTTCCTGTTTGCCCGTTTTTCTACCTTTTCCACGACGTTCATCACTGTTTTTCACCCCCGAAACTTAGCCAGGAATTTTTTCTCACGTGACTTCCCTTTTTTTTTTCTGAAGGAATTTTCGAAGGAATTTTGCACTGAATTTTTTGTCACTCATTTAAGGGTTCGATTTATTTTGCGTTATTCATGTCTCTTTTATTAAGTCTGTTTATTATTATCCGTGTATTCTTCGGATTTTTTTTTCAATTAATTCCCACTTCCTTTTTTGGTTGCATATTTTTTACTCCTCTTTCTATCACTTCCTTTTGCTTCTTATCTTTCCTTCTTTTTTTTTTAATTCTTCCTCCTTTTTTTTACTTCCTGTCAATTTCCCTTTACGTTTCCCCTTAATTCCCGGGGAGATTCCTTGGCATTTTTCTCTCCGCCATTTTTCCTGCCTTTCTTCCAGCTACTTTTTTTTTTTCTCTACCTTTTTGCACCCTTCACTGCCCCTTCCCCCACTCCCCCTGACAAGCCACGTTTTCCCAGGATCCTTGAGTTAGACGCATCGCTGTTTGTCCGTGGCTTTTGTTTTACTCGCCGATATATATTTCACCTTTTCCTCCCCTTTTCCCCTTTTTCCTCCCCTCTTTCCTCGCTTTGCTATCCTTCCCCTTCCCTTCCCCCTCCCCTTTGGTTCTTCGTTTGCCAATTTCCCAAGAAATAAAAAAGACAATAATCACAATTACCGAATAATCGTTTTGAAATTACAGAAAAATTCTCTCCTCCCCCTCCCCCTTCTCCCCCTTAAAACAGAATCGTTAAACCACTAAATCATCGCTTATCAAACGAAAGAAACAGGAAGATTCTCCATCCCATCGCGGCAAAATTATTCCTTGACTGGAAGCTGGTTTTAAAAAGCTGGTAAAAAAAGGGGGAAGAGGGGAAGGGAAGAGGGGGAAAGGGGTGGGGGGAAATCGTGTTTATGGGAATCGATGGCGCCGTCTAGGTGGGCAATTAGCGGCTTATCGCTTATTGGTTTTCGATATTTGCCCCCCCTTCCCCTCCCCTACCACCCTAGAAGGTAAGGGTAGGGGGAGGGGGGAGGGGGAGGGGGGTTAGTTTTCACCGGCCGACGAAAACGCGGCAGTGTGTAAACGTAGGAATGTTTTCCGATGCAAACGAAAAGGTCAGGAGGCGAGGGGAGGGGGGAAATAGGGTGAGGAGGGGCAGAGGGGAGGGGGAAAGGGGTGTTTTAACAGGTTTCACCAAAAAATCAACATTCCCGGGAGGCCTTTCTTCACGAATCAATATTCTTTTGAGGCACTGGCCGCCGGTGGGGGAAATTGTAAAATAAAAAAAAAAGGACAAAGGGGGAATGAATGCAAATTAATCGATGTTTAATTAAAATTGCAACTGTGCGTTGGGAAAAGGAAATTATGAATGTAAGACTGTTCGTTGTAGTCTCAGGAATTTTTATTTAATATTCGTCTAAAAATTGTATTCATTCAACGAGATTCATCTAAGGAAATTCTCTAAAAATTATCTCTTAATTCTGGGATTTCCAACATAAACTGTATATAATTTCTCCATGAATAAAAAGAACAGAAATATCATTGATAGAATAATTAATATACTTAGTATAATTAATATACTATACTCTAAATAACAATAGAATTATTACATTAATGCACAGAATATTAATCATACTAATTCCGTGCTTTAAAAATTCATCTAAAGAATTCCCCAAAAATTATCTCTTAATTCTGGGATTTGCAACATAACCTATAAACAATTTTCTCATAAATAAAAGGAACAGAAACATTACAGATAGCACAATTAATATACTTCGTATCCTTTAAATAACAATAGAATTATTCCTTCAATCCACAGAACATTAACCCTGCTAATTTCTTGCTCTAAAAATTCATCTGCAAAAAATTCTCCAATCATTAATGCCCTGAATTCTGCATTTGGCAAACGTGCGATTAAATTTCCATGGGCTTAGTTGCAGCATCCCCGTGGAATTTCCTGCAGCTAGTTGCAACCCATGCAACGCTCAGGGGGTGGGAGGGGGGTGGTTTGGAGCAAGGGTGAAGGGTAGGGGAAGGGGGGAAGGTATAGCCTTCGCGATGGACGCAGGAATTACCGCTGATTGGTCCACCGTCGACCGTGATTAGAGATGTTATCAGCCCCCCTCCCCCCTCTCTTCCCCCCTCTACGCACACGTATAATCAAACCGAACCCCTGCGTTCTACTCCCCCTCCCCTCCCTTCCCCTACCCCGCCCACTCAGCTACCCTAAACATCGAACCCTTTCCACCCTTTGTCATTGGCCGTCATATCTGACGATTCCATCGGGCAATCAGGGATGAAACACACCTTGATTATCCTTTAATCATATCCTTTAATCAAGCGAGGACCAATCACGTGGACGGAGAAAGTAAAATTATTCATTGAGGTGTTAAAGGTTATGGAATTTGAAGGTTAGGAAGTTGAGGTTAGGGAATTAAATGATTTAAATGAAATAAAATGAAGGTAAGACTGAGATAAAATTCTTCAGAAATTAATTCGACCAATTCTGGTACGTGAATATTGTTTAAATAATTAAATGACACAATACAAGCCATTAAAATAGTAGGAACATCAAAAGTAAATGAATTAGATGCATTTTTAACGGTTTAAAAAATCTTCGTAAAGTTCTGTAGGGATTCTATAAAATTCGTGAACATTGTTTAAACAATTAAATGACACAATACAATCCATTAAAATAGTAGGAACATCAAAAGTAAATGAATTAGATGCATTTTTAACGCTTTAAAAATTCTATATAAAATTCTGTAGGGGTTCTATTAAATTTTCTGAACATTTTTCTTGGTATTTTCTGTTGTTTAAACATTGTACGAACAATTATCACGTCTCTCTTAGCCGATTGGACACGTGCGATAAGGATCGAGTGCGTCGAGGACCTTCCCCTTCCCCTTCCCCCCCTTTTTTTAAGGGTGATTCTGGAGTACCTCTTGAACCGACCCTTTAGATAAAATTTCGCGCGTGTAGTTTCATTCAGTGGCCGCTTTTTCATCTACCCGCCCCTCTAACCCCTCCTTTCCTTCCCATAAAAGGTAATTTCGTTGACGCTCAGCGAAAAAGTAGAAAAAAAAATGTATCGAGACAAAAATCGATGACTCGCGCGATGAATTTACGAAAAAATTGAACGAAGCAGATGAATTTCTTGTAAATTTCGATTCACGATTGATTCTTTTCTTAAATTTTCATCCTGAAAATATTGAAGGAAGAGTTTAAAGAACAAAGCAAAACATTATCATTTGCGATGAATTAATTCCTTGTCTCTTTTACTCGTATTTTTGTTCCCTTTTTTTTTCCTCGTCAATTATTTACGTGGCAATTTTTTTGGCCCACGGGGAACGGTCGGGGAATTTTTTTAGCCGGTTTTCCTTCCTCCTTTTGGGGTTCTTCTTCTTCTTCTTCTTTTTTTTTCACGTGGGGGGCATGATCGAATTTTCGTCGCATAGGAAATCCTGTTACAGGACATCGGTCCTTGCAATTTTTATGAGGGCACTCGTTCCGCAACGCGCACCGGCATAACGCAATCGTCCACCCCCGGACAACCCCCTCCCCCCAGCCCCTCAATTGCCCCTCATTTTTGTCCGATGCTCGGCGCTGGAGAATTTCTACATTTTTTTTCACGGCTTTCGGGACGCGGGAGAATTTCGTGAAAATTCTGGCAAGGTCCTTGGGGGGCGGGGGTGGTCAGTGAATTTTCCTGAAGGTTTTGAATCTAAGGGAAAAATGTTAGAGGAAGTGGAAGGGTAAATGGTATTCTGGTTTCTTGGAGAAAAGATTTTTTTCTCGCTCTTGTGAATGTTGGAAAATTCTGAAAAAATTCTGGAAATATCCTCAGAGCTTCCCTTCGGTCCTCGAATTTTCCTGTGCCCCCCGCACGACCGGGGAAAATATCGCAGAAGGTAAAAAATTCATCTACTCTCCTTCTCCTTTTACAAACAATTTTTTTCCAACTCCCGTGAACGTCCAAAACTTCCCCAAAAATTCTGAAAACACCCTCGGACCTTCCCTTCGGTCCTCGAATTTTCCTGTGCCCCCCGCACGACCGGGCAAAATATCGCAGAAGGTCAAAAATTCATCTACTCTCCTTCTCCTTTTACAAACCATTTTTTTCCAACTCCTGTGAACGTCCAAAAATTCCCCAAAAATTCTGAAAACACCCTCGGACCTTCCCTTCGGTCCTCGAATTTTCCTGTGCCCCCCGCATCATCGGGGAAAATATCGCAGAAGGTCAAAAATTCATCTACTCTCCTTCTCCTTTTACAAACCATTTTTTTCCAACTCCTGTGATCGTCCAAAAATTCCCAAAAAATTCTGAAAACACCCTCGGACCTTCCCTTCGGTCCTCGAATTTTCCTGTGCCCCCCGCATCATCGGGGGAAATATCGCAGAAGGTCAAAAATTCATCTACTCTCCTTCTCCTTTTACAAACCATTTTTTTTCAACTCCTGTGAACGTCCAAAAATTCCCCAAAAATTCTGAAAACACCCTCGGACCTTCCCTTCGGTCCTGGAATTTTCCTGTGCCCCCCGCATCATCGGGGGAAATATCGCAGAAGGTCCAAAATTCATCTACTCTCCTTCTCCTTTTACAAACCATTTTTTTCCAACTCCTGTGAACGTCCAAAAATTCCCCAAAAAATTCTGAAAACACCCTCGGACCTTCCCTTCGGTCCTCGAATTTTCCTGTGCCCCCCGCACGACCGGGGAAAATATCGCAGAAGGTCAAAAATTCATCTACTCTCCTTCTCCTTTTACAAACCATTTTTTTCCAACTCCTGTGAACGTCCAAAAATTCCCCAAAAATTCTGAAAACACCCTCGGACCTTCCCTTCGGTCCTCGAATTTTCCTGTGCCCCCCGCATCATCGGGAGAAATATCGCAAAAGGTCAAAAATTCATCTACTCTCCTTCTCCTTTTACAAACCATTTTTTTCCAACTCCTGTGATCGTCCAAAAATTCCCCAAAAATTCTGAAAACACCCTCGGACCTTCCCTTCGGTCCTCGAATTTTCCTGTGCCCCCCGCATCATCGGGGGAAATATCGCAGAAGGTCAAAAATTCATCTACTCTCCTTCTCCTTTTACAAACAATTTTTTTCCAACTCCTGTGATCGTCCAAAAATTCCCCAAAAATTCTGAAAACACCCTCGGACCTTCCCTTCGGTCCTCGAATTTTCCTGTGCCCCCCGCATCATCGGGAGAAATATCGCAGAGGGTAGAATACCATCCGCCCACGCGAGCGTGTGGCCGAACATGTGGCCGGGCAATCATCATCAGCAGAAACGAGATGTATTCGCTTGACCGTCCTATTAAGAGGTCCCCCCCCGTCCCCCGTGCCACCCCGCTTGACCCTTCATCTTCCCCTATTGCCCCCCCTTTCCCCTCTTCGTCCCTACCGGTCAGCGGGGTTTTCCCCGGTTCAACGATTTCCACGAAAACGGCAGTTCCTGCTGTCTAATCACTCCGTGTTAAACCCCCCTCTTCCCCCTCTTCTCCTTCTTTTCCCCCTCTTTCCCCTCGCGTCCCTCTGACCCCCGTTGACCTTTATTTTCAACCCCCCCATGACACCCCTTTAGCGTCAGTAGCCGATGATTTTCCATGCAATTCGATGCGGACACAAAACAGGAAAGATTAGGATGAAGAGGAAAGAAGAAAGAGAAAAGGGGGAAGGAGAGGGGAAGGAGAGGGGAAGAAGATTGGGAATGAAGAATGAAAGGAAATTAAGAGAAATACGTTTCTGTGAAAATTCGGATAAATCATGCAATGTTAAAATGAAAATACACGTAATAAATGTTAGAAAGTAAAGTGAATATTACAGGAAAAAATGGAACTAAATTGCTGAATAAAAGAAATTTCAACAGAAATTGGACTGAATTTCTTAGTAAAATAAATTCCTATAAAAATCACACTAATTCCTGACTAAAACAAGTTCCTGTAAAATTGAAACTATATTCCTAAGGATACTAAATCCCTGAATAAAACCAATTCCTTTAGAACTCAAACTAAATTCTTAACTAATTGTAAGCTAAATTTCAATCGAAACAGATTCCTGTAAAAATTCGAAAAACTCTTAACCAGATAATCTTCATGTCTGACAATGAAATAAATTCCTGAAACTGCGAGAAACCGTGCTTACGAGCCTTGGGTACTTGAAAGGCGAGGAAATGAGTGGGTCGACGAGTAGGAGGAGAAGGAGGAAGGGGAGGGGGGGGTAGATCCCTTTCATCCCCCGACGCGTATCGTCCTGTTTGCCTCGTCTCACCATCTGTCGATTCCCGAAACCCCTCTAATGACGTATAACGCTTCTGTCCGTCCGTCCGTCCGTCGTAATTCACGGAAAAGAAAAGGAGAATACTAGGAGGGGAGGAATGGTCAGTCTCAATTCCCCCCCTTCTCCCCTTTCGCCCCTCTTTTGCCCCTCTGGAACTTCCCTTGAGCTTAATAACGCAATTACCGTTATTGCCGAAATTTAGAAATACAATCCCCACCCCCTCCCCCTCGTCTATATTGAAGGATCGTTTCGAAATCGACGACGCATTAAGAAATTTATTCCCCCCTCCCCCTCAGCCCACGGACATTTCTCTTTCCTTGTTTCACTTTCAGGTTGGCTTTGTAGCCCGGGAAATTTATGAGTGAAACACTCGAAAGTGTCGGGGGGGACGACGATTTTTCATTCTGTCGGTAATTAAGAAATTGACAAAGGCTGGGAGGGAAAAGGGGAGGAAGGGGGAAAGGAAAGGGAAGCAAAAGGGCAATTTTGTTCTTAGTTTTTCACAGTTTTTAATCTCATTCTCTGTTCTTTTTCCTATTATTTTTATTTCCTGTTCTAAGTTCTTTTATTTCGGAATTTTTCTGTCTCATATTTCGTACATTTGTTTTCCTTCTTCTTTAACATTTTTTCTCTATTTCTCTCGCTCTATTTTACACCTATTTTTCTTCTTTTTTCATATTATTATCTCTATATTTTTCTCTCTCTTTTACACCTATTTTTCTTCTTTTTCATTCATATTATCGTCTCTATCTTTATGTCTTTCTTTTACACGTATTTTTCTTCTTTTTCTTTCATATTATTATCTCTATCTTTATCTCTTTCATTTACACATATTTTTCTTATTCTTCTTTCATATTATTCTCTCTATCTTTTTCTCTTTCATTTACACCTATTTTTCTTATTCTTCTTTCATATTATTCTCTCTATCTTTATCTCTTTCTTTTACACATATTTTTCTTCTTCTTCTTCCACATTATCATCTCTATTTCTTTCTCTTTCTTTTACATTAATCTTCCTATCTCATCATTCGCATTATTCTTTCCTTCTCTTTCCTTCACATTTTTCTCATTCCTTCTACCCTTGCATTCACCTTTCCTTCTCCCCTCTTCTCTTCCGTTCTTCCCCTCCTCTCCTTTTCCATCCTTGCCCCCCTCCCCTCACTGTGATTGCCCCGCTATCCCGTGGGAGACAATCCCCGGGATTCGCGGAAGCAAAACGTCGGCAGATGAGATCACTCGCGGTTCGTCTTTCTTCTTCCCCCCTTCCCCTCCTCCCCTTGTCCGCAATTTTTTCTCCTTCGTCCCGTTCGCCACGTGTCTTTCATAATTCGATAATCAACGTTCGCGAGAAACCCGCTCCGCGGAATCCACGCATAATCGTCCCGTTATTCGGCCTTTGATGCAAAAAAAAAAAAGGAAGAGGAAGAAAGAAGGAAAAAGAAGGACAATGATTGGCTGCAGGGATTTCTGGAAATTTAAAGGAGAAAAAAGGAAATTAGAATAAATGGAATAAATTGTAGTGAATCGTGAAAACTGAATAAATTTTAATTGTTGTAATAATTGTTGCAAAAAGAGAGAAAAATTGATAAGAATTGAATCAGGAAGAAAAAGGAAATACGTGAATAATGAATAAATAAAATACATTCTACAATAATTAATAGTACAAAATAATTTTTAGAATCTTTTTTACGATTTTCAAAATTACTTACAATTTTCTACGATTTTCACGCTTATTTTTGTTCCCCTTTTAAACCGATTTCTGAAGATCTTTTTTCCTGTCTTTTTCGAAAAACCCTCTGCGACGGAAATTTCGAAATTTTCACGAGAAAAAGGCAAACTTTTTTGGCAGACAGGAAGTCCAGTTCGGATAATCCTTTTTTCCAACGCCGCGAAATGAGATTTTCGCGCGAATCGACGGAAAAAAAGGGTGGACGAGGGGAGGGGAGTAAAAAAGGGGGGAGGGGGAATTCAGTTAGGATCCGGTCTAAACGGATTTTTGAGGAAAAAAAGATGTCAAATTCCCCTAATTCGACAGCTCGAATTATTTGAAACCAATTAAAGGTTTAATCAATTAAAATGCACGTATGGACAATTTTAATAAAATATTACATTTTAAATACGATATTAAGATCAACGTTCAAAGAATTTTAAGTTCAACGACGAAATTTTCCTTCAAATTTCTTTCAAATAATTTTTGTCTCCGTAGTAAAATACTTTCTTTTCTAATGATTCCTCTGTACTTAATTTTATTTTACGGTTTGGTATATGGAAAAGTAAAGGAAAAAAAAAGGAAAATAAGGAAAAAATGCAACGAATTTTCCGCCATTTTTCCAATATTTCTTATCACTCGAATCACTGAATTTTCTTGGAAAATTTCTGAGGGGAAATATTTATCGATAAGACAGAAGTGAATGAAAAAATTTTTATTCTCATTAGTGTTTTTAATTCTTTTTATTTTCTTTTTCTTCCCTTTTTTCTTCCTTTTTCTTTTCTCTCTCTCTCTCTTCTCCTTGTCCTGTACTAATTGTAAGTTTAAAATTAATTACATTAACAGTATTAATAATATATTCTACTTACAGCAAAAAATATATGACGAGTAAAAAGATTCTTTTTCCCTTCAGTGTCTTTAATTCTTTTTATTTCCTTTTTATTTCCTTTTTATTTCCTTTTTTCTACCTTTTTCTTTTCTCTCCCCCCTTATTCCCCCTTCCCTTCCCTGTACCGAGTCTGCCTGCCTTCCTTGGCTCCTAATTAAACATCCAACTCGCTCGAATCCCCGACTCGAACGTCGATGTTCCGATATTAGCCCCCCCTCCCCTCCCCTTCCCCCTCACCTTCCCCCTTTTTCCTTTTCTTCCTTCCCTCCCCCCCCCTCCGCCCCTTCTCTCTCTGTGTACGATTCCTCGACTACTTTCGTCTTATAAATTGATTAACCTGCGAAACACTCCGACTAACAGGCTTTTCCCAGGCAAGGATTTCCGTTTCCCCGTTTTTAAAGGAAAAATATACACAGCGATGAAATGGTAGTGGAAAAATCAGTGTAATTTATATATTCATGGAATTACGGTGAGTTTAGCGTAGAAAGTCTGAAAGAAAAATGAAAATAGCTGGAATTGTGTTTGAGAAATTAGGGGAAAAAGATGAAAAAATTAAAATTGTACTTAATTAATTAAAAAGTGTTGAAAATCCTGTAAAAATGGCTGAAAAATTCTGAGAAATCGTATTTAAAGTCTATAAAAAGTTGAAAAACACTGAAATTACACTTAATTGTTTAAAAAATCGTTGAAAATCGTGTGAAAAATGGCTGAAAAATTCTGAGAAATCGTATTTAAAGTCTATAAAAAGCTGAAAATCATTGAAATTACACTTATTTTATGAGAATTATTGTAAAATTCGTTAAAAATCCTGTTAAAATGGCTGAAAAATTCTGAGAAATCGTATTTAAAGTCTATAAAAAGCTGAAAATCACCAAAATTACGCTAAATTGTTGTAAAAATCGTTGAAAATCGTGTGAAAAATGGCTGAAAAATTCTGAGAAAACGTATTTAAAGTGCACGTTCCCGGATCATTGGGACCTTCGTACCCGGATCCATTCTATCCCAGGGTTCCTGCATGCCGAGCATCTCGAACACGATCTCCGTTCCCCCCTTTCCCCTCCCCCTCAATCCTCCTCTTTGCCCCCTGGTCCCCTCGATTGGTCAGCGAAGATTCTCGCAAACAACGGCCAACAGCGAGAAAATGAATCATTAATGAAATAAGCCTTTAAGTCGACAATTTTCACCGTTTCTTGCATATTATTTAATTTTACATTTTATACATTTAATTGTACGATTCAATTATACGTAAATTGAATTAACGACGATTTCAATGGAATTTAGTTTCTTAAGAAATGAAAATACATAAATATAAATATATATATATATATGTGCATTAGAAATTGAAATGTAAATCAATTCTATTTTCTAAGGAACATACTGTAAAAAATTCTAATTAATACACTTGGTAATTAATAAAAAATCGTAGTTCATACAATTTTAAACTAATGAAAATCTTTAATTATCCCTTTTTTTTCTCTCTTACTATTATTACTTCTTATTCGTCAATTTTTCGTCAATTTTTCGTCAATTTTTCGTCAAGGTTTCGTCAAGGTTTCGTCAATTTTTCGTCAATTTTTCGTCAATTTTTCGTCAATTTTTCGTCAATTTTTCGTCAATTTTTCGTCAATTTTTCGTCAAGGTTTCGTCAATTTTTCGTTTTTTTTCGTCGCTCTTCGCGGGCTACGGGACAGGTGGAAGGTCAGAGGGGGTGGAGAGTGGTAGAGGGGGACAGGGGGAGGGGGGGAATATCCCCTTTGGACGAACGGGTAAGCCCGGGGTCCATTCTGCCGACTGCCGTCGGATGTTATCGCCCGGCAAAACGTTTTACAGCCAATACGACGCTTTTGCAGGCCCGCGGAATGACTTTTTTATTGAGCCCAAATCGATACCTACCCCTCCCCTCGTTCCCCTCATTCCCCCCCGCGCGGGAAACTCGCTTTTTTCCGTCGGAAAAAGGACGATTTTTTCCACAGGTGCAAAATTTCGTAACCTTTTGAGGGACTAAAGTAATTAATAAAAGACATTTTTTGTGAAGTATATTTTTTCCCATTTCTTTTCCAATATTTTGTACCTTTCGTAGGAATTAAAACAGGTGACAAAGTAATTAATAAAGTAATTTATTCATTTCTATGGTTAATCTGATCAGTGAATTAAATTGTAACGAATTATAATTACGGAGAATAATATCCTGGTATTATTAAGATTATCACAGGAAAATACGTCATGAATTCTTAAGTTCAATTTTCATTACTATTTTCATTACAATTTTCATTACAATTTTCATTACAATTTTCATTACAATTTTCATTACAATTTTCATTACAATTTTCATTACAATTTTCATTACAATTTTCATGACTATTTTCATTACAATTTTCATTACAATTTTCATTTCCTTTCAATTCCTTTCCCTTTTCATTTCCCTTCTTTTTTACAAAATTTGCCTTTTTCAGGAAAAGTTTAATTCCGGCTCTAAAATGCCTTCTCGGATAACAGCCCTGGTTTCATACGGGGTTGCATTATCCCCGTACGTGTGAACCCCCTTGAAAGACAAAAGGCGGAAAGGGGGGAGGGGGAGGGGGAGGGGATGGGGAGAGTGGCAGACAATAAACACGTTCACTGTTTTTCCTTCCATTTGCTTCCTCGTAAATCCGCGTCTGAAAGCCACCTTATTTATCATCGGCCAGTTTTATCGTCCAGGAGATGCGTTATGCAGAAAAGTAGAAGGAAAAAAGGGGGAAAAGAAGTGGAGGGGGAAAGAAGAAAAGAGAAAGTAAAATAAGAATTAAGTAAAAAGAAAATTAATGAGAATCAAAGAGATGAAAATTATGTATTTACAGTACTTTTTTTTATCATTTATTTTTTACAGTATCTAATTTTTCCCCCCATTGTGTTTTTCGTCATCAAAAAATGAATGATAAATTCCTTCGATTTCGTCAAAGTTAGATTCCTCTTAATCGGTGAACAAAAGAAGACGATGAGGGGTGAGGTGTGTGAGGGGGGAAAGTGAAAAGGGGGAGAGGGGAGTCGAGGTTCTAAAAATTGCAACTTGCACCGTGAACCGAAAAGAATGCTGCCGAGGGAAATAATCGTACGAACAAGGGAAAAAGAAGGAGAGAAAACAAGAGAAAGTGAAAAAGTGGAGAGGGGGGAGGAGAAAGAATGAAAGACAGGAAAAAGTGGAGAAAAAGGAAGCGGAAGAAAACAGAAGCAGAATCGTTTGAGAGAAAAGAAATCGGCTGAAGAGGAGAAGAGGGGAAAGAGGGGAAAGAGGGGGTTAGAGAAATCTTTTCTGTCGCTGCGGATAAAAGGGGGGGGAAGAGGGGGGGAATTTCTCTATAGATAGAAACGGTACGCGACGACGAATTTTCGCGACTCGATGAGAAAAAGGTTGAAAGAAACAAGGAAAATAATTGACAATTTTAAACAATTTTGTGAAACAAAAGTTAATTAAAGACAGACGTGAATTAACGAGAATTTTTCGTTATCAAATTTCACGTATGACTGATTATAAAATGAACGAAATTTGAAAATTAAATAATTGAGGTAATTATAAATGGAATAATAATAATTCATTATCATTTACGAAACAAAATGTACATACTCAAAAATATAATTTCTATTCTTCTTTCCTTTACATTAAAATTCGGGGGAGGGGAGGTACAAATTTTACAAATAAACAAATTTCTTAGACCAACAAATATTGTCCTATTGAACCAATAATTCTACTAATCATTGAATATCTTGGAAAATATTGTTGCTATTCTTCTTCGGTTTGGATTGGCGGTTTCGCGAGAGGGGGGGGGCGAAGGGGGGGAGGGAGAGAGAGGAGAAAAGAAATGCCTGGGCATTGGGTATCTTACGTGTCGCGTCGGACAAAGCGACGACGGGGGAGGCTAAAATTAGCGGGGAACAATGCGCCTAGCCGGATTCAGACGGAGTTAAAGTCTCCCCCTTCCCCTCCCCCCTCTCCCCCTAACCCCCTAACCCCCCAATTCCCCCGTTCAACGATGCTCCCTTAGCCCGCACCGACTTCGTCGCCTCGTTCTCGATTTCGTTCGACCTTTCCCTCTCGAATTCCCCCTCCCCCTCCCCTTCCCCCTTCTCATCCCTCTCTGTGATCAACGTGCGTCGACGAGCATTTTTCCGAGGATAGAAACTTTTTAAGAAACAAAAGGGAAGAAGGGGTAGGAGAGGATAGGGTCAGGGAAGATGAGGGAAAAAGGAATAAAAGGATCGGAGGGAGGGAGGGGTTGAGGATTTTTAAGATTTTCAGAATTTTTAAGGTGAGTGTTTTTAAGGCTTTTAATTTTGTTCTGAAGTTTTCAAGACGAGAGATTGACAATTATGAGATTTTCAGGATTTTTAATAGTTTTAAGATTTCTAAGATTATGATTTTCAAGATTTTTAATACTGGTTTAAGATATTTAAGATTCTGATTTTTCAGACTTTTTAAGACTTAAAGATTTTCAAGATCTTTAATACTATTTCAAGGTTTTTAAAGATTTTTCTAATGCTTTAATTTTCTAAAATTCCTAAAAAGACTTTAAGAAACTTTTCTCCTATTCTTCCTCAATTATTCTTACTTTTTTTTTCCTTAATTTTTTCTCCTCCATCTCCCCTTCCCTTTTTCCTTCGTTTTATATCCTTTTTTCGTTTTTTTCTGCAGTCTTAAAAAATTCAGATGGTCATTTCCAGTTTCTTTGGGACAAGAAAAAATCGAATTGATGAAGAGGAGGGGGAAGTTGCAGGGAAATTGGGAAATTATTATCCCTGCTGACGGGTTTATGGTGGAAATAAAAAAAAAGCAGGGAAGTGGGGAAAAATAAGTGAAGAAATACAAGGGGGGGGGGAATGGACTTTTTTTTGGCCCTTTTGAACCCTTCGTTAACATTGTTTTACATCGGTCGAGGGCAATCGCATAAATAAGTCAGCTGGACCACTCAAAATTCCGTATTCACCGTCTGCGGGGAAAACCAGGGGAAAGTAGGGAAAATTGTCCCCCCAAAAAAGGGGAGGGGGGTGTAAGCTTGTTCCAAGGATTAAAAGAAGAGGAAGAAATGAAGGAAAATATGAGTAAACGAAGAGAAAAATGAGAAGAGAAAATAGTAAGAGGAAATATGAAAAGAAAATAAGAAGAGAAAATCCATGAAAAATTGTATTAATAAAAGAAGGGAGAAAAAGGATCGGAAACGAATAAAAAAATTCACCATCCTTCGATTACCGTGCTTCATTAAATATTCCTTTTCACGTGTCTTTCCCCATAAACCAGATGCACTCTATGGGGAAAAGGGACAAAAAAAAGGTCGACCAATAAGAAAAAAAAAAAGCAAATTCAGTGAGTATTGAATTACCGATAAGATATTAAAATTGGACCGTCGGTAAAACAGGATTATTCTTAAAACGAAGATTATTAAAATGGCGGAAACAAAATACAGAATTCTATCTAAACTTCGACAAAAAGTAATGGGAAGCAATGCAAGGGGGTGGTGAAGGGGGAGGGGGGGGACATGGAGATGGGAAAAATAAGAGACTACGAAAACCAAGACGAAGGAGCAGGGGAGCAGAGGGGGAGGGGGGAAGGGGGAATGAAGTGGCGAACAAGCGTAAGGTCGCAGAAATTGAGAGAAATAGAGCCCCGGGGGTAGAAAGAAAAGGTGGGAGGGGGGGAGGGGGGAGTTGGTTTTTGCATGGTCCAGGTTCCCCGGGGGGTCATCACTCGCACTTCGAAAGAAGAGGGGGGGAGGGAGGGGGGGGAGTGTCCAGTCTAGTCCAGCGACAATTCCCCCCCCCCCTCTTTGCCCCCTTCTAACCTTCCACCCTAACTTTCCACCCCCTTTCCACCCTCTCCGTATCACCCCCTCCCCCCCCCCTGGTACACGATCCGTTCGACTCCCCCCTCCCCCTCCCCCCCCTTCCTGACTGCCCAGACAACTGATATTGCGTGATCTATGGCCCGGGGCATTGCACGCCTGGGACAAAACTGACCCGTACGAACGAACGCTCGTCTTCATCCAACTCAACCCCCCCCCCCCCCGCCCCTCTTACCCTTCGACCATTCCTTCTCCCGTTCCCATTCGATAGCGCAGAACCCATGGAAGTTTGGCGTGGACGGCAAGTTTTCGTTTCCCCCCATAGACCGAGGGTCAAGTAAATGCGAAGCTCCGGGACGACGGTTTTCCCTACAGGCAAATATAACCCGCAGGACACTTGTACAAGGATTCGGGGGATTTATGCATTTTTGTGCGGTAGAGAAAGAGAGAGAGAGAGAGAGGGGAAGGGAGAAGAACAGGAGGAGAGAATGAGAAGGAGAATAAGAAGAAGAATAAGAAGAAGAAGAAAAAGAAGAGGAAGAAGAGAAAGTTTCTTCCAAGGATAAAAAAACACCTTATGGACAAAAAAGAAAGAAAGGGAGAAAAGAATACAATATATAGTAAATAAATTTAAGAGAAAGAGAGAAAGAAAAAAAGAGTGAAAAGGAGAGGAAGAAGGAATGAGAGGGGAAGAAGGTACAGTGTAAAATTGGATATCAATAGATTGTCTTGATCATTTTTTTAAAAGAGTTTCGCATTGAAATGATTCTAATAGATGATAAAACTGAGAAAAAGATATGAATGTTTGTTCAAGAATTTTTCATAGGTTATGTTTTGTGGATAATTTTGAAAAGAATGATTTTCTCTTGCCCCTTTCCCCCCCTGATTTCCCTGATTTTTGGCAAAAGCAAAACCCGTGACAGGCCTCGATAGTGGCCGGGCGACAAAGTAATAGACTGCCCCCCTCCCCTCCTTTCCCTTCTCTTCCTCCCCCTGCAGCTTCTCCTCGTGCTTGTCCACTTCGTCAATAAAAAATCACGGCATAATAGAAAAGAGAGAGCCGCACGGGGGTCGCCACGGGACCCCATGAGATCAGCAACCCCGTAAAAACCACCACCACCCCCCTCCCTCCCCTCCCCTCCACCCCTATTCTTCACCGTGAAATATTTATGGCTGGAGAAGCGCACGAATTTTCCTACTTTTTTCTTTTTTTTTTTTCGTTTGCCAAATGAAAGGGAGGAAGATGAAATTCGTTGGACGACAGGGATGCAAATAATTCGAGGAAATTGAAAGGAAATTGAAAGGAAATTGAACGGAAATTCGAAAAATAAGTCAATATTTCGAGAAAATTGGGGAAAAAATTGTTATAGTGTTATTGGTTTGTCCTTTTTTCTTAATAATTTTCTTCTACCTTTTCCTCATTTGTTCCTTTATTGGTTTGTCCTTTTTCTTAATAATTTTCTTCTCCCTTTTTCCCTGATAAATGTCGATCTCCTCCTTTTTAATAAATTCTTATTTCCTTTTCCTTGATAAATGCCTCTTTTCCATTTTCTTCATAATTTCCTTTTTCCTTTCATAACAAATTCCTATTATCTTTTCCTTGATAAATTCTTCTTTCCCATTTTCTTCATAATTCCCTTTTTCCTTTTCCTTTATAGATTCTCATCATAATTTCCTTTCTCCTTTCTCCTTTTTCCTTTTTCTTTAAAATTCCTATTATTAATCAGCACTGTCGATTCCCGCTTACTGTCCAACCTTTCCCCGCTTCTCCCCTCTGGTTCCCCGGGCGAAATACGGTCAGGGGGGAGGCGGGGGTGGGGGGGAATCGGGCGGAAGTTGACAGCCGGCAAGGAGAGTTCCGCTGGGAGCAACATTGTATGATACAATCCCAGTATTGGCCGGCCCGGCAATGAAAAGTAAGTGCATATAAGGTCCGCCAGGGATAATCGAAAAACTACGAATTCTTATTCCCCTCCCCCCTTGGCCCCTCGCCCCAAAGTCGCGAAACTCGTTACGAGAGTCCCGGGGACGAAAAAAAAAAGGGTAAGAGGAAAATCGAGAAGGATAGCCTAGTTTTCTTTCGAGGGGAAATGTTTTATAATCTTTTTTTTGCATTATTTATCTTGCGCAGATTGTTTATGGTAAATAAATAGGACAATAGGAAGGGGGGAGAGAAGGTTTTGAGGAGTTTTAGAAATGAGGAAGTGGGTCAATTGGTTAATTAGTAGAAAAATAATAGGAAAATAGAGAAAATGTTGGGTACATTTTTGATCAATTTTTAGGAATTTTAAGTACCGTAAGAAAATGTTAAAATTAATTAAAATAAATAATTAAGACGATAAGATGGACTTTATCACTTTTTTTATATTCATTTCAGTTTTAATAAAATAAGATTCTTCGTAATCGAAAAAATCAACGTTAATATTCCAGGAAAAATGATGTATTAATTGTTAGAAAAATGTGGACTTCAATTTGCCTGATTATTTATTCATTATTTATCGATTTATTGAAATGAGAGTTTGTTAAAACTCGCGGGACCGGAAGTCACATGACCCTTGCCCCAAACTGCGCGTTGACCCTTTATGGAAATTTGAATTTCGAAAAAAAAAGTGCATCTACATCTGTCGATTATGCAGGAGAAAATTTGAAATTTAAGATAATCCACGGAGGAATTTTATACGTATTTCTCTGACCCCCCTCCTCTTCCCCCTCCCCTTTGACCCCCGGAGAAAAGGGCGACGAGGGGAGAGGGAATTATTCCGTGGGATCAAATAATTTTTCGGGACGATGAAAAATTCATGGGAATAATAACGAGGCTTTTAATTAAATCAGAAGAATAATTAGGCGGACAGGAAATAGGTAAATGCAGTTTAATGTTAATAAAATAGGAAATAAATGAAGAAAGTTTAATGTTAGTAAAATAGGAAGTAAATTAATAAAAATTAATAATAATAGGAACGAAATGATTCAGTGAAAATAATGAAGAAAATTAGTAAACTCAATTTTGATAAATATCAAAACCAAAGAAATTGTTTCAATTTAGTTAACAAAAATAAACAGGACAATAAAAAATTGCTAATAAAATACTTATCCTCCTATTATTATTATTATTATCTAAAAATTTGTTCAACAAAGCAAAGACTAGTGAATCATTTTATTCATTAAAATAATATAAATCGTAGAAAATGGCTGAAGAAAATTCGTGGGAATAATAAATCCCGAAGAATAATTGCTAATCCGGCAAATCTGTTCCCGAAATTTGATTGGCCGATAAGGAAGGTCTAAGGAAAAAGGGGGGAAAGGGGGGATAACGTGGCTTATATTTCCCCCTTCCCCCCCCTGTTTTGCCCCACGAAAAGCGGTCGAGAAATATCCGAGAAAATCCGGGTTTTGCCCGAAACACGTGGCGGGGGAATCGGAATCGTTTTGTAATCAAACGATAACGTTCCGGATTAATTTCCCGTCAAAACACACGACGGGGAAGTGACAGGGACCCGCAGAAAAAAGGACAGAGAGTGAAAGAAAAAAGGAGAAGCAAGAAAAAAGGAGAAAAGAGGAAGGAAAATCGTGGAAGAAATGGCCAATTTTTTAGCCATTTTCTCCGAGAATTAAATTTCTATTTTCTAAGATTTATTATTACGTATTTAATATTATAAATTTATGGATCACTAGGTTAATAAATTAGATTTTTACTAAACTACTCTTCCTGTCAATAATTATTTTTCTTTAGAAATTTTGTAGAATTCATCGAAATTTCGTTTCAATTCCCTTCTCAGCTCTTCTCATTTTCTCTGTTTCTCCTCCCCTTTGCCCCCTTCCCCGGGGACCGGTTAATTGAGGTATTTCTTATCTGCAAAAAAGAAAAAAAAATCTCGATCGCCAGGCGGAAGGCCTTTTGATCCGTCGAGGTCTGCCAGTTCCTGATTGCGGGGCTCTTGTCTTCCCTTATAATTGATATTGCCTCGCCAGAAGGATTTCCACGGAGCCAGTAGGGGGCCAGGAGGGGAGGGAAAGCCGTTTCGCGCGGCAAACAATTATTTATCTTACGTCGAAAAAAGGATTTCCCGGAATTGTACAATCTTTGTCGCGTTTCAAAGGACAAAAAAAATGATAGGAAAGCTTTTGGAATCGTATAATAAATTTAAAAAAAGTAATAAGTCATCTACAAAGTGCATATCATGGGAAAAACTTAATTTTTATTACTAGAAAATATTGTTTAAACGATTTTAGGAGTTCAGGGAGTCAGTCGCAAAATTTATATAAATAATTCTGGCTTCTGTAGATATTCTTTGAAAAATTTCCTGGATTCCCAAAGTTCGTATTGCAATTTCTCTGAGAGGGGAACTGAATTCATGGCATTTTCCAACTGTACAAACTATCGGACTCGAATCGAACGTGAATTTGCCCGGTTGCTTGGGTTTACAGGTGGCAACTTCGATGCTGTTCCTGCTCTTAATACCCTCTGGCCCTGATGGGTGGGGGGGTCTTAATGCCCCCTCAGGGGGGGTTAAGGAGTCGTCCTGTCCGTCTGGAGATTAGGCGTAGACGGAAATTCGCCTTCGACCGGAATCTCAGGCGATTGGCCATACGCTCCAACGGATTCCAACTCCGCGGCGTAAACCAACTGGACTAATCAGGGATAGTCCGGGGAAACACGCTGAGGGAGGGGGTCCCGCGACGCTCCAAGGAGCAGCGAAGATCGCGGCTAATGTCGAGTGGACCAGGATCAACCGTTCGCCAAGATAAAGCCATTATTACTGTCCCTACGAGCGATCCTGTTGGTCCTGTAAACTTTAGGGTGGGTGGAATCGATTCTCTAGAGGTAATTGTCCAACATGGAACACCTAAACTAATGAAAAATTGAATAGTGCATTGATATAGAGTGTTTTTATACCTATTGAAGAAGATAAAGGCACTACTACTGTCCCTACGAGCGATCTTGTTGATCCTGTAAATTTTGGGATGGGTGGAATTGATTCTCTAGAGGTAATTGTCCAACATGGAATACCTAAACTTAAGAAAAATTGAATCGTGCATTGATATGGAGTGTTTTTAGACCTATTGAAGAAGATAAAGGGCACTAGTCTTGCTTCTAAATTTTTCATGAACTTTAAAATAGGTGTATTCGAATTTTTAGAGGTAATTTTCCAACCTAAAACACCTACACTTATCGAAAATTATATTACATAAGAGAAAACAAGGTTTTTAGACCTATTGACGACGATAAAGGACATTATTCTCCCTTCTAAATGTTTTACGAACTTTAGAAAAGCTGTATTCCCATTTCTAGAGGTAATTTTCCAACCTAAAACACCTATACTTCTATAAAATTGCACTAAACATCGAAACAAAGTGCCTTCAGACCTACCGACGAGTATTTCAACGCTTTTAACTCAACACTCTTGCCCCGTTTCTTCTGTCTTTATCGTTAAAATGTTTTCCTACGTTAAATCTTATGCAAATATCCTGACAAAACCCAGCTGTCTGGTGGTCGACCGTTCGAACACTTCTATTCCTTTTAAGCTTCAACGGAAATTGTGTTCAACACAATGAGGACATCTTAACGGCGGGCAAATGAACACACCGTGACTTTTTCTGCTGTCGTCCGGCAGGAAACACGTGGTACACTTTGCACGGGAAGAGGAAGGAGGCCCATGTCCACTCTGACTCCGTCCTGGGACCTAACGGGCCTTACTTACCCACTGGGCCCCTGGGCCCGTTGATTCGTTCGCGGGAAACGAAACGGTGATCCACCGGGACAGGAAACGCGAATTTACCATTTTTTCCCCCCTCGTTTGCCCCCCTTTCCTTTTTCCTCTTCCTTCCCCCCTCCCCTCTAGCACTCCTCGTCTTTCCTTGGTCGATATCGAACTGCCGCGACAAGAATACCCTCTTCCATTTTACAACGTCTCGTTTCCGCCGGGGAAACCGGCCAAACACCTGACGAAACATGTGAAGTTTTTTCTCAGGTAACACGAGGGGCGAGGGGGCAAGGGGTGATAAAGAGGAAGATCGACAGGGACGTACGGAAGGCATTAAAAAGGGTTACAAGTGTAAGGAGTGATTAGCAAAAAGGAAAAAGGTAAATCGAACAAGGAAAGAGAAACAAGAAAGGCCCAAAATTGAAAGTGAAAAATTTATAAGAATGTAATAAGTATTTAAAAAAGGTTGATGTTCACGTTAGGAAAACTGTAATAAATACCTAAAACTTGTACCAGAGGTTGAATTAAAGAATCTTTAAAAAATGGGAAAATAAGGCCCAAAAACGGAGTAAAGGTGATGGAGAAAACTTTATGAAAATTATATAAATATCTAAAGAAAGTTGATGTTAATGTTAGGAAAACTGCAATAAATACCTCAATAAGGCCCAGAATTTTTGGGTCCATATGTGCGAAAAACCTTCGAGAAACGGGTGAAACGTCCCGCGAGAGAAATGAAACGCTAGGTGTCCGATTGTGAAAGACAGAGAAACAGAGAAACTGAGTAAGAGAGAGAAAGAGGGGGGACACGGAGAACCGTGACGACGGGCCCCGGGACGCACGGAAACTTGGTTAATGCCCCGTATATTAGCGTAATGGCGGCCCTAAGTAGGAATTACACATGCGACGCACTCGTCGCGTACCTTCACGTCACCGTAAACGGCATATTTCCGTGAAAGACATGGGGCCCCGAGGGGCATGAGGAGGAGGAGTGGAGGGGAGGGGGGGGGATAAATACGTGCCCGGCCGAGGCAAATGGAGCAACAACCGTCCGATAATCCGGGAATTTGGAATTCAATATCCACGCCGTCGCGACGAACCAAGACGCGAAGAGGGGAGAGGGGGGAGGGGAGGGGGCACCCAGTGGGCCCGCGCGAGGGGCAAAAGAGGGGAGTGAGGGGAGGGGGACGGGACCGACGCGTGCCCGGAGTTGGAAATTCGCGGCATTTGCATTCGGCCGGCTCGTTAGGACGGTCGTAGAGCCTTTACGAGCGTGAGAATATGACACGGGCCCCGATCTTAGGGCCCTATCCCCCCCCCCCCCACCACTCCTCACTGAGAGTGCACTGATCGAAAGAGAATTATCTCTGCTGTTTCTCTAAAATGATTCGAACTATAAGTTTCGTGTATTCGTGTATTGTAATCTTAAGGGACTTAAGGCCCAAAAATGTAGATTCTTAACAGCGCTGAAAGTTTATGGATTTATTAAATTATGTATACTGTTTAGTTAGATGGATTTTAATACTGGATTAATAGAGTTTAGTCAATTCTTATGGGACTAAGGCCCAAAAATGTAAAGTCACCCAGGTATTGAAAATTTATACATACTTCCTAAATTAACTGTACTATTTTTTCCTAATAATTCTGTATTAAATTTCTATTTAACACTGTATTAATTACTTTTCATAAATTCTTATGGGACTAAGGCCCAAAAATCTACATACTTTAATTACTAAAATTAAAAATCTATGTATTTGATTCATTGAAATTGTTCAAACCTTTCTCGACCAGTTTATATTTCCCTCACACATTCATTACATTTTTATTACATTTCCGTTTATTATCTTCTTATTCCATTTTTATTTTTTACTTACCCCTCCCTCCCCCCTTCCTCTGGCCCGCGCGTCTTAATGTTATTTCGGCCCTTGCGTTTTCATCGCGGCAAATAAAACCGCGGGGTTTGCGGGCCGATGAATTTTTTAGCTTCGCTCGAAAAGCGACAGACACGGCCCGCGGGTCCTGAAAAATTCACAACTACCCCCCCCTTCCCACCCCTCTCCCCCCTCTTATCCCTCGGCAGAAGATTACGTACGGCCAGGAAGAGCGGGGGGAGGGGAAGGCGGGGGTTTTAAAGGGAAAAAATAGCCGTCAAAAATGTCCAATGATTCACCTCGAATTCGTGGATTTTTAAATGATGAAACAATTGTGCGAAGAATTTTATGGAATTTCTTTTCAATGTTTCAGGAAGCCTAGGAATTGTTTAAAGAATTTTAAATGAGTCGAGAGACTGGTCTAAAAATTCTTGGAATTTTCTAAAGTATTCTAGGAAATCTACGAATTATTTGAAAAATCTTAAAAATTCAATTGAACCATTTCCTTTTACTTGCGAATTAGTCAAAGAATTTTACCATTTTTCTCATTCCTTTTCATGGCTTTGCTTTGTAGAAATTTACAATTCCCTTCCTGTATGCAGTATTTTTTCTACGCCTTTGTGCGAGGAAGGGAAGGGGAAGGGAATGTCCTTGCCCCTCTCCCCCCCCCCTCCTTTGCCCCTGTATCGCGTGTGTCAGGATAAAGCTGATTTTTATGTTCGAACGAGACTCGTCGGATTCACGTCGGGGGACACGCGTGAAAAGGGTGAGGAAAAAAACGGAAAGTACCGCGGGGAAAAACAATTTTTTTTCACCCCCCTCCCCCCCTCACCGTCGAAACACAGAAAAAAATGAAGGAAAAACAAGAAGAAACAAGGAAAAAGACAAAGGAAAAACAAAGGAATGAACAATTAAAATTCAAGAAAACAGAAACGGTGGGGAAAATTAATATTTTTAAAGCAGAAACATTTTGAGAAAATAAAGATTCAATTTAAAGGAAAAACTTAGTAGAATTGTACGAAATTCTAATATTTTTTTTTAAATTAAATTAAGCAATCTATTAAAATTCTTCTAATTTATATAAACTATATCGACATTAATGCATATAATTCTTCTTCGTAAAAAATGTGTACTTAAAAATAAAATTTAATACATTTACCTGAATACTCTTAAATCACTTTTTAATTTAGTTCAATCGTTTCAACGTGAAATTCATTCCTTTCCTCTGCATTTTTCTTTTTGGTTCTAAAGACAATTATGGTTGTAAAAAATCGCTGTAAAATCGGCGAAAATTTCTACGAAAATTCTTGGAAATATTCCTGCGGAAGGCAGACAGTAAATTCTGAGAGGGAAACCGTGTATTCCGCGCGATTTTGCCGCATCGTATTACGTATTTCCTACGACATATTCCCCGTATGGGCCGAGGATTTTCCCCCCTCCCCTTCCCCTTCCTTCCCCTCGACTTATTTTCCCCTCATTCGCCCGTTTTTCCACGATTTTTCGACATTTTTAAAGACATTTCCACATTCTTTTCTCCATCCTTAAGTTCTTATCGCAGATAATTTTTAAATATAGTTCCTTTATCTTCGAATTTGACGTACAATATTTTTACAATTTTATTCACGTAGTTTTTACTATTTTTTTGCACCTTTTTTCATCATTCTTCTATTTTTCTTCTTTTCTTTTTTCTTTTCCTTCTCATTTCTTCCACCTTGTACTTTCCCCCCCCTTTTTTCCCACAATTCCCTTTGATTTTCCATAATTTCTATTATTTTTTCTCATTTTTTGCTATATTTTTTTCAACTTCTTCCCCATTTTTTCTCTTTAATTTTCCTTTTTTAACTTCTATCCTATTTGCCATAATTCCTTCCTTCTCACTGACGTATTCTTCCCCCCCTTATTTGCCTTTTCTCTGTCCCACCCCCCCTCCCCTTCCCCCTTTTCCCGCGAACCGGCCGATCGATCAAAATATTCGCCTCTAACAGGTGTCGTCGCGAAACAAGTTTTTCTACTCAGACATCTTTCTATTCCGAGTGCGGATCGATCATCCCCCGCGGAGCAAAAGGGGAGGAAGGGGTGGTTGTTATGCAACCGCGAAGGGGGAGGAAAAGTGCAGGGAGAAAAAAGGACGACGAGGAAAATGCAGGAACACGAAGAAAGGGACGAAAAAAAAAGGAAAAAAGGGGGTAAGAAAGGAAATTTTGTTTTTGGGAAATTCGGTGGAGGAAAATTCGAGATCGAAAAGGAAAAAAAGGTGTAAGAATTACAGAAAATTGCAGGTAGAAAATTGATTAAAGAAAATTCGCGAAAATGAAAAAAGTGCCAAAAAAAAGGAGACAAAAGTAATGGTACCTAATTAAAAAAAAAAGGAAGAAAATTGATGAAAAGAGGAAGTTGTCAAAGGGAATGAAATAAAATTGACGAACAGAGGATCGAAAATCTGACAGGACGAGAGGGGGAAGAGGAAGAGGAAGAGGAAGAGGAAGAGTGGGGAGGGGAGGGGAAGGGAAGGGAAGGGGGTTGACTTTAACGACGGTGCTTAAGGGAAGAGATGGACGAACGGGTCATTTCGCAGGGGACATTTATAAATGACGTAGCAGCAGGGCAAAGCTATAACTGCCCACCACTTCCTTCTCCGTTCCTCTCTAAGCGTGAAATCCCGTCTGTGTGTGAATCGAAGAGGAGGAAATTAAGGAAAAATGAAGAGGAAGAAATTAAGAAGAGCAAGAAAAGAAAGGAAGAGGAAGAAATTAAGTAAAAAAGGAATGAAAATTGAAGAGGAAGAAATTAAGTAAAAAAGGAAAGAAAGGAAGAGGAAGAAATTAAGGAAAAAAGGAAAGAAAATTGAAGAGGAAGGAATTACGTAAAAAAGGAAAGAAAATTGAAGAGGAAGAAATTAAGTAAAAAAGGAAAGAAAATTGAAGAGGAAGAAACTAAGGAAAAAAGACAAAGAAATGAAGAGGAAGAAACTAAGGAAAAAAGGCAAGGAAATGAAGAGGAAGGAATTAAGTAAAAAAGGAAAGAAAATTGAAGAAGAAGAAATTAAGGAGAAAAGGCAAAAAAATGAAGAGAAAGAAATGAAGGAAAAAAGGCAAAAAAATGAATGAATTCATTAAGGAATAAGGAATTCATTCATTCATTCATTAAGGAATTCATTCATTTTTCTTTCCTTTATCACTCTACTCTCCCTTGTCTACATCTCATTAAACTCTGCATCATTGCCTCGTAACATTTGCTAAATATTATTCTACTTGGCGAGAATATTATTTTACTTGCCAGGGAATTCGTGGAAGGAGAAGAGAATTTCCAAGCCTGTATTCTCGGGGATAGTGGTTTCGGATGCATAAACCCTCTGTACTTCAACTTCTCCCCCTTCCCCTCCCTCTCGTCCTTTCCCCTCCCCCTCCTCCTCCTCCTCTTTTCGACCCCTGCAGAAACACACGAACGTCGCATTCGGGGGTTGCTTGGTAATGGCTTCGGTTTATTAATGACCGGTCAGCTGAGTTAGCAGCCTGTATTCCACGCGAGCTCTGCTCTGCCGTACACAAACACACGTAAATACACATTGAAATTGTGAGAACACACGTACCAGTGCGTCGACAAATACAAACAGGAACAAAGGCTAACAGGTAGAAAAGGAAATGCAGCTATTAAAAGTGGAGAAATAAGGAAAAGTGGGAAATAATGAAGAATAATTAGGGATTTGTAATTGATGAAGGAGTTAATTATTTAATTGTGTTAAAAAGAAAAGAAGAAAATTGCAAGTATTAAAAGAATAAGTATGAAATAGGAAGATTAAAATGTAGAAAAGGAAATACAGGCATTAAAAATGGTAAAATAAGAAAAATAATGAAGAATAATTAGGGATTTGTAATTTAGGAAGGAATGAAAAATTTAATTGTGTGAAAAAGAAAAGGAGAAAATTGAATAAATATGAAATAAGTATAAAATGATGATAAGATAATGAATAATAAAGTAATGAACAAGGAACTTTGTAATTATTATTATAAATATTAATATCGATAGAATGATTGTTTAAAAACAGAAAAGAAAAATAATACAAGAATTCCATGAAATTCCTGTGAAAAATATTTTTCCTCCGGACAAATAATTGCTAATTAATTCCCGTTTCTCTGTTATTCGGCGAAACCGGAAACTGCCGGATCTCCTTCACTTCCCGCCTGGCAAATTATCATAATCTCTCCTGCGGGGGGTCGTAATATTTTTCCTCTCGGAAAAAATAAGCCGGGGAAAACGTCTCGCCGGACTTCCGAGGGGATTTTTCCCCGCGTGATTAATGATTACGAGCCGAGTTTATTACTCTTTCCCCCTCTCCTTAACCTTCTTCCCCCCTCCCCTGGTACTAGCAAATTACCCGCCAATCGTAGCAAAAAAGAACGAAACGAAAAGAAGAATCTTTCGAAGACAGAAATGAAAGAATTTAAAGAATTTAAAGATTATTAATTAAAAGAAATATAGAATTCTGGAAAGGAAGTGAAAAGGGAAGGGAATTTACAAGGAATTTTGTGTAAGAAATTTGGTTTGTTAAATAAAATGAATTGTCCATGAATGAATAAATAAATAAGTAGAAAAAAGGTAAATGAAATTCGGATGAATTTTTCGTTAATTTTCGTTGAATAAAATACTGAAAAATAAATACAGTTAATTCTACACTTAATTCCTATTAATTAAACACTTAATTTCTATTTTAATCATCCAATTAATTCCTATTTTAATCATCCAATTAATTCCTATTTTAATCATCCACTTAATTCCTATTTTTACCATTTTTCTATCACATTTTCTTTCTTCTTCCTTCGATTCCTCGCCCCCCTTCCCCTCCTTCCCTTTCCTTTGATTCTTCTTCCCTTTTTTTTCGCGCCAAGGGATTCGTAAGAACGGCGAACGGCGATCGTGGATGCGCGGTCACGAAAAGTTTTACACGGAAAATTGTCTGGACGGATAATTAACTGGTAGATGCGTTTGAGCGATAGGCTCGCACGCTCTCGCGCATATTCATACGTGGCCTGTCTTCCTAATGAACCGTACAAAGCGGGGAGAAGGGGGGAAGAAAAGGAAACAGAAGAGCCAGGAGAAAAAAGAAGGAAGAAAAAGGACAAAACGAAAGAAAAATCATCGACAGGAAGATGAATATTAAATTCTCGTTTAAATAAGAATTTTTAGAACGATGTTCTTATCATATTTTTGTTTGAGTTTTTAGGAATTTTCAGCAATTTTCAAGAATTTTCAAGAATTTTTAACAATTTTCAGGAGTTTTTACGAATTTTCAGGAATTTTAGAATTAATTTTCAATAGTTACTGATTTAAATATCATTTTTTCAATATTGTTAACTAGTATTTTAAATAGATTTTCTTGTACCATTTTTCTCGTTTTTATTTCGATTTTTCTAACGATCCAAATATTACTAAAAAAGATTGTCAAATTTCCTTCAAATAATCAATAATCAATTTCTTCATTTAATACAAATTTCTCGACTTAATTCCCCTTCTTCTTTTTTCCTTCATTTCCCAATTTTCTACACAACTTCCTCTTTCCTTCCTGTTCCTTTCCCTATTTTTTTTATCTTCCTTCGCAGTCAACTCGAGTAAAAATGACGGAATTACCGTCCCGATATCGTTGGCCGGCAAACAGGAGGGGTAGGGGGGAGGGGGGGGGTGAAACGAGACGGGAATGGAATAAGAGGTAACCTGCCCGCGGAGGGGAGGGGGGAAGGGGGAAGGGGAGGGGGGAAGATTTAAGAGCTCGGCCCTGCAGTAGTAATTCTTATAACAGCATTAAAACAGAGCACTTTAATTTACCGCACTGTAGATTTCATTCCTTCTGCCCGGATTGCCCCTCTAAAGTTTTCCATTCAACCCCCTCCCCCCCTCCAACCCCCCCCACATCAACCCCTTTCTTCGTTTTGTCAATGTTTATCGGGAGAAATAAGTTTGAAATTTAATGGTATATTTCCAAGGAATTCATTCGCTGGAGAAATGAACGGTATTTTGATCAATTTTAATGAGTAATTAATAGGAGGGGAGGGGGAGTTTATTTGAAAAGGAAATAAAAAGGTTCAGCATGAACTGTTTAGGATTTTAATAGATTTATCAGTGTTTTTGTAATTCAATGATAATAATGTTTTATTCTAATATTTTACCTGAAATATGTTATTAATTTGCTCAGAATTTTTCCTAAACAATTTTCAATCTCTTAATTTTTCCCAATTCTTCGTTTACCTTTAATTCCCTGATTTTCATGTTCCTTTGGATTCCTAAAATTCCTTCCTTCGCTACGAATTTCCCTTCATTGTCCTCAATCTCCTGATTTTCCTAGAAATTTCCCCTCTCCCCCCTCCCCTTGCGTCATTGGCCCTGTTTTTCCAAAAACTCCCGGAAACTGGCAACTGGCGAGATTAATTCGTGAAAGTGCGAATGAAGCCACCGTGGAGGACGTCGGACGAGGCATAAATAAGGCGAAATTTAAGGGCCCGGCCCCCGTGGAACAAAGGGGAAGGGGGAGGGAGAAGGGGAAAAGGGGGGGGGGGGTATAATTACCGTTTCGCAAGTTGCCGGTAGTTTCTGTTCAGTTCGGTTCCAGTCTGCGAGCTTGAATTATAAGTTGCCGGCCCAGGGAAGACGTGAATCGGCCGAGCATCACCTGTGCCCTTTAAAGGATCATCCCAGGACGAATTTTACCTGTTTTACCTGTCGCCAGGACTCGCGAATCCAGAAAACACGATTTTTTGCCCCAAAAAAGCGAAAATCCTGGCCCAAAACGAAAATTTTCAACGCAATTAATCCTCAAATTAATATTCTTTTAAACACAATCATTGGTTAATAAATTTCTAAGTATCCTTACATGTCCTTGTATTCCACAAAAAAGGATCTCATACTTAAAAACGAAGAAATAATCGATTTATATCAAAGAATGATGGAAATTGTCCAAAGTTCGAGTTAGATTCGAATTTGAGAGGAATTTTTTTTAATACGTCCTTTTCCTTTATTGGCCAGGTCCTTGGGTGATCGGAAAACACAAAAGGATATTGAAGGATATTTAAAAACGAAGAAATAATCGATTAATATCAACGAATAATGGAAACTGTCGAAAGTTAGAGTTGGATTTGAGTTTAAGTTTGAGAGGAATTCTTTTTAATTCGTTCTTTTTCCTTATTGGCCAGGTCCTTGGGTGATCGAAAAGCACGTTGGAGAATCGTCCTTACATCGTAAACACTCTGGCCAGTATCTTGTAAATTCCAGTTGACGTTTTAATGGGCTACACGTTTCCCGAGCGCGTGTATTGCTTTCATGGACATTAATATCTGCGAAATCCCCTCCCCTCACCCCTTCCCCTACCCTTCCTCCTTCCCCTATCCTTCCCCTATCACCGATTAATTAGTCGCACAGAGTTTCGTTTCACCGTCCTTTCTCCGATTTCCGCGAGTTTCTAAATTCTCGACGAATGGACAAACCGGGAATCCACTTTGACCCGATGTCATCGACTCTGACCCTTCGGGGAAGATTGTATTCGACGAGGATTTCTTCCCTGAGGTCGTAATTTTAAGTACTTCTCATAGGTGGATGAGAATTTCAAAGAATTGGGCAAAGTTCGTAGGGTTAGTGTAAGGTTTTAGTTAAATCTACGTAAGAATAGAATAAGATTCATAAGAATTTATAAACGTATTCAATATGATTGTTTGCTGAGTTCAGTTTCAGGAATTTTTTATCGTTAATTCACTCTAACCCGCTCTAACCTAATTTCAATTCACTTTAAACTAAAATAAATATTCTAACCTAAATTCTAATACATTCTAGAGTAGCATAATTTATTCTAATCTAATATTAACTCACTCCAAATTAGTATAACCCATTCTAACCTAATTTAAAATCATGCAAAATTAATTTAACATACTCTAACCAAATTTTAAAGTACTCCAAACCACTCTAGACCATAATTAGTTAATTCTAACGCACTGCAATCCACTCTAACTCATTAAAATCTTTTTCTAAGTTACTCTAACCTACTTGAAACTACTCTAACGTACCCTTAACTCACTCTAACTGATCCTCCAACCCTTCTACAAAGTCCGAGAACCTTCAAAACGATATCCTGTTCCTTCCTGTCCTATTCTTACGTTTCCTTTTACTCGGAGAATTCTTCCTGAGCCATTGGAAACCGTGAAGCTTTGATTTCACACGGGTTAATAGAGTGAAACGTCTTTCCTTAGGTTAAACCTTAATCAGCGGCGAGGCAATTGCCTGGGACTCGTCAAGAGTCCTGTCCGGGCTGTCGGGGAACCGTTTCGGACTGTACTTGTTAATATCCTTCCCCCCTTCCCCCTTCCCCCTCTCCCCGCTAACAATCCCCATTCACTCGGCGAGGAATCCAACGGAATCGACATATTAATTCGACTGCGCTGGCTCGCGGCTCGACTCGGCTGCTCTTAATTAACGTCTAATTAAGCCCCGGCCGAGTAACAAATACATATTAGAGCGCAGCATTCCGCGAACGTAGAAGAAGAAACGAAAAGACAAAAAGAGACGGGAAAAGTGAATCGCTAGAGGACTTGGCGAATTTATTTACGCTAGATAAGGATTATATTGCTTCAATTTTAAGTAGAAAAAACAATTGAAACGTGGAAAAATACGTGAAAAGTCGAAATTCTCCTTTATTTATTCCCTGTTTTCAACTCCGTTTCCTTTTTCCTTCCTTTCTCCGTCCTTCCCCTCGTTTCCCTCTCTTCCTAGGCACCTTCCCCCCTCCCCCCCTTGACTTCCCTGTCCCCGGCCGTGATGCATGATAGGCCGGCGAGGATTTATGCCCCGCGTCGACTGCCCCGGCAACGATCCATTTATTCGACATATCGGAATATGGAAATATTACCCCGTCGATCTGTTCCCCCTCCTTCCCCTCCCTTCCCCTCCTCCTGTACTTCTCCCAATGCAGTCGCATCTATTCACCTTGAATTCGTAATTCTCCCAAGAGAGAAACATTCACCCCTTCCCCTTCCCCTTCCTTCTTTGCTCAGTATTCATTTTTTTTTTAGAAATTTTAATAAATAGGAATTTTCCGTGGTTCGGGAATTGTTCGATTTTTGTCTGATTTTGAGGGATTTTATCGATTCGTGATTCGTTTTGATAATTGTGATCGTCAAATTTGTTTAGAATTATTTATTTCACGTTTTAACATAAAAATTTGGCCTACAAATGATTCGAAAATTTTTCCTACTTGAATCTTCTTGTTTACCGAGACCCTTATTTGCATTCAACGCTTTAATAAAAATGTTTACAACCCTCGAGACCCTCGGAAATACACCTCGAGGGTAGAAACACGTCTTCCCCCCCTTCTTTCCCCTTCTTTTTGCCCTTTTTTCCTTCCCACGTCTCCCCATTTTTTTCGCAGGGTAATATCCACCCCATAAACCGCGAACAAGTTGATATTTGCAGGCCGGAAGTGTCACTTTATGGGCAAACCCCCTCACCCCCCCGCGAAAAACCTTTTTCCACCCCTTTTTTCCTCCTTTTTTCCACGATTTTTCTTCTCTCTTTTCCCCCCTGCCCGCGGGGCATAGAAAGGGTGGGGGGGGGGGGTGGATTTCGCGAGCTACCCCGACGGGATTTCCCTGGAAAAATATTGAAACACACCCCCCATCCCCCCGATCCCCTTCGCCAATCGAATATCGAATAAAGTTCGACGAATTCGCTACATATTTCCCAGTCAATTTTTTTTTTCAGAGGTTAAAGCCACCTTTTTTGTCCCCTTGAACAAGGAAAAAGTAGTGCAAAAGGATTGAGGAAAAAAGAGAAAGAAGAAAAGAGAAATTAGTGGACAAAAATATCGGAAAATTATTTTCTTCTTCATTTTATTATCAGTTTCGTGTTTCCTGTAATAAATGATATCTAAAATTCTTAATGTAATACTTTCTTCGTCTGTGAAATAAATTTATATTACAAAGAGACGAATTTTATTAAAAATCAAGTGTAACATGAATTCCACAAAGAAGGACTTTTTTTTCAAGATTTCACATTATTTTCATTTCCAGATAATTTCTTTTACAGTAATAAAAATGTACAAATCATCATTTTCCTGCATTAAAATTTCTTAAGCTCCTGAAAATCCTGTAAAACATTTTATTCATCGAAACTCGATCGCCATGGACTACGACAATCTTTCCCTTCCTTTTTCTTTTTCCCCTCTCTCTCCTCTCTGTTCCCCTTACCCCTTGCCCCCCCCCCCCCTCTTGGGCTTCTCGCCGCGTTTCACGTGAAATATAGGATAGCCAGGCTCGAGCGGAGAATATCAATTTTCGCCTCGGTACGTTTCCCCGGCCGTAAGAGCCGATATGTTTTCCTATTTAGTCAAAACGAGGTTGAAACGCGCGGAGAAATCGCCGCGGAATACCGATCGATAATGCCCCCCCCCCCCCCCCCCTTCCTCCCCCCTCTTCCCCTTCGATTCCACGAGTTAGATTCGCTCGACCGACGGAATGTTAAATAATTCCAGACGCGCGCGTCGAAAGGCAATAACCGGGCCCGAGGTTAATAAATAAATGGCTAATTAACAAATGGGCCAGCAAAGGAAATTTTCAAGAATTTTTTTCAAAGCAATTTTCGAGGAATTTTCCACGATTTTTCGAGGGTTTATCAGTGTTTTATTGTTTGTTTTATTGTGAACGTTTTTCGTGCTTCATTTTTGATAAATGGGTAATCAATAATCAATGATAATCGATGATAGGAAATTGAATAAAACAAATGAAAGGACTAGCAAGTAAAAAGAATGAATTAAATAAGATTCCTAAGACTTTAAACAGAATTTAAAACCATAAAACTTAATAATATAAAAAAACTAGAGAAAAACCATTAAAATTCTTAACCCAAATAATACGTAAAATGTTAACAATTCACTCTAACTAATTAATTCTGATTCCATGTTAAAATTCTTAGAAACAAGAAGTTGTTAAAAAAAGTAGGATCTTTAATGCCGTAGATAAAAATAAATAAAACTCTTGATATTCAACCGGGGACAAAAAGGGGGAAAAGTAGGCAGAATCTCGGGGAAGGGGAAGAAGGGGGAAAAAGGGGGGGGATTTCGTCCTCGCCATATGTCACTCTTGTGCCTTTATAGCTTATGGTTGGGCATCGACGGCCCCGGGGAAAATCTCCGCGAAATCCCAGACAGAGACGTCATATCGCACTGCAGTGGCTTTAGGACATCGAAAGGAAGGAATACGTGGGGAAACAGTAAGGAAATTGTCCAGGGAAGAGCTGAAATTTTTGAGGAATTCGCGGCAAGTGAGAAGAATTTTAATGGAATTGTAAGGGAAGTCTAATAAATTGTCAGAAAATTGTAAGAATTTTTAAGGAATTGTATGGGAAGTCTAATAAATTGTCAGAAAATTATTAAGAAATTATAAGAATTTTAAAGGAATTGTAAGGGAAGTCTAATAAATTGTCAGAAAATTATTAAGAAATTGTAAGAATTTTAAAGGAATTGTAAGGGAAGACTTATAAATTGTCAGAAAATTATTAAGAAATTCTAAGAACTTTAAAGGAAATGTAAGAAAATTGTAATAAATTGTTCAAAAATTGTAAGAATTTTAAAGGAAACTTAATTCCTTCCTTTCCTTTCTTTCTATCCTTTACTCTTTTCTATTCTATTTTTAACCTTCACTTCCTTCCTTTATTTCCTTTCTTTATTTCCTTCTTTCCTCGTCCCTTTTTCTTTTTTCCCTTTTATTCCCACGATTCGTTCCTATCAAATTCCCTGGACCTGCCATTGATATTTCTCTCCTTCCTTTTCTTTCCTCTTTTATTTTTCGATACATCGCTAGGATTTGCTTATCGACTAAATCCACTCCCTCCCCCCCCCCACCCCTCTGACTACCCCCGGGGGTTATTATTATCGTCATCCCCGGTGGCTGAGTTTTCCGGGAAAAAGTCCAAAGCATCATATCTTCCGCCCCAACTGCCCACTGTTCCCCCCCTTCCCGCCCCTTCCCACTCCCCCTTTATCCATTATTCTTTATCTCGCGAAGATATAAAAGAGATGCATTACTTATATCAAGATTGCCGGCCATTCGGCCTCTCCCTCCCAATTTTTTTCCCCTTCTCCACTTCCACTTTCTGTGAGTGAAAAAAAGGAAAAATAGATTTCATCGTTAACAGGGTTTTTTCACGGTTTTCGTTCTTGTTAATTTTCAGTACTCTAACCCACTCTAACCCACTTTTTCTACTTTTTTACGACTATTCTTGTTTTATTTTCTTATTATACGATTTACACAGTACTTAGTTTATATTTGTTATATTACATTTACTGTTTTTATTGGAGATTAACTATCATTTATTGTTTATTTTTTCCTTTATTTTAAATATTTCCTTTCTATTTCTTTCCTTTTCTCCCCCCTCTTTTTCTTCTTCGAATCTTCGCTTCCTTTTTATTTCTTCCCCTTTTTTTCCTCGCGTGACCAATATCGGCCGATACGTATGAAACTCTCTATCAATTTCACGTACGGGCCGGGAATATTCCACCCCTTCCCCCCTGGTCGACTATCCCCCCCTCGAACCCCCCTCGAACCCCCCCCGCAAATACCATGTATCGATCGTACGAGTCGAAATGTTTCCATCTGCGGGGCCGAAGTCGACCAGTTCGTACGGGAATTTTCATTTCTGGAAGAAAATAAATCCTTAGGACAAAAAAAAATTGCTCAAGAATGAACGTCTTAAAAAGATACAAAAAGAAGAAAGAAACTGGTAAAATTTGTCAGAAAAATTGTAAGAAAAATCGGTCCAAAAAAAATCGTACTCACGGTGAATCCCTGAAAATTCTTGAAAATTCCTAATGCATTCCTAAAAATTCCTGATAAATTCCTGAAAATTCCTGATAAATTCCTAAAAACTCCTGTGCAGTTGTAATTGTCTGCCCAGGTCACCGGAAATGAGGTATTAAACGGGGTCAAACGGGACAGTTAGAACGTCGAATAGCCAGGGACACGGTTTCTGCATTAGTTGGACAACAGGTTACTCATCCGCCAAGGAAACGCGACTTCCTTGCGTCCCGCAGGACATGTGGCAACGAAATTTTCACGCTCAACAAGTACCCGAAGCTCGACAATGAACTGTAGAAGGAGAGAAAAATTCAGAAACGAGAAATTCGGGCAAAGAGAAAAGAAAGGAATTTACTCGTTGAATTTATTCGTTGTTGATATTTGAATTAATTTCTTGAGATTTTTTAGTCCTTGAAGTCCTTTGATTTCAATGAAAATTTAAGGAAGGTGTTTGTTAATTCGTTATTAATTCTGATTAAACTTATTAATTGATTTCTTTCCTTTCGTTCATTAATTCCTTCATTCCTTTATATCTTACTTTCTGGTTCATTTTTTTAATTTCCTTGAAACTTAAATAATGATAAACCTTCATTAAACCTCTGCTGAAACTGACATTCGCCTTGCTTATTGGAAATACCTTATTTACCGGTAAACGAGGATTAATTGCCCTTTTTTCACGGTCGAATTCATTGACATTTTATCGTCCCCTTTGCCCCCCCCCCCGCCCCTCTCGCCCCCGCGCAATTACCATAATCGCCAAGGTGCGACCCCAACAAAAGGCATTGCGTTGTAAAAAATAAAAAAGGCGAAAAAACCGAGACGCAGGCTGAGGGGGAGGAGGGGGAAGGGGGAAGGGGAATATCATTGCTGCACCCAGGAACGACGATCCCACACGTTTCCCCCCCTCCGCCCCTTTGCCCCTCTCACGCTGCTGGCAATTCTTTGTATTCGTCCATTGTCCAAATAGTCCGTGCCACCTGTATTTCCCGGCCGCCCGCGCGTATTAATAATATTCAAGGTGAAATTTACAGGAAGAACTGTGGTAGGGTAGGAGAGGAAGGAGAGGGAGGAAAGGGGGGGGGAGAAACGGGAGATGCACGTGGCCCCCGGGGAAGCAGGTGAAACGATCATTTTTCACTTCCAAATTCGGTATTTCACGGCATTCTTATCGAGCAAAAAAATGAATATCATTCACTGAGTTTACAGGAAACGATTAATTACGTGTAGTCGTTTCTGTCCTTATGGTAATTCGATTATTCGAAATTTTATGTACTACAATGTTAACCCTGTTTAATTCCCCCTTCCCCTTTTTTGTAGAATTTTAGTCTAATTTTATAGGATTTCATTTTTGTAAAATTATAGTTGTAGATTTTATTTAATTTTAGAATTAAGTAGTTTATTCCCAATTTTACTCTGGGCCGAATAATTCATTTTTCGCGACGGTTTAATAGTTTTTAATTCTTCTTTCACGGGTTGTCCCCTCACCCCGTGCCCTGCGGGGGCGTCAAGGGATATATGAAGAGGGGAAGAAGGGGCTGAAGGGGAAGAGGGGCAGGGGGAGAGACGGTCAGGTGGCGGAATACGAATTAGCGCGAGCTTCGCGTTTCCTGATCGCCCTTGCACGTGCCGCGTCTATTCCGGAATTTTATCGCGTTTTTCGCCGGCCCCCGCGGCTGACTGACCACCTGCTCCCCCCTCTCCGCCCCCTACCCATCCCTTCAAGGCGCAAAAGTAAACGCCGTGGATTTCTGTGAGCCTCGTCAATTTTTCAAGTCAATAAAAACCGGCGACGCACGGCGAATACCGAGGAGGAATTTATCGGGAACTTTTAAAACGTAAGGAAGTAAAGAGGAAGAGAGGAAAGGGGGAAAGAGGTAGTGGTATTGGGCAGAGTGTAAGGGGGAATCGGTTTCATGAGGTTTTCAGAGTTCATTTTCATTCTAAATCATTTTAAAATACTTTAAGTTCACTGTAAGCAACTCTTAATTAGTGTAAAATAGTTTAAACTGAGCGTAAATCGTTCTAATCTCAGTTTAACCAACTCTAACCCACTCTAAAGCATGTAAGCTTATTATAAAAGACTTTAAATTCAATCTAACCCACTCTAACTGACTTTAAACTCAATCTAAACCATTCTGACCAACTTTAAACAATTCTAAGTTTACTCTAACCGACTATAAACTCAATCTAACCCATTCTAAACCATTCTAAGCTCACTCTAACCGACTCTAAACTCAATCTAACCCATTCAAACCCATTCTAAACCATTCTAAGTTCACTCTAACCGACTCTAACGAATGTTTAAGCATTCCAAACCATTCTAAATCCACTCTAACCCACTCAAAACTTATTCCAAACTCACTTTAAATCCTTGAAAATTCCTTCCAACCGACAACTTGTCTGTTCCTTCACCCCTTGCCCAATTCCTCAGGCAATTGATTGCGACTTAAGCAGGTACCCTTAGCTTCCTGTGCCACGAGGACGGCAAGGGGGAGGGGGGGACAAGCGCAGCTACGGCGTGTGCGTCAGGTGCATGTGCACCGGCTAGAGCCGCGGTTTCATAATTTCCCCGTCTGCCGAGCCCCGCCTCGTCCGCTGACCCGTGTCCTACCGGAAGTCGACGATTTGTTCGGCCCGTTCGTCCCTCTCGCTCGATCCTTTACTCCTTTTTTTCCCCCCTCTCTCACTCTCCTTCTTTTCTCTGTTTCCATCAAATCCCAGCGCGTCATATAATATGCGCAATTACCCGGCGCCGTTTTATTTGAGGTCCACGTGAGAACGGGATACTACAGTGTCGTTTGCATAATTCAATCGGGCAAATTGCTCGAGGATAATTATGAAAATAGACGGAAGAGGGCAGGGCTGGCTTCGGAATAATCAATCAAGGGAATAATAAAAAGTCGTTTGCCGGGAAATTAGGCATAGACCGACGGAAGAATTGCCCAGCCAGTTAATTCATTGTACAAAATTGTACAAAATTGTCCGTGAACGATGTGAAGACCGTTTTATGAATTTATTCCTTTCACAACGACTCGGTTTACGGGCCTTTTTTAATGCTTCCTATTAGCATAACGTTCTTAAATAATATGTCACCGGGGTGCCAGCATTCGGTGAAGTCGAGATAACTAACTTCCTGCGTGCGCACGCACAGACGAAAGTCAGGCAAAGGAAAAATGAGTGAGAAATTCAAACAAAAACAGACCACAAAAGACCAAAGAAACATAAAGATTGAAATTGTATTCTTGAAGAGTGGAAGAAAATTCGAAATTACCCGGAAAAAGCGTAAAAGTGGGTTAGAGTTAGACTTTTTAGCGTGGAAAATTGACGGGGAAATTTCTCTGGACTAACAAACGACTGCGTGGGCTCACAGGGAGTCCAGACGGTCTCGCAGTGAGCCCATTAACCGCAACCGCACTGTTAAACAGCGTGTGCGCCATTCGTAGGCCGCGAGGATCGCATCTACCGCGGATTTTAAGCAGAAACGACGAGCCCCGAGCTGTCGGATTTTACGAGCCGGCCGATCATTTCGTCAGAGAGTGGAGAATACTGGCCCGAGGAAACGGAGGAATTGCCTTCAGCGAATGGCCAAGCTGGCGGCCAGCCAATTTTTCGAAACTCAAATTAATCAGCCCGCGGAACAGGGTTCCGACGTTCGCAAATAATTAAGGAACATGATTATCAGTGAAAGAGATTAATCAGTCGAGGGAATAATTCATTTTTCACGGATAAATGTGGAACGTAATTTTCTTAGCTTATTCGAACTGATTCTAACCCATTTCAGTTCGATATAAATTACTCTGATTGGTTCCAAATTAATTCTAAATTGTTTTTATACATTGTAACTAATTTTAAATCAAACTAAACCCACTTAACCTATGACGAACTAATTCTAAATTATTTTTACCCTTTTTAAACGACTCTAACCTAAGTCTAACCTGTTCTAACGTAATTGTAATCCACTCTAACCCACTGTAAATTAATTCTAGATTAATATAAACTATTCTTATGCATTACAAACGACTTTAACTTGCTTTACCTTAATTCCACTTCGCAATAGACCATTGTAACTCGTTTTACAGCCGTTCTAAAACACGAAACCTCTCTCCGACGGGCTTTGAGTTACAATTAACACACTTAGCTCGCTGCGATATCAATTCCTCATCCGACATCGTAGTAACCGATGTCGGAGGATTGATACGTCAGCGTTGAAGGCCGTCGGAAGGCAAACAAAGGGTTAGAACGCGTCAAGAGGGGGTTCCCGGGGGTTCGAAATGGCGCGACAACGATAATCTCCGGGGGTAACGGTAGCCCAGGGGAAGAGTAACGGATCGAAGGGACGCGGGGAAGGTCGGTGGATCATAAACAGGAGATCCAGGCAGTGTCGAATCTATTGTCATAGCTGTGGTCGAGCCCTTTTCCTGTCACGTCCAGGACAGACGTGTTCCCATCAGAAAACGCTGGCTTTACGAGCACGGGAAGGAGAATATCGCATGTCCGAACTCCCCCCAACCCTCCCCCTCCTCCTCTTCTTCCCTGGCTGGCCAAGTGCACGTTTTTACTGCCGGTCCACTCGGTTTTACGGCCGCGAATCGTCCGACGGGACACGTACTCTCTCGAACGAATTTTCAAAGTTCACGACACGGGACCCCATTTTCATGATTTTTCGGGTCAAAGGTCAAGGATTAACGGAGTCTCAAAGACTCGTAGGACAGAGAATATTATGAAGAATTCAGGAAACACGGGTTCTGATAATTAAGAATGTTTGGTTCAATGATTTCCTGAATGAGTTCAATGAATCCTGGAAAACATTTTACACGAAACGTAGACTTTTTGTTCGTGCAATTCTCGTTTGGCGAAAATTTCGATCCTTGTCATCGGATTTTCAGTGTTTCCTCGCCCCTTTCCCCTTTTTTTCTTTAATTCCCTTGAATGGAATATACCCATTGAGCGTGGGTGTGCGGTTAGTTACTCAGGGCTAATTTAACAGGCGTTTCCAAGGAAGAGACAAGAGCAGAGCGGGGCCGTTGGTTCGGTTTAAAAACGGAAGAGAAGCCACGGGTGGCGCAGGTTTGATACCATCAAAACCCTCCCCTTCCCCTTCCACGTCTTCCCTTTGCCCTCCCCTTCCTTTCCCGTCCTTGTCTATCATACTGGTCTAGCCCTTTCCCCTCCCTTCCCCTCCCTTCCCTTCCTTTTCCTTCTAATTCTCTTCATCTTTTCGCATTTTTTCGCTTCCTTCGGGCCGTTTCTATTTTCCATCCCATTTCTCTGAGCATTCAAGTTTCTCCCTTTCGCGGGACTCATGTTTTCAATGATTTTCTCTTTGATAGCTCTTTTGGTCACTTTCCTTTGGGTTTTTTCCCTTCTCCATTTTGCTAGCTTTCACCCTTTGACTGGGCTTTTTTTAAAGGGTTTACTTTTGGTTCTTAACATTTTTCAATCTAACGGTTCTTTTCACGAAAATCTTTACTTCTGTTTTCTACTTCGTTCCCTTTGCTGTAATGAATTTTGTTTTTAATTCTTTTCTATTCCTATTCTTTTTCATAGTTTCTTCTCAACTTTTTTATTTGTCATTCAATTTTTGTTTTACCTTTTAACGCTCATTTCTTTTCCTTTTAACCTCCTTTTCTCCAACTTTATCATCCTTTCCTTGAGTTTGATCGACCAATCCTTCAGTTTTATCATCCTATCCTTCTTCTTGGACCTCCCTTTCGCTCTCTCCTCGTTACTTCCTTTCGCAGTCTAACCCGTGCGACGAGTTGGGCAAGCCCGTGGCGTGTAACTCGCTGAGATATATCGCCTGGGCCGGGGGCCTGTGGAACGACGACTCTATGGCACTGAAAGCACGGGCCATTATATTGTTTCCAGCTGGCCATTACGGCAACCCCGGGGAGAGCCTTGCAAAAGGTGAAAGCCAGACGCGGAAGCGCAAACGACCAATGCAAAATCGCCGCGAGATAGCCGCAGATGCCGGCGAATTTTCGGCCGTCACGCTTCCCCCTCCCCTCCCTCCTCTCTCTCTTCCCCTTCCCCTTCCTCTACATTGCTTCCACCGGTGCAGGAAATTACGATTAGGAAATTCAAACAGCCGGAATTGTTAATGGCGAAACCGGAGGAAGTGGAGTTTTTAACAGATAATATCGCATGGTTTTCAGTGAATTCGCCAGGGCTCTACGGCACGTTTTTAATGCAGAATTTTTGGGACAGGAATTTAGTAAGTTAATTGTTAGATTTTTATAGGGATTTATTGGTCTTGATGTTTGGATTTTGCGTAGATTTTTTAAGAAATATTTCTATAGTTTTGTAACAGGGTTTTAAAAGTGTAATTCAGAGTTTTTGTTGGTCCTGTTATTCGTCTTTTTGATGGATTTTTAGCAGGTTTATTGTCAATTTTTATTCCTTTTAATCCTTTCGTTTTATTCCTTTTATTCCTTTCCTTTCCATTTTATTCCTAGCTTCATTAAAATACCTTAAAAATATTACGAAAAAAGTCCTCCCCCTGAGTGACGTCACTTACGTTGCCCGTGGCCCGTGAGTTTTCCTATTTTTCGCGCTTTCCGTCCGTCACGGGCGTGGATTCACGTAGGATGCTCGGCTCGCATAATCCCGGCATTAATAACGTCGACGGTATCTACGAAACTTGCCCCCTTTACCCCTCCCCAGCCCCTTGTCTTTCGTCCGGGGCGTTCCCCTTCCCTTTTCAACTAACTCTAACCCACTCTAACCAACTCTAACCCACTAGTTTCTCGTCCTTGTTCGATCGCTACCCTTTCCTACGTGTTTCCCCTCGTCCCTTGCCCCCTCGCCGTCCTCCGCCGACACATTCCCCCCCCCCCTCGGTTTGTTTCCCCTCCTCCTCCTTTTCCCCCCTTTGGGCGTTTTACACGAGCGGGCGTAACCATCGCGCTTATCGCGGCCACGAATGTATAATAAGCGAGCGAGGCCCCGTCAACCCCCGGCGAGCCGCGTGCGTTTTACGTGTTTGATCTACGATCTTCCGGCGATCGGTATCAGCGCGGCCCCGATGGACGTCGTGGATAAAGCACGCCGAGGAGGAAGAGAGAAACCGAGGGGAAAGAGAGGGAGGACGCGAAGGAGAGAGGGGAGGCGCAGGGGGAAGGGAAGAAGGAAGTGAAAGGGAAAGGAAAGGCGAAGGAATAAGAAGAGGAATAGAAAAATGAAAGAGAATAGAAGGAGAAGAGAATAGAATAAAGTAGAATAGAATAGAATAGAATACATAAGAGAGAGAAGGAACGAAAAGGAAAAATTGATCTTTCTTGTGCGAAATTTTGATTCCCCTCTTTCCTTCTTCACTTCCCCTCTTTTCCTTCTTCACTCCCCCTCCTCCCCCTTTCTACCAACCGTCTTTTAACTAATAATTCGACGAATTCTGCACTTTGAATTCATTTGAATCTCGCAAAATACCGCCAGAAACTTCTCTTCCTTTCTCGTTCGACCTTTTGACTTCTTCCTCCCCCTCAGCCCTTCTTTCTACCTTCCTCCCCCCCTCTGCCCTTCACTCCTTGTCACTCGGGGAACAGCCGGGTCCCGATTTGCCCTGCGTGCGATTAATTGTCGTGCCCGGCGAGCACGTCGAGAACGACAGCGTGGTATTACCGTTGCGTATTTTTCGACGTGAAGATTTCACCGTGCGATTTCCCCTCTCTCCTCTCCCCCCCTTCTCCTCTGGCCACAGGTACGTCATTAGAATTTTTTTTGACGAGAAATGCAAGGAAAAAAAGGGGGAAAAGGAAAGACAATCTCGTTCGAGCGATACATATTTTCGTTCCTTTTTAATTCAATAATCAAGGGTTCAATCAATCTCTCCCCTCCCTCAACCCCTTCCTCTGTCTATGAGGAAATTTCCTGGCAGAGGCGAATTTCGAGAACGATAATAACGCGGTGTGAGAGAGAAAAAAAAAGAAGAGAAGAGAAAGAAATGTGTGTTATTAAAGAAACGGGAATGATCGACCTTCGTTCGAGAATTTTTCTCTCATTTTTTTTTCACTCTACGATTTTGCATTGGCTCGTCGTGAGAAATATTCCCGAATGGTGGAATTAAATGTTATTAAATGCTATTAAACGTTATTACATGTTATTATAAAGTGATCGACTGGCCGGTTATTATTGTCAACTGTTTGCACCTTTTTTCCGGCAGAAAGAGGAATGAAGGTATTAATAAAAAATAAGGAAAATGATAGCAGAGATAAGAAAAATAATGACAGAAATTATATGAATAATAAGAATAATAGTAATCCATTTTTTTCTCATTCTTTTTTCCCCTCGACTCTTCACAGTCTTTTTTTTTTTAATATTTCCGTAAGACTATCTACCTTCCCCCACTTTTCCCCCCTTTTCCCCGCCAGGAAGTAGCCTGGCAAATCTCAGGCCGCGGGGTCTTTGCGGCGGGAAGTGAATACCTGTGTCGCTAAATCGACTGTGAGAGAGAAGAGAAGGGGGGAAAAAAGGAGGAAAAATGTCTGCTGATTCTCAGCGGAACGTCGGGCAAGGGGAGAGGGGGGGAAAGGGGGGGAAACAAGGGGAAGAGGGGGGAGGGGAAGGGGCGTTAATCCCGCGGGAATGCGCGGTGTTATGACGTGAGGTAAACAAAGGCTGATGAATCGCGGCAACGGGAAACGCGGGGAGGACTCTAAAATAGACCCGTCGTTATTATGAACTTATCGCCACCGTCGGGCCGCGGGTTTATGTCGGTAAATTTACACGCTCACGGCAAGTTTTTGCAGAATTTTAAAGGGATTTCGTGGGATTTTTTAAAGAATTTTTTAAAGAATTTTTGAAGAATTTTTGAGGAATTTTCAAGGAATTTTTAAGGAATTTAACAGAATTTTTATGGAATTTAGAATGAACTTTTATAGAATTTTTAAGAGAATTTTATGGTATTTTTAGCAAAAATTTGTTGCATTTTTATGGGGTTTTTATTGAATTTTATCGAATTTTTAGCAGAAATTTGTCGAAATATTGCGGAATATTTCAAACATGTTTTATAGAATTTTATTCAATTTTTAAGCAATCTTTCACGTAAATTTCACTGAATTTTGTGTGATTTTTAGCAAAAATTTGTTGCATTTTCACGAAATTTTTACATCATTTTATAACTTTAAATTAGCTAATATACCGTTGCATGTAAAATATTTAAAAATAAAAGAACTACGATTCCTACAACATTCCTTTTTATCCACCTATTTCTAGCCAAATGAAAAATCTTCAAAAAATCCCATTAACTGCGTTTCCTTCTAAAACACCGTGTGAGCCGATTTTTTTCTTCAAATTTCCAAATTCTACGTCGTGGAGGGTCGGCGTTTGCCGTTCGTGTAAACACTGCGTTCCTCGGGGTAAACAATTGCCCGGGATAAACCGCTCGGCGGGTTATTATAAGTTAATAAACTTCCTCTGAGCCGCTCTTTTCGCAGTCTATTTCCGAAATATTTACGAGCCTTCAGAGTCAATAAATCATTCCTCGACAATCACATTATTCAGCGATTCGTCAAATCGTTGGCCGATCGATCCATTAATTAACCCAATCAACACTCATTCCCACTTATTTCCATTAAAATTTGTCCATTTAATTCCAAACTAAATAAAGACATTTAAATCCTAATATTCCTCGTCACTCACTTTTCTCGCCATTTTATTTCTACCTTCTTTTTGCTCCTTTCCTGTTTAATCGCGAGTTAAATAATAATTTGCATCGATTGTAACCGATATTCCTTTCCTTCGTAGAAATTGATTACCCCTCGTGCATCCTCTCCTTTTTTTTTCACTTGGTTGTTGAAAAATGAGAATCGTCGACGTGCGGTCAATTGTCCGGAACGATAAACCAAGGGCAAGGGGTAAAGGGGTGAAAGGGGGGGATTGTACGGAGGAAACGAGAAGGTAACACGATGCGAACGATGCCCGTCGGGTATATTGTTTCGTATACGTTGCAGAGGAAACCATACAGAGAGGGGCAGGGCAAGGGGAGAAAAGAGAAGGAAGGGGGAAGAGAAGGAGGAAGACAGAGAAGGGCAAATTAGTAAGAAAAAGGGTAAGGGAAAATAAGAAAAAGAAGAGACAGAGATTTTTAATAAATAATTGAAGGAACACGAAAGAGTGATTAAATGATTAAAGTATGATATTTATTAGAGAAGATTTAGTATTTAATAAAGTCGGTTAAAAAATACAGCAAAGAAAGGAGAAGGAAAAGAAAGAAAATTTAAGAAAAATAAGGAAAATAAGATACAAATGTAACTAGAAACAAAATACAAATCCAATAGAAATGAGTATAATGAACCTCAATAAATTTCTTAACCCAACAACTACAATTTCCTTTTTTATACAATGAACCCCATTAGAAATTCCTAACCTAACCTACAAATTTTCTCCTAAATTCCAACAAAATGAACGAACTTACGAATATCTCTGTTAATCGTTACAAATAAATAGCTGAATTATTCGAGAAAATTGTGCGAAGGTTGGTACAAGTATCGAAGGGTTTGAGTAGAGGGGGAAGAGGGGGGAGGGGGGTCGAAGGGTGATTCGAACGGCGTGAAAGAAGGGCCTGGGGGGGAGGGGGAGGGGGGCATCTGGCTGTTCTTACAATTAAACGAAGCCTCGGAAGCCCTCGGAAAGCGAACGCCCGCCTCTGGCCGAGCAGTCAACAGCTGCGCATCTGAATACTAATTTGAAATGTTTACACAACCCACCCCCTCCCCCCTTCTCTGCCCCTGAGGCGTCGTGGCACTCGCCAATGTGTCGACGGTCCCCGGCCGGAAGGGAGACACCGGGTTAAGACGACGATTCTACGTAAAACAAGGAAAAATGAGAGGAGAAAGAGAGAGAATGGGTAGAAAGGGAAAGGGAAATAGAAGGAATAGTATGAAAAAGAGAGAGAGAATATGGAGAACTAGAATTTTTGTTACTCAATTTGTATTGTATTAATTTTTAATGTAAACAAAAAGAGTTTATTATAAAGTTATTGGAGTTTATTAAAAAGAAAAAGTTTTATTATAAAGAAATATCTTACAGGAATTCCAAAAATTGTAATAGTAGAAAAATACTTAAGGAATTAAATGATCTCTCCTGCGAAAAAAAGTAAAAACTGTAAAGAATTTTGTATCGGCTTAAGAATACTTTTGTTCAAGGATATTTAAGAATATTTAAGAATGTTTAAGAATATTTAGGAATATCTGAGAATATTTAGGAACACTTTTCCTGTTCAATAAAGAAAGATCCTTTGATATATCATTCATTCTTTTTTCTGACCAATCCCCCCTTCCCCTGGCACTGTTTCTCTGAGTCCTAAAAACCGTTGGCCCAAATATTTATGAAGACGTAAGCGCTGTTTTGATAAGCCTTCGGAGATTTGGTCGTCGCACCCCACGGGTGAGAATATAAAGGAGAATATAAACGCGATCCGTCGTCCCACGGGGAAGCCTAAGATCCGACTTGTGTTTCAATATCCACCCCCTCCTACCCTCCCCTGTTCTTCCCTGTCCTTCCCTGTCCCTCGGAGGGGTGGTCCCAGCCCTTAGAAGGCAAACAAACGTAAGGGTGAAAGGCTCGACTTTGAAACGTTATGAGTTACGTCGGCAAATATCGCTGAGGACGACTGAGAATTGCCGGATTCTCACGATCCTCACGGCTCCGAATTATGGCAGGTCCAACAGGACAAATTTGATCGTGGTGAAGCGGTTAGTTAAGTCATACAATGATTCTCACACCAATGGGCAAGGCTTAAAGGCTTGTACAGCAGATTTCAAGGGTTTAGGGTGGAATGTTGTCGTTGATTTTGATATTTTGTCTAGGAAATTGGATATGAAATACCTAAAACAAGTGCAGGAGTAAGGAAAAATTCATTGTTTTAAGAAATACAATGATTTTCAAGCCAAAAGGTGAGGTTTAAAGGCTTCTACAACAAATTTCAAAGGTTTAGGATGAAATATTGTCTTTGATTTTGACATTTCGTCTAGGAAATTGGACCTAAGATACCTAAAACAAGTGCAGGAGTAAAGAAAAGTTCATTATTTTAAGTCATACAACGATTTTGACGCCAAAAGGTAAGGCTCAAAGGTTTGTTCAGAAGAGTTTAAGGGTTTAGGATGAAATATTGTCTTTGATTTTGACATTTCGTCTAGGAAATTGGACATAAGATACCTAAATCGAGTGCAGGAGTAAAGAAAAGTTCATTGTTTTAAGTCATACAATGATTTTCAAGCCAAAAGCTAAGGTTTAAAGGCTTGTACAGCATAGTTTAAGGCTTTAGGATGAAATATTCTCATTGAATTTTACATTTCGTCTATGAAATTGGACCTAAGATACCTAAAACAAATACAAGATTCAAGAAAAAGTGATCACATTACATTTCAGATTATTATTGAAAGTATTCATAATTCCTTTCTGCCTTGGTTTCATTCCACTTTGCTTACACGATTCTTCTCCGTCGAATTCCTTCCCCTCCGCAGTTCGTCACGGACAATCCCCCCTCCCCTGGCATTCCACCACCTGTAGACCGAATCCCCGCACAATATTTCCCTTCATCTCCATTTCCCGTGTAATCCTGCTCCCGTAATCGCCGTCAGCCAGTGTCAATTTTCCGCGACGCGTGCGACGAAAAAAAGGGGGAGGGGGAGAGGGGCAATTCTCCATGGGAGGTGAAACCGATTAATCCCCCCCCCTCTTCCCCTCCTCATCCCTTTGCTTTCCTTCTTGCAGTTTGCAAGATGACGCGCACTTTTCATAAATTTCAAAGGGGATTGATACTTTATGCATGCAGGATCGCGGATTTGTCTCGGTAAGCTGAGAATGTCCACGTGCGGAGTAGAATGTTTCCCGTTCTAACCCCCCCTCCCCCTCCCTTTCTTGCCCCCCGTGCCTCAACCCTCCCCTTTTTCTCCTATTTCTACGAACCCCATAGATTTCTTAGTCACGCACTCGCGTTCGGGGTATTTCAGTCGTCAACATTTTAGACAGGTGTCTAGTTTCATTTCTCAATAATAGTTTTGGATTTTTCAGTAAATCTTATGTGTCTAATAATCTTCTTAGTTTTTAAACTGTCTATTTTCCTGATTTTAGAATTCTAATTCTTATCTAATTTGTGTAATCTTAACGTACTCTAACCCACTCTAACTTTTATTGTATTCTTTTAATTTACTTTGTTCGATGGTTTTAATTATTTAAGACACTGCTTGCCTGTATTTTTTCCTTTGTAATCCTTACATTTTACCTTTCAATTCTATTCTTTCTAATATAACCTAATATTAACTTCAAACTTCTTAATTTCTAATATTAACCCACTCTAACCCACTCTAACCTATAAATATGTTTTAATTATTTAAGACCCTGCTTGCCTGTTTCCTTTCCTCTTCAACCCTTACATTTTATCTTTCAATTCTATTTTCCTGATCCTAACGTAATTTCGATTGCACCTTCTTCCTGTTTGTTTATCTACCTTTCCCTTCGACGAATTTCCTGTATAACCGTGAGATTCCTTCCCCTTTTTCGCCCTGTACTCTGCCTTTTTTCACCCTTTCAGCGTGGATTCCGTGGCCCCTGGCTCCCTTTTCTCCTTTATTCCTCGCTGCTCTCTTCATCCCCATTTTCCCCGATGCATAGGATCGCGTGGCCCTCGAGCCGGGCCTCCGCTCACCCCCCCTCCCCTTCCCCCTTGCCCACCCCCGTCGCCACCAGAAATGGCACGCGTGCGGGCCGCACGTGTTCGAGGGTGGAAATCACCCTTCTTCCCCCCAACGAATGCAAGGTGCATTCGTCACGGCGTTTTATTTGAAACCATTGAACCGGCGAATGGTCCTCGAGGACGCGTAAATTAAGCGAATTATGCATAATCCTCGAGGTTAAAAAGTCGTAGGAATTATTTGTGAAAAGAAAAAGTGCTTTGAAGACGGAATTTTAGGAAAATTCTTAAGGTATTTTTAAGGCTTTAAATAGGACAGGAAAAATTGTTAAAAAATTCATGAGAAAATTCGAAGAATTGCTAAATATTCTTTAGAATTGTAAAGGAAAATTGCTGTACATTTTATCAAAACAATTTCCTTTGTCAAAGGAATTATTTGTGAGAAGAAAAAGTGCTTCGAAGCTTTGGAAAGGAAGGAAAAATAATTTTGAAACTCTAAAGTTGGTAAAGAATTATTAAAAAATTCACCAGAAAATTCTTAAAATTGCTAAATATTATTTAGAATCGTAGCAGTAAATGACTGTACATTTTATCAGAACAATTTCTTCCCTATCAATCATATTCCTTCCTATAAATTTCCTTTCAAAAATCCTTCAAAAGCCTCTATTAACCCCAGCCCAGTCGATCATTTTGAATCCATCATTTCCGGTCAATGAGTGACTCGATAATTTCCATCGAGTTGGAAAACCGTCAGGGAATAAAAAGCTACTGGAAGGGGGGGAGGGGGTTGTTCATCCCCTGAAAGCCATAAGTGACCGGCCGATCGGACTTTTCATCCCCTTTTCATCCCTTCCCCTCTCTTCCCTTTCCCTCGTCGTCCCATTTTTGCCGCCTTTTTTTTTTTTTTATCGCCGCGAAATATCGCCGATTCCTCGGGATTTCATCGGGCGCGATCAAAAAGCCTCGTCGAAGGGCAATTTTTTTTCACTCCTCCGACCCTTTCACACGTGCACAGAGAGGGAAAGAGGAGGAGAGGGGAAGGAGGGGAAGGGGTGGAAAAAAAGGGAGGATTTTTATCGCGAGTGGCTCGTTGGTTTTTCAGTTTGTCGATTATGAAAACCCTTTTTTTCACGGTTAAAAAAGCCGCGGAATTTTGGTCAAAGTGTTTTTCTAAGTTTATTTCGAGGCAAATTTTGAAGTTAACAAGCAGTAATTTAATGATTAAAAAAAGGCTAAAATTGTAAACAGAATTTAAATTCGTGGAACGAAATTCAGTAAAATGATCACTGGTTCCTGAAATTTTTCTTAGTTTTCTAAAAACCATTCGAACTCCTATGAATTCTTATTAAATTCCTATTCATTAATATTCTTAATTTTATAAAATCCATGTTCGATCTTAAATCCTTATTAAATTCGAACTCATTAATTTCCTGTTGAACAATTGTTTCTGCGATAATTTCCCCCTTCCCCCTCTCCCCTTGGGCATTGGATTTCCCTGGAGATATAGATTTCTACTGCACTTTATACCTGCATGACTGCACTTTACACGAGAGACTCGCGGAAGGCATCTGCATGCGCGTAAAGCGAGAATTTTTCAGCCTTCGCTCGCTTAGGTTTCCACGTTTCTCTTCCTCCCTCCCCTCCTCCCTCCTCCTCCCCCTTCTTCCTTGCTCCTTCCTCCCGTCCCCCTTCCCTCACACCCCCTCTCTTTGCCCCGTGGGTGCATTTCCCTCGGAGCGTGGAGAACAATGCCCGAGATCTGACGCGGATAAATCGATTTTTACGACAAAACATTCATACCCACGCGAAGGATTTTCTCTCTCTTTTTCTCTCTTTCCTTCGAGAATTCTCCGGTGTCCGTCTCACTTTAATACACCGGGAATACGTAAGTGAATTTTTCTTATTCGTTCTAAGTCCTTCTAACACGTTGTAAGTTATGTAAGTTAAGGTAAATTATTGTAAATTAATGTGAATTACTGTAAGTTAATGTGAATTATTGTAGGTTAATGTGAATTATTGTAAGTTAATGTGAATTATTGTAAATTAATGTGAATTATTGTAAATTAATGTGAATTATTGTAAGTTAAGGTAAATTATTGTAAGTTAAGGAAAATTATTGTAAGTTAAGGAAAATTATTGTGAGTTAATGTAAATTACTCTGAATTAATCTGAATTATTGTAAGTTAATGTAAATTACTGTAAGTTAATATAAATTACTATAAATTAATGTAGTTTAGATTACTTTAAGGTTAAATTAATTCCTGTTTCTATTTTTTTTCCTTTTTTATTATATCATCCTTTCCTTTTTCTTTCATTTTTCCTTATTTATCCCTGCATTTTCAACTTCTCTGCTTATCTCTTTATCTTTTCTTTTCTCTTTATTCCCTTTTCTCCATCCATTCCTGCCCCCCCTTTGCCCTCCTTCCACTCCTTTCTCACTGTCTTCCTTTGCACCTTGGGCGCGAACCCATGGATAAAGTTATGTTACATTTACATGGGGATTAGCAAAGCTAATTCGGCCGGTTCTTTAAAACCCGTGCACAGGCCGAGCGGAAAACAATGAAGACGCTCTCGAATGGAACGGCTGAGAAACACAGTGGAAACAATTCCCCGTTAACCGCTCAATCATTCCCCTTTCTAAACCAATAAAACATAAATAAAGATAAGGACACGGTGAATAGCGAATTAAACAACGGCAAAAGAATCAACGAATTGTCTCAGATAGTTTTACGCGAGAAAGAAAAATTATACACAATTTTTGCGGTATTAGTTGCCTTAAGTGAATCGTCGAAATACAATTTTCAGTGAATAAAGGTTCAATTATTGTCCCTTAAAAGAAAATTTAAAGTATTATGTACTTTAAGGAAATTTAAGATATTTAAAATATTACGAAATATTATGAAAGTTTTAAATATTATGTACTTTAAGAAAATAAATAAAATTCGTCCTAGAATTATTTAAATAAAATTCAACTTAATTCCATGAATTCTCATAAATTTCACGAATTTTTCTTTCATTCTCTTGAAAAACTTTAATTCCTAAAACCATTGAAGCATTAATTCCTTGATTTAAATTCATTTTCAGCAAGTTTTCAGCCTTTGAAATTCCTGAAGAAAATTTCCCAACACTGTTCGCACGTGTGATGTTCCTGTTTTTCCCCATTTTTTTTTTTAACTGTCGAGGGTTTGGCCGGGCTATGACGATATTATCGATTATTCCGTTTACCGGGGCCCGCATCTTTCCGGGGAACGTGCGATATCCGCTCGGTGAATTCATGCATAGGCGAGTGGCGACACGTGTAAAGTCGACACGCGAGTACAGTATAAATACGTGAGTTTAAAGTGTCTACACGTAAGTCTAAGGACAGTGGATAAAGTGTAGAAGTGTAGAAATAATAAGTGTAAGTGCACAAGGAAATGGGAAGAAGTGAAATTAATCTGGGAAGAATTTAGTGGAAAAAAGGTGGGAAATGTGAAAAACAGTGAAAGAAAGGGCAAAGAAAAATTAAAGGAAATGGAAAAATAATAAGAAGAAGAATGTAAGGGGAAAAAGGTGGAAGAATGAAGGAGAAGGAAGAAAAGAGAAGGAAATGAAGAAATAAAGGAAAAATGGAAGAAAAATGAAAGGAAAATATGTTTTCTTGTCATAATTATTAAATTTCTCAAAATTTATCTTATTTTTGCTGAATAAAAATGAAAGAAAAACATGTATTTTTGTCATAATTCCTAAAATCCTCAAAATTCATCTTATTTTTCTCTGAATAAAAATGAAAGAACAGCATGTTTTCTTGTTCTAATTCCTAAAATCCTCAAAATTCATCTTTATTTCTCTCTGAATTCTTCAAAATTCATTTTTCCTTTTCCTCTAAATTCCTCAAAATTCATCTGACTTTCTATTTTAATCCCTCAAAATTCATCTTTCCTTTTTTCTGAATTCCTCTAAACTCCTTCTACCCCTTTCTTCCCATTAATATATTTCATATTTCCTAAAACTCGTCTCACTTCTTTGTCCTTGTATTCCTTGAAACTCATTCTACCATTCTCCCTGTATACCTCGACATTTTCTCTTATCTTTCTAACATTACCCCACGACAAGTGTCTGTCTGTAAATGCAGAACCTTCTTCGACCGGTTAAAACTCCTCCCCCTCCCCTTCCCCTCCCCTCCTCTCCTTCCCCTCTCTGTGACAATATTTCCCCGCGGCCGGGGCAGATGTGAAATCGTCCGACGTCGACGACAGCTGCCTTACCTACGCGCCGGGCATATTTTAACGCGATGCCACGAATTAGGAAAACGACGAGCGGAGTACGTCGCCATTGAGCATCGGTTTTGCCCGGCCGGAGAGTCGCATATGGCCGGCAAAAGGGGGCCTCGCGTCATCGTCCTCCCCCTCCCTTCATAATAAAAAAAGGAAAGAAAAAGACTGGCGAAAAAGACGAGAGGAAAACGGTGGAAGAAATTTGGATTTAAATGGATTTTTAGGCTTAGAAGGAAGATTAGAAAAGGATGAATGTCAATTGGAAATAAATGCAATCAGACGAAATAATGATTTATATCCACTTTTATAGTATTTTTAATGCTTTTCTATCATTGAGTCATTTTATTACCTTAAAAATCATGAAAAATTCATAGAAAAATCGATAAAAATCGATCAAAATCCCTGCTAAATCATCAAAAATCTTTGAGAAAATGGCGAAAATCGTTAAGAAAATAAGATTCATTCAATTGCCTTAAGAATTCTTAAAAATTCGTCGAAAAATCGTGAAAAATTCCTGCTAAATCCCTGAGAAATTTTCCCAAATTCCCCTCAAAAATTCCCATCCCCCCCCCTTCTTACTCTCTTTAGGGTCATTCTCGTCCCTAATTCGCGCGTGTCCTCCGCTATAAATCCTCGCCGGAAGTTCCGTAGCTTCCGGAAGTGCCGTGTCGGCGCCCTGTCAAAACACCAAAGAAAAACCGGGAGTGGGGGAAGGGGGGAGGGGGGATTGGCACGTGCGACCTGTGACCCCTTCCCCTTCCCCCCCCCCTCTTTTAACCCCTCGTTCCAACCCCCTGCGAGAACCTTTTGATCCCCGTTGCTAATCCCCCTCCCCCTTCGCCCCCGCGAAAAAAAAAAGATTCAATCGTCCTACAACTTCATTTCGAATCAAGAAATGAGCCCATTGAATCGGGACAGAAAGTTAAGAATATTTATAGAAAATAAAGAAGTAATATATTTTGTACGATTTAAGATTTATTTGTAGGTTTATCGGAAATGATTAGTTTCATTTAATAGGGGAAGGAAAAGGAAGTTCATTAATAAGATTTATGTGGGTAAATTTAATTCGAATAAATGTGAATAAAATGGGACAGTCTTTTCTTTCATTTTTTTTCTCTTTCTTTTTCTCTATTTTCTTCTCTACTTTTCTCCCTATCTTTTCTTCTCTTAGCTTCTCTTTCCTTTTTCTCTATCATTCTTTGCTCCTCTTTCTTTCTCTTTTCCTCTCTACTTTTCTCCCTATTTTTCCTTCTCTTTCTTTCTCATTCGTTTTCTCTATATTTCCTTGTTCCTCTTTTTTTCTTCTATTCTCTACTTTTCACTCATCTTTCCTTCATTTTCTTTCATTTCAATTCATTTCTCTTCGTTTCTCTTCATTTCTCTTCGTTTCTCTTTGTTTCTTTTCATTTCTTTTTGTTTCTCTTTGTTCCTATCTTTCCCCCTTCTACTTTCCTCCCTATCTTCCCCTCTCTTTCTTTCTCTCGCTGGCAGGAAACGTTAACGACGTCCGTCCAGGCGAAATCGATCGTTACGCTTCTAAATATAACGACTGCCCGGCACGAAGATTACGTGTCCCCGGCGAATTTGTATCTCCGAGTGCGGGCCACGCCACTACGTCCCATTAATTCCCATTATTTTACGTCACTGTCCTTACGCTCGTTCAATCTACACCCCCTCCCCTCTCCCCCACCTTCAATTCTTCCCTGAAACTCGTAGAATCGCGTCTAAAAACACTTTTGTCCATTCAGGGAAAATTGTGATCTCCATAGAAATAATTATACTCATAATTATCGTTTTAAATACTTTAAGAAATGAGAAATAATAGTCTCAGAAGAAATAATTGTCTAGTAACTTTTTTCTATATTTCATAACCTCAATGTTGAAATTTTTGCGAAACAGTAATTATGTTTTTTGTCCATTCAGGGAAAATTGTGATCTCCATAGAAATAATTATACTCATAATTATCGTTTTAAATACTTAAAGAAATGAGAAATAATAGTCTCAGAAGAAATAATCGTCTAGTAACTTTTTTCTATATTTCATAACCTCAATGTTTAAAATTTTGCGAAACATTAATTATGTTTCATATGATTAATAATTTAATGCATTATTACATGAAACTTATATTCCTTAACAATTTTTATTCTGTATTCTTCATTCTTTTACTTTATTCTTTATTCTTGTACACTTTACTTTATTCCTTTTCTTTTAATCTGTTAACTTCACGTTCTTTTATGAACTTCTACCTTCGTTAGTATCCTCAAAATTAATATTAAACAAATAACTGACACCCGGAGAACGTCGAATTAATTCGTCATCGTGTTTTAATGACTCTAGTAACTTTCTGGGGAATTCCCCAGGGAATCGTGATCGATTACACGTTAGAACGGACTCGAATGGTCCCCATTGCTGGTCGTTCGCGCCTCGATATCGGAATAATAAGTCCACTAGAAGGGCCAAGGGGGGGAAGCAAGGGGTGGGGAGGGGGGGGGGGGAGATTTTCAAGGGACGGGCAAATCGAATCGTCGAAAATTTCACGCTGCCTAACTGCTGCAAAACGACGGCACGAGGACATCTGTGTCAATAAGGCGCGAATCCTCCGGGGACCGTCGAAAACCCACGGCACAAGGGGAAGAGGGGAGAGGGGGGAACGGGGAGAAGAGGGGAGAAGAGGGGAGTGAAAGGCTCGAACGCGATTATCCTTCATTCAATCATCGATTTTATTTGGTTAATAAAACGATTATCAGGTACTCCGGGGGACAAGAGAGGGGAATGGGGGGGGCTCGGTTAGAGTGGGTTAGAGTGGGAGGGGAAGAGGGGAAGAGGAGAAGGGGGAGGCACAGCCCCACGGGGAAGCGTTGGAGCAAAAATGTAATTTACATCCTTTTATGTCGCGAGATTGAAATATTTGCGAATTAATCCGCGCGAAGGGATTATCGCGGCGGCCATTAAAACCGACTCGCAATTCTACGTTCCCCCTTTCCAACACCTCTTCCCCCTCCCCCTCTCCTCTAATTTCCTCCCCTGGACGTTATTCGGTCCTCGAAAACACTCCGTTTGCGAAATACAGGAAATAAAGGAAACGGAAGGATTGTCAAAGGTTTTTGCGCACTTTTGTCGAATTTTTCACAGCTTCCCGGAAAACTGGGAACGCGGAGACTGAACCGAGAACGAAGGGAAAATTGTGAAGAAGTTAATAAAGTTATTAAAGACATTGATTAAAGTATTAGGAAATTAATAGAATGATTTAAGACATTGATTAAATTATTAAGAAATTAATAGAATGATTTAAGACATTGATTAAATTATTAGGAAATTAATAAAATAATTAAAGACATTGATTAAACTATTAAGAAATTAATAAACTGGTTTCTGACGACTAATATTGAATTTCTATGACCTTTTTTAATTATTTGGAACGTGGAATTGAATCAAAAACGAAGAAAAATCGTCAAAATATCGTAATAAATTGATTTTCTGACGACTAATATTGAATTTCTTCGATCTTTTTCAATTGTTTGGAACGTGGAACTGAACGAGGGGAAGTAGGGGGGGATCCTCGGTCATAATTCGTCGAATCCGCGGCCCGTTAAACCGGCATAGAATAATCCGCCTTCGGCCAATCCCCGGCCAGCTCTGCGGGGCTTCAATTAATTCCCGGCAAAATTTGTCGCTCGTATTAAATCTCCGCTGGATTAAAGGCAATCTCCGTTTCCAGCCCTCCTCCCCCTCCACTCCTCTACCTACTCCAGAACAACCCCTCAGAACGACGACATTGCTCTCGATAGTCTGTCTCAGTTTATCTTTAATACGTCAGTTAATGGCAGTAAATGTTTCGTTTCGTTTTAAATAAATCAAACGATGCATAATTTTTAATGAATTGTAATAAAGATGTCGAAGAATTTATAGGATAACGGTGGTAGAATGTTATGGGGTTTGTGAATTTTTATTGCACGAATTATTTTGGTTGTGAAGTTCTTAAATTATTTTCATTATAGATTCTTTCTCTATTCTTTTCTTTTTATTCTGTTTTCAGTATTCTTTTTTTCTCAATTCTTATTTCCTTATCTTTTTCTCTCAATTCTGTTTTTGTATACTTTTCTATCGATTTTTCTTTTTATATTCTTTTCTCTGAATCCTTCTATTCTATCCTTTTCTTTCTCTTCTTCTTTCCTTATCCTTTACTATCAATTCTTCTTTCTCTACACTTTTCTATAAATTCTTCTTTCTCTATCCTTTTCTATTAATTCTCCTTCCTCTATCTTTTTCTATCAATTCCTCTTTTCCTATTCATTTCTTTTAATTCCTCTTTCTCCATCCTTTCCCTTCTATTATTTTCCCTACCTCTTTCACCTCCTCCTTAATTCCTCTCTCTCTCTCTTTCTCTCTGCTTCACTTCTGTCCCCTACCTCCACCCTTCTCCCCTTTCGGCCTGGCTCAGGTTTACGATTCCGGAACGTTACGATACAGCATTACGTCTACTCTGCAGTCTCCCCGCATGAGCGACGCGACTAATTACACCTAGGAAACCGTTCGCAAGGGGCCATTAGAAATTCCGAAGCTGTCCGACACGACGGCCAGGTAACACGCGTGCAACAGATCGCATTTTAAAAGGTTCCAATAAATTCCCCCCCTTCCCCCCTCCCCCCTTTCTTCCCCTTTTCCCCGATAGTACAATTCCAGTGGGTCGTCGTTTATTATTAATTTATTACCCCCATTGAAACTTACAAAATTAAGAAAGAAAAAGAAATATTTATCAATGGAATTTTAATGTTGCGGAGAAATTATGTGTCTTTGGTCTTATTTGTCTTAATTATTATATATGAATATATAAATAAAATATGTAATAATATATAAAATATGTAAAATAATAAAATATATAAATAGATAACTTATGTGCCTTAATTATTGATTAATGCACTTTTTAAAAATGTAGTAAAATTGGTAACAAAAGTATTTAATGTTCGTATTACCTTTTTTTTTAATGAAACTAATTAAAAATGGAACAGTTGTGAGGTGAATTATTCAATTAGCATCGTTTAAAATCGTTAGTAGAATTCTAAACACCCGCATGCTATTCTCAAACGTTAACTGACACTTATAATCGAAACAGAATCGAATAGAATTCAAAGTAATATAATTTCACAGTGAATTAAAATAGAAAATAATATTTTAAACGTACAATAATCGAGGAATTAAGTAACGAATTATTAATTAACAATCACAACTATTATAAATTTATTAACATTTTTCCTGAATTATTTTCGAATTTAATAGAGTCATTTATTAGTTATTTTCTTCTTGTTTAATTCCTAAATTGAATCGAAAAGTCGTGAAATTTCACGTGGATTCAAATATTTTCCAAGGTCAGTGCCGTGTAATAGTTTCATTTTGAAGTGCATAAAGTGCACAGAATGCACACAATGTCGACAAGGATTCCATTCTACTGGATGACAAATGACACGAAATTGACCTGCAACTGACAAAGGGACAGGGAAATTGGGGCCCCAAGAATCAATGGGCACGTGGACAGTCGAAGAGAAATTCAAACGAAATAGTTTTCTTTCACTTTAACAACAGAATTTAAACAGAAACATAGAAAGTTTTCTAAGAGTTTCGTCTAAGAATTTCGTGTATAAAAATGCGAGGTAAAAGTTTTAAATAAAAAGGGAAAAATCAAGAAAATTAAGAGCAAATGAAATGTAAGTAGAAAATTTTCTATGAGTTTTGTCTAAGAATTTCGTGTGTAAAAATGTGAGGTAAAAGTTTTAAATAACAAGGGAAAAACCAAAAAAATTAAGAGCAAATGAAATGTAAGTAGAAAATTTTCTATGAGTTTCGTCTAAGAATTTCGTGTGTAAAAATGTGAGGTAAAAGTTTGAAATAAAAAAGGAAAAAACCAAGAAAATTAAGAGCAAAGAAAAGAATGTAAAATATTTAAAAAAAAAGATCTAAATAATCTAATGAAACGTAAATAATTATATTAAGATTGTGATATTAGAAATTTCTATAATTTATAGTAAATAAATAACATTTAAATAATGACAACTAAAATAACAATAATTCTGTTCTACGAAATCGATTTAAAATCTTTAAATCCACGAATTTTGCCCATTTTCTCTCCTTTTTCTTCGACTTCGTCTTTCTCTGTTTTTCTTTTTCCGAATTCTGGGGGAGGGGGGAGGTCAAGGACGATCGAAATCCTCGGCAACAAAGGACCTTCGATGCCGGGCGACGACCTGCAGGTGTCGAAAAGTGTCGACGGGGGGTGAAAAGGGGATGAGAAAAAGAAGGGGGGGGGCAGAGGGGGGTAGCAGCTTTCATCGATTCAATAGAGAGGACAACGAGTAATCGGGGAAAGTGAGGATTAAGGTCAAGGCCACCGCGGGGAAAGGATTGTAAAAGGATTTCCCCGATTTCACCGGGAAAATTCCGTGGAAAGTCAGGAAGAGTCAATTTCATGAAAGAGGAAAATGAGAAGGAAATTCGTGATAATAAATATTCCTACGTAAAAGTAAAAGGAGTGAAGCACCGAATTATTTGATAAATTTTTAAAATAGTTAAATAAATGTTGGATGCCTTTAAATAATTATTTAACTGTTTTAATGAATTTTAAAGGGTTTAAAGAATTCTAAGTAAATGTTAGATTATTTTAAACGATTATTTGACTGTTTTATTAAGACTCAAAACAATAAAATAAACGTGAATTATCTTTAAATAAATCCCTTAATATTTTTCCCGACATTTTTTAACCGCGAATAATTGTTAAACCGGGCAAAATACGTGGAGAATAATTAGAGCCTGTAACGGGACGCCTTAATAATCGTCAGGTTCTGTAATTTTATATCTCCGAAATGTAATAACAGGGCAGAAAGCCCTTACAACCCCTAATACCACGTGGAAGGGGTGGAAAAGGGGGAAGAAATATTCCATTTATCGTTTTAAAAACATATTTCAATTGCCAGGATAATTAGAGACTCATTAATTGAAAATAAATCAATAATTCCTACGAAATATTCATGAATTTCTTAATTTAATTCAACATCCAGGAATTATAACGAAAATGTTGCTAAATAATTCCATTTAATCCTCAAACATTCATCAAAATTAAACATAAATTCTTATCAACTTGTGCAAGAAAATTCCCCACCCCTTCATTATATTATAAAAATTCTATTCCTTCATTAAAATCGTTCTTATTATAAAAAATTCTTTCCCTAAACTTCTTTCCTTTTTCTGTTGCCAACCCCTCGAAATTCGTCTTTTAGCCCCGAATTTCCTTATTCTCCCTTGCCTCGTCGACGCGAAATTATCGAAATACGCAGACGTATTCCTCTGACGTGTATTTACATGGCTCGGGAAGAGGGGGGAGAGGGGGAGGGGGAGGGGGGAGGGGGATACTTACCCCCCGAGTAGTTTGCAGATTGCATCGACTCGCGTCTTATTACCCCCCCGGCGTCGTCGTCGATTATAGTGAAGGGAAATGAATGGGAAACCACCCCCTCCCCCCCCCTGTCCTTCTGGGAGGATTGAAAGCAAGAGATCTAATTGGCGGACGGATTACGAATCTTCCGGAAATTCGCGTTCGAGGGCCGATGAAAAAGAAAAAGAATGACGAAGGAACGCACCGGAAATGCACGATTTAATTTGTACGAAAAGAAATAAGGAAAATAGGGATTTCGTTATTTATTTAATTTAAGAATCTATACGTGACGTCTAATTAATATTGAATATTCCCAGGAATTTGGCAACGGTTATGAATTTATCAGTAAATTCCTTCCTTTCCTTCGTTTCGGCGCATCAATAATTTCTCGCTGAGGGGTTGAATGGACATATTTTTCCGCGGGGGATGAAGGATATGTGGTGAGGTAAGGGAAGGGAAGGGCCAGTTTGAATGGACGTTCTATGAAAAGAATCAGATTGCGATAAAAACGCAAGAAACAAGAGTAACCGACGTCATACGTCTCCCCCCTTCCCCCTTTTTTTCGCGAGCTTTGTGCTACGAATGAAATGAAAGATTCCAAGTGGACGCAAGTCGAAAAATGTGACAACGGGACGATATGAAGAGGAATAAAGGAATTTACCCTCCCCCTAAACCCCTCCTCTATCCTTGGCTTTTCCCCAGAATTTTCTATGACGAGTCAGGGACAAAATAACGCAGGAAATTCGGACAGCAATGATTAAAAGGCGAAGGAGATAAAATTAAAGGGCAAAAATACGTTAAAAGAACATTTGAGTAGAAGAAGAATAATTCCAGGACTACAATAAAAAATGATTCAGAACATAAAGTAATACGAGAAAAAGGTTGAACAATAAACGACGAAGAATACAAGAAAAACAATGGCGAAGAACGGCAGGGAAAATGCTTGTTTCGGATTATTGTTCCAAGTTTCGAAGGTTTGTAGAGGGATGGGGGGGGGGGGGGAAGGAACTGAAGGGGGGGATTAATCGACGGGGCCCGATTAACCGCGAGTCTCGCCGGACAGGATCCTTTTGTCCCGTGCCGCGTTTTTCCGATCGTCCAGAGGTAGAGTGGGTTAGAGTGGGTTAGAGTGGGTGGAAGGGGGGGGATGAAAGGGGTAAAGCGAGTCACGAGGTTCGTGGGTGTCGAGCGAGCGACGTGGAAAAACGGCGGAAAAAAAGAGGCAGGGCAGGGGGTGGTGGTGAGGGGTGGGGGTGGGGTTTTTTCCAATCAAGCAACCTGCTGAATTTGTTTTTTCCCCGAAACGTCGCTGGCGTTTCAAAGTTATTGATTGCCATCCGGGCGGGGCGAGCTATATGCGCGTATTTCCGGCAAAAGGACAGAGAGAGGGCCACAGGGGGAGGTGTGGGCAGAGGGATGGAAATAGAGAAATTGCTACGAGAGCGACGTTGTCGCTCGTTTCGTTCCGTTTCGTTTCGCCTCGTCCCCGTTTCGGTACGTTACGTTACGTTTGCTCGGCCGTGCATCTCCTCCGCGCAATATAGGGGCGGAATAATAATTGCCAGCGTGAAAGAGCGACAAACGCCAGAACCCCCTGACGAATTTTTAGCGACAGAAACGCCAGGAACGAAGCACAGGTCGAGATTAAATCGAACAACATTCCAATTCAACGTTCGCAAAAATGGCGGGTTGTAATTAACGCATCTCCGTGCGCAGATGTCACTGCGCATCTAATTAAATTAATACAAGTATACTGTTTAAGATATTTTACACGATTATTATAAACTGTTAATTAATTGGTAATGGTATTAATGATTTAGAAAAATGGCGGGACGTAATTAATCCATTAACGTGCGCAGAAGTCACTGCGCATCTAATCGACGTCTAATCGTCCATTTTTATTAAAAAAATACGATTATAATCAGTTAATTTTCTTAGAATAATATCAAATATCTAAGAAAAGAAGAGATCTTGCTTTCTGCTAAACTAACATTCATGGAACAAGGGCAATTTCTACCACACGTAATCGTTTTTTAGCCGCAAAATGGCTACAATTACCGTCGATTTTCCGCGAGATCTTGCTTTCTGAGTGTCCCTGACGTCCCGGAGGTGGAGGAGGAGAATTTTATTATATGCAAGCCTCGACGGCGATCGAGTACCCCGCGTGCCGTCCTAATATGCCGCTCTCCGCCTTTGTCAGCCGGCGACGATGGCGGAGGGGGCCTTTGTCGCGGAGGAAAGCCGACGCTCGGCTGTATATTACGTCGCGATGTAAACCCTGCGGAATGCGTCGCGGACGGACGGACAGACGGACGGGTCTTCCCCGCCGCTCCCGTTCGGGACGTAACCCGTCCGCGGGGAAGAAAGCCGACTGTCCGCCACTTCTCCCCCTCCCCCCTCACCCCTCTGCCACTACAGTAACGATCACTCGTCGCCGAAATTATCCCCTTGCCCGAAATATCGCGATTTCGAAAGAAAGGGCGTTCATGTTTATAGGTTAGGAACAATATCTTATGAAATAAATCTGCGAATGAAGGTTAGAGTAGGTCAATTAAATTCTTACTAAAACTAATATGTATTAATATATGAATTTGATAGTTTGTAGGTTAGGAAAAGTATCTTATCAACTAAATTTGCGAATACAGGTTAGATTAGGACAATTAAATTCTTCCTAAAACTAATACATTCTCGCACATGTCAATGAATTATTCTTTTTCGTACATTGTAAAGTCTATGTTTGTAGGTTAGGTACACATCATACATTAAAATTACGACTTCCGAGGGTCCCTGGCTCGTGATTTCTTGCGTTTCATTTGAATCCCTCCCTCCCCCCTTTCCCCCCTATTGCCGTCGAATTTGATTCTCCATCACGTGTCCCGGGTACGTTGGTCCTTTTATAAATGCATAAACCCTTTTGCCGAAGCCCCGGCTCGTCGATCATACTAAATTTTCTAATAAATTTCGCCGTCGTCGGACCTTTGAGCGTTCTTACGAGTCGCGGGGCCTTTTTTTGCCGTCCACGGGCGAAGAGCAGGAAGGCCGAATGGAAATGCGCCAAGGGCCCCCCAAAGGGGGGAGGACAGGGGGGAAGAAAGGGGAAGGACTCGTCCTGCCGTCAGCGGATGTCATCGCGGGATACTCGCCGCTGATTTACATCCGCGGGGCACAGTGGAATTCGAAAGGCAGAAGGGCAAGGGGGGAGAGAAAGGAAGGAAGCAAAAGGGGGAAGCAGAGAAGAAGAAGGAAACGAAGAAATAGAGAGAAAGACAGAGAAGAATAAGAGAATGAAAATATAAGACAAAATTGTACGTAAAATTTGATTGACAAGGAATGAATATATATAATTATATACTTATAATATATATAATATTACATGAAAATATATAATTACACCGTACCTATCGTACGTATTGAAATTGTAATTATAAAATATATACAATTAGAACAATAGTTACACCCTGAGAATCCTGCGTAGAATTATTGTAAGGATATTTAGAGTGCGTAAAAATTGATTTTTCGAGGAAAAATCGTGCAGGGGGTTAGCAACGTGAAAAAGTAGATAAATGTGTGTTTGTGCGGGTCGAAAGGCGATGAGCGTCGAGTAAAAGAGAAAAGCGAGTGGGGCAAAAAGGGCCCAGCGCTGGGTTTGCCACCAGAAGCAGCAACATGCCATATCGGAGACACCTGTTAGCGACTGCCAGCCCGCCTGGCTCGGCTATAAACGTATCTCGCCTGGCACAGCGCGCGCACAAATCGGGAAGGAGAGAAAAAGAGAGAATTAGAGGGAGGGAGAGGTGGGTAGAAAAAAAAAATGAGGGACGAAAGAGATAGGTCGACGAGCGGGGGAAAGGGGTAGAGGAAAATAAGGATGGATAAACAGGGAAAAATCGAGGGAGGAAATAATATAATTGTAGGAAAGAATGGACGAGAAGAATGGAGAGGAAAATAGGAAAAGGAAGAAGAGTACAAGAGTTAGGAAATAGAGAAATAAGGAGAAATGAAGAAAAAAGGAAAAAGAAGGATAACGTACAAAAAGGAAAGAGAAACAATATGAAAAGAAATAGAATAATATATAAAGAAAAAAGAAAGGAATAAAATCAAACAGAAAATATGTAAAAAAGGACAGAAAATGAATTAAAAATATAGAAAATACAACACAAAATACGTAAACCAGAGAAATTAGTTTGAAATGATTAAAATATAGAAAACACAGAGAGAAAAAAGGATAGAAGATACGTAAACCAGAGAAATTAGTTCCATGTAAAAATATTAACAAACACTAGACAAGGACAGGAAATGATTAAAATATAGAAAACACAGAGAGAAGAAAGGATAGAAGATACGTAAACCAGAGAAATTAGTTCCATGTAAAAATATTAACAAACACTAGACAAGGACAGGAAATGATTAAAATATAGAAAAGACAGAGAGAAGAAAGGATAGAAGATACGTAAACGACAGAAACGAGAAACCAGACGAAGAAGTACGGTGAAAAGGACGACTAGGGGGAGAGGGGGGAGGAAGAGAGAGACAGATAGAGAGGCATGCGGGGAATTAAAAGCGCGTTGTCCATATTATAATCGTATTATGGCGCGCGTGGACTGGCGCAAGAAATGCGTGTCTATAAGGCCAGACTCTTCGTACGCGGCCAGTTCCAGCCGGGACAGAAAACCGGCCCGGGAAATAAGGTGAAAATACGAGGACGCTGCGAAATACCCGGCGAAATCATTAAAACTACGATCCAACGAGTCGGACATATTTTTCGGAATTTTTTAAACCAAGGAAAAGCGCGAAAAATGCAAAGAAATTGCAGTGGAATGGAATTCGTTAAAATTGTAAGCAAAATGAAGCTTAAATAAGGTAAAAGTATGAGGAAAATGTAAAATAATGACGAAATTATGAAAACTTAGATCCAACGAGACAGACATATTTTTCCGAATTTTTTAAACGAAGAAAAAGCGCGAAAAATGCAAAGAAATTGCAATGGAATGGAATTCGTTAAAAGTGTAAGAAAAATGAAGTTTAAATAAGCTTAAATAAGGTGAAAATACGAGGAAAAATATGAGAAAAATATGAAATACTGATGAAATTATTAAAACTAAGTTCTAGCAAAGTCAGACATATTTTCCTGAATTTTTTAAACTAAGGAAAAGTCCAAAAAAGCAAAGAAATTGTAATGCAACAAAAGTCACGATATTTTCTATCTTTAATCAGATTAAAATTTAATAAAAACGAAGCTAAGTGTAATAAAAAATTCCTTTCATAAATCCTCACAATTCCTTGTAAAAACTCCTTTAATTCCTGAATTCCTTACGACTAATTCCTTTAACGTATAATTCCGATCATAAATGCCTGGAGTGTATAAATTCCTTGGCAAAGGATGATCGATTTACGAGCGGCAGGACTCAGAAGGAGTCGAGAGGGGGGGGGGGGGGGGCAAAAAACGACGAAGGTGGGGAAAAAATGCTGACGGTTAGGAACTGTAAAAGCGAAGGACACGGATGAAAAAGAAACCGATCAGCGGGCCAGGACGAACAGGTTTCCACTGGGCGCTCGGTTAATGGGCCCCGTGGGCCCGTTAATTGGTATTTATTATAATTGCCGGTCATACTCCGGGTCCCTGGATATGAGATAAGCCCCTTCCCCTCCTTCCCCTCCTCCCCCTCTTCACCAAATCCTTCGAAAACCAAACATCACACTGGTCCCATCTTCCTGAACTTTTCATCTCCGTTCTCGGGGAACGATAATTCCATAACGAGCTTAGAAGAAGCCGGTATTAACACTCTTAAAAATTGATAAAGGATAGGCACAGGTTGGGCCCAGCGAAATTCATGAAAGATTCTTTCGAAGGTCGAAGAAGAATTTTCGAAGATTTTTAAGAAGGGGTTAAAGTAGGTCGGGGAAAAGATTAGAAATGATTAAAAGGAAATAATTAAATGGTGAATAAATCATTAAATGATCAAACGATTAAATGATTTAATGAGGAAATGATTAAATCATGAAAAGATTTAATTAGCTACATTATCTGAAAGATAATATTTTCATTTCTTACCGAATCGAAGGAATATTCGTAAAATTCGAAAAAATTCATCATAATTCACCATTAAACTCATTCAAAATTATCTCTATAAATCCTTAAAAATAATAAAACCATTAAATCTGTCTTAACGATTTAATTCAATAAATTCCTGAAAACAATAAACCTAATGACCTCCAATTACCATAATTTCCATAAATTCAAACCTGCAGAAATTTCAGTGCACAAACTTCCTATTTGCCTTAACCTTTTTAGACGGGGCAACGGAGAGGGGGTAGAGGGGGTAGAGGGGGTAAGGGGCACATGTATATCCACCTGTACGTCTATAGTTGGACCTTTTTTTGCCGTTTATTCCGGCGACTAACGGCCGGGACAGACGAAGAAACCGACGGGGCAAACGGTAAATCGGGCGGAAGGTGAACGTTAAGGCCATAACAGGCAGAAAAGTCAGACCGATTACTCCCCCCTTGCCCCTCTTACTTCTTCCTTTACCCACTGTCCCCACCCCCCCTCCCGTCTCGCAAGGAGAATTTCTCGCGGTCAACGGGAATCGTTTTTCTGCCCTAAAAGTATTCATATTGGTAAATGTATTCATAAAAGTATTGATAAAAGTATTGACAAAAGAATTCTTAAAAGTATTCATAAAAGTATTCATAAAAGAATTCTTAAAGTATTCATAAAAGTATTCATAAAAGTATTCACAAAAGTATTCACAAAAGTATTCATAAAAGTATTCATAAAAGTATTCATAAAAGTATTCATAAAAGTATTCATAGAAGTATGAAAGAAATTGGAAAAAGGAATCGAGAATGTAAGTTAGCGAGTTTTAGGTAAATGTAAAATAAGAAAAATGAATTACAAGACGTGAAATATGAAGTATAAAAAGCAAAATATGAAATAGAAACTATGGAATACGAAAAGATACTAAAATACAGAAAAGAGAGTATAAAATATAAAATTGAAACTATGAGAAACAAAGATTAAATGATAAAATGTACAACACATAATTAAACATAATTTAAGAATGAAAATGAAATTCAACTACCTTTTTTCACATAATTTATCCAGTGTATATTAATTTACATTAACGTTTTCATAATTAATTTAACACACTGCATTTGCCCATCAATTAATGACTTTATTTATTATTTTAAGACACGAAATTCCCCATTGAAACAATTTCCTTTGCTTCTCTTAACCTTTTCCCTTCTCCTATGAATTTTCTTTTAATTACCCGCGTTTCGTTTCAACGCGCATAAATGACTGAGCCTCTCGGGGGCTCGGCGAGGGGGGGAAAGGGAGGAGAGAGGGAAGGGAAGGGGGGAAAGGTTTTCCCGGTGCTTTTGAAATTAGACGAGCCATGAAAAGCGAGCGAATCGAGCGAAAGGCCAGCCGAGGGCAGCGAAAGGCTAATGAAAAATATAACTTACGCGCGATGGATTTGAAATAAAAGAGATTCGAGGGGCCGGGCGGGGGGGGAAGGAAGGGGAAGGAAGGGGAGGGGGGCAGAAAAGGAAGGAAAAAAGGGGAAATTGAATGCACGAGAAACAAAAATTTGCAGAGAAGAAACGAAACTATAGCAATGAAATTCCTGTTAATTGTAATATTAATTATAATTAATGAAGGGGCGAAAATAAAATAAAAAAAAACGCGGGGAAGTAGGGAAAAATATGAAAATTTTCGTGTAAGACGAAGAAAGGGAAATTAAATTCGATTTAATATTAAGCATAATTAAATTCGTAGTATATACGGTGTACAATAAAGCGAAAATAAAATAAAAAAAAACGCGGGGAATGAAAGAAACTTAAAGAAGAAATTTGTAAAGAAAGGCAAAGTAAAAGGAATTTGAATTACTACACTTTTTTTTTAATTATCATTTTAATTTTAAACCAAGACAATTTTTATAACAATATTTAGTTAAATTTACAACTGTCTATCATTCCGTTATTATCGAATTACGTTAATAATTGTTAACAATTGTTTAAAAACTGTGCAAACCATAAACCCTTACTTTTTTTTCGCAAATTTTCCGTGAAACTATGGAAATGATTATCTTTTTCCCCTTTTCGGGGTGCAAAGAGGGGGAAGGGGGGGAATACATCTGTTTCTGCTCGCAATTTAAACTTTGCCGATGAGGGGAAGGGGAGAGGGGGCGGGAAAAACGATGACGAGAGAAGCGAAACCGGAAGCGTCTTACCCCCCCCTCAGCAAAAGGGGGAGGGGGGGGGACGCATTTAACGTTCATTAAATAACCCCTCCTCCCCCTCCCCTTCTGCCCCTCCTTCCTTCAACGTTTTCCACCCCGACACGTCACTCACACGATGCAAAGTTTAATTGATCAATGATAAAGTTTATCGATCATCGCGGAAATTCATTTAACTTCGGGGGTAGTTTACCCCGCGGGGGTCGTCCGCGTGTTTATGTGTGTCAGGGGAGGAGGGGAAAGAGGAGGGAAAAATAGGGACAGAATGAAAGAAATTGTAAAGCCAAAAGAGGGGGAAGAAATTGAGGAGGTAATTAATTATGAATAAGAATTATAGGGAGAAATGAAAGTGAAGTATCAGGAATTAAAAGATGTTATTCTGGAAAAGAAGTATAGAATTAATAAGTCTTTAAAATTCATCAAAGATTCCTGGAAATTCCTGTAAAATTCCCTTAAAACAACAATGATATTACTCATTCAATTACAATAGATATTAATAAATAATTTCATAAGCAAAATTCTTAATATTAAAAATCTACATCCTATTTAATTTTTCCTTCCCCAACGAAATCCCACACACTTTCTCTCTAAAAATTCCCTGAAAATTCATGAAAATCCTTCTCCTTGCTTACAAAAAATCCCCAAAAAATTCCTAAAATACAAACCTATGTCCTGAGAGCTATTTAATTTTTCCTTCACCAGCATTTCATTCACTTTCTCTCTAAAAATTCATGAAAATCCTTTTCCTTGCGTACAAAAAAATCCCAAAAAATTCCTAACCTTAAAAATCTTTCTCCTGAGAACTATTTAATTCGTCCTTTTCCCACCTTGCTCCCCAAAATTTCTCCGAAAATTCGCGAAAATCCTTTCCCTTTACGCGAATGCGTGAGGATTGGAGGGGGTTGAGGGGGGGAGTTAAAACCGTGTCCGTGCGATGGCGTCGGCCTTCCCCGAGGTGCTTATCGCTGTTTAATTTGTACGCGGAGTGTATAACGCCGTGGCCCGTTTGCCTACACGCCATACACGGGGCCGGGCTTTAATCAGCCCGGCCATAAAACGTCCGAACGAGTGTTCGCTCGCGTTAATAGATAACTCGGGGCTGCAACGAGAAGGGAACACCGACCGGTCTTGCCGGAGGGAATTTCAGTCGATTCGACGCGCCTTTACCCTCTCTCCCCCTCCCCCCTACCCTCCCCTTCTCACTCCTCGTCCAGGAGAAAACCGTCGGAAATCGTCGGAAATCATCCTTTTTGCCGCGATAAAACCGACCGTTAAGAAGCCCGCAATTTTATCAGCGTGATAAAACGGCTGATTACTTTATCAGCCGGATACCACCCGGCGAAAAAGGGAAATAGACGTCACTGAAATGGAAACCGTCCAATGGTTCATGAATCAGCGGCAAATTTGTCTTTTTTTTTTAGGGAGGGAGAGGGGAGGGGAGTTTAACAAGATCGTTGAGATTACAGGAATTTAGCGGCGAGTCGATGGAAATTTCGTCAGTGCTTTTCAGTAATTTATTACTGTAAATGTACGACGATTTTATGGTTTTTAAGGTACTGAGAATTTAAGAGGATTTAAAGGGATTTGAAATCTAAGGTTGGCCAATAATTTGTTATAAAAGATTTAATATAGAAGCAAATGCATTATATTTTTAATATTCAATATTTTATATAACCCCAATTTTAATGTTTAGTTTCTTGAATACAGTATTTCTTATTCATGTTCATAAATATTATTACATTAAAATATTTAATTAGAATCTAAAAATTGTACCAAAAGGCACTGAATTTAAAACACTAAATAATAAATAAGAAAAATTCTAACGAATCACCTTAAATTTCTTAACACCCTGCCCCAATTACACAGACACTGAATTTCCAAAAAAAAAGCTCCATAAACCCTTCGAACCTAAATTAATAATCGCAAAATCCGTGACATTATTTCCCGGTTTGCTGGCTTCGCGGCAATTATATGCGTTTTATTCGTCCGCGAGGACGCAGCTAAGAAGGGGAGGGGGAGGCGGGGGAGGAGAGAAGAAAGAGAAACAGGGCAGACGAAGAGAGGGGAGAGGGGGGGGGAACCGCATGTCCGGCTTAATCGGTCGATCTGCGAACGCGACTTGCCTCGTCCGAAGGCCCATAACTGGCGGGGAAAAAGGGGAGCAAAAAGGACGAGGGAGGGGGGGGGGGAGGGGGGAGACGTGGGAGGGAAGGACAAAACCCGCAGGAAACGGGGAGGAAGGGAAGAGAAGGAAGAGAAGGAAGGAGAGGGACAGGGGGGGGAGGGGTAAAAATTTAACGCGGTATAAAACTTAACGGCGACCATAACACGGGCCACGGCGAATAATAAAGAAAGATAGGAACGTATAAATACAAAGTAGATAAATACGGGCGTATGCGCGAGAATTAACGGAGTTGACGAGGTATAAAAGTCTTCACGTGTGTGTCAGAGTGTGTGAGTGTGTGCGTTTTTTTCCTGTTGGTTTGGCAGATTTCTTCGTGACCGGCAGGATTTATTGACGGTTTTTTCGCACGAGTTTTTCGATTCTACGGAAACGGGAATTGAACGATGCCTAAATATTAATGTACCGAATTGTTTAGCGACTTTTTAAAGGAATAAGAACCCTTTACCTAGTCTTAGAAAAAGATTAGAAACTTGTTAGACATTCCTAATGTTCTATTACAATGAATCACTATGGCAATTACAAGAAAACTGAACTGTCAAGAGAAGGAAACATCGATCCACGAATTACTAAACAACTGGCACGTTAGGCTCGTAATTATTAAAATCGCGAAACTCTGTAAAGTGATTCGTGGACAAGGGTTGACAGGGCGGGAAGGAGGGGGGGGGGAGAGAAACGTTGGCATGTAGCCCGCGTGGGCGTGAGTTTTATATTCATCTCGAGAGTATCATTTTCGCGGGAAGTTTTGCACAAAAAGGAGAGACAGAGAGTTAAGGGAAAAACACGGGAGAGGAGAGGAAGGGGGTGTAAAAAAAGTCGACGAAAAAGGAAAAATGTCGTGAGCGGCGAATAAATAATGTCGCTCGGCGTTAAACTCTTATCCGAGTCCGGCCGGGCGGTCGGTTCGCATAAATAAGACCTGCGTGTAGGTAAACTCTCTTCCCCCCCCCTGAGGCCCCGCGAGCCGGGGCCCCACGGGCCCCTATTTCCACGGTAATTTCGTATTTTAACACCTCGGGCCCACCGCGATCCTCTTGAATCCTTTTATATCTCCCGAATCGGTCTCGCGCTTACACCTCACCATTGGAAATCACTTTACACTCCCCCCCCCCTCTCGGCCAATGGGCCCAGGAAGGGCCCAGAGTTTCCGGGAATTTCGAAGCAATGAAATCTACGGTTCTTTGAAGAGTTTCTTAGAGCTTAGGTGTAATTAGAACGGTTGATTAAATTAAAAAGCCACCGCGAAAGAATCAGGGGCCCGTGACGGGCCCCAGAATTTTCCGAAGTTTTAAAGGAATTCGATCTCAAGTTGTTTAAAGAATTTTTCGAAGGTATTTACGTAGGTGCAATTAGGGCAGTTATCATAATTGAGATATCAAGAATATTGAACACTCACTACAGGCCCACAACGGGCCCAAAATTTACCATAACAAGATTAAATTGTGCATTTATTTTAAACGATTTTTAAAATCGTTTTCCTAGGTATAATTAGGACAGTTAATTAAGAAGTTCAACATAATCAAATCCCCACCACGGGCCCCATGAGGCCCTGAATGAAATCAAACTTATTTCAACAAACTTTATAAAAGCTACAAACACTAATACAGCGATATTCTTCAATAATTTCCTTGCGTTTGCACCTGACCATTGGAAATCACTTCACACCCCCCACCATAAGGCCCCTTTGAGGCCCTGTAGAATTTCCCGGAATTTCACGGAATTCCTCGTCCCGGGAGCGATAGGTCCCTGGCGTGTATTTTTCACGGGGCAATTATCGAGCTGGGCCTTACACGTCGGTTATTGTCTCTCTGTGTTTTGCCCTTTGGACAGGGGGGGAGGGGGTGAGGAAGGGGGGGAAGGTACCATGTCGGAGATGTTTTTAGGGTGCAAGCCCGGTTTTCACCCGAGGATTGCCAGATTTATGACGACCCGTCCCCCCCTCTCTTTTCCCCACTCCACGCTCGGCCGGGGACTTATTTTTAACCTCTCTCGCCCACTAACGAACCTTATCTCCGTGCGGCCGCATTTCTCTCTTCTCTACGCCGGGCCCCGCCGATAGACAAAAGGACGAACGTCGCAACGTTCGGGCCCCATAACTTAAGGATCTGCCCGATTCCCGTGTCTCACTGCCTAACACCCCCCTCCCCTTCCCCTCAAACCCTCCTCTCCCTGTCCATTCGGCCATTATGCCCAGAAATTTCGACCGGACAAACCCCCTCCCCCTCCTCCCCCCTTAACCACCATTGTGACCGCGGTGGTATTTAAAGAAATTACTGAAAAAGGGGAAGAGGGGGGGCGACACGTTTCCCAAAGTCGGGCCCAAATGAAGCGCGATTAATAACGACATTGAGGGCCTTTTTTTCTGAGCCGCTCAGAGGATTTAGATGTCCCGGAAGGTCGGATGATTAATGCTTCGAAGGAAAGTCTTTATTACAATACATTTCTCACGGGTGAACAATTTTTAAGGGCCCAGCCGCCATTTTGTCATCGTTTCATGTGTAAATTAGGTTAGAATCAATCGAAATGCTGTTCCAAAGAATGACGTAATTGATACTAACCTTTAAAGTCGTTGTTCTTATTCATTTTTCGTGACGAACCGTTAATTGACGCCATCTTGAATTGGTGCGACTCATATTTTACATTGAATCGCTTTGTGCCTGACGTAAAAATTAGCTTCGGGCAGATTAGTGCCGCGAATTGGATTGACAGTGCCATTAAAACTTTTTAATGTACTCCATTTTAAAGTCTCCGCACGTAATTCTAGTTTTCATACGATTGCACTATATCGCATTAGGTTAGAATTAGTTTAGCCGCTTTGGCGAAGTCGTTGCAAAACGAAATGCAATTAACAGTGCCATTAAAAGTCTTTGTTCCGCTCCATTTTAAAGTCCTAAAACACAATTATAGCACTGAATCGATCGCGTTATGCGTAGAAAAAACGTTAGTGTAGAATTAATCTCGTTTTCACCAAAGAAAAAGTGCAACAAAATGGCGTCGTTGCCAAATGAAGGTTGTTACAGAGTGAAGTTAGTAGAAAATAAACGTTACAAAGTCAAGTTACAAGCCGAGAATCACTGCTGAAGTCAAAATTTAACGAACAATGATAGAATTATCCGGAAACAATGGAAAAAATGTGAAAAATAAGCTGAGAATTCTGCTGATTATTGTTTCGTAATTATTTTGAATAACATTTAAGGAAATAACGTAGACCAGAATTTTTTTCAGTGACTTAAGTGGAAGGCAAGCATTAATTCCCTGCGATATTGACAGACTTAATTCGATTAAAGCTGTGTTTGAACTTCTCCTGCGGGTCGATGGATAGGTCCCTAATTAGCCCGATAATCCTAATTACTAATTATCCCCCTCCCTGACCTTCCGGGGACCTTGAAACCACAGCAACGAAATTTCCACCACCTAATACCACACCGAAAATTCAAAAATGCTCCTAAAAAAGGTTTGAGAAGGTTAATATTAGTCGGCAGGGAATTATAAAGTGTATAGAACGAAATGGGAAAATTGTAGAAAATGTATGAAATATGTAAAGTGTTCTATAAATTCAATAAAATCTATAAAATCGATAAAATTGGTAAAATCTATAAATAAATAAATTCTAAAAATAATATAAATTACATAAAATCCATAAAATCTATAAAATCTATAGTATCTATAAAATCTATGATTTCTATAAATTCAATAAAATCCATAAAATCTATAAAATCTATAGTACCTATAATTTCTACAATTTTGATAAATTCTATAAAACCTGTAAAACCTATGAAACTGATATACACGTAAAACGGAGAAAACGTTGAATTATTTGGCGGCGATACGCGTTAAATACGCAATTAAATGAGCGCCGGGCTTCCTGAATGTCCGGGCAAAAAATTCCACGGTTCCCCGCCGGCGAATGCTACGTATATATATAAATGTATTAAAAAGTCGTTCGTCGATGCGTGAACGATTCCCCAGACACGCTGTGGCCGATCTACCGTTACGAAAATTAATGACAAATTCAGCGGCGAGCACGGCGAAATGGAATAAGGATAACGGAAAAAAAAGGGAAGGAAGGAGGGGGGGGGGAGTAAAAAAAAAAAACGAAGAAATGGAGAACCGCAGCGTCATTCGCCGGCTTTATGCTCCGTCGACGTCACGGGCCGAGGAAATAAGTTTCACGCCGAGGCAAGACGGGAAATACGTGAAATTTTTCCCGCCAACGAACGAACCGGAAACAAAAAGAAGGAAAAACGAAAGAACCGAGCCATTTTGCTCGCGAAAATACGATTAAAAATTCACGTAACCCATAAATTCCGGAACTTCCTTTAGATTCTCAAATCATTGTTTCCAGGAGAAAATAAAATCTGTGATTCCCTGAAAATTTCCTTCTATTCAACCGCTCTTCCTTTTCCCTTTTCCCGATTCCTCGGATTCCACGGTGCTTATTTATAGTAGAATCTCGTCGTCCGCGAGGAAGGAAAAAAGGGGGAAAAAAATTGACGAACGGAACGGGAGTAGCAGAGGAGGACTTGGATATGGAGGGGAAGGGGGGGGGGAAGGGTCGGCATTAGTCAAAAGCGGCGGACGGACAAATGTGCCGTCGCTTAGCCGTAAAATTAATCCCGGCGGGCGACGCGTTATTAATATTCCTGGCGCGTGCTGCTGCGTCCCGTGACGGCCGCGAGCATGGTCCAATTATCGTCAGAAATGACCGTTTGTCGGCGGCCAAGGCAACGTCCAACAGGAGGGAGCAAGGGGACGAGGAAGATGATGAAGAGGAACGGCAAGGAAAATCAAAGAAAACGAAGAAAACGAAGAAAACGAAGAAAACTATGAAAACGATGAAAGGTCGAAAGGAAATTGAAGCAACTGAGGAAAAGGAGAATCGTGTACGGAGATAGAAATGAAGATAAGATGAGATAAGATACGGAAGATAAGTCGAAAAGGAAGAAGGAATTAAATAGAGAAATTTATTGTTAAAGAAAACAGGAAAAATGGCAATAGATAGAAAATTGCTAATTGATAAGACGCAATAATTTTATGAGACAAAAGGAAAATGAAATTGAGGATACGAAATAAAAATAAGAATAAGAGATGCAATATGATTCAAAACTGAATCCCATTATCAATCAACATTGACTACCCCCCCCCCCCCCCCCCTCACCCCTTTCTTGAATATCCTCAGCGACTGACAAAATTGACAGTTAAAAAGAGTCGACATCGTGGTTCGTCTGACGAGAACAGATGACTACGAGATGGGCGAGAGGGGGAGGGGTAGTCTGAACTGCCAGGGGAAAGGGACGTGAAGGAAGGGGGAAGAGGGGAAGGGGAGGGGGAAGACCCGTAGAACGGCTACAGGAGCATTACGGACATTAGATTGGGACACGGGCGCAATAAACCTATCTGTATAATCTGCCCTGCAGGAATTAACAGCCCTCTGAAGGTAGCCACTAACGAAGTAATTCACTGGATGAGCGTCGAGGAGCAAGGAGGGGGGGGGTGAACGGGCAAGGAGGGCACAGGGGGAAATCGAGAACCCACCCTTTGTCTATGCGAATATACGTAACCCTCCCCTTCCCCTCTGCGTACTGGAATTCATGTGTACAGTGTAGCCTGTGAATCATTGGAAACAGGTGTCAATAAATGTAGAAAAAGTAAGAGTGGGAGAAATAATGATGTAATAGAAATTAGAAACAATGTTAAAGGAATACAATGCTAATAAAGGAAAAAATGAATGAAGGAGTAAAAGAGTGAATATTGAAGAATTTGCAAAAGGTTAGAGTGGGTTAGAGTAATGGAAATTAGAAACAATGTCAAAGGAATATAATGCAAATAAAGGAAAAAATGAATGAATGAGTAAAAGAGCGAATATTAAAAGAGTGAAAAGAGTGAATAAAGGGTTAGAGTGGGTTAGAGTAATAAAAATTAGAAACAATGTCAGAGGAATACAATGCGAATAAAGTAAAAAATGAATAAATGAGTAAAAGAGTGAACATTGCAGAATTTGCAAAGGGTTAGAGTGGGTTAGAGTACACAATTCTGCTCTTCGTTCCAAGCCTTTAAAACACTCAATCCTTTTCCTTTTTATCCAAAACTTTCGTCAACGTCAGATACAATTCTTTCCCTGTGCTAAATTTTCCTATTATTTCCTTTGGTTCTTTGTTTCCGTCCACGAGACGTGAGAGGGGAGAAGGAAGAGGGGGAAGCACGGGTAATTGCTGAGTTAGGATCTGCCATTTCCCTCATAGACTTACAAGCCCATTTCCCCTTCCCCTCTCGTCCTTCCCTTCCCCCTTGGCCCCTTCTACGCTCTTCCCCTGGCCAGTTGGCTAGGAGCAATTTATTTATGTCGATAGTTTCTTGATTTGTCGGCCCCCGCCGCTCATTTATATCCTCCCGGGGCGCTCGTAGATATCGCGAGAAACTCAAGGAAGGACTCGCCGTCGATTCTGACGTCGTTCGACGTGATTCCCGACCCTCCGGAGATGCTGGCCAACGAAATACGCCGAGGGTAGAAGGGCAGGGAGAGGGGGGACAAGCGAGGAAAGTCAGGAAAAAAGAAGGGGGAAAAAGGTGCGGAAAAATGGTAACAAAAAAGGGGAAAAAAGGTAGAAAAGAAAAGGAAATAATTGAAGGACAAGAAATATTAGAATACAGTATATGGAATTTATGAAATAGTGGAATAATAAAGAAGTACTTGAAGTAAATAAAATAAAGAAATAAAATAGAAAATTAAAGGAAATAATTGAAAGATAGAATAAAATAAAAAAGAAGTATGTAAAATGAATAAAATGAAGAAATAAAGTAGAAAATTAAACAATGAAAGAAAGAAAACATTCACGAAAAACTCAATGGAATAAAAATTACAATAAACTGAAAAACGTATTTTAACAATTCTACAATTTCCTGTAAATTCTGTACCTAATTAATACTCATTCACTGAATTTCCAGCAGTGAAAAACACATTTTAACAGTGATTCCTTTGCTGTAAATTCGGTTTTTAATTCGTCAAATTTCTCCTGGGTCTCAGAGTTCTTCGTTTCTTCGTTCCCCTTTCACCCCTTGAGGGTTATTAGTGTCTTCGAAGGGGTTATGACGTACGGTGAGCTATCAGTTACACGGGGAATTAGTGGTGTCAACACGACGGGTTAATTGATTATCACGACGGACCGCTGATCTTCGGTGTTTCCTGCCACGCGACCATCGATCATCCCAGGAAAAAGACCAGTGCCTCTAGAGCGACGAGGAAGGACAGAGAAACAGGGAGAGGGGCGAAGGAAAGGGTAGTGAGAAAGAAAGGTGACGAAAAAGAGAAGAAAATACAAGAAAAAGGAAGGAGAGGAAAGGGAAAGGAACGAAGTTTACAAAGTAAAATAAAGAAAAGGAGGCTAAATCAAGAATAAGGATAAGAAAGAAACAGAATAATGATAAGAGAGGAAAAGAGAAAGAAAAGAGAAAAGGGTAGAAGACAATGGAATTAAGAATGGAAAAAGGGAAACGAGGAGGAAAAATGACAGAGAAAAAATCTGGGAAAAAGAGAGAAAAAGAGAAAAATAGCGGGCGAAAAGCATCATCAATTTCTCCAACACTTTCCTGTCATGTCCAACACTCTGTCCATTTGTCAAAATAATTGCTTACATTCCTCTCAAAAAAAAGGTACAAGCAAGTAGCGCAGAATTGATAATCTGCCGAAATTGAATGCACTAAAAATAATTGCAACGTAATAGCATTAAATTAAACGAAAAATTCCTCGTTTCTCGTTATTTCCTTTCTTATCTTTTATCAGTGAAATCATTCGAGGAATTAATACACGAAAAACTGTTGACACAAACTTGATTTTTCTTAAATAATTAACATCATTATTCTCAATGCACGTGAAAATCATTTTCTATAACTTTTCTAAAAATTCTTGTACTTGCTTATTTTTCTTGCAATCTTTTTGTTGTACTTTTTTTTTAATTTAAACTTGACAGTCCACGCGGGAAATAATTAATTTCTGCGATCGACCAACGACGTGGGATTTTACGAGTCACTGAATTAACGCAGGAAGAAACGATTCCCCCCCTTTTTCCCCTCCTCTTTTCCCCTCCTTTTCCTTAGCTGGCAGCTTTTAAGCTTCAGGAGACTTTACGATCGTCGCAAGCTTTGCTCTTATTGCCCCCCTTCCCCCTCCTGTCTTTCAATTTCGAAGGATTTGTCAAAATTTTTAAGTCTCATTTCACTGGATTTTACGAAGAATTCATTTCAATTTATTTCCTGTAATTTTCACAGTATTTTGTATCGTCCGTATATTTATTATATTTTATAGTATTTATTGTTCTCTTTATATTTCATTTAATTTTGTTTAACATTGTATCCCTATTTCACTAAAATTAATTTTATTAATTTTCTTCTCCCTGAGCCTGCATTTATCTTCGTCAATTTATTTATACTTTTCAACTCGCAATTAGTATCTCCCTTCGTTAATTTTACATTCCTCTATTCTTCTATTTTGTATTTTAATGTCATTCTTCTGGCCTTCTTTTCCTTTTCTACCTTTTTTGTTTCGTTTCTTCGTTGAAATTCCATCCCTCTCCCCGTCGTTGCTTCCTGTTATCTTCTTAATTACCGTCGACGACACACTCACACCCCTGTCACATATTAATTACAGATAATTATATATAATCGGCCGGCGGGCATACCTTTCCGCGGGCTAAGAAGGCCCGCCCCGCTCGCTGGAATTTCTATTTATTTTCAGGCCACCTGTTGCCCCGACAATGAACGCCGCAAACACTGCGTTTCACTTTTTCGAAAAACTCGGCAAGGACACAGACAGAAAAAGGGGAGGAAAGGAAAGTAAAAATTAAGCAAGTTAAAGATGCTCCAAGAAGATTTAAAGCAATAAATAAAATAGAATAAGAGCTGATAAAGACAGTTGGGGATCAGGAAAAAAATTGTAAAAACAAGAAAAAGGCATAGACGAGGGAGAAAAAATATTTTTGAAATAGAAGAAAGATCGAGGGACACGAAAAAAAATTCTGGAGCAATCAAAATAATTCCTAGAACTTAAGAAAAATTCCAGAACGACTAACAGCCGTCAGATATTATAATTAAAAATTCATAAGTCTATATATCCTAAGTATAAATATAGAAAAAAAATTCCACGTCCATCAAAACAGTTGAGAAAATTCTCCAATAAATTCCCGAACCACCAACATTGTCCAGGAATTCTAAAAAAAAAATTCCGTGAGTCCCAAAACTTGCTTGGGGGTCCTTAAAAAAAATTTTCTTCGACTTCCAGCATAGAGAAACGATTTCTTTTGACTTCTCGACCTTTGCGGGGAGGGGTGGGGCGGTAGGAAAAAATCGCCGAGGGAAAACAAGGCCCCCGCAAGGCGTAGGAAAAAAGAGGGGAAGGGGGGAAGGGGGGTTACTGGTCCCGGAAAAAGGGACAATGTTTTCGTGGATTTACGAGAGTCCCTTTTTTCTGCGCGGTAAACCGTGACATCCGGTTTTTACGACGGCCAATCGCCGGCTTAATTTACGACTCCTTGCCCCCCCCCCCTCCGCACCCCCCCCCCCCCCTTCGTCATATTTTAACATTGGTCCCCGGACGGGGCCGATTTTTGCCCATTTTTTTGTCCATTTTTGCCTTTTTTTTTCATCGCACCACTCGTTCCTTCTTCTTCTTCTTCTCTTTGTCTCTGTTCTTTCTTTTCTCTGTGTATATATATATGTCTCTATCTCTCTGTGTGTCTTCTTTTTTTTTTCCTCGACGGAGAGAAACCGCAAACTTTCCCCGGCGAACCGGAAAGACGGCAAAGGAGGAGATGGTCGAGAGATAAAATTCCACGTTTGACCTTGAGCCGAGTTTCCAGCGCGTGAATTCGTCTCGGTTCCATTCAAATCCACGGCTGAATGAAGGGTCCTTTACTACGGCGCTCGACGACGCAGGGAAATTGCAGAAGAGCAGAGCGGCACAGGGGTAGGGGGGAATTAGTAGGAAAAAGAGGAAAATGAATAGGAAAATAGGAAAAAGGCGTGGGAAAAGAGGTAAATGAGTAAAATAAAAGGAAAACGAGAAATGGAGGACAAAAAAGGAATATGAATAAATAGGGGAAAGATGTTAAAATGAAGAATAAATGAGAAAAGGGATCAAAAGTGAGGGAAATCAACGGGAAAAGAATGAAACAAGAAAATGATAAGAGAAAAAATGAGTAAAACAAAAGGAAAACAAGAAATGAAAGACAAAAAAAGGAATATAGATAAATAGAGTGAATATATTAAAATAGAGAATAAATGAGAAAAGGAATACGAAATAGTGAAAGAACAAAAAGAGAAGGTTAAGAAAGGGTAAAGACGAGGAAAGGGGGACGGTTAAATACTAAAAAGGGACAAAAAGGGGTGGAGAGGGGCAAGGGGGGAGAGGGGTAAAAGGGGAGGAAGAGAGATTCATCTTGAAATTGTATCGGCATCTGTATGGCCATTAGCATACTGGAACTGACGTACCTCCAAATGTTCTCATTAGCCGAAATTCATGGGCGGCTTCTCTGCCCGGAGGCTCGGGGAAACAAGGGGGCAAAGGAGGGGGGGAAGAAGAAGAAGAACCGAGGGAAAGAAACAGAGAGAGAGAGAGGGAGGGAGGGAAAAAAGGGAGGAGAAAAAGCGAGAAAGAAACGAAAGGAAATGCAAGGAAGATGAAAGGAAGAACGGAGAAGGAATAAACGAGGAACAGATGAAAGAGAAACGAGGATACACTGATAGAAAGGGAAAACAGAAACAAATAAGAAAGAGAGGGAGAAGAAAGTGGAATGAAATGAGAAACAAAGAGAGATATTATGTGTTCTAACTGGCGGGAAAAGAAGGACAGAACACACAGAAAAAGAGAGAGAAAGAGAGAGAATGAAAGAGAAATAGAAGAAGAGGAAAAAGGTTCGAGAAACAGAGAAAGTGAGAGAGAAGGAAACGAAACGAAAGGGAAAGAAAGAAACGAAATGAACGAGAGAGAAAGAAATTACATGAAAGAGAGAGAAATAAACGAAATGATAGAGAGAGAAAGAAACGAAATGAAAGAGAGAGAATGACACGAAATGAATGAGAGAGAAAGAGAAGAAGAATAAGAAGAGAGAAAGAGAGAAAAGGTTCTGGTATAAAGGCGGACCTACAGGCTCGTTCAGGACTGACCCGAAGGTTTCCTGGGGTTAACGCCGGTAACTAACCTGACTTAACCTGACCGAGCCCGGAATGTTAATGGTGTATAATGAGGAGAAGGGCCAACGGAGGGGCAAAGACCAGGTGCGACGGAGAAACAGGAACGAGTCGACGAGGACAGAGACAACGCGTGCAACAGGAAAATAAGGGAAATAAGGTTAAGGAAGGATAGGAAAAATCTACGAAGAACGCAAGGAACGAGAGAAAGTTCAAAGAGAAAACGAAGGACAAGAAAAGAAACAGAAGAATTCAAAGAGATAAAGTAATAACAGGGAAAATATATCAAAAAGGAAGAAAAACACAGGAAAAAAGGGCAACTAAATTATACAAAAAAACCAAGAAAATAAGAGAATTCAAACTGTAAATGAAAAATGAAATAAAACAAATATGTATATACTCTGTTTTACCGTATAATAAATTTGAATCAATGTATAAGTATTAAATTTGCTTAATTCCTTTTCATTTACAATGCATTTATCTTCCTGTCGAATATCCTGGCAATCCTTACCGCTGTATCCCAGTTGTAATTACGTAAACCTGGTTTACGATGTCCTGTGAAACCGTCAATAGACATCCCCTTCCCCCCCCCTTTTCCCCGCTTTGCCATTTCCCCTCTCGATTGCTGATTCAGTGCAGAATAATTATTACGGACCGAACCGTTCGCGTTTATCGTCGATTCTGCATCGCAGTTGCATCGCTCGGATCTCCACGCTGACTGCGGAAAATTCGTCGATTCGACGGAGAGGGAGGGAGGGGAGAGGGGGCAGGGGGGGGATTTTTCGACGGGGAACGAACGCGGCGGGTCCCTTTAAACGGAATTCCCTTTAAACCAGAGGACGGGGCGATCAGAGTTTGAAGAGAAGTAGGAAGGAATATAAGAAAAAAAGGGGAAGAAGAGGAGAAGGAAGGAAGATAAGAAAAAGGGGAAGAAGAGGAGAAGGAAGGAAGATAAGAAAAAGGAGAAGAAGAAGAGGAGAAGTAAGGAAAATAAGAAAAAAGGAAGACCTGGGAGAAGAAGCAAAATAAGAAAAAGGAGAAGAAGAAGAGGAGAAGAAAGGAAAATAAGAAAAAAGGAAGTCCTGGGGGAAGAAGTAAGAGAAGAAAACTAGGCCAAACGTGGTCAAAAAGAAGAAAGAAGATAAAAAGTGTTCCGAAAGGAAAACAAGATTAAAATCTTCAAAGAAAAACCAACTTAAAATCTGCGAGAAAAACTGTCTATCAGACCCAAAAAAGTAGGATAAGAAACCTGAGGAAAAGTCTCGCTAATAATGTAAAACCTGTGACACAGACGAGGCAAAGACTCTGAAAACCTTGACGAAGAATAAGCGTAGTAGAACCGAAGAAAAATGATAACCGAGTCCTTAGGAGAGGACTGTAACTGCTGAGGAAGACTGAGAGTAGCGGTTCTGACGTAGGAATAGCCATGGATGAAGAGTAAAAGGGGGTCTTATAGGGCCCAGTATGTGTGTGCGTAAGGCCCCGCACGATGGAGGGGGAAGTATCGTTTTGTAAACGTGTGTGCACGTGTCTCCGCGTGGACGGCAGGCCAGCAAATCATGCACGCCAGATTGTTGGCAGATCCTGTCAACGGGGACTTACAGTTATGCCAGTGCGCCGGGCCTGAGCCGCAGGAATGCCTTTATATGCAAATCAGCAAGGCCCCAAGGAGAAGCAACGGCCTGAAGGCTCGATGTATTACAACCCGCGCGAGCTACCAGGAGAGTTTAGGGATCGATTCGTTGATACCAATGCCAACCAAAGTCCATGATCCCAACGCTCATCTTCCAAGGATTCGTCATGCGCAGCTAAAAAGAAGAATTCTCGACATGGACAATCCTGGGAAATGAAGAAAAAGGTTGTCAGGATACTTAAAGATTGTCAAAGCTAAGAGTTGGGCCCAGGATCATCAAGGATGATCAAGGATGAACTGAACAACTCACTGAAGAATCCTAAGAATCAACTCACTCTACACTCAATACCTTAACCTAAAAATCCTACAGCCTTAATCCTCATCCCATTCCCGAATTTCAGCTCCTTAATCTCAGATAATTCATTACCCTTTATTGTTTTCCTGTTAAGAACTCTTGAAGCAGGATTCTTATCCAAGTGTTCCTTTGGTAAATCGTCAATGCCTGATTGGTTGTCGTTGAATTCCGCTTGCGGGTCAACTGGTGCTGGTTTAAATAACGCCTTGAGCGAGGGAACGTTCGGTCCTGCGGGCGTCGGGAATAAGCCGAGCGCGCGTATTGCTCGGCCAGAATATTAATGAGCCCCGCGGCTACTATTTTTTCCGTCAGCTCGTTAGCATATCTCGGGGGACATTAGTATGAGCGGACCGTCGCGTAGAAACGCCTCGCGCTGCCGTTTCGACCTGGCTATTCTCTCACGGCGCCTTTTCCAAACGGGACGCCAGGCTAAACTCTCCCCCCTCAACCCCCTCAACACCCTCAACCCCCCTCAGCAACCATCACGTACTCACAGGGTTTCTAAAATATGAATTCATCGAGCCTACACTGGCCCACTGACCACTTCAACGGATCCTAATCACCTTTCGTGACCCAATTGAGGAAACTAAATCGTTCTTAAGAAGTTATCGAAGGAAAGTACCTTATTGAAAGGTAACTAATAGTCCAGGTACTCTTGGGTCTTTGGAAAAGATTGTCCAATTTTTCACGTGATGAGAGAAACTTGAATTCAAATACAATCAACTTAGACTACTAGTAAAACTGATTTCACCGTAGCTACTTGACTGGCAAACTTTTGTCCAGGACTTTGAATGTTCTTATCAAAGGACCTAGTACACAATTTACAGAAACTCTTGAGAAATTCCTTGAAAATTGCAAGACCCAGCGATGATGATCAATTCGTTGAGGACTTCCAGGACTTTTATCTGAATCAGCCTTGGAATTTTCGAGTTATTACTCGCTGTAGGTGAAAGTGGACTGTCGTTTGGGCTGTAGAAAATCCTGGCTGGTGCGTTTTAATCGCGTTTCAGTTGGAAAGATTCGACCCCTCGTCGTGGCAAGTGAAACGGAGAAATAGAGGAAACGTTGGGGCTGGCTCGTCGATGGCATCGTCCCCCATGGACGCGTTTCGCGTCTTTTGTAAGGCCTCATTGTTGGCCCCGGAGTAATCCAAGCTGACCCCTTCCGCCTAATCCGCCCATTGGCCTCGCGAGACGGACGAACCTGACATAGGAGATTGACAGTTTAAAATATGTATAATGGCCGAGGCGTGCACCGCGCGACCTCTCACCCCTTCACCCCCTCCCCACCCCTTCACCACCCCTGCACTTCCATTTCTACGGCGGCGAATTAATCGGCTTCTGTTTGAGTGAAATTGGGCGAGCGAGTTGTTAGGAAACACGAGGGGCGGAAAAGACCGACGAACGCATTGTCCGCCCTTAAATTATACGAACCAAGGGATCATTCCCCCCCCACTCACCCCCTCATCCTCTTCCATTGCTACTCTTGAGCGTCGATAATCCATCGAGCGGAAATGCCAGGAAATTTTCTAACCCCTCCCTCCTTCCCCTTCTAAACAAGTGTTCCCAAGTAAATTTACAGACTCGCGGTTTATTCCTCTCTCTTTCTCTTTTCTTCAGTTTTCTTCAGTTTTCTTCTTCTTTTCTTCGGTTACTCTATGTTTTTAGCTCTAAGTTTTTTTAGGAATTCTCTGCCTGTCTCCCTGCGAGCTGCTTCCTCGCTTGGAAGCTTTAAGGATCACTTGTTCCTTTATTTACTACATAACCAATCCTGGCCTTCTACTTTTTCATATTTTGTACTCCTTCTCTTCAGTTACTTTACTTTACTACAGTTACTTTCCTTTTTATTTTGTATTATTATTCTTTTTACTCTTATTTTCTGTATATTTTGTCCATAAGGGGTGCCTTGAGCCCTGGAATAAAAATTTCTTCTCTCTCTCTCTCCTTCTCTCTCTTTCTTCTTCCTATCCTCCCCTCCCCCCTTATGCCCTTTTTTCGTCGATTTCAGAAACGTGGGTGTGCTACTATCTTACGACAGCGGGAGATCGGAGATACATTCCTAATGTTTATGCAATGCCGTTGCCGGCATACGCGTAGCATGTGTGATTTTTTTCCTCGGCAATAGCCTCGCGATCCTCGACCGTTGCTTCGGCTCAGAAGAGAGAGGGGAGGGAGGGGAAAGGGGGAGGGGGGCAATAACGCATAACTGTGACAAGAGATCAGATAGGCCGTCTTCCTACAGGAAATCCACGAATGCGAAAAAAGAAGGTTCGCTCAACGAAAAGTTTCCTTGACCCCCTGACCCCCTCCCCTCGGACCCTGCTTCCCCTCCCCGCCCCTCCTTTTCTTTAGGACGAGACACGAGCATTGTCGACTCGCGATTCGATCTGCCAGTCATGGAATATCAACGTTCACGCATAAAGGAACGAAACGGGCAATATCTACCATGTGGATTTTTTCCCCTTTCAACCCTCCCCCCCTGGACAATATTAATCCGGACGACCTTTCAGTTCAATGCATCTATGAAAATACGCAGAAACGCGAGATTGACTCGTGAAACAAACTTTTGTCCTACCAAAGGGTCCGCAGGAATTGAGGAAATAGCTTAGGAAAATGCAGAGTCTAAGGAAGTTATGTGAAATTGTAGAATTGAGATTTACTCGGGGAATATGGGGAGCAAAAATGATTTTTTAGAGGTTAGAGGTCAGTGAACTCGAGTGAAGTTGACTACGATTGACTGGAATTCATTGAAATCAACTGAAGTTAGCGAAATTTCGTTAAATCTAACCGTACAGAGTGAAGCGAAGTTATTTAACATTGACAAAATATAATAAAATACAATACGAATTAAGAATTACTAAAATTCACAACAACAGGCCTAAAAAAAGTACAGAGTCTCAGGTGAAATTGTTCAATTGCAATTTATCCGGGGAATCTGAGAAGGAAATATACTTTTTAAGAGGTTAGAGTTCAACGAAGTTCATTGACCTCGAGTAAAGTTGACTGAGTATGACTACGATTCATTGAATTCATTGAAACTAACTGAAATTAGCTAAATTTCATTAGATCCAACCGTGCAGATTGAAATGAAGTCATTTAACATTGACCAAAAATAATGAAATACAATACAAATAAAAAATCGCTAAAATTCACAACAAGAGGCCTGAAAATCTTCCTTCTAACAGAAAAACTGAGTAAACTAAACTAACCTCTAAGTCTGAATTTTTTCGAACGTGAAATATGACTGTGAAAAATTGAACAAACGTCATAAAGTCTACGGAGGGAAAATTCCTGGCGATTCTCCGCGGATTCTCCGCTAGTTTACGGAATGCTAGGCAAACAAGGGGAAGTGAGGGGAAGTAGGGGAAGGTTTCATCGCGAGACGTAAGAGCCGGGTGTACATAAATCCGTGGGTAAATCGAGGATGAAAATTCCGTAAATATTCGTGATTAAAGGAACGGGCATACCACGGATTCTGGCTAACCTTATGGAAACTGCTGACGGGATACATCCACTTTCCCCACGGGCCATTTTACAACCCTACCCCTCCCCCAACCCCCTCCTTGCCCTTCTGAACCCCCCTAGCCCTGTTTTATGGGCGAGGGGCAGGGAAATACGTGCATACGAATAAAACAGCGTGATTCGCGCTACCGTAGGGCAGGAAATTTTATGATTCCCGTTCATCGAAAATAACTGGATTTCAGCCCCCTTCCTGCATTCCCCTCCCCCTCCTCTACTTATTATCTCAACGACAGTTAACATTTTTGCCCTCGGTTTGCTCGGAATTCATCGCAGGGAATCGGAATTGATCATTTCCTACAATTTAAGTTAATCTTCTGCTACTTTTTGGTAATTCAATTTAACTGAATCTGAATTCTTCTTCCATTTTCTACCTTCTTCAAATTCAAAATCCGATGAACCTAATCTATTCTTTATAATTCTTCTCCCTTTCCCTGCATTTTCCTTTTTACTTTTTTAATGCAGAATCTGAATTCTTCTTCCATTTTCTACCTTCTTCCCTCGAATTTTATCCTTCAAATTCAAAATCCGATGAACCTAATTTATTCTTTATAATTCTTCTCCCTTTCCCTGCATTTTCCTTTTTACTTTTTTAATGCAGAGACCTATCCACTTATTTCTCTATCTTCCTTCGCCCATTTCGTTCCTTTTTTCGCCTTCCTCGCTGTAATCTCTCCTCTCCTCCCCCCTTGCCCCTTTGCCCCCGTTCGTCGACGATCCCCCCCCGGTGAAACTGCATACGTTGTAGCGTTTTTACGTGTCCTCCGGGGCCGCACGGTGTCATTACACACCTCATAAAGCAGAGGGCCATCGACCGGCCGGTTTTTCCGGCGAAAACGGCAAATCATTGACCGATCCCCCCCCTCCCCTCTCTTTTCCCCTCCCCCTCTTCGTCCACCCCAAAAATTGCTACCCATCGATATTCCAATGCACTCGAATCTCCCTGTTTTCCCCGATTTTTTTTTCTCCTCCGACGAAATAACGAACTCGCATCTGTCGTCACGCGGGGACGCTTTTTCAAAGGTTTTTTTTGGCCCATCTTTTTTAAGGGTCCTGGGTGATCAGAAAAATTGCGATCGAAAGAAGAAAAAAGTTTCAGTGTTTTTGCAGGTTATTTGCATTTTGTTTCGGGAATTAAAGTGAATCCATTTCAAGTAAATTTACGATTTTTCATTGACAATATATTTTAGTCCTTATATTTTGTTCCTTATATTTGGTCCTTGCGTTTTTTCTATGTTAATTTCAAAGATTTTCACGCCCTTTTTGCCCCATTTTTCCGCCATTTTTCTCCCTTTTTTTATTTCTCTTTTATTCAGCTGCGAAAATGACTTACGTCCCCGAGAATTGCATTTAAAAACGACGAAACCTGCCCCTGGTCGAACGTAACTCATTACCCCGCCTACACGATCGACACGTAACTAATATATATTATGGGAAACCTTAAAAGCGTAACCCCCCCCTTCTTCCCCCGTCGACGCAGGGTCGAAGGAAATAGTAGATGGCCGATGATAAAGTTCGCACGGAGTTCTGATTCTCAATTAATTCCAATTCAGTCGTCTCTTCCGGTGTGGAATTACGTTTCATTAAAAATAAGAAGGTAAACAGCATTTAATATTTATCTAAGAACAAAGTTAAAGGTCCAAGAAATGAAATGTATATAATAAAAAGGGAATTAACACTGCCTTTTTAACGTAAAACATTATTCTTTAATAACACTGATTAGTTTATTTGTTTATTGCTGTTCATATTATTGTTTATACCTTTTTTTTTTAATTCCTTTCCTTGGCTTGTACAAGTTGTTATCCCTTTCCCTTGGCCCGTACAAATCGTTATCTCTTTCCCTTGCCCCTCGTGACCGACACACGCGTTTCCCCATTGACCCCCATAGAGCCCTTAGGGGGGAGAGGGGGGCCATAACAATATGATATTCGCCGACCGGTGACCGGTGGTTATTAACCTCTAAGGTTACCACAGCCGACGCCCTCAGCGACGTAAGCCCCGGTTAATTGCCAGAAAAGCTTGCCCCCGGGGCTCTACTTTTAAGCCACGTTCACAATTGGCCAACACCTGTCACAGATCACCCTCGATTTCGACTCAAACTATAGGAAATTCTGGACTTGTAGGTCCTAGGAGCCCGGAAATGTAAGGGAAAAGAGGGTAAGTGCAATCAGAGTCCAAAGGAATGGGTTTAGAGTGATTTGGGTAAGGTTAAAGTAGGTTAGAGTAGCTTAAAGAAATGTTAAAGTAAGTTTAGATTGAAATAAATTGAATTGAATGATAGTAGGACTGAAATTAATTACAATATTTTAAGATAAGATAGAACAGAATGAGTTTAGAATGAATTGGATGAGGTTAAAGTGGGTTAGAGTAGCTTAAAGAAATGTTAAAGTAAGTTTAGATTGAAATAAATGGAATTGGATGATAGTAGGACTGAAATTAATTAGAATATTTTAAGATAAGATAGGACAGAATGAGTTTAGAATGAATTGGATGAGGTTAAAGTGGGTTAGAGTAGCTTAAAGAAATGTTAAAGTAAATTTAGATTGAAATAAATTGAATTGGATGATAGTAAGACAGAAATTAATTAGAATATTTTAAGATAGGATAAGATGAGTTAGAGTGGATTAACTTAGGTTAGAGTACCTTAAAAAGGTATTAAACTAACTTTAGTCTAAAACAAATTAAATTCTAAAATAGTACAGTTGATATTAATAAGCATATTTCAAGTTTTAAGAGAATTTAATCACGGTTTAAAATCCCTTTAAATTCTCTACAACTGTTTTTTCAACCTAGAAACTGTGTAAAAAGCTAAAATCCACGTATGACGAGCTAATCTCGTTGCAGAAAAGTCGAGAATTTCAGCGACGAGAACGTGTTGACCCGCGCTGAGTTTGTTAGAGCTCGGAAGATACGGTTCAAGTCGTCGTCGTCGTCGTCGACGACGATAGAAGAGGGGAGAGAGGGAGGGGGACAGAGTCGAAAGAGGGGGAGGGAAGGGAGGGAATGAAAAATGGTGATAGAACGTGTGTTTACAAAGGCACGAATTCCCCGACGTTTCGCCAGCGGGGGTGGATCTATCCCTTCCCCCCCTTTTCCCCTCTTTCTCTCTCTTTGCACCCACACACACCTCCCCTCCCTCCCCCCTCTCTCGCTGAGTGCAATAAAGATACCCACCCCCCCCCTGGGTTTGTGCAGGCCGGGCGCAAGTCTGCGGAAAGTTTAAATTGGAAAACTTTCCGGCGGCGGCCGTCTCCGGGCTTTGCGGGAATGTTAAAAAATCATTTCGCGGGAAACACCCCTCCCCACCCCTCCAATGAGCACCTCCCTTACCCCCTCCCCTCCCTTTTTTTCCTATTCTTCTTGATTCGGGAATTATCGAAATATCTCGCGAACTAAACAGGATCCCTGGAATTGCATAATTCCTTGCGCAACCTTCGTGGCAAATAATTCCCCTCCCTCCCCTTACCATCCTTCTTTTCAGTGTTGACTTTAGGTCCCTGAACAACACATCCGCTATCGATTATGCATTAAGCGAATGACTTACGACCGTGAGGACCCGATCGTAATTGCATAATTCCTTGCGCAAGAGACTCAACGTGGACTTAATAATCGATCACGGATAAATAATTAATAACGAGCAACAAATATACAGCGAAGCACATTGCTCAAAAGTGTTTCAATTGTCTGTTAAAAAATATTAAAAGGTACGAGAAAAGTAAATTACACAATAATTTACTGTAATATTCTCCTAATGAGAGACAATTAATGAAACATTCGATTTCAATTGAATTTACTTGGATATTGAATTGGGTTAATTTATAAAAACCCGTTAAGACGTAAGCGAAAAGTAAATTGTAAAATAATTTACTGTAATATTCTTCTAATGATTAGGAATTAATGAAATATTCCATTTCAATTGAATTTACTTGGATATTGAATTGGGTTAATTTATAAAAACCCATTAAGACGTACGAGAAAAGTAAATTGTAAAATAATTTACTGTAATATTCTCCTAATGATTAGGAATTAATAAAATATTCGATTTCAATTGAATTTACTTGGATATTGAAATTGGGTTAATTTATAAAAACCCACTGTTTTGGGACCTTTTTTCCATCGATTGTCGATTAACTAGGGAAGCAACCGTTAGGTTTTTCGTGGCGGAAGTGACGTTAAAAAAGGGAAAACCACTTTTTACGTTGAACTCGGGGTAATTCGAGCCAACAGGTGGACTATTACGAATGTACTGTAATGCAACGTAGATCATTCTCGTTCCTTCTAAGACCATTACGAACCATTACGTAAATCCATGTATATGTAACGAAACATACATTAGCATAATTTTAAGACACTCCATAAGAGTCGACATAATTAATCGAGTCCACGGAAAATGTCGTTAGAAAATGAAACACAAGACCAAAGGAAATGTTTAATGAAATACTTTATGATGAATTGTTCATTGGAAAAATATAATCATTCAAAGATGACAGAAAATGATCTATTAAAATCAAACAACAATGAAGTACGTATTTTTTTATAAATCTCAGTATTTTTCTTGAATTCGTAAAATTAGCTAAAAAATTCTAAAGTTTCATATGAATGTTAATGCATATTTCAGTACGTATTTATTTCCTTTTGTGAATTAATTTAGACATTTCCTTGAGTTTCATTTCAAACATTTTACCATAATTTCTCCTCTGAAAAAATTCTGTTATAATTATCATCCTGTGTTTCGTTGAATTTCTTTGAGTTTCTGATTTTTCCGCGACAAAGTGGAAACCATTGGGCCTTTTTATTCTCGTTTTATCGTGCCGACGAGGCCCGTTGGGCAGTTTTCTGTGTCGCAAGTCGACCGAGTTATGCGAACTCCGCGATATCGCTACGCCGAGTAGGTGAAAGTAATAAACGTAATTCATATGGCCGGCGATCATAAATAGCCGATATTAACGGTGATAGGACGGGGAATTAGCATAACCGTTGCCTACCAGCCCAGGAAAAAGGAGGGGAAAGGGGAAAGGTAGACTCGAGGAAGGAAAATAAGAGAAAAAGGATAAAAGGAGATGATAAGGAAGTAAATATGAAACGTAATGTGGATTATTATAAATAGATAGAATAAGTAATTATTATAAGTAGATGGAATAAGTAATTATTATAAGTAGATAGAATAGTAATAGAAAAATAGGAAGAAAAAGGACAATAAAGTCTGTAGTGTACGTAAAATTTAGTTAAAAATCCATTAAAAATACTTTAAATCGAAGTAAAAATTCTATTAATAATACTGAAGAATACTTTAAAAATGCCTTAAAATTCCTTGAAAAATCTGTTAAAATTGCATAAAATTGCTTGAAAATTATTTCAAAATTCTATGAAAAATATCTTAAAATTGTACGTAAAATTTAGTTAAAAATCCATTAAAAATACTTTAAATCGAAGTAAAAATTCTATTAATAATACTGAAGAATACTTTAAAAATGCCTTAAAATTCCTTGAAAAATCTGTTAAAATTGCATAAAATTGCTTGAAAATTATTTCAAAATTCTATGAAAAATATCTTAAGATTGTTTTAAAATTACCTGAAAATTCCCTTGAAAAATGCCTTAAAATTCTGTGAAATATTCCTTAAAATCCCATTAAAAATACCTTAAAATTCTGTGAAATATTCCTTAAAATTCCCTGAAAAATGCCTTAAAACTCCATTAAAAATGCTTGAAAATTCCTTTACGACTGAATACCAGTAGTAGATTATAGACACATCATTTTCCCGGATCGATCGGGGCCAGTCGCACGATGTCGCGGCACGTTTGTATATGACTTCATGATTCTATACGGGTTCGCAAATCAATCGGCATATATCGCCGATAGCCGCTCGCTGCGAAGCCGGATCCGACGCGTGGGAGCACAGTTTCACGCGATAAAAGACAAATTCGATGCAACGAAGATGCAGGAAGAAAAGAAAAGAAAAGAAAAGAAAAGGGAACAAAAGAAATGAAAATAAAAGCGAACATCGAACAGGAATAATAATTACAGCAATGAAAATGGTACAAAATAATAATTATAGTAAGACAAATATCTTAAACAAAAGACAAAAATAGGAATTAAGGAATGGAAGTAAAAAGGAAAAATAGAAAAACAAGAGAAAAATGTCATTAAAATTCTAATTTCTATATTTATGGATCTATATTTTTACCCAATTTTCATTCTCTAATTCCCCCTTAATTTCCCCTGAATTTCCCACAATAAAATTGTCTAAAGATTCAATCCCCTTCCTCCCCACTATTAATTGACTTCTTACTCCTGCTAATTCTTACTCTAAATCTTCTCTAAAGAAATCGCATAAAACAAATCCGTGGCAAAAGACTGAAAACTGAAAAAATTCCTTCCTTTCGTCGTTCGTATAATTCTTCCCCCTTCTCCCCCTTTGCCCCTCTATCCCCGATTTACCGAGGATTCTTATGATTGGTCGTTGGACGTTGTCCCCTTTTGTTTTCAGCGCGACATTCGTCATCGTTCGAGACCGGCGATTATCATCGCTCGCGCACGATTATTTCCCAACGGGATTCCGCGCGAGTCTCTCCCCCCCTTTACCCCTCTTTATTCCCCTTTATTCCCCTCCCCTCCACCCCCTCTCTCTCTCTGTCTAGCGCAATCGGTCTGCCCCATCGGCATCCATAAATCCTCCCGGTTTTTCCCATAAATTATGGAAATTCCCGGCTCGTCAAGCCGTCGCCGTCGTAAATCAAAAGGCGAAAACCCATCGCGTAAATCAAAGAACCGGCGCGATGCCATTTATGCAATCGATAAGTGTGCAATGAGAGAATAAAACAGGGGGGAGGGGGGAGAGAGGGGAGAGAGGGGAAATTCCTATAAGCAGAGACAATCGTCTTCCTTTTCTATTTTCTATCTTTCCTTCTCTCTCTTTTTCCTTTTCCTTTTTTTTCTTACGTTTCATAAACGGAAAACGCGATGCTACGTGATTTACGATTACCGGGAAAAACCGGGGGATCCATGATAAATTCATAAAGGCACTGGTAGCGAGGGAATCGATGACGAGAGATTTATCAGAGCCAAGAGGAATTGATGAATCGATAAATGGAAATCGAAGGACAAAGCGAGAAAGGGAATTCTGTTGGAGATTTCTTAAGGATGAGAATTTTCAGCGCAGGAAATCGTTAATTACGATAATTTTCATGAATCAAGTTAATTAAAATTAATGAATCGATGCATAAAAATAGACGAGAATTCTAATTTTAGATTTCATCATCAGTGAAATAATTTTCTACCATTAAATTAATGAATAAATCTCCAAACTGGAATTATTAGAAAATTAAATAGACATTTTCATGAATGAAATTAATTAAAATTAATGAATCGATGCATAAAAATAGACGAGAATTCCAATTTTAGATTTGATCATCAATGAAATAATTTTCTACCATTAAATTAATGAACAAATCTCCAAAGTGGAATTATTAGAAAATTAGATAGACATTTTCATGAATGAAATTAATTAAAATTAATGAATCCATGCATAAAAATAGACGAGAATTCCAATTTTAGATTTCATCATCAATGAAATAATTTTCTACCATTAAATTAATGAATAAATCTCTAAACGAGAAATCATTTAAGTGTAACGTTGATGAATTAATACACGAAAATTCCTATTTCTTATTGCAAACTCCATGACCAATGGAATAATTATCTACCGTTAAATTAATGAATAAATCTGCACATTTCTTGCCCTCGATTCTTCGTTTGCCCGTGACTTTCGCGGTATTTAACGGCACTCGTTTTAATGGCGCTGCTCTTTATCCCCTGTGAACTTTTCATCGTTGAATCACTAACGGACAAACGGACGTACAGACGTAATGGCTGGCAGTTGCCGTCAATTAAAGCTTTGGCAAATAGATGGATGATTCCTCGCCGTCTCGAGAGGCCTCGTTAGCCGCAACTCTCTCGTCAATTATGTAATAATAAAGCCAATAATAATTGCAAGCCACTTCCAATGAAACCCCCCCCCTCCCCCTCCTCCCCCTCGCCGCTCTTTCTCTTCTGCAACCCCCACGGAATAAATTGAGGACCAACTTCCCTCTTGCGACGCCCTCATCCAGACTGCAACCGTTCCGTGCACTCGAGGGAATGCAATTTTTTAACTGCATTTCAATGCCCAACGCCAAGACCAACGAGAATTTTTTCCCAAAGGAACTACAGGAATTTTGCTACAACGAAAAGAATATTGTTCGTCGTGTAAAGTGAAGTTTCTTTGCGCAAAAGTACAAGTATTTTACAAGTATTTTTGTGTATCAGAATTTCAGAATTCTCTGTTGTTCATTCAAGGAAATTAAAGAATTTTTTATAATAGTTTATAGAATTCTTGAGTTATGCACAGCGGAATATTAAATATTAAAACGAAGTAAAGAAAAATCCTGTTCCCACTTAACACAATTATACAAATAATTCTTTGTAAATCTCACGAAATTCTTCGAAAAATAAAAACAGAATTCTACATTCCGATCACACGAGGAATTATTATTCTTCCTTCCGAATCCCAGAAAGTCTTAAAAATATTTGTCTTTCGTTTCTGTCATTTTCCGTTTCGTCGGAAAAAGTAGGTGTGCCAAAGGGGGGGGAAGGGGTGATAAATTCCGGAGTCTTGTAACTCGCGAGGAATGCGCGAATCGAGAGAGAGGTGAGGGGAAAAAGGGGGGGAAGGAAAGGGAAAAAAAACAAGAGCGGAACGCTTCTAAGGCCCCAATTACTCATGTCGTTACACCTCTGGATTCCTCTACCGGAATATCAGAGGGGAGGGGAGGGGAGTGAGGGGAAGAATAAGGGGAAATGGGGAGGGGAGGGGGGCAAAACGGGGCAAACGTTTTTCTCGGACCCGAGTGCCGGTTTTCGAATCTGGTTTTCGCCGGGACGAGATTTCGTTAATCCATAAAAGTCGATCATATCGGCCGCTTGGTTGCCGTTTATGGCGAAAAATTGTAACAATTCCCCCCTAAGCGAAATTAGCGTAAAATAAAAAAAAAAACGAGCAAAGAAGGAGTATTTAATAATATTCTAAATTATGCATAAACAGGTGTCTATGTATAAGTTAATTAATGTGTAATTTTGGGCCTTATGTGTGATAATCCAATGATAATTGAATGATGATTTACAGTCATAATTGCATAATTGAAAAATAGAATCGTCCTTTCAATCGAAATACAAATGATAAAACAGAAATGAAACCGAGGGATGTAAATATAAAAATTAATGACTCGAGAATATTCTTTTCTCTGCACAAAATTGTTGTTCACAAATAATTGTTCAAAGATTTCTACACTCTTTTCCGTATTCTCGCAATCAGGGAGAAAGAGAGAGAAAGAAAGAGCAAGAAAGAACAGAGAGGAAATGAACAAACGAGGAAGAAGTACGTAGAAACCGTTGGAGTGGGGGGAATAAGGCCCCGGGTATGAAGTAGAAAAATCTTTTAATTCCTCGTCGCCAGAGGTTAATGAGCCACGTGGTACAAGCGCATCAAATAAAAAAAAAGCTGTGTCCCCCCTTCTTCCCTTCCCGTGGGAGAATCGGGGCCTTACGGTGCGAGGGAGGGGGTAAGGCCCAGGAGGAGAGGAGAAGAGGGGAAGGGGGGGAGGGGAGGGGAGGGGTAGGTATATTGCTGAATTGAGGAAGGCGGTGTTACAAAGCGACCCGTAAATCCGCGCCAGGTTCGACACTCGACATTCTCTCCGTTTTATTTCCCCTTCCCCTCCCCTCCCCCTCCTTCGCCTTGCTCCGTGGATTCCTCCCCCCCCCCACCCTGTTCTCTGTCCCTCGCCGTTTCTCACAGTCCTCTCGTTCCACAGCCACGTTTCTCCCCCTATTTCTCTCCTCTCCTCCTCTCCTCCCTCCCCTTCACCACCTTTATCGTCGTTTTCTTCCTCTTCCCTTATTCCCGTCGACCAGCTGGGCATTAAAAATAATAGGACGGCTACCGGGGCCCACGAAACCGCGGAATTCCCCGCGGTATTTCATGGCGCGAAGATCTATTATTCCGGGGACGAAAGGGGAAAGAGGGGAAGAGGGGGGAGCTCGAAACGATTCACTTCGAGGGGCAAAAAAATGTCGGTCCATTGTTCCGGCAAACATTTGGAAAATGTTGATACGGGCCTAGCAAAATTAAGCCTGAGATGCGCGTAGAAATAAAGGAAATAATGTATAAGTGTTGAAATTAAAAGAGATGTTCCCTTTTTTTTAGGTGAATTAGCCGAACGTTCTGTCAATTTTTCGTCCCTCGTTGCGCGTTATTAATGGCCCTCGGCTTGCGATTATAAATATATACAAATTCGTCAGAAGGTGCCGAGAACAATGGGCCCCGTTGAGATGTATTTATCATCGGCCGGCGCGAACGACCAAGCACAGAGGAAAAAAGGAAGATGCCGAGAACGTGGGAAAACGAGGGAGAAAGAGGGGCACGAGAGAAGGGCGAGCAAAAGAAATAAGGAAAACAAGGATACGTAAAACAGGTAGGCAGAGAGGGAAAGGACAAATTCTTCTCTCACTGGCAAATCTTAGAAAATTCAGTGTTACTGTCTTTATTAGGTACGAAATATTGAGAGAAATTAGGGAAAGAAAGAATGAATTGTCAAGGAAAATAGTTGTCCTTGTTTATCCTTTTTTGCTTATCGACAGAGAGAGTCGAATTTTGTTTCAGAATTAAAATTGCTCTGTCAATTAAATCCTACAGTCTTATTAAATAGGAAATATTAAGATAAATTGGTAAAAGAAAGAATGAAGTGTCAAGTAAAATAGGATAAAAATAATATAAGTATTGTTTTTCCTTTTTTGTTTACCGACTGAGAGAGTTGAATTTTGTTTCAGAGCTGAGACTGCTCGTGAAATATCTGGATTAGTCGTAGCAAGGTTAACAGCTGGTGAGAATCTGACAAGAGCAACGCGAGAGATGACGAAGTGGCTGAGTTGGCCAGGGTATTTCGGGTAATCGCCTCGACACTCGACGACGGAACAGTACAAGCAGACAGTTATGACCATTCAACGGATTCAAGCTTCTCCATTTTCACCGGTTACACGTCTTCCAAGCTCGTTTCTCATGTCCACCTCGGGCTTTCCCACTCCCACGCACTTTCCCCGCTTTTATTAGAACCTAGAATAAACACGTGGAACGATTCCAAGTCACCGCAGTTACCACTTCATTCAGGAATCAGTCCTGTTTTACCCTAACCCAATTTCCAGGACCCTCAATACATTTTTTGCATCATCAACCAACAACTTTTCCAATATACAAAGTGTAATTTAAATTGGATTCACGTTCTAACCTAAAATAAGTACACCCTAAGTTTTCCTAGGACAGTGTCCAATTTATTTTAAATACGTGTACTATCTAATGTTCCTTTCATTTCCTTTTCCTCGTAATCTCGAGTACATCCACGACAAATGCAGCCGGGAGAAACGTGCCGAAGGTTTCCAGGCGGTTCGTGTCCGCGGCCTGATTCATGGAATGACTGTCCCGTTTAATTCTAATGTGATTCCCCGTGCGCCCCATTATCATACTCATATCTACGCCGGGGGGAATTTTTTCTACATAGGTTATGAGATATCATATCGGGGATCTCGCTGGAAGGACAGCGGGCCCCGACGGGCTGAGAAAAAAGGAGAAGCGTAGACGGGTAGATAGAGAGAAATGGAATGAGGGGAGGGGGTAGAAAGAGAAAAAGAGAGGGAGAGGGGGAGATGATGATGGCGTGGGAGGGGAGCGAGAGAAAGTGAGCAAACTGGACTGTCGCGGAGAATCGCCGACGGTGGGGAGGGAGGGGAGGAGGAGGAGGGGGGGGGGGGGGGGTAGGGCCCAGGGATACAAATGGGCAAAACACCGCTCTGTACGGATGCCGCTGGGCCGGTGCAGGTGGCGCGACCGCCGATAAATATGTCAGCGGCCAACACCACGGCCGACGCGTCTTTTGCACACCGCGGTTACGGGGGGAAAGAGAAACAGAGAGAGGGGGGAGAGAGAAAAAGGGGGAAAGGACGATCGGGGAATAAGGGCCTTATAGAAAAATGGTACGGTCGAAGGTAGAAAAAGTAGCTGTGATTGCCATTGCCATTCTTTTCGAGGAAAAAAGGGGCCCTATGGAAAAATGGTGGGGGTAAAATGGGCCCAAAGGGGGAAAAGTGCTTTCCGATCATTGTAATTGAATTGCACTGAATTCAATTTAAAGAAAAAAGGATAGTAGAGCAAAATGGTGCGAATAAAGTGGGCCCAAAGAAGAAAAATAAGTGGGGGTAAAATGGACCCGAAGGGGGAAAAGTGTTTTCCGATCATTGTAATTGACTTGCACTGAATTCAATTTAAAAAGAAAAGAATAGTAGAGCAAAATGGTGCGAGTAAAGTAGGCCCAATGAAGAAAACTGGGTGGGGGGAGTCGTAATTCATTTGCACTTTCTTCGGTTTCCTTGTTTCCTTTCTTCCTTTTCGGGTGCTTAATTCTCTTTTCCTCTTGCTTCGAGCCCCTGGGACATTCCTTTGCCCGGGGCCTTCTTTTCGCCCTTTGTCTCTGCTCCCGTTCCTTCCGCGGGCCTTTTATACATTTGAATATTATGGAAATGTCGCCGAGGCGAAATCGTATTGCCGCCGCGCGGGACCGACGAGGGGGAAAGGGGGGGAAGACTGGACGGCTCGACAAGGACGAGGAGGTGAGGGGTAGGAGGGGAGGGGAGAAAGAAGGGCCCAGCAGCCGGGCCCGATGAATCTTATTTCGCGCCGGGTGAATTACGGCGTTCGTTAAATCGATTACTACCGCCGATTCTCCGCCGCAACGTCAGGCCCAACAGTCCCAACCCCCCTCCCCTCCCCTCCTCTACCTCCTGTCGGGCCCAGAAATCCCCTTCCCCCGAGACTGTCCCCTTTCCTCGGGTTATTACATTTTTTGAGAGGTTTTCGGGGGAATTTCTCAAAGGGCCCGACGCCCGGGGGCCCGTTCGATCGAACTTAAAGATAGCGAAGGACGCTGAAGAGGGGAGGAAAATGAAAATTTCGATCGCGACGTAGAAAAGTCCCGGACAAAGACACGCGAAAGGCCCAATCGAAGGCGGGGAATGTAGTAAGGCCCGCTGAAATGAGAAAATGGTGGGGGGAAGGAGAAACTCGAGCAGGGCCCCAGTTGGGCAGGAATATATTGGCCGAGTACTGCCGTCCCTATCTGCCTGCGCATCTATCATATCCCCTAATGAGGACGGGCCCCTCGCGCATCGCAGAGGCCCGCGTTATTATATGCCACTCAACCGGGCCCCTCTCCCCTCCCCCCTTGCCCTCTTTTCCCCCCCATCGTTCATCTTGTCCTCCGCGAGTCCCCGTTTACCCGTCGTTCGTCTTGTCATTGTCCCTCCCCTCTCCCCCGCCGATTTAGTTCCTTTTCCTTCCCGAAAATTCAAAGTCCATTTCTGTCTTCGCGCAACAGGTGAGCTTTGGCACAGCGGAAAAATCGTGAAACTCGAACGCGGGGCCCTGGGACAAAATTGTGGGGATAATTCTAAGTCTGACGTAACCCGGAAGTACCCCCCCCCCCCCCGCGGGCGGGGAAATCGCGAGGTGGGACGCTGATATTTCCGGTGACGCGGAGTCAGCCAATTAGACGACTCGTTTTATTAGCATGCGCATTAATTACGCTGTGCATAATTCATTCTCCTCCCCCACCTTTCTATTATCCCCCAATTATTTCTCCTTTTGAACTTTCCATCTATCCTTCTCTCCGTTTCCCGTTTCTAAAATCCCTTAAATTACGAAGAATTCGTGTCCATTGAAAAATACGACAGCCCTGAATTCCATCGTTCCTCGTTTCGTTCCGTTGTTTCCCGCGAGTTATTGTTAAATCCCCTTGCCCCCTCTTCTCCCTTGTGCCCTGGGGGAGTGGATTTTTGCGCGTTTCGCGGCGGATGAAAACGTCAGCGAAAAGCGGAAGTGGAGTACACGGTCTCGCGGGTGTTGTTTGTGCGGACCGGAAGAGGACTAAAAGGGGATCAGGCGGTGGAGAAGGGGTGAAGGGTAGGGGGGAATACACGATCGTCGAGGCTGGCCGGTACGTAAACGGCCTTTGGTTCCCGATTCCCCGTTGTTTTCACTCTGTTATGCAGAAACTGAAGCACCCTGGGCCGCAGTGTGGTCCGTTTATACGCTGTGATGGATTCTCCATCTTCGTCCCTCTCCTCCCCCCCGCTCAGCGTCTGTCCTTTTAATCCAGCATCCCTACCCCCGGTCCTCCCCTTTCCCCCTTGCACCGTGCCCTGTCAATCGATCTCTTTGTCTCCGCCGGTCAGTTAGGTCTCTCTCTTACCATCTCCCCCGAGTTTCCTTCTCTTTCTCCCTTTCTGTCCTCCTGTCCCTGGCTATCCACCCTCCGCTCTACTCCCCCACCCCCCTCTTCACCTCCCTGCCCCCGTGTTTCTATCTCTATGCACGTAGTTCCGTGCCGGTCCAATCGGCCGACACTGCGAACCGGTCCGGGCGCGATTCGACGTGGAGATGATTGTAGTTGCAAATGGGCAGTTTGCATCAAGAAGCGCTTCCCCCCTCCCCTAAGCCCCGTGCTTCCCTTCCCTGTCCCGGGACCGGGCAATGCAAACAAAGTTGACCCGAGCCACCACCTCCCCTCCCACCCCAACACACCCCCCTCTTGCCCGGCAGTGCAACTCCAGCGACCGTGGCGAGCACACACGGCGCAAAGTATACAAATACCCATCTTTGACGTAGCCAAGGGCCGCCAGGGGGGAGGGATTGCCAGGGAGATAAAGGAGAGACAGAGAAAGAGAGAGAGGGGAAGAGAGAGAGGAAGATACACAGGGACAGTGTAAACGGCACGGTTATTCCGAGGATCCTGATACGTCTGATTAAAACCGCAAACTTCCTGGTCCCACGAGGATAGGGATTAATAATTTTCAGAATTTTAAATCGACCGATCCTTGCGAAGCACACGAGGAATTCTCAAAGGATACTACTTGCTGTGCGTTAATTCTCGTTTATTTAAGGGGTTAGGGTGAATTTTTTGGGGCTCCTGCTGAGGAAGGAGTGAAATTATTGAAGAATTCTTGCGAAGCACATGAGAAATTCTCAAACAAAATTGCTTAATGCACGATAATTCTCGTGAATTTCACTGATTATATTTAATTTTTTGACATCCTTGCGGGGGAGGGGTTGAAATTATTAAAGAATTCTTGCGAAGCACATGAGAAATTCTCAAACAAAATTGCTTAATGCACGATAATTCTCGCAAATTTCACTGGTTATATTTAATTTCTTGACATCTTTGCGGGGGAGGGGTTGAAATTATTGAAGAATCCTTGCGAAGCACACGAGAAATTCTCAAACAAAATTGCTTAATGCACGTTAATTCTCGTGAATTTCATTGATTCCTCCGATTAGGTTCATTTTTTTTTAGTTCCTTGCGGGGAAGGGGTTGAAATTATTGAAGGATCCAGGCATGGGGCCCCATGGTACGTCCCTGATTGCCCGGAGGATTGCGCCAACGGGGCCCGACGAGTTAAAATATGTGCATATTGCATGTGAAACGACCGACCTCTGTATTAACACCTTCCCCTCCCCCCTCCGTCCCCTGTCCCTGTCGAATAGTTAAACCATTATTCCCCGGGGCGAACGCCAGGACAAAAGGAAGTCGAGCTGTTTGCCTTTTCTGCCAAGGGGAAAGGCGGGGGAGGGAATTTGGCCGGAACTCGCGCACAAAGTGCGAGGGACAAAGCCACCCCCGCGGGGGTGGAAAATGCCGAAAAAAATACATTTCCCAATGTCCTGTGTTGATAGAAAATTATTTTACGGTCAAAGAAAATGGAATAATTCCACTCTGAGCCATTCTGTTAATCCATTAATTATAAAATAGGGGATTTAAACTGTTTCACTCAGTTCCACGTGATTAAAAGACTCATTTCTTAATTGCCTGATTAAACAAAATGGCGGAACTTTGCCTTGGCCTATAAATATTGTACCAGTAATAAAAATGAGGGACTTGGTCCACGTTAATTAAACAGAGCTCCAGTTTTGCCGAAAAACTGTGCTATTAACCCTAGAATAATCGATTTAATTGACTCATCATTTAAGCCCTAATTAGATTAAAAAGACATTTCCCGGGGAGCATTAAATTATCGTCCATTTGGGGGAAGATAATGGGCCGCTCTGTGAAAGCTTCTCTTTTTATTTTTCTACCAACCGTATATTAATTCAACGTGGGAGGCTGAAAAGCCTCGAAATCGGAACTGCCGGGCAATCGTCGGATATTCCCGAGGAAAGGGGGGGAGGGGGAGGGGGAGGGGGGGTCAAAAAGAATCCCACGGCCCGGTAGCCATTGTATTTCCTCCCCGAGGAGACCAACCCCCCTCCCCCCTCTCTCCTACCCCCTTCTTTAGCCGTGGACCGATCGGACCTTTCAATGTCGATAAATCACAATTAATTAGCGGAGCGTAATGATGCGGCATGTCGGCGCAATTGGTATGAGCTAACGCCGTGTCCGTGGAATTCTCAATGTGTGAGTCTCGACGTGTACGTTTGCCCAGCTTCGACGTTCAACGTCCAAGTGTGCGTCCGTCTGTCCGTACGTACGTGCACGTGTGGGTTCTGTGTCTCGGTAGCCCTCGACGATGTTCGTGGTTTCGACGAGAAAAGAGTTATGGGTACAAATTTGCGCACGGGAGGTATGCTCCATGGGCGTTACAACATTTTTGCACAGGGGATCAGCGAAATCCGTCAACGGGAGCCGAGACACAGGAGGATACAACGGGAAAGCCCCACGGGAAGTCGCAGGGAAAACAACGGATTTTCTATGATGGAACTGGGTCCATGGATAAATAATTCAAGAGAAGAAATCTGATAATAAATTCTAGAGAGAGGAATTCTGGTCATTTTTAATCATCTTTTCTAAAGAATTTTCAGGGAAAAAATACTTCAAAGGAAGTTAAGAATTTTCATAATAAATTCTAGAGAGAAGAATTCTGGTCATTTAATCGTCTTTTCTGAAGAATTTTCAGGGAAAAAATAATTGAAGGGAAGCAAAGAAATCTGCTAATAAATTCTAGAGAGAAGAATTCTGATCGCTTTTTTCTGAAGAATTTTCAAGGAAAGTCTTAAAGAAAGTTGAAGAAAAAGCAAAGAATTTCACAAACTTCGATGCTAAGAACTTAAATTCCTTTTCTAAAATAAATTCTGTCACACGTATCCGTTGAAAAGTGTGCTTCACGTGTTGGACGTTTCGTGAAAGAGGGGCAAAAATGTTAATAAAGGCCCGAGATGATCCTGCGGGGACCGAAATAAGTGAGTCCCAAGGTTTTCCCTTGCGATGCGTCATCTTCACGGTGCACCGGAGAAGGACGAAGCTTTGACAAACGCGACAAATATTTTGAGCTGTTCGCCGGGCCGTGAGTAAACGGTTTAAACCGCGGCAGGGCTCAAGGGAAGACCAGCCAGGCTCCTAGAGGAAGTATAAACCAAGAGAAAGAGAAAGAGGAAAGGAAAGGAAGTAAGGAATACAAGAAATAAAAGGAATACAAGAAACGAAAGGAATATAAGAAATAAAAGGAATACGTGAAATAAAGGGAATACAAGATAAAAAGGAATACAAGAAATAAAAGGAATATAAAAAATAAAAGGAATATAAGAAATAAAAGGAATACAAGAAAAAAAGGAATACATGAAATGAAAGGAATACAAGAAATAAAAGGAATACATGAAATGAAGGGAATACAAGATAAAAAGGAATACAAGAAATAAAAGGAATATAAAAAATAAAAGGAATATAAGAAATAAAAGGAATACAAGGAAAAAAAGGAATACAAGAAAAAAAGGAATACAAGAAACAAACGGAATACAAGAAATAAAAGTAATACAAGAAACAAAAGAAATACATGAAACAAAAGGAATACAAGAAGTAAAACCACACAAATTGTTTAAAAAACCTAGAAAAAGGTAGACCTATTTCACAGCAAAATAAACTTACGTGAAACCCCAGAAAAAAAGGAATAAATTTCTAAGTACATGAAATTATTCATAAAATCTGAAGACTCAGGCTAAGCTAGCCGTGTTTTTGGTACTTTTTTTTTTAAGTTGAAGAAAGAGGGAGAGTGTGGTTTCCTATTGGGCGAAAGGGGAGCACAGGAGCAAAGGCAGAGAGTGTCCTTCGTGGAGGCAACTTGTTGCGCGGGGGAAAAATTCATGCCTCACGGGACAGGACGAATGACGGCTACGGGGATCTCAGGGGAGAGGGGGGGAAGGACGCGTAATTGCCGTTGTCGCAGAGGATCATCTCGCAGCTGCCACGGATAATAAGAGGACTCGTGTTATCCTCTTGAAACCCCCTCCCTCTTCCCCCTATTTTGCCGTTCTTGGTCCTTGCGCCCTTACGATATGCCGGAAAATAATCCCTTGGATCAGGGATGCCGAGGTACAGGGACATTTTTCCACGAATTTTCGTGACAACTTGGCCCTCCACGTCAAGTCCCAAAAATCGGGCAAGTCGAGAGGAAAAAAGGGAAGCAAAATAAGGGAGAAAAATGACAATCTCAATGAGCCGTTGGACCTTTTGGCGAGGAATTGTTAAGCGTGGAAAAGGTTCGGCGGAATATTGATGGCCGTGTATAATTTAATAGCTGGCCAAGTCCCATTATGGTTTTCCTGTTGGCCTTGTTTGCCGGCTCCCCGGGGATCAAGTTGGCCGGGTTTTGCCGCGTCTCAGATGAATTTCGCGGCTTGGAGAACCGCGTTTGTCCTGCCTGACCGGCTACGTCCGGCGGGAAAGCTCGTTTATGGCCGCGCGTCCTAATTAAGATCGAGCCACGACGATTCGCGGAAGAGGATTTTTCCGCGAACCCATAAAGCCGCACGTGTCTCCCGCCGATCGGGAATATCCGTTTCTTCCGAGTCTCCTCCTTCCCCTCAGCACCTGAGGGGGGCCGAGAAAAATCACTCCTCCTCCCCGTAGACGGCGGCGACGGCCAAAGAAACCGAGCGGAATGCCGGCCAACGGCGAGGCTCTCGCAGGTGTTTTAGCACAATTCGCGGAGACATTTCCACGTCCGGGAAGGGAGATGTGCCCCGGGATGTCGGGAAATGACGAAGAAAACACGCGGGGAGGCTTATCGGACGATCAATAAGCAGTTACAGCCTTTTCTGTACACTTCAACACTAACGAATCCGACGATTTTAAAGGGAATTTCAATGTTTTGCCAACTGCGAGGATGTCCGAGGTGAATTTTAGGGGGAAAGCCTTAAAGGAACCCAAGGAAAAAAGGGACGAGTCAATAAGACGATTCAGAGAATTTCTGTGCCAATCTAAAGACATGTCAAGAGTCGAAAAATTCTGTAAAATCGTATTCTTTCGACGATTTAAATATTCTATGGCTCTGGTAGGTTTTAAAGCCTTACTAGAAACTGTGAAAAAAGGGACGAGTCAATAAGACGATTCAATGAATTTTTGTGCCAATCTAAAGACATGTCAAGTGTCAAAAAGTACTGTAAAATTGTAACCTTTTGACGTTTTAAATATTCTACGGCACTAATAGGTTCTAAAGCCTTACCAGAAACTGTGAAAAAAGGGAAAAATCCCTAAGACGATTCATTTAATTCCTACACCTTCGGAAAGTTTCCTCAAGCCATTAAAATACTGCAAAAATCTCCATTTCTCCAGTTCCTCGTGGTTCTAGTTTTCCCTGGACCACCTAAGGTGTAAAATCTGGCGAATAAAACGTATCGAAAAAGCCTATACTCGGAGGACAGTGGTTCTCATTGATTTTGGATCAGAGAGAAATGGAAGTGCCGAGGTTTCTTTGCTGTCGGCGACGAAGGGCCAGACGGGGCAGGGAGAAAAAGTCCGCGGGGAATGGCTTATGCGGCCGTTGAGTCTTTCCGATGATTTTGCAGAAGAGCCAGAGCCGTTTAGGGAATCTTGGCGAACCGCCGAGACCGCGCGATGCCCGTCCCCGTGGCGCGATTCTTAACCGGAACGCGTTTGTCATTTCCACGATGGTAGCGCATCTACCAGTATAATGGGACTCGACCTCGCATGAAAAACCAGCCAGCTTTTTAGGCTATCGCGACATGCCAGAAGGCCAAGCAAAATTCTTAGCCCAACAGGGAAAAGGACTTGCTCAAAAGTCGTGAAAACGAGGTACAAGAAGCTTAGCATTTAAAAAGGACTAGGATTTCGAATCGACAGGAAACCATCTTTGTTCCGTACCGAAAATCATGTTTATGCTTTTTCATAAATTCCTCGGGGCTTATCTGGAATATTTTTATCATTTTTACGATGAAACCCCATCTCCGCGCATAATGGACTTTACCTGGAAACGAAATTTCCCACGGAGTCAATCTTTTCGGGATATCTAAACAGGTCTTTCACAGGTATTTCACTTTTATGAACAGGGCGAGGGGGGCAGCAGGGGAAGGGGGGTCGTTCATTTCAAATTTGAAACACCGAAAAAACAGCAAACAAAAGTAACGATATAGAATTCATTTTCAGCATGAATCGTTTCAGTTTTGTTCGTTTCTTTAAAATTAATCAAAGAATTCATTCAATTGTTCGCATTCGTTCACGAAATTCACACTTTTCTATAATCTTTTCTTTTACTTTCCTCTTTTATAATCTTTTTGTAGTCTTTTAGATTCTTTTAGATTCTTTTATAATCCTGTATAATCCTAATTCCTTTTTGTCTAAACCAATTAATTCCTTTCGTGTCTTTATTTTTCATGTATTCTTTCACTTCGATCGCGTAATTCTCATTTATTTTGGAATTCCTTGGCTTAGCTGCAATTGCTTTAAGTCGACTGGCGTCGCGCCGACGGCCGCATTTCCATTTTCACAAGGGCCCCATTGTCCGTGGGTTTCCGCGCTTCCCCAAATATTGTGACGTGCAAAACCCGCCGGGCTCCACGTGTTTGTTATCCTTCCGCGACGACCAGCACGGGGGGAGGGGAAATGAGCAGAGAATCGACCCCCTTTAATCGAAAGAATCCCATTCAAAACAGTTCCGAATTAACCGGGAAAAACATTAACGAGTTTCAAATAATCCTAAAATTCAAATCTAATGAATTTCGTCCCTTAAACGTTCCTTAAAAATTGATCAACGATCACCTAATCCCATTCAAGAAAGAATCTCATTGACAACTGTTCCAAATTAACCGGAAAAACATTAAAGTGTTTCAAATAATCCTAAAATTCAAATCTAATGAATTTCGACCCTTAAACGTTCCTTAAAAATTGATCAACGATCACCTAATCCCTAAGTTACGAAAGAATCTCATTGACAACAATTCCGAATTAACCAGGAAAAAGATTAACAAGTTCCAAATAATCCTAAGACTCAAATCTAACGAATTTCGTCCCTTAAAAACTGACCAACGATCAGCCAATCCCTGAGTTCCCATAATTCCTATTTCCCTTAGCTCGTAAAAGTGGAGAAATAATTCTGGAAACAGGTAGCTGTCGCGGTTAGTTAGTCCATTCTCATCTGGCTTGCCGGAAATTTAAATTGTATTATAAAGACCTGTGCCCCCTTCTGCGAGGCCTGTGTGTGTGTGTATCTAAAGAAGAGGGGAGGGTTGAGGGTTGAAGGGGGGGAAATGACGTGGACGACGCCCTTTTACGCTTGCACCTTTTCCCCTTCTATCTTTATCGTTATGCGGCCGTTGTCTCCTGGCTCTTTACTCCCGACGCTGGGCCCCCATTAACGTTTGATTTACAGCTTTCTACGAATCTATAAAGGAACCCTGGCCCAAAGCACAGAGAAAGACAGAGAAAGACAGAAAGAGAGAGAGAAGTGGGGGGAATCTTATGCTCGCCCTGCTCGTCCTGCTTGTCCTTTCTTCTCCTTTTTTTCCCCCCTCCACAGATCGCCAGGGATGGGACAATATTTGGCCGGGGACCGCGGTCAGATCGGCAGGCGCGATAAAATTATACGCCGCGAGGGAGTCCCAGGGAAAAAGAGATAGAAAACGGGACCGGGGGAAGAGATCGACAGAGCTAAGGCCCAGAAAATCGGGCCCAGTCGAAATAAAAATTGTCTTTACATTAATTCGTTCAATGCCCCTCTTCATCCCCTCGTCTATCGAAAATTGTCTTTACATTAATTCGTTCGTTAAATAATTACCTAATTCAATGCCCCTCTTCATCCCCTCGTCTATCGAAAATTGTCTTTACATTAATTCAATCGTTAAATAAATACCTAATAATTTTTGCCTGGAATTTAGGTAAATTCAATGGCCCTCTTCATCCCCTTGTCTTTCCTTTTTCTTTTGTTTCTTTCGCCACCTTGCAGGCGGGCAGAGCTGGTAATTTTCGGGTCGTTAGGTAAAACGACACCGGGGCGGTTGACGACGTGAAAGTTACCTGCTACGCGAGGAAATATGTTTCCGGCCTCGAAACTCGCTCCACGGGCAAAGGATAATCGATGGACTGGCAAAAGGAATAGCCGCAGATGATTCACGAGTGGTCAACTTAATGTCACCGTAAAGCCAAGCCACGGAAGATAATAAACCGATGCTAAAACCAGAATGGACTTTATTACGCAGAGGAATACCACGAAATCCGCGTCAGGGATATTCGGAAATCATAGAAACAGTTCCCTCGGTTATGGGAATTGAGATTAACAGATAAATACAATGCTCGCCAGGTAGTAAAAACAGTTTAACAGGAAGATCAACGGTTCTACGGGTTTTTGGTTGTTAAGAATAATTCAAGTCCTCAAAGACAAGTCGAGTACAGGGTTCTTGAAGGAATTTTCGTGAATTTTCAGGAATTCTGGTCAATTGCTGAGGATTCTTGAGGATTCGTGAATTTTTATGAACTCTGGTTAATTGTTGGGAATTCTTGAGGATTCCTAATCATTCCTGAGGATTTCTGAGGATTCTTGAGGATTCGTGAATTGAATTTTCGTGTATTTTCAGGAACTCTGGTCAATTGTTGAGGATTCTTGAGGATTCGTGAATTTTTATGAACTCTGGTTAATTGTTGGGGATTCTTGACGATTCCTAATGATTCCTAATGATTCCTGAGGATTCTTGAGAATTCTTAATGATTCCTGAGGATTTCTGAGGATTCTTGAGGATTCTTGAATTGAGATTTCTTGAATTTTCTTGAACTCTGATCAGTTGTTGAGAATTCCTGATGATTCTTGAAGACTCTTGAAGATTCCTGATGATTTCTGAGGACTCCTGAGGATTCCTGAGGACTCCTTGCTTAATGATTGTCCAAGCCTTGGCTGAACCTTAACTGAGGGTTCCTGAAGTCTCTGCGGAGTGTTAATTCAGTGTTGCGGCGAAGCATTGGGCGATCGGTTGCCGATGGTCGTCTCAACATTGCCCGGCCGGGGCTTTGCCAATCTCCTCGCGGTGTACGGGGGAGAAGTGGGGCAAGGGGAGTAACACGGAGGATAGGTCAAAGGTCAGGCCCGGCCTCTCGCCCTTGCATGGCCGGTGGAGATCCAATCGGTGCCCGACGCTGGGCCAACGCTGCTCCATGCTCTCATTATACTCCTATCGCCAACTCCGATTAGAGGTGCAAATTTGTTGGAATCCTCGCGACTCCCTCCCCACCCACACAACACACAGGGCAAAACCATGAAAACACCCATAGACTCCGTAACGCTCAAGGAAAAATAATGAAAATCCAAAGTATCGAAAGTCGACGAGGGCAAGGATTCAGGTGAGACTAAGAAATCAATTCTTTTATTCTTCCTGGGAATTCTCAGCGATTCAACTGACGATAGAAATGAATTTTCGAATCTTCAAGCTTTCGCAAGGGGAGTGTTTTACTTTGAAAATTCAAACCAAACGCTTCGGGAACGATTTCTCCGGGCTTCCACGCTTTGCTGAGGAGGGGAAGGGGTTACGAGGGGATAGGGGGGGAAGGGGTAGTTGAAAAAAACGTGCACGCGCGTCGCCGTACAACGGCATCGACGCCCGCTAATGACGCCCCGCGATACCGGCGATACCTCTAATTAATTCCTCCTATCTCCCCGATATACAAATGCCCCCCCCCCATCCCCTCCCCACCCCTCCTCCCCCCCTGCCGACGGTACCGGAGGCAGTCGTGAAAGAATTTCGACATTTTTTTATACCGGCGAATCGAAACTACGAAATCTCCCGCAAAGGAAGAAAGGGTTTTTTTAAAGGTATTTGGAAGACTTGTAAATTTTCTTTTAAAGTACTCGAAAGGACAATGGGAAATTAAGTAATTGGAGATTTTTCAGATCCGAAGGACTTGATTTGGATCAATTTTAAGGTACTGAAATTCCTTTTGATTTACTTTGAATAATATTAAGTTATTGATTTGGATTAATTAATTTATTCAATTTGGACTAATTTATATGGACGAATTGGATTAATTTACTCAACAAATTTCAGTAGATTTTATTCGAAAAGGGATTAATAACCTAATCACTTAATTCATTGAATACACTCTAACCCAGTCTAACTTACGAGAACCTGTGTAAAAAAGCTTAGAAAACCGAGGACCTTTACCCTTATTCAATTATCATTAGCCAGGCACTTGGCAAGTACCTGTCGAAGGTAAAACCCGGAAGGGCAAGGTTCGATGATTTACACGAACCCCTTGTAAATCCCTATCCACCGGTTAGAGTGGGGCATAATCGATGCGTTTCCTCACGTGACGCGGTGAATTACCGGTGCCGGAAATATCGTCATATCTGCCACGGAGCCAAGGGTAGAGAGAGTCCAAGGGGGAAACGTAGAAGCGGAGGAGGAGGAGGGGAAGGGGAAGGGGGGAAACAATTTAATCACTGCTGAGGGGTGGGCGTGAACCGTTTGTTTGGCCGTCTATTAGGCAATAATAACTGGGGCGCGGCTCGCCGAGAAAGGAAGCCTTACTAAGGGCAGTGGCGGAGATGTGAAGGGGGAGAGGGGGGGGGAGAGATAATTTATTCCCGGTGGTAGGCGCCCCGGGGGCCAACGCCACGCCCTGAAAACGACGAGCAGCTCGTGCCAGGCTCGTGGCCGACGACACAGGAACAGCCAGCAGCAGTAGCTTCTTTATAATGTACCATCTGCAAACAAGCACGTCATAAACACACCCCCTCAACGGCGGTATACGCGCGGTCGTTTATTTTCAGACGAGCCAGACGCAAAGAGGGGACAACAGGGGACAACGCAAAGAGGGGAAGAAGGCAATGAAGAAATTCAGAGAAAGTTGAAGGAATGGTAGAGGGAAAGATGCACGAAAGATGGACGAGAAAATATGATGACCGGATTAAGGGAGAAACGAACACGAGACAAAGGGGGAATGAAGAAATTCAGAGAAAGTTAAAGGAATAATAAAGAAAAAGATACACGAAATAGGGAATTAAGGTAATTGAAAAGTGTCAATCATTTGAGGCTAGAAAAATAAAAATAGCAAGGTAAATGTTAAAAAAAAATTCTCCTGAAAACACTGAAAAATTCCTTCGACGATTAAGATGTGTCAATCATTTGAGGTTAGAAAAGTAAAAATAGCAAGGTAAATGTTAAAAAAAAATTGTTCTGAAAACACTGAAAAATTCCTTCGACGATTAAGATGTGTCAATCATTTGTGGTTAGAAAAATAAAAATAGCAAGGTAAATGTTAAAAAAAATTGTCCTAAAAACACTGAAAAATTCCTTCGACGATTAAGATGTGTCAATCAATTGAGGTTAGAAAAGTAAAAATGGCAAGGTAAATGTTAAAAAAAAAATTCTCCTGAAAACACTGAAAAATTCTTTCGACGATTAAGATGTGTCATTCATTAAGTGTCAATCATTTGAGGTTAGAAAAGTAAAAATTGCAAGGTAAATGTTAAAAAACAATTGTCCTGAAAACACTGTTAAGAACCGAAATGAGGAAAAGACTGAAAAATTCCTTCGACGATTAAGATTCAAAGACCCCTTTGAAAAGTACTTTTCAGGGGAGATTCGAAGACGAAGCGGAGAACCAAGATCACGTGGAGGGGGTTGAGCGAGAATTGACGGGTACGAGGAAGAATTGAAGACGAACGATGGAAGAGGAGAAGGAGGAGGGGGAGGAGGAGGAGGAGGGGAAACGTCGTTTGAGTCGGTGTGTTTCTCGTTGATTCGGCCGTCGTCTCGCGACGAGACCAAGGCCGACTCGAATCTGGGCGCATAAACATGCCAGCCCTCGCGAACGTCACTTCCCCCCTTTCCCCCTTCCCCTCCTCGTTGCCCCCTCTTCACCCCCCCTCGTCCTTCCCCGTTGGGCCTTCCGCCCCGGCGTTCGTAATAACAATAAGAATCCCACGTGATTACAGGCCGCGTCGGGCGTCTTCACAAATCACTCCGGCCAAAGGACAGGACGAACGCGGGGGAGGGGGCAAAGGGGAGAGAGAGATCAGAAGCGACGGGGGAAGAGGAGAAAAAAATTCAGAGAGCAAAGGAGTAAGGGGGAAGAGCGCGAAGGGAGAATTGAAGAGAAAAGCGAAGAAAGGTGGAAAATAGTGTGGAAAGTTGGTGGAATTTTTCGAAGGATGAAGTAGAAAATTGAGTGGTTGATGTAGAAATTATTGTGCTAGGGTTTTCTTTGTTTTTAACCGTAGAAAATTGAAGAGAAATTATATCTTGTTTAAAATATTGTAATTGAAGCGTAATAAATTCCTTTTTCGTTATTATTTCTAAGTTTGTCAATTCATTAATTTACTCCATTTAATTAATTTCACTCTTTCAACAGCTTTTTCTCATCTTCCTCTCTTTTCCCTCATTTCCCTTTTACCCTTTTCCCTATTTTCTGCTATTTCTCGCGTCTTCTTTGAACCTGAACCTTCGTTTACCACATCTAACCGTGCTGAGATGTAAAACTAATAAATTTTCTCTTCCATCTCCTTTTTCCTCTGATTCTTCTCCCTTTTCTTTTCTTTCTCCTTCTGGCCTTCTTCCTCCTGTCTCCCCCCTTTCCTTCGGTAGCCCTTGCCGTCGGCCTCGATGCCTTCGAGCCGTCAGATGCCACGCAGGGCCGGACACGTCCTGGACCATTGGTGGTTCCCACGCGGAAAGATCGGCGAACCTGGCTGACAAGCCGCGAAAAAAATCTACTCTCGATCCCAGAGGGAATCGTTGTCGTCGTCCAAGAAAAGCAAAAATATGAAAAACAGGAAATAATCAACAAACGAAGGACGAAAAGGACGAAAAATCCAAGAAAAAACGAAAAACAGAAAATACGAGAAACATCCTAAAAATTGTAGAAAATAATCGGAAACGGTCAATGCCTGGAAACCTTGTTTTAAATTCCAAAAATTGGAAAAACGTAAAAACGAGAGAAAGACAGGAAAGTGTATATAAAAAATTTGTCGAGAATCAGCGTGAAACGAGCAGAAATCGTCTTGAATTTTCGCGGGACGTTCGGGGCGAGGGGCGGAGGGGTTTGCGGGGGATTCGAGGGGTAAAGGGGAGGGGGCGGACCATTTGTTCACGCACGTCCGTGCCGCGGCGCGGAAATAAAGAAAGAAACGCCGCGGCAGGAACGTCCGCAATGCCCGCCGGTGGCAAAACTATTTCTTCCCTTCTCTCCCCCCCCTCCTCAGCCACGATTTTATAATTGAAGCAAGAATTTCCACGTTTTGAGTCCCCTGCTGCATTTTCACTCGATTTTCACACACACATTTCCTTGAAAACAAACTATTTTCACTAAAAAAAAGGATAAGTTCATTAAAAAAGGGTAAACGAAGTCGAACTCAGTACATAAAAAATACTGTCCTCATTGTCCTTATTGTCCTTTTGCTTTCCTCTTCTTCTCTTTCTCATTTCACGTCCTTCCTCTGTCATTCTCTGCTTCGTCCTTCCCCCGTCCCCTTCTGCGGGAAAAAGGAGAAATACATCTCTCCCCCGTCTTGGGCCTGGTCGGGGCGAAGAGAGGGAGGGGGGAGGAGGGGGGGGGGGACATCGAGGGGGCCAGTTTGTAGGAGCGACGCGGCCGTGATGTCAACGAATATTTATTTAATTGGCTGGCGGCGAGCGGCGAATGCGGCTGCCGCGTTATGCGGGGGCGATCTCTCCCGGCAAAGGGGGGGCAGGGCAAGGGGGGAAGAAACGAGGGAGGAAGAGAGAGAAGAACGACCGGAGAAAGAGGGAAAAGGGGGCCGAGCAGATAGGCCAACGCGGAGACGAGAAAATGAAGTCGAAGTATGGCAAATAAAAAGGGAAGCGACGGAAGAAGACAAGCTCAGAGGGATAAGAGGAATAGGGAGACAGAAGGGAATTAAAGAGGTAGAAAAGAATAAAGATCGGAAGAATAATGAAAGGAAAGGAAGGAGAATTAAAAAGAGACGAGAAAACTAAGTTAAAAGGAGAAATAGAAGAAAAACGAGGCAAATGTAGAAGGAATTAAACGAGATAATAGGTTCAGTTTTTAGAGATTCAAGGAATTAATGATAAATGTAAGACAAAGACTGTGACTAAGAGAAAATAAGAATAGAAAGGAGAGACTTCTCGGTCGCTGACTCAATATTCCGCGTCGGGAAAAATATTTTATTGATCCGATAAAACATCTCTGTGAAATACGACTAGTCAGGAGGTTTTATCGCGCCAGCGGAAACGTCCACGGGATAATAAAACGGGGGAAGAAGGAACAAAAGGAGGAGGAAAGAGTGAGAAGAAACAGAGTAGAAAATGGGCCTTAGAGACAGAAACAAAGAAATTAATGCACAAAGAAGCGAAGATAAAGCCAGGAGACTGAGAGAAGAGAAAGTCCTGGAGAAAAGTCGAAAAATTTGGGACCTATAGCCTTGGGCCTTATGGGCCTTAAAGGCAGAAACAAAGCAATCGATAGACAAAAGAATCGACGATAAAGATAAATCCACGGGAAGAAGAGCACGGATAACGCGTCGGCGAAACGCTAGAAAATCCGGGGCCCTATGCCGGGGGCCTCATGATAAGAAGAACGGCCGGAGAAAGTCGTAAAAACGAGACGGGCCGAGAAAGACCGGTGGAAGGACGTTAACGTGGGCAGAAAGTTGAGGGAGAAAGAGGCAAGGCGAAAACGGGGCCTCATGGGCCCCGCTCCTCGGGAGGGGAGGGGGGTTAGAGTGGAACATAGCGAGATATATCGTCCCTGGGGCTGTTAATAAGACGAGACAATGCCCGCGGTGGGTGCGTGCGACGACAGGGTCCCTCGGCCAAAAGAGGGGAGGGGGTAGGGCCCCAGATGGAGTGGGGGGAGGGGGGGAGAAGAAGAAGAGCAGGAGACCGTGTCGCGGCCGGATCTCACGGCCGTGCGCGAGAGAAGGCACGCAGCCACGGGCGTTCATATGTTTATTAGCCGGACCCGGCATAAATAACGCGGCTATAAGGTTTAAGAAGGGACCGGACGGCCCAAGGGGAGGGGGCAAAGGGGCCCAGAAAGGTGCGGGTGGACGCTACCAACGGAGGGGGAAACCGAGAGAGACGGCAGAGGACAGAGGGATGCAGGGTAAATGCCGGGCAAACAGAAACGAAGGAAAGGGGTGGAGGAATAGGAAGAAGGGGGGGGGGGGGACAGTAGAGGGGAAGTGGAGGAAGACAAAGACAGAACAGTAGAGTAGAAATAAAGGAACTCAGGCAAAGAATATACAACGAATGGATATGATGAAATAATTAAAAATCAGAGATACGTGAGAAGTTATAAAATTTCAGAAAAAATTGCATGAAACGTGAAAAAGGTATGAGAATGGAACTAAGAAAAAGGGAGAAAGAATCCGCTGGTCCCCGAGGATCGCCCGAGTAAATTGTCACACGGTCGCACGGTTCTTCAAGGAACTGGGACTTACGGGGCCCGAGAGTGAGATAGAAGGGTCAGAAGATCGGGGAGAAACGAAAATGAAGCGTTCATCGATTAAGAAACAATGTAACGACGCGAGAAAATGGCGAAGGGGGGGAGGAAACACGAAAAACCCGGAGTGGAAAATGGGCCCGTTGCGTTGAAGTTTGAGAATTGCGAAGAAAGGAGAAGTCGACGGATAAACGACGAAGAAGCGGAACGAAGGGGAGAAGAATCCCTGTCGTGGTGGAAAAAAAGAGTGGTGAGACGGACGAGGCGAAGAGGGGGGGGGGGGCTGGGCCCGGAGAGTCGGACCCACCTAATTTACCTCCCAGATAATGCGGCATAATTAAAGCAAAATGTAACGTCGCTGGCAATTAAAACAAATTTATGCGACCGAGATCCGCGATCGGCGGGGCCCGACCCGTCCCCCTCCCTCCCCCCTCGTTCCCCTCTCTGTGGACCTTGGGACCGTTCGTACCTCACCCCTGCGGGGCCCGCTCGTCGCATTATCCGAGTGCATTATTATTGTTATACACCCGTGCGCGAGTGAGAAAAAAGCCGCTGGGCCCTAAGGCCCACGGCGAGGAAATAGGCCGAAAATAGCCAAGTTTCAAAAATTTCGTACATTAGGTAAAAAAGGAAACGAGTAACGAGGGAATTAAGATCCTGGTGTTCGAAGAAGAGAAGGGCCTTAAGGCCCAGGGAAAATTATTAACATTATCTCAGAAGGAAATTCATTATTTTCGTACTTTTACATCGAATTTCTTCGTTTAAAATTCACAAATAAAGGCTTAAAATACTTGAGAAAGAATCGCTTGAATTTTCTGTGAATTGGAACAAATTTTCGCCTTTCGTTTGCCATTTTAATCGCATGCACTTTATTCTTTTAACCTGAGATTCGCAAGGAGAGTGTCCAACATTTTGTGGGAGAGTTGAGAAATGGTTTTGTTCGATTTCCTGCGGATTAGAATGACTTGATTTAAGCGGAATGGAAAGGTTGCCGTTCGAGCGTCTCTGGAGGTTCGCGAGTGAAACTCGTTTGAGGGAATCTCGCGGCAAACGCTGGCGATTCCCTCGGCCCGGGCGGACGTCGCCACGGCGATTTGAATAATATCTCCTCCGTAAATTGGTCCCGAATAAATACGGGGCCCGTTTAATCGCCGTAAATCAACGCGCCGCCGCCGTCGCCGGAAGGAAACAAAAAGCAAAAGGAAGCAAAACAGAAGCACAACTTCGCAAACCCAGAAGAACCGATAAAGATTACAGAGAAAAAAGGGAAAAACTGTGAAAGACAATTCCTTTGAAAATAAGGGAAAAGTGTGTGGGATAAGATTAAACATTGAAGAAACTGAAATAAGACGGCGAAGCAAACTGCAGAAGAAACAATCGACTACTTGGCAAGGGGGAGGGGAAGAACTGGCTAGGTTGCACAGAGGGGAGGGGAAGGGGGGATTCGTGCGGCCTTCGCGGAGAAAAAGGCGAGGTCCGCGAGGACGCGGGAAGAAGGAGTAAAAGAAGAACTGCTACTCTTGTGGCGGCACGTAGGCCAGCAAGAAGCAGTCTGCAACGTATTCCCATTTCGACGCCGTTATGACGCCCGGAATGGAGATCCGCAGCCGCGGAGAAGCGGTATAATCCCCGGCTTTTATCGCCGGGCAAACGTAAAAATCGACCGTTCCAACGGCTACCCGCGGACTCGTCCTCAAAGGACGAGTCACACTCTCTCGTGAAACGGTTATGACGATAGTCCTAATAAGGTATTCCGGAAGGACAGAAAATGGAAACTCTTAGAAACTATAATGGTTATGTATAAAGAACTGTTAAAAAAGTATAACTGTTAAAAGAGTACACTCTCTCGTGAAACGGTTATGACGATAGTGCTAATAAGGTATTCCGGAAGGACAGAAAATGAAAACTCTTAGAAACTAATGATTATGTATAAAGAATTGTTAAAAGAGTGCTAAGGAACTCCTTTTTATTCATTTCTATTATGTTGCAACACTATTTCTTGTATTTCCTGTTTCTTGTTTAGATGGAATTGAAGAAGGTAGAAACGTGAGGCGAGAGGTAGTTTGCAAAGGTAAATCAGGACGAAGGGGGAAGGGAAAGCAAGGGGGGTTTTCCTCGCGGGAGAAAAGGGCATAAAAATGAAGATAAAGGGCCGAACTCGTAAATCAATTCGCCATCGACTGTCCCCGATCCGTTACCATCGCCGTCTTATTAGCGACTGCCCCAACGTTCCAAGAAAAACTAAAGTCCTTTACTCGCTCCATTTCCCTGTATTCTTCCATCTCTTTTACTCATATTTCATTTCATTTTATTATCAATTGAATTCACTGACTGGATTAAATACAATTTTTCAGTCCTTTATTCTTCTCATTTTTACTTTTCATTGTAGACTCGTTTCTGTTTTAAATTCTCCTTCCTTTTCTATTTTCCATCTTCTCTCCTCTTTCCTTCTCTATTCCTGGGCTTCTTGTCTTTTATTCCTATACTCTGGTCTTCCTCTGATTCCGTCCGTCCGTCCGTTTCGTATGCAAAAAGCCGTCGGTGCCGGCGGCATATCCGCCGATAAATTGACGTCAAATCGGATTTTATTGCGAGGCTCCGCCGGCGAAGAAAGGTGATAGAAAACAGGTCCGCTCTCGCCTCGAGCGAGGCGCAACTATTTCGTGTTTTTCATCGAGTTGGGCCCCCTCAGGGGACCCACGGGGGACCTACGGGGGACCCACTATCGCCGCGCCATCTGCCCCGCCTCAGAAACCCGCGACCGGCCTCATGAATACGTCATACGTCTATTCTTTTCCCATACAGAACACTGCTACCCGCAACCCTTTCTTCAGCGTTCATTCCTTTCAATATCAGCATTCGTTTCTTTGCAATTTTATTGGATTTATCGTCGCCTTATTCTCATCACCTTTCGCTACTGTATTACATTTTTACTGGTTCAATTATTGTCCTATTTCACTGATTTAATATTAACTCATTTGTGAACCATCTTTGTACGAATTTTACTTTCTTCAGCGTTCATTCCTTTTAATATCGACATTCGTTTCTTTTTACTGGTTCAATTATTGTCCCATTTCTCTCAATTTTTCCTTATTTTCTTTCTTCTTTTCCATTGATTTAGTATTAACTTATTTGTGAACCATCTTTGCACGAATTGTACCTTATTAATACCATTTTCTCCTTTAATTCCTGCGTTGTTTCGTGTTTGTTTCTTTGTACGTTATTCTTACTCCTGTTCCTCTTTGTCTGCGATTCTTAGGGCTTCCTCCCCCCGTTCTCCCCTTGCTGGACGATCCTCCGGCGAGGTCCTTTGCTCCGCCGACGCGGCGTGCCTCAAATACCCGCGGTTCCGCCGAAAGACCGTGGGACTTCGACCTGCCTTGACCCACGAAAACATCCCGCTCACGTGGGCACCCATTACACACGGCGAAATCCACGTCGAATATCTTCGGGATCGTTATTTCACGTTTCTTTAGCGCCGCGGGACAGCACCGAGCCAGTAATTTCATTGACCAAGTGTCATCGGCGCGGAGAAGATCGTCAAAGAGAAACGGGGACAAGGGTCGAGAGTAAATCAATTGAGTAAAATAATTGAGTAAAATAATTGAGCAAATTAAAGGGGTGCTGAGGAAAGTAGTAAATTCAGGAAAAATAATAAGAGGAGTTTAAGTTTCGTATCTCAAAAAAATACACACGCACCTGTAGAATCTACTTCCTTATAAAAATTTGTCGAACTCTAACCCACTCTAACTTGTGTCTAACCCGCAGAATCTTCTTTCCGGTCAAATTTGTAAAACTCTGACCTTCTAACCTGGCTCTACACCTCTAATTTCATTGAAGAAATATCGTGGAATCAAAGGAAAACGTTGAAGAAAAAACGTGAAACCCTTTTACACCTTAGGAAACCACTTAACCACCCGCAGAATCTTCTTTCCGGGGAAATTTGTAAAACTCTGACCTTCTAACCTGGGTCTACACCTCTAATTTTATTGAGGAAATATCGTCGGAGCGAAGGAAACGTGAAAGGGAAAGCCCGTACAAGAGTGTCTGTGAGGTGGAGTTGTAGAGTTGCACCCTTGCCCGGTGGCCCATGGGCCTTAGCTGCGGGGCGCCTATTTCGCGCGTAGTAGGCCCCGCCCGGGGCCGGACAATAAGAGGAAAAAGCGCGTAGGAGCGGCCCGTGTTAAGTGCGAGGTGTCCAGGTATCCGGTAATCCCCCGGGGAAAAATGCACCGCCGCAGGTGTCGGACCTGGCGCCGGCGCCACGGTATCCTATAGCCCTCCCCCCTTGCCCCGTCACCTTCCCTTTTTTCCCCCTCGGCCGACCTACCTGCACGCAACGCCAGGAAATTACCTCAGCCCGGAAGGAAAACAAGGAAACTGGCCACGGTTACCTCAAGTGCGGGCAAACTGCCAGGCAAACTCAGGAAAATCGTCCCAAGGCCAGGAGAATCAGCGAAATTAACCTATCAACCCTGTTTAATGATCGCAAATGAGGACCTTAGGACAAGAAAATTAGCTCATCAGGACAAATAAATAGAATTCCTTAACAAAACTCTTTCGTTGAGCAGATTTTACTAAGCAGGCAAACTCAGGAAAATCGTCCCAAGGCCAGGAGAATCAGCGAAATTAACCTATCAACCCTGTTTAATGATCGCAAATGAGGACCTTAGGACAAGAAAATTAGCTCATCAGGACAAATCAGTAGAATTCCTTAACAAAACTCTTTCGTTGAGCAGATTTTGCTAACCACGACTCAATGTTCTAAGTAAACTAAATGATTTCTATACGAAACGATTTCTTAGGAAACTTTCTAGACACGAACCCTGGTCCTAAGTTAGGTTTTGATGGGTTTATGGAACAGTTTTCGCGAGTTTAGATTGTGGATCGGGTATTGAACAAGACTTAGGCTTCCCTGCCGGATGTTTCATGACTGTCAGTTAGCCCTGACCAAGGCTAACATTTGCCGAACGGGCCCCTCAAGGCGCCGCCGGGATTCGTTGCTGTCGATGCAGTTCCGAGGCGTGCGAAGACTGCAGTTGAGCGAGTCGACTGCATAGTTGCGGGTTAGAGCCGAGGGATTACGGGCCAAGGGATTCCTCGCGTGCAGTTTAAACGAAGGGAAACGCCGATTGGCCGTTTCGCCCGCCCAGGGGGCTGAGGAAGAGCGCGCGGGGAGGGGGCTAATTCGTCGGGGAATAAAACGCACAAGTGTCCGTTCCATCGATCGTGCAAAACGAAGGTGAAATCAGACGCAAAAGGGAAACACTTCGACATGGTAAATCCAATCGCGCTGAGGAATTCCTCGCGATTCATAGTGAACGAAAGAGAAGAAAAATTGGGAAAACAAGGAATAATTCTAGATTTACAGAGAGACAAGGGAGAAAGTGAAAATTATAAAAACGTGAATGAGTAATCTGTCAGGCATTTCGAAAGAATCGTAAAGTCCTATAACTGTGCAATAATGCATATCGTGGGCGTGACGCTGTTTAAACATTCCATCATTTTTATTTAGGAATGTCAGTAGTGTAGACTGAAGAGACGCGGGGATCGCGGGGTAAATAGAGATCAGCGCGAGGAGGGGGAGGGGTGAGGGCCGGGGGAAGAGCGTGAATGGTTGAAACCGCGGAACATCGTTGCGCAGAAGAGACGCTAACGTAAAATCATAGAGACACGAGCGAGTCGCTATAATAATGCATAAGGGGGCGTGGCGATCGGCTCGGCGCTTGGCCACGCCTCTCACGCTTGCGCGAGCCAGTGGTGGGGGTTCGATCCGGCGCGACAGGGGGGGAAGAGTGGGGTAAGACAAGACGGGACGGAAGGGGTTAGAAGGGGGGGAGGGGGGACAACGACGGCGAGAGTAAGCGCGCGAGCGACGGAGAAAGCCAAAAGCACTGACCGATCGACTGCCCGGACGACAAGGACCGAACGATGGCCGAGGGGGGGAGGGGAGGAAACCGATGAAAAGCATCGCGCAAAGTCCCCAGTCAATCGGCGATCATTCCTCACCGGAAGTCACCGAGAAAACGAAAAAGCAAGACCGCGGAACGAGCAGGGAAGGTCGAAAAAAGGGAACGCTGATCCGCACGGGGGAATAAGTACGGAATAACGAAGAGGGGGGGAAGGGGTATGGAGAACACAAGTTTCGATGTAAACGTCCGTCGCGGGTCCGGAGATATCCGTGCACGTCATACACGAAACGGTGTGTAACGCGAGATAAACTACAAGTCGCGATACAAAACGCCTCTCGGCGAGGACTGCTCGTGTGGAAGAACGAAGAGGGAGGAAAGGGGTAGGAGGGGAGGTTCGAGAGGAGTGAATATGACTTCGAATGCGTCTTAACTAAACTGTTAGGCGCGCGCGTGTGCGCCGGGGTGGGGGGCGGGGCCGAGTGGAGGGGAGTGGCGCAGCTAGAATCCCGAGTGGTGGGGATGGCGCGCGCAGTGGTGGGGCTGCGCAGTGGGCTCGCGCGCAGCGGGAACCGCGCCCCCCACCCCTGGCGCTCGCGCAGCCGGGGAGGGGCGGCTCGAAGTCGGGCCCAGAGCTCGTCCGTCCGTCGTCCGGCCGACTCGAGCGCAGTGCTGAGACCGGCGCGGTTTTCGCGCCAACGTATATCTTCCTCTCGCGATCGCGCGGGACACAAAACACACACACACACACACACACAGGGACACAAATTTACACATACATACGGATACACTGCAGTGTCATGTGAGAGTGATAACTCGTCTTTGAGTGCCGATAAACCGTTCCTTCTCTCTCTCTTTCTCTCTCTCTGTCGATTTTGTACGGGAGAGAAAAAGTATTGAATCGCGTGTGGGGCCTCAGACACGTGTGCGTGGCGAAGGGGCCCAAAGGGGGAAGGACCCAGTGCTCATCGACAATTGCGAAAAGTGCGCCGCTCTCTGGTGATTGTGTTGGTGATAAGGACACACGAGGTTCAACCCCTCCCCGCCCCCCCTCCCACTCCCCTTCGTCCTTGGTTCCAGCAGGTCCGAGGCTTTAACCTTAAACAGTGAGTGCGGTCCCCGCTGACAGCGGGCAATTCTCATGACAGGACGGTCCCCGTCGGGCCCGGTCCACGCGAATCTTTCGAAAATCCAGGACCGGAAGTGACGGGAAGTGATTCTTTTCTTTTTATATCGAGTGCAAAAGGAAATTCAGTGGTCGACGTGAACCTCGATGAGGATTTTCCCAAGAATCAGCCACATTTAGGGCCCAAAAATCCATTACCCTGGATCATTGAAAGGATGAGAATTCTCGAGAATATGAGAAGACTGGGAATTAAGGAGCATCAAGGAACTCTGATAAAGTGAATTAAACTCGAGGATCTCCTGAGAAGGGCTGGGATTTTTCCTTGGCTGAATTTAAGTTCGACTTGCCGACGCATGGACCGACCGGAAGTCCCTGTATTTCGCGACGACGAGCTCCCCGCGGGCCCCTGCCCGCCGCTGGGAATGACGGCTCGATTGAGGCCCCGGGACTGAAACGTGGAAATGCGGTAAAGGAGGCAGTGAGCCCGGACGAAGGGAAACTCCTCGGCCTCCGCTCCAACGGGGGGGCACCCTTTTTTTATTCCAAAACGGAAGAGGAATGTCGCGAAGGAAGCAGGCAAGGCCCAGCAGGGCCCATCTCGACGAGGACCTTCTTCTCGTCCAAGGACCGCGACTGCCCGAAGAAAACGCGATCGACACTCGTAAGTCAACAGGACACGCAGGATGCAATGTCCTCGCGGTGGATTCAATTTATACTCACACACCTTAAACAGGAAGCAAAGTTTCGTGAAAAACGTGAAATTGTGGGGCAAAACGAGGTTGAACGAAATTTAAGAAATTTCAGAAAATACGGGGAAAGGTGTTGACGAATTTTAGGGGAAATTAATTCCTTGTTTCTTGGAATTAAGTGTTCGGGAAAACGTGAAAACTGTTTCTCTGTAGCTGAGGTAAAACTCGAGGGAAGTAAAACTTTTCCACGACGAGCAAAAGAGTGTCTTGAAGTTTTTGAATTATTTGAGAAATTCGTAGATTCGACGATCGAACGATGTTAAAACGATTGTTTCTTTAAACAAGAGCGGATAAATAATAAATGAATTGTTGAACGAAATTAAACGAAATTTAAGAAAATACAGGGAAAGGTGTTGACGAATTTTAGGGGAAATTAATTCCTTGTTTCTTGGAATTAAGTGTTCGGGAAAACGTGAAAACTGTTTCTCTGTAGCTGAGGTAAAACTCGAGGGAAGTAAAACTTTTCTACGACGAGCAAAAGAGTGTCTTGAAGTTTTTGAATTATTTGAGAAATTCGTAGATTCGACGATCGAACGATGTTAAAACGATTGTTTCTTTAAACAAGAGCGGATAAATAATAAATGAATTGTTATCTTTGGACCTCGGGGCAAAAAGTGAGTGAAAAGAAGGAGATTGAGCAAAAAAAACAGTGTCGACGGGCGGGAAGGGAATTTTTCTCTTGTATTTCCAGAAGAAAACTTACAATCCGGTCGACCTGGGGAATGAATATTTATAACTGCCCATACGACTGCAGATTTATTGGTATTAATCGATTTTGTCGCTGTAATTGCACGGCAAAAGTATTCAATATTCATGAATCTGCAGTTGAACAGCGCGAAAGAAGCATTCCCAATCGTTTCGACGTCTTAAAATATTCTCGCCGAATGCACCGCGCGGTAGTCCGAAGCCGAACGATTTTTACCTGACAATTTCTCAAAAAGTCCCGGGAATAACTCAACTCGGAATTAAATGGAAAACGCTGAAAAACAAATTCAGACAATTTTCTATGAAGTACAAATTATTCAGGAACAAGAGAAACAATATTAAAACAACTCAAAGGACTTCTCTTATCCTGACACTAAAAAACAATTCACAAAATGTGTGAAAGACGAATTCATTAATTTCATTAATTTCATTAATTTCCTTTTCCTTTGGCTTTGCGCGATTATATTCGTACGATTATTCTCGTTGAATTCTTGGCTTGTCCCCCTGCAATTATCTGTTTGGCTGCTTACTTGAACAAAGGAAAATCGCGAAGGAGATTATCGCGGGGGCCCTGGAAATGTCAGGAGTCCAATGGAAATTGGAATTGACGGGGCACGTTAGTTAAATGTCAAACGTCCAACGTAAAATTCCGGCCAGACGGAAACACCGGTAATTTTCACCTGACAATCCCTTCCCGAAAAAAAAATGAAAAAAAAACGCGAGCAGAAATGAATTATTGAAAAAATCTAGCAAGTTCCCCGATTGCCTTAAAATTCAATTTCCATGGAAATCTTTTAGTGAATTATCCTCACATAAATACGATTCAATTTGACCCGAAAAAAAAATAAAAAAAAACGCGGGGAGGAACAATAGTTTATAAAAATTTAACAAATCCTGTGACTGTACGAATTTGCTAAAATAAGAATTACGAAATTCTCGAAAATTCGGCGACTTATTTCCCTAAATATTTCAATGTGTTGATTATTTTTATTCATTACGAATAAAATTGTCGCATTTCCCTGAATTATTTATACATTTTTGTGATGTAAATTGTTCGTTAAAATAATTCTTGGAGCTTTCTCCGCGAATTCTCCTTACTTTTCTGACTGTTTTGGGATTTGTTATTTCATAATTTACGGTTTTGCTGAGCGCTAAATGATTTGCAGTTGAAAATGGCGAGAATTCCTGCCGTCGCGAGGCGAAAGTCGATCGAACTGTCAGCCGTCGGACTTTGCCGGTGCTTTTTGCCGCAGTCGTTGACCGTCCTTCCTACTTTTTCAATAAGAAATTATACCACCACCTCCCCCGTCCCCCGCGGGGAGCAATAAACAAAAAGGCAAGAATTAAAAACCAATTAACCAAGGAATTCCAGTGAATTTAAGACGAAATTTCAACGAATTTCAATGGAATTAAGATACATAAATTTAAGATTTAACAAACGTGTAAAGCATTGCAAAACGGTTTGAAAATAATTCGTAAAATGTAAATGAAAAGAACGATTCTTTGGAATCTAAAATTCTTAAATTTCTTATTGAACTTCAACTTCAGTGCAATAAATAAGTAAGAATTAACAAAAAAGAAGCCAATAATCAACGACTAACAATTCTCTACAAAATTGAATTATAAGAAAATCATTTTTGAACACTCTGTAAAATTCCTTAGAAAATTATTAAAAAAACGAGGGGGGTTTAAAAATATGTACAGCCCAGTTCGTCGATCTTCATTTAATTCCTGGGCCCTCGGTTCTCGTTTTTCGTCTCGAGAGCGTGGCGATTACACGCGATATTATTAAAATCCCGTATGAAAAATACGACGACCGATGGGAAGATAAAATGATCGGCAGAACGACGGGATTTGCATGGGAATTACGTGCGGCCGGCGGGAAAACGCGATCGCGGCCAATCGGAATTCTTAGTCAAAGGGGAACGGCAGTTTTTTTCGAGCCGGGCAATTCAGCGGGGCGACAGGAAGGATTTTTCAAAAAGGGCAGATCCAAAGAAATTTAAAGGAATTTCTGTTTCTTATTAAAAAAAGAATTAAAGGGAATTAAAAGGAATTTTCTTACATTTTTCCTGTAGGGTTTAGTACATATTTTTCGAAAATTTACCTATTTACTTTCATCTAGTTTTTCAAATAAGAAATTTAACGGAGTGATAGGAAGGATTTTTCGAAAGGGAAGATGCAAAGAAATTTAAAGGAATTTCTGTTTCTTATTAAAAAAAGAATTAAAAGGAAATTTCTTACATTTTTCCTGTAAGGTTTAATACATATTTTTCGTGAATTTAGGAAGAGAATCTCTTTTTATCTAGTTTTTCAAATTAATCTTTAGAGAAAACTAAATTATTATAAAGTATTTTCTTTTTATTCTGAAATATCCTGACACTTGTTTCGTCGTTGAATTCCTCCAACGATTTGGAGAATTCACGAAACTTCTTGTCTCACCGTCGATAAAATGAAATAAAAACGAGGAGCTGGATAATAATAAAAGAAAAATTCGTGCAATTTTCGGGCAAAGGGCGAGTTTTATAGCAACTTTTACAATGGCGCCGATCGTTTCTTATCGTCCAGTCGAAATAAAAGGACGAACGGAAGTGAGAAGGAAAATGGCAGGAACAAAACTTCCGTTTTTACCCGAGAAACTATACTTTTTTCATTTTTTTTTAGATTAAACTTTCGATACCTTCGACCAATTTACAAATTTCTTAATTTCTTAATTGGATTCCCTTTTTTTCCTGATTTTCAATTTTTCCTGGCTTCTTTAGCCGGCAGTTTATTTTCCCGCGCGGATTTATCTCCGACGGCGGAGAGATAAGCCGAAAACAATATAGACCGGCGATATGAATATTTATATTCGTCTTATTTATATTCCACGGGGAGTTCAACTTTGCGCCAGCGACAGGGAAATCTTATCGTTTTTCCCTTGACTCAGCGACGTCAAATGCCGACGATTCTGACTCGCCGATCGTCCTAAACTTTGCCCAATGCACAAACAATTATGGAGCCAAGAAAATGGAAAATCGAGCAAGAGAAATTAATAATTGAATCAATGTGAAATAATAAAAGTGAAAGAAATTCGAGGAAAATATGTTCTTAAAAAATTCACGAGAAGTTCTACAAAAACACTGAACTCTCTGAATTTCTGTGACTTATCAGAAACTTTGCGAAAATTCCTTAGTTGCTAAAAAACAGGAACTTTGTTCCCACAATTTCTTTTCTTTTTCCTGATTTTTTAACGAGTCTAAAAATCTTGAAAAATCGTCATTTTCTGCGAAACCATGGAAACCTTTGGAAACCTTTGGAATCCTTTCTGCGCGTTAATTTCGCGGGCCAGTTGAAAATTTTCGAAAATTCCCAAGGCCCGTGCAACGACCGGCCCGGGGTCCGCGGTGAATAATTCATTCGCCGTCCTTGAACTCCCGCCTTGTGTCTTTTCTATTCCCGAAAACCGAGTCGTTCGTTCCTCCCCTTCCCCCTTCCCCCCTTCCCCCCTTTTCCCCTGATCGAGCTTTGTCGATCCGTCGGGCAAAATACATAAATACTAAATACGTTCGTGAATTTACGAGCGAATGTAGCGGGCGTTAATGAGGTTCCGAGGAAGTCAAAAAAAGAGAGGATAGAAAGAAAGAAGAGAGAGAGAAGGGAAGGGGAGGGGTAAAGGGGAAGGGGAAGGGGAATTAAAATAATGCGCTTAAAGAGGCACGTGTAATTAAGACGCCAGGAAATTCGATAATTTGCGAACCGATCGGACCCGCCGGAATTTCTATTAAACCCCCTCTCCCCTCTCCCCCCTTCTATCTGACAAATTGTTCGCGCAAAAAACCGAGGAATATCGAGGAAAATTTATTGACACGTCGCGAAATCGATATCGGCCGAATTCTTAGTGATTTAATGATTTATTTATTAAAAGGACGGCCGATGAAGGATGAAAATAAATTAAAGAAAGACGAGGGGGGGAGAGGAGAATTGTACGTGGGGCAAAGGGGAACGTTTCATTTTTCTCGAATTTTAGTAAATTCCGAGGTTAAGGCGAGAAATTCACAGAAAAAAGTACGGTACGTCCAGATGAAAATCTTAGGCGAAATTTTGTCAGAAAATCGTGGTTTCGCACGTGAGCATTCGTTTCTAGTTCTTATGTTGTGTCTTTGAGGGGTGAGGAAAGAGAGAGAGAGGGGAGAGGGGAGGGGAGGGGGGAGTATAATGTCGACTGAAAGTGGATACGCCTGGGAGGAACGTCAACGCGAAATTCTCCGTTCTCCATTCTCCGTAGTTAAAAAAACCCCAGCCCCACCCCACCCCCCCCGGACCGGTCCTTGGCCGACGTAAAAACCAGCCCTCCCTTGCCCCACCCCCTCTCCTTCGTCTTTTCCAGCCAACCCTTTTTCAGCCCACGCCCCACGAACCGTGAATTTTTCCTCGGCGTCCAAGCTGTGCGAAGTTAAAGAACAAAAAAATTGGGGAAATGAAGGAAATAGAATGAACCGAGACAGGAAGTTCAAAATAATTATAATTCTTCTGGGTACGATTAGAAATTATGCAGTGGAAAAAATGCTGAGTACAATTGAAATTTCAAGCTGAGAAATTCCTTCATTTGCTCTGAATAATCATTGAAAAACAACGAAGACCTTTCTTAACAGATTTATAAATTTTTATAAGCAAAAAAACAGTTAAAAATCCCTGAAAAATTCACTGATTTCCTCGGACACCTTTTGAGTTCCGATTAATCGCGAAAAATCTCATTAAATTCCGTGGAGATATTTGAATCATTAAAAAACACAGTTTAATAAATTTTCCTGAGCAAAAACAGGGCTAAAAATCCCTGAAAAATTCACTGATTTCATATCTGTCTCGTTATGTGTCGCGAAAAATCTCGTTAAATTCCGTCAAGTGATTTGAATCATTGAAAAACAACGAAGAAGACCCTTCTGAAGAGTTTAATAAATTTTCCTGAGCAAAAAAAGGGCTAAAAATCCCTGAAAAATTCACTGATTTCATATCTGTCTCGTTATGTGTCGCGAAAAATCTCGTTAAATTCCGTCAAGTGATTTGAGAATACGATTGTGACGAGGCGGTTAGCCGTGAAACCGTTACCGTTTTCCCTTTCCTCCGTGGACTGGGCAAGTTTTTCCGGGCGGACAGGGAAAGCAATTTCGTACAGCGTTCACTGGCATCGCCGAAGGGCACCGGCCCAATTGGAATCCTGCCAAACGTACGTCTCAATGTCCGCAGGGCTCTTTATTTCCCCGCGAGAATCTCCTCGACCACTGAAAATTCCCATCGAATCTCCGCTCCAGCCGATTCCTCATACCGGATTTTTTCGTCCCAGTGTCCCCTTCCCCCCATTCGATGATCCTTACGTCGAGGGTCATTGAGCTACGGAACGTTACTGTAACTAGGAATACCTTAGGAACACTTCTCAGTGCGATTCAAAGAGATACAGTGGAGAAAAATTCGTTTAAATGGGTTTAAAACACTTTTCAGTGGATCAAAATGATACTGAATAAAATTGAGTTCGTATAAATGGGTTTAAAACACTTTTCAGTGGATCAAAATGATGTTCAGTAAAATTGAGTTTGTATAAATGGGTTTAAAACACTTTTCAGTGGACTAAAATGATATTGAGTAAAATTGAGTTCGTATAAATGGGTTTAAAACACTTTTCAGTGGACTAAAATGATATTGAGTAAAATTGAGTTCGTCTCAATAGGTTTAAGATACTTTTCAGTGGATTAAAATGATGTTGAGTAAACTTCAGTTCGTCTCAATACATTTAAAACACTTTTCAGTGTATTAAAACAATGCAAAATAGAATTCAATTCAATAGAATCAGCTGAACCAAAATTCTCATTCCCGTAAACTGAAACTTACTGTAAAAAAATTGCGATACCCTAAGATCACTGAATCTACCTTAAACTGAGTCACTGCAGTTGAGAATCTTTGAGAAAGGGTTAACTTGCGTCGTCTTAAGCTAAGTTTATTAGTCCCCGTAGCTTCTATTGAAACAAAGGGCTTCCTCCGAGCAGCTCAAAGTGGTTTAACGGCAGTTTTAAGGACTGATAGAAACTTGCAAGTTGCGTTAGATCGACCGAGAATGGATTTTCCACAACTCAGTGGAACCTCTGGGCTTCGTCGGGATACGTGTGAAGGACTTAGAAATGGATTAGAATGGCTGAGAGGCGTTGGAGGGGGGGGAAGGGAGGGGGGAAGCTTAGTTATTCAGGGGAATCTTGCTTTCCACACCTTCCCCGGAGCTTTGCGAGAGCTTTTTACCCCCGTCGGCCGACACAATGTCGATTATCAAGCGCCTGCGTCGGGCTTCGAGCGAATTACAGGACCGACGGACAGAAAGGGGGGGGTGGACACCCCAAGGGAAAGACGGGGGGAACAGTTTCAGGGAATAATTCGACAAAACGATGAATACTCATCTTCGGAGAAAAAGGAAAATTCCTGAAAAATCGTATATCCTCGATTGAATTCCTGTGTAGGAGTCCCTTTGGGTTTCCCCTTGATCCTAGGATCGAACAATTAAGGCAATAATTAGTGCCGGGCGTTAAAAAGCTCCCGGTGGAAGAGTGGATTGGGGTTGAGGGCTGAGTATCATTTGATGAGGGACCAGGGGAGGGGAGGGGGGGGTTGAGGGGACAATTTCGACGCGGGCGTCGGATGTGCGTCGGGGCGACGACACATCAAAAGCCGCGAGATCGTTTAAGCGCCGGCCCGTCATTATTATACGGCGCGAAAGGGTTGACGGGACGGTATTTGCTTAATAACGAAGCCGAGCGCAAACCCAAGCAGCCCCGCCGGGCTTATTGCCAAACGCCTTCCTCCCCTCTCACCCCTCTCTCTCTCTCGTTGAACTCCCCTCCCCCTGCCACCCTGGTCACGACACGGATAACCGAAAACAGCGGGCCAGTCGATTAATTCGAAACTCCGATTACCTTCGTCCCGGGTCGATTCGTTCGCGTAATTTATCGTCACCCATAATCCCGCTAATTGCCTCAACGCAACGGTTTTCCAAGGCGACGAACCCACGCGGGACACGACGATCAATTTTCACGTCTAACCTCGGGTGCTACTCCAACGGGAAAAAGAGTACTGGGCGAAAGGTGAGGGGACTTAGAAGAGGGTAGAATAGGTGGTTAGAAAGAGATTAGAAAGGATTGGTAGGACAGGGGAAGAGGGGAACCGATTGAAGAACGGGTTAGAGTTGAATCTAAGACGTCAGAGTTAAGTCGACGAGGTTAAATTTCAGACGTAAGAATTAGGTTAATGATGTTAGACTTAAATTTAAGACGTGAGAATTAGATTAGTGACGTTAGAGTTGAATCTAAAACGTCAGAGTTGAATCTAAGACGTCAGAGTTAAGTCGATGACGTTAAATTTGAGACGTAAGAATTAAATTGACGACATTATATTTCACTTTAAGACGTGAGAATTAGATTAGTGACGTTAGAGTTGAATCTAAAACGTCAGAGTTAAGTCAATGACGTCAGAGTTAAGTCGATGACATTAAATTTGAGACGTAAGAATTAAATTGACGACATTATACTTCACTTTAAGACGTGAGAATTAGATTAGTGACGTTAGAGTTGAATCTAAGACGTCAGAGTTAAGTCAATGACGTCAGAGTTAAATCAACGACGTCAGAGTTAAGTCGATAACGTTAAATTTGAGACGTAAGAATTAAATTGACGACATGATACTTCACTTTAAGACGTGAGAATTAGATTAGTGACGTTAGAGTTGAATCTAAAACGTCAGAGTTAAGTCAATAACGTTAGAGTTGAATCGATGACGTTAAATTTCGAACGTTGGAGTTAAATTCGATGTTACTGCTTCGAGTTTACTGTTAAAGAAATGAAACTATCGTAGATAATATGACAATAGGTGCGCCCAGGGGTATTAATGGACGAAGGGGCGGTAAGGGGGAGAATAAAAAGACAGGGGGGGGGGGGAGTTGTTGCGCTTAGCCGCAACATGGAAAACGCCTCGAGGCTGATCAGCGGCTAATAGGGGGAATTCCCCTCGATTCTACCAGCCGCGATTTTCTCTCTCCTCCCCCCTCCCCTCTCCTCTTTGCCCCGTCACACTTTAACCGACGAGCAAAGAATTTAGAGTCTAAACAAAAATCAAGAATCAAGTCTCCCGAGAACCTTAAACTCAATCCGAAGATCTTGGGAATTAGTTTAACATTATTTTCACAATCCTACAATCCCCCCTCAAAGAATTCCAGCTCTAAAACATTTTTGCAACACTTTAGGCACGTAAAATCCAGTAATTGACCTATGATTTTCGTTCCTGGATGGAAATCTGTGCGAACTTTTTGCACGTTTACGTAGAAAAGTGCTGGTCGACGTGAAGGGTAGTTGCGACAGGAGGGGGAAGGGGAAGGGGGAAATTCCTTGCAAGGGACGGGTGTCCCGTTTTCCGGTTGACTTGGCTAAACGGGATCGCATTAGCACGTACTTTCCCCTCCTCCTCCTCCTCCCCTGGCCCTGGAGATTAGCATCTCCATTTTTGTGCCCCCTTCTACCCCGCTTTCGTTTTTATTTCCTATCTTCCCGTCACGATCGGCCCTACCCCCCCTTCTTCCCCCCGTCTCTGTGTTGGGCCGAAAAAGTGTATCAAATTGGCCGAACGAGCCCGCTCGGCACACTCCGATCGATCTTTCGGTTATTTCACGGTCCTACCTCGGACAGGAATACAAACAGTTGGTGATATTAAACGACGTGTTCGCAGGAAACCGGGGGAGGGGAGCCAGGGGGGGGTGAAAACTGATGGGAAAAAAATCGACAAGCTACGACTCTATTCCCTTTATTCAGGTCTATCCCCTAAATAATACAGCAGAAATACGTTTTACGAGCGAATTCATTCATTTCGTTGGCGAATTTTATCTCGTTTTACACAGAGTTCAATTTAAGCGATTTCAATTCTTAATTGGTCGAATTTTTCGTTCATTTTAGTTGACTGTTGAATCTTTCTAGAGTATCCTGAAGGTTCAGGGTGATTTGTTCGTTTTAACTGAGAAGAATGTCGCATTAAAATGCGGCAAATGGTATTAAAACGAGGGCAAAAGATACTATTTGGCGAATACTAGTTGGCGAATTTTATCTCGTTTTATACAGAGTTCAGTTTAAGCGATTTCAATTCTTCATTGGTCGAATTTTTCGTTCATTTTAGTTTAACTGTTGAATCTTTCTAGAGTATCCTGAAGGTTCAGGGTGATTTGTTCGTTTTAACTGAGAAGAATGTCGCATTAAAATGCGGCAAATGGTATTAAAACGAGGGCAAAAGATACTATTGCAGCTGGCTTGGCTTTCATATTGTTCTTCGGAATTGTCCGGCGCGGAAGGGTTAGTATTATTCGCGAGGGGTGTTCGCCGCGACCGCCCTTGCCGTTCAACCTCGACCAACCCCCGTGCTTCATCCCCCCCTACCACGAGAACTCGTTAGCATATCATACTGCCGAGGGTTAAGTCGACCGACCAATAACGATCGCGCAGCAGATTCTACCCCCGTCGACCCCTTCCAAGGAAATTCAAGGAAAAAAGGACAGAGAAGAATAATTTCGACATTAACAGGAAATACGTTTCTAAATTCCATTTCAATAAACTATTTCTTTTCTTAGATTTCGTTGGTATCAAAGACAGTACTCTAACTTGCTGAATTTTCTAATTGTCCTAATTTTCAGTAGTATTAAAGCCCTTAGACTCGTTCAAGGAAAAATCAAGGGACAACGAAGGACATTGATTTCACGATTTATCTTAAATCAAGGTTTTTCAAGATTTTCTTCTCGTTACGTCCTGAATTTTCAAGATTTCCTTTAGTTAAGTCCTGAATTTTCTTGATTTCCTTTCATTTTATCCTAAATTTTCTTGATTTCCTTTTATTCTACCCTGAATTTTCTTGATTTCTGTTCATTCTGTCCTGAATTTTCTTAATTTCCTTTCATTACGTCCAGAATTTTCTTCATTTCTTCTCGTTACGTCCTGAATTTTCTTGATTTCTTCTCATTATTTCCTGAATTTCCTTAATTTCTTCTCATTGTGCCCTGAATTTCCTAAACCCCCTTTCACTGTGCCCTGATTTTTCGTGAAATTCGTATTAATGTCTCCGTGGAAGATGGCGTCCTGGGATAATTCATTGTTGGCGTGTGCGTGATTAAAGGCGCGGGACGGTTCGTATATCCTGCGCCCTTGTATTATAATCGCACGTCGGGCCGGGCTCTTGCTGCCCACTTAACCCGTTTATTTGTCCGTCCAATCGTCGGACAGCTCAAAGCGTCCGCCGTTCACCCGCCGTCGCCATTTTTTACCCTTCCGCCATATTGAACCCGTTAGGTTCTCCGATTACGGAAATCTCCGCGCTCTATTATTCCCCCCCCTTTGCCCCCGCGTCACTCTAACCCACTCGAACCGACAGGTTTTCCTTCCCCTGGAAAATCATCTCGGTCCAAGACATTCACTCTTCAACAATTCCTTTTCCTCCACCAGGAATTCCTTATTATCCATTAATTATGGAACAATTGTACGAATTTTTAGTATTCTAACGGATTTTAGCAATTCATTTTTTACTTTTGTTTCATGGCAAACACATTTTCGGCCCTGTTCTCCCCCCTCTGCCCCCCTCGCCCACGAGCTTCCCATCGTTTTGGTCCTTACGGTTTCTCGAATGGGTGTTTACACGTGGGTTTTTGCCGGTCGACCGGGCCCCTCTCGCCCCTGGTACACGTTAAACCCGATATTGGATGCACTCCGTGTGGCGTACACCCCGGAATTATCCCCCTCCCCTCCCCTCTCCCCTCTCCCCGTCTTCCATTATTAGCCGAAGGCTCGGCCCTGTCGTTTTGTCATTTTAAAATGTAATACGTTCCTCTGGCCCGCGGCTCCCGGGGACCACTGTTTCCCATTCGTGTCCTCTCTGCCGGAAAATTTGTCCCGATGCCGCTGTGTGTGTCCTTCCGCTTGTCGCGGCGAATCCAAGAAGAGGGGAGGGGGGGCTCTGCAAGGGGGGCAAAGAGAGAGAGAGAAAAAAAAAGGAAAAGGGAAAAGATGTGACAACGAGAGGACAGCTACACGTCAAACAGGGACGCGCGGATTTCTCAAAAGCGTCCAAGGGGAAGGAGAGGAGAGGGGGGAGGAGAGAAAGGAGGAGGGGGGAGGGGACTGTTGGACCATTGGGGCCCTGATTTTTAAAGAAGTGGAGGGGGAATGTTTTCGTCCTCCTTTCGCGCACACGGTATTCCCTGTACAGGATTACCGTCGGCAAACAACGGGACAGGACAATGAGACCTTTTGCCCCCTTCTTCCCCTCTTTCCCCTAGGTTCAACGCTTCAGAAAGCAATGGAGGGGCCAGGCGGGGGAGGGGTAGGGGGGGGGTAGGTACTTGGCCGATGGAAATTGTCATCCGTAAGGATCCTGTCCTCGGCGTATCGAATTTCGTGCGAGTCCTGCCGACAGGACGAAATGTTCCTCTTCTTCCCCTTACCCCTCCCCTCTCTCTCTCTCAGTTGCGACGTTTTTATGCAACGGAGATCCCATTGACAATGTCCTGCCGAGCGAACGGTGAAATGTCACTCGTAGGACTAACGGGAAATAAAAGGACAGGGATGGTTTTACGAAGGAATTTGAGAATACAATTTTCCTGGAATTAGACTCAAGGTTTTCTGTAAAAGTTTTCGAGAATAAGGTGAGTTAATAAGTTGAATTAAGGAATACAATTTTCCTGGAATTAGATTCAAGGTTTTCTCTAGAAGTTTTCGAGAATAAGGTGGGTTAATAAGTTGAATTAAGGAATACAATTTTCCTGGAATTAGACTCAAGGTTTTCTGTAGAATTTTTCGAGAATAAGTTGTATTAAGCAATTGGTTAGAGTGGATTAATGGATTAATAATCTTTCGTCGTGTAATTAATCATTTTTCAAGTATACCTTGCAGATTTATTAATTTATTGATTTATTTTAGATTTACTGAAGACTTAAAGCTGAATTTTCTCATTGACTTTTAGCTTATCTTTCTTCTTAGTTTTTTCATTCCTTTTCTGTCCTCAATTCCTTCTTATTTCTCATTATTTTCTTTTATTAATTTCCTTAGCTTTATCATCTTATCCTGTATTTTCTTAATTCATTTCAGTTTTAAGTTCTCATTGTACTTTATTCTATATTGTCCTACAGGGATCTTTTCCCAGGAATAAATTAATAATCAATCAATTCGTTCTTCCTTTTCATATCCTTAATTTTTTGTCCTTTTAAAATTAGTAGACACTCTACCTTCTTTCAATTTTCTGTTCCCTTTCCTCCGTCAGAGGTCTCTGTCATTTGAGAATTCCTATTTCCTGGGATTCTTGGGGCTTTTTTGCCATCGGTTAAATCGCGTGTCGTTTCACGATCGATATTCCGTCGATGGCGGAATTCGCGCCGGCAGCTCATTATTTATTGGCCCCTGGGAAGGCAACGATATGTATCGCCGTGATTTACATGTTTTACAGGCTAAACCGCCGATCGCGCGGTTTTACTATAATTGGCCATTGCCGATCGATGCCGGTTTGTTATTTAAGCCGCATATGCACGTGCATCTGCGCCCTGCATGTGCATCACACTGCAACGAAACAATTTTATCCATTTTTACTCCCTTTAAAAGTATCCTACGAGAATCACGTAATTTAAGCAGTAATTAATGATGATTAGGGCGTTTAGCTGGAGAATTTTTAGCAAATTCTTCAGGGATAATTGTTGATATTCTTAGAAATTAAACAAGATAATTAACGAAGCAAGTTCATTAATAATTCCTGGAAATTTAGCCATTTAACCGTAGAATTTTTAGTAAATTCTTCAGGAATAATTGTTGATATTCTTAGAAATTAAACAAGATAATTAACGAAGCAAGTTCATTAATAATTCCTGGAAATTTAGCCATTTAGCGGGGGAATTTTTAGTAAATTCTTCAGGAATAATTGGTGATATTCTTAGAAATTAAACAAGATAATTAACGAATCAATTTCATTAATAATTCGTAAATTTATTCTTAGAATTTTTAGCAAATTCTTCGAGGAAAAACGCTGACATTAATTATCCTTTGAACGTTATACGATTTATTTAATCAATTTTCTTGCGACCTTTTCCTTCTTCCTTTGGGAAACCGGAAGTCGAGTAGAAGGAATTTTCCTTCGATCGTGAACAACTCTATCACGTGAAATGCCGAGCGCATTTATCCATCAATATCTGACGTTGCGCGGGGTTTTAGAACCCGGGATTCCACGGAAACGACACCCTGGGGGTGGAAGGACGAGGGGAAGGAAGCTAAGAGGGGTGAAAGACGTTAGAAAATTCCCTGAGGGATTCAGGGACTGACGGGGAATCCTGAGAATCTTCGCGAAGATAAGAAGAACACACGATACAGGATGAGAGAGAGAATTCAAATTCAGAGAACACGAAATCCCAAAATGAGGAACTCAAAGAGGAACGAAAAATTCAGATTCTACGCGAAACTGAAAGGACAATAAAACATGAATTGCACATTTTTCCTTTCTTTTTACATTTTTAGGAAAAATCCTTGCGAAGCAGCAATTTAATTGATAATTCCTGACAACTTAGTCATTTAGCTGGACGATTTTTTAAAGTCTTGATATTAATTATCTCTCGAATATTACATGACTTTTTAAATCAACGTCAAGTGACACGTTAGGAGAATCGCCGGCAGATGTTGAGGGGGGAAAAAAAAAGGGAAGAAAAATATTCGAAAATTTGCCCTGGAATACTTTTAGAAAAGATTCCCCCGCGAAATTCCGCTTCGCGCTCTGTTGACTCCTGAATTCTCTTTCTCTCTCTCTTTCTTTCTCACACTTAGACAAACTTTATCTCTGTCTCTCTCTCTCTCTTTCTCGCTCACATACACACTCTAACTTTTTCTCTCTTTCTCTCTTTTTCTATTTATCTCTATTTATCTCCTGTGGACGCCATTTTTTTCCTCACTGCCGTTCGTTCGACGTAAATCATCGGCGAGACGGCGGGGACCGTCGCGTCTCGCGGCCGCCAATTAACGCGAGGAATTAATCACGGCCTTTGCAAAGAATAACCGGAGGGGAGGGACGGTGGGCCGGCTTTAGGCGGATTTATTAAAAAGCGCGGGGAAAGGCACAGCCACGAGGAAATGGAAAGAAAAAGGAAAAAGAAATGAAATGAAGTTAGAAGATTAAAGAAAGATTAGACGAAAATGAAGCTTAAAAAAAGTAAAAAACAGGAGTTTAGCTTAATTCTATTTTTTTTGTTAACTTTATCATTAACACGTACTGATTAATATTCAATTACTATTGAAGATTTTTAATTTCCTTATCATTCTCGATTTAATCATTCAATTTAACATTTAAGAACTTCTTTGCATCCATATTTTTGTCTTTGAAATTCTCTGAAATTTCTTATCTTCCCTTTCCTGATTAATATTCAATTACTATTAAAGACTTTTAATTTCCTTATCATCCTCGATTTAATCATTCAATTTAACATTTAAGAACTTCTTTGCATCCATATTTTTGTCTTTGAAATTCTTTGAAATTCCTTATCTTCCTTTTTCCCGATTTTACTGTCTTATATCGTCATCTTTCTCTGCTTTTCTGTTCCTTTCTCCGTCTACCTTCCTGCTCGCTTTCTCTCGCGCTATTTTCGGGGAGAGAAGGGAAAATAAAGGAATCGAAACGTGCGTATCCCCGTAAACGTATATCACGATGAGAGCATCGTCGTTGCTGCGCACTGATTTATCAGCCCTTCCCCTTTCCCCTCCTCCCCTTTTCTTCCCCCCTTTTCTTCCCCTTGTCCCATTCGATTTCGCCGTTGTCGTCTGCCACGTATTTATCGTTATTGTCTTCGTTCTTGTCTTTATTATTATCTTCGTCCATTCAGAAATTTTCTGTCCTTTTCTCCGTCAAACCTCAACGTGTTCTTCTCACATTTTCTCCTTTTGCAGTTTAAGTTCTTTCTCTGTTTTTATGCCTTTAAATTCTTTACTTTCTTAAATTCTAAATTTCGGTTCTTTACTTTCCTCCTGATTTTAGATTACTTTTCCTTCGAATTTTACACTCCTTTTCCCTCTTATCTTCTTCCTTTATCTTTACCTTCGTTATCTCCCTTCTCTGTCCTATATTCTGACTTTTTCTTCATTCTGCTCTTCTCTTTTTATTTTCCTTGTCTATCCTTAATTCTCAATTTTTCCTTTATCCTTTCCTTGTGTTCCTTCTGTTTCTTAAATCTTCCTTTCCTTTTCCTCTTTCCTTTTCCTTTTCCTTTTCCTTTTCCTCTTTCCTTTCCTTTTTCCTCTTTCCTCTTTCCTTACCCCCTCCCCTCGCCCCATAATACCTCCTAATTGCCCTCCACTTCTTCCCCCGGCGCTCCTATCAAATTTCCTCCACCTTCTCCCTCAGTTTCTTCAATATTTACGCGCGGTACGCGTGCCTATGGCCCGCGGAGTCCGCATTAATATTGCACAGTATCAATAAGAACCCCTGCGTTACGCGGTGAAGAAGAGTAGGAGGGGGAAAGGGGGGGAAAAAGTGGCTCGGAGAGCCTGAAAAATCGTGGCAAACGGATCACTCGGTTTCGTTTTTCTCCGCAAACACGAAACACCTTCCCCCTTTTCCCCCTTTTCCTCCCTTCACACCCCCTTCACCCCCCTTTGCCTGTCTTTTCGAGACGCGAGGGTGTCTCGCTTGAGCGGGGAAAAAAAAAGGGAGCCAATATTATCAGCGATGGTCGAGGGAAATATTTCGCCAGGAATTCAACGCGAAATGATAAGTTCAATGGACAGGAAAAAACGAATGGCAAAATAAAGGGAAACGTATATATATGTGGGATTTTTGTATATATATAAGTAGAATTTTAATTGGTGAGTTTAGAATAGTATTTGTGCAATGATTAATTTTATATTTTTTTTAATAATAATTGTAATTCATGCAGAAAGTTTTGTCAATGGCCTGCAATTATTGTTAACCTTATTGCCATAATAATTAAATGATCTACATCTTTTAAATTTCCTTGGAGTTTAAGGACAATTTACAAAAAAAAAAAAAGAATCTAATTCCCTTCGAAAGAAAAATTGCATTAACTCTGTTAATTAAATTCTGACTCTCGTTTGATACTTGCATTCAATTTCAAATCACACTCGACTAATTTCTTTCTTAATTCCACGGGAAGTCCTCGTGGAATTCCTACAGAAACAGAATTATCTGATTCACGTCTACGAGATGAATCAAGAAAATTTCCTTTCCTTTCCCCTCCCTTGCCCCTCCTCTTCGTTGTATCGATTTCCTTTAATCCAATTGCATCGGGCAAACTTTCGTATCGCGCCGGGGATATCAGCGAACCCGTCGGGGTGTAAAGGGGTTAGAATCCAAGAGGGGAGGAGGAGGAGGGGGAGGGGGTGAAAGTCAGAGGGGCAGAAAGATCGTCAAGTTTCTTATGCAAAGGCAAACCTGAAGGCCGGGGAAGGGGGAAAGGGGGTGGGGATTTAATGGCCCGGAAAATTATTACGATGAAATCCGACCCCAGTCCCCCCCCCCTCCCCCCTTTTTCCTCCCTTCTCTGGATTTCGCCAACTTCCACCCCCCCCTTTCCTTTCCCCGCAAAATTCTTGCGACAGTTTCCGGTGCAGTCGACCGCCAAATTTCGCATTAATATTCATCCCCTCTCCCCCCTTTACTTTCCTCTTAATCAGAGTAACTCGACCACCGCTTAGAAATTCAAGTAAAATTAAACTAAGGAATTAAAGCTCGAAACAATTTTAAAGCCAACAAAATTCTAATTTTTAAACCCTAATTTCCCTGAGACAAACAAAAAATACTACATTATTTATTCCTCAGAAAATTCTCTAAAGAAAAAGAAACAAAGTCCTGTTAAAATTGCACGAAATTCAATTCTCTTCAATTCCATCATCTTAATTCCTGATAAAAAAAAAATTTCCTTAGCATTCTAGCTCTGTTAAATTTCTTCGAAACGAAGGACCTTGACCTCAGAAAATTCTCTAAAAAAACAACGAAAATCCCTGTTAAAATTTCACAAAATTCTCTTCAATTCCATCGTCTTAATTCCTCATAAAAAAATTCTTTAGCGTAAATAACTCTGTTAAATTTCCTAGGAACGAAGGACCTTGACTCCGGCAATTTCCTTCAACTCCCACGGTTTTTCCCTCCCCACAGGAAGGTAAAGAGGGGATTGGGGGGTAGAGGGGGGTGGGAAACCCCTTCCGCGCGATGAATTACGACCTTTGGGCAATGCTCCGGCCCTGCTGCAGCGGCAAAAATCCCGGCTGATATATTATTACGTATTATTGCCGGTCTACGGTTATTTATACTCGTATAACATAATGCCTCGCGAGATTCCCGTGCACGGCCCGATACGTTACCATTCCCCCCCTCTTCCCCTGTTCACCTTTTTACCCCTCCCCCCCGCCCCTCAGCAGGGAATAACGGGGCCCAGTTTTCCGCGTGGCTCATAATTCACCTTCGACCCGGCTCTTCAAGGCCTTAAATAAAGCCAGTAACCAAGATTTACACGCTCGTCCGACGATTATTGACAAGAAAAATCGAGGAAATCTGACGGGAAATTAAAGGGGGGGGGGGAAAAGGAAGAAGTCGGTTGAGTTTCGGTGAAATGATAAATTCGTGACGTTAAAAGAGAACGGGATTATCTTAAGAAAAACAGGGTATTTTAAGGTAAATAATAACGCGGTTAAGCAGTGTTAAGAAGAAGAAATTATGTAAACCAGAGGAGAGAGCGTAAAATAATAAGCAAAATTTAAAGACGTACAAACAATAAGGCAATAAAAACGGGGGGGGGGGGCGTTCGTTTCGATAAAAAAAGAAAACGTGGCGTACATAAGTAATATGATAATTTAAAAACAATAAAGCTCGACAATACGGTTAATTAAGAATTTCATAAACCGATGAGAAAGAGTCGCGGGAATATTACGCGAAAACAAGGAATGTTTCCTCGTTCGCAAAATTGAAACAATAACGTAACAATGCGGGTTAATTAAGCACCGTGGGCGGACGATTAATATTAATAAACCGTTGCGCAATTCGACACTGGCCAACGTGAGTTCCCTTCATTAGCAATTACAATGCCGAGCTTGGTTAATTAGGCAAAGAAAAAGAAGAAGGAAGAAGAAGAAGAAGAGGAAGAAAGAATATATTGGAAATATTCTTTGGCGTGAAAAATCGTCCGGTCAGTGACAGTTGGCTAACGTTAAACTGTTTATTTGTACTCGAAGGGGGAAGGGGTGAGGGGTGAGGGGGACATTTATTTGCATAACTCGATTATCTTATCGTCGCAACGGCGGACTTCGGCATTGGAAATCCTTTTCACTAATCGTTCCGGTAGATAAGACGGGCCTTTTGTGAGCCGCGAAACTTCGACAAAACAAACGGCCGGACAAGCCGGGCCCGCTGATAAGCAAGAATAAGGGGGAGGGGGAAGACAGAGAGAGAGAGAGAGAGAGAGGGGTGGGAAGAGGGGAGAGGAAGTGAAGAGACGAAATTCGAATCGAAGGAAGTAAATCGTATGAAAATCGTAAGAAAATCGTAAGAAGAAAGTAGAATTTTTAGTGACCAAGGACGAGGTTTAATTGCAGGGGAATTCAGGGGAGGGGGAAGGAGGGGAAGAGGGGAAAGGAAATTAAGAGACGAAAAGGAATTAAAATCGCAAGAAGAAAGTAAAATTTTCAATACAAAAAGGACAGGATTTAATTCCTATCATTATTTCCTGTTATTCAGAAAAGAATTATATCAATTATGATAATTAAAAGAAATAAATCGCAAGAAGGAAGTAGAATTTTTAATACAAAAAGGACAGGAATTCATTCTTACAATTATTTTCTCTTATTTACCAAAGAATCGTATCAATTAATTTAATTCAATTTCAAACCCTAGAATACAATTTTCCCTGTACCTCCGCAAAGTATTCTATAAATTCGAAACTTTTAAAACTCTCCCCGAATTAATATTCGAAAATCGACGTTGAAAAAAGGTGTTTTAAGCTGCGAAACTCTTAAAGACTGCTACCGGGACCGCCGTGGGTGGGCCTAGAGGGGGGGCAAAGGAGGGGGGGGGGAAGAGGGAAAGGGACCATCGAAACGTGAGGCCCTGCTGGGCCGATTTTTGCAAATATTTATCCTCAACGCTGACACGTCCTTCCGTCGTCGATAAACGCCCGTTTGTTTTCCGCGGCAAACCCCGCACGTGCTCCGCACGGGAACCAAGGGGGAGGATCAAGGGGGGAGGGGGGAGTGACGAGACGAAGGGAGGAAGAAGGGCAGAGGGGCGGGGAAGGGGAAGGGGAAGGGAAGATCATCTGGCGCGCGGGACGTCGTTTTCTTCTTCCTTTTTTTTTTCTTTTCTCTATCTCTCTGCGCACTCACTCACCATCGTTTTTCCCCTCTTTCTGTCCTTTGCCTTTTTTTTATAAACTACAGCCAAGTGCCCGAAACGATGGAAAAGGTTTACGGTAAAACGGGGGCAACGTGGATCTTTTCGAGAATTTTTCCTGAGTTCTAAGATGATTGAGAAAAATTGTTGATGGATCTGGAAGTCCGAAGAGTCGACGAGGAATTTTTCCAGAATTTTCTGGGTGACTAGAAAAAATAGCCAGATGTCCGGAAATATTTGTAAATCGTCGAGGAATTTTCCCAGAATTTCCTGAAGGGCCTAAAAGAATTTTCCGAAAGGTCCAGAGACTTGAGAAAAATTTATCACGTTTCTGAAGCTCCTCTGAATACGCTGAAAATTGATTAAGAAATTTCCAAAGTTCCGAAGACACTCGAAAAAAATACTGAAAAGAATCAAAGTAAAACATTGAAATCCACTGAATCTTCACGTGCCTATTTTTCGCGTATTTTTTCCCAAAATTCCACGTGTATATTCGTCAAAATTTTGCAGCATGATCCAGACGTGTCCGTTTCTGTTTCTGTCCTTAATTTGCGGAGAATTCCTTAATTAGAACCCGCCGGCCGAGCAATGAATAACGAGCTGTCTTTTTTCGCGCCGTCCATTCTTTTTTGCCACGTGCTTAGATAGAAACAGAAAAAGAAGGAAAGAAAGAAGGGAAGAAATCGCGCGAGAAGAAAGGAAATAAATAACTGACACAGTGAAAAAATATTGCCTAACATTTTCTACGATTTCTGTCTCGTTAAATCATGTTAAATCTATAGTTTGCTTCAAAAAATTCATTACTGTTTAAAGACTTCAAAATTCGAAACACTAATTCAATAAAATTCCCTAATTTCCTTTAGAATTCTCATTTTTTTCACTAAAAAAATTCGTTCCTCCTCCAATCGACTTCCTATGAACCCCTCCCTAATTTTTGAACAAAATTCCTATTAATAACTAATTTTTACCACACTTTAGCACTTCGGAAAAAATTCACAAAAATTCCCACAGTCCCTAATTTCCCCTAATTTCCTTTAAAACCTTCATTCCTTTCGCTAAGAAATTCGTTCTTCCTCCAATCGACTTCCTATGAACCCCGCTCTAATTTTTAAACAAAATTCCTATTAACAACTAATTTTTACCACACCTTAGCACTTCGGAAAAAATTCCAAAAAATTCCAAAAACTTCCTATTTTCCTCTAATTTCCTCTGATTTCCTTTGAAACCTTAATTCCTTTCGCTAAGAAATTCGTTCTTCCTCCAATCGACTTCCAATAAATCCCGCTCTAATTTTTAAACAAAATTCCTATTAACAACTAATTTTTACCACACCTTAGCACTTCGGAAAAAATTCCAAAAAATTCCAAAAACTTCCTATTTTCCTCTAATTTCCTCTGATTTCCTTTGAAACCTTAATTCCTTTCGCTAAAAAATTCGTTCTTCCTCGAATCGGCTTCCGATAAATCCTCGATTTTCCCTCGATCTCGCAGCACCCCCTGCCCCCCTCGTTTTGGCCTGTTTGCCGGTGTCGGCGTTGGCCGGAAATTAGCGGTTTCCGTGGGAACGTGTTCATCGCCGGTCGACAAGACAATTCCGCTCTCGCGCGTGGTTACCGGCCAATTTTTCCGGGCTTCTTCCGCGCGGGCGCATCTCGCGACACCATCTTCCCATTCAATGGAAATCGCCCGAGGGGAAGGGAAGGGGAAAGGGGGGGAGGAGGGCAAGCGAAAACGGGAGAACCGTCGTCGTTTTCCGCGGAAACAACACGATCCGTATTGCTTACTTCCTAATGGCCCGGACAAGACAAATCCGCGACAATGTCGTTCCTACGGACGATTTCATCTCGAGGAACACTCAGGTATCAACGTGCAATAAGCTAATGAATCGATAATTAATGATGAGACACGTTGAAAAAGGAAATTTTGAATATTTCAGGACAGAGAAGTGAATGTTAAGCATTAAATCACAAGTGTATTTTAAGCATTAAATCGTAAATGAATTTTAAGTATTAAATTATAAGTGAATTTTTAAGCATTAAATCACAAGTGTATTTTAAGCATTAAATCGTAAATGAATTTTAAGCATTAAATTATAAATGAATTTTTAAGCATTAAATCACAAATGAATTACAAGCATTAAATCATAAGTGAATTGTTAAGCATTAAATAAAATACAGATAATACTTTACAATAAATTCCTTATTCCCCTTATTATTACACAATCTATTCCTGAATTCCTTCATTTACAGGACTTAAAGCACGAACGACCGGGAGGATAATTCCCTTTGCGGGTCGGGAGGGGGGAGGTAAAGCTGAGTACGTAGGAGAGGGCGGTAGGGGAGGGGTGGGGGTGGGGGGGGGGTGAAATTTCCGGGGCTTAATGGCTCATTCGTAGCTGTCGGCGACGGGCGAACCGGTAAATCAAAGGCGCGAGAGTTAAACGTTGACTACAAACGCGTCTAGCGCGGATTTATCGCGGAGCATCGACGATTTGTAGGAAATATCCGCCCTTATATGAGGCCCTTACGTGTCTTCCCCTTCCCCCCCCCTTCCCCCTCTTCACCCCTTTCCCTGACCAGGCGAATGAATTTTGATTTCAAGCCAAAAGGATTCTTTGCAGTACTCTAAATCAGTGTAAATTAATCCGGAACGATTAGGAAAGTCGAAAAAAATGTATGAATTCAATGTTCCTATTTCTATAAAATTGTAGAAAGTCAAGTGACAAGAGTGATAATTGTACCTTTGAATCCTTTGAGACTTATTCCTTCTTAATTCCCTTAACGAGAGCATCGATTAAAATTGCAGACTTGGTCGTAAAACGATTTGCCTCGCGACGTTTCCCATTTTCTTAAAAATACCAGACACGTTAATACCCTCCGCCCTGACTCTTCCCCTCTCCCCCTTGGTTTTTCCCATTCCGAAAATTTCCCTGTAAAATGACGGCGCCGAGTGTGAAGCTGAAAACCGGAAAAGGAGCCCTCGGAGTCTTCCCCCCCTTCTCCTCCCCTTCCCTTCGGTGTAAAGGGCCAGTAAGGACGGTATAAACGCGTGAAATAAAGTGAGACATGGTGTCTATTGATAGAACCCCATGGAGAAAGACAGACGGGACACGAAGGTCTGGGAAAGCAGCTTTTTCCCGAAATATGTAAAACCCGACGGATACTAAAAATACGTAAACGACCGTCTACTGTCTCTCCTGTGTCATTCTCCCCCCTCTGCCCCTCCCCTCTTCCCCTTACCATCCTTCCTTCCCCTCCCCTTGACGACAGTTTACTGATTTACCGTCGATTTTTCTTTCCCCTTCGTCGGTCACGTATCGTCCTCGTTTTGTCACTTATTATTAACCTTTTGTCATTAATTCAGGGTATTATTTCTAAACTGTTTGTCTTTCGCTCAGTTCTTTTTTCCTTCTTCTTTCGTCCTTTTTGTTTCGCCCAAGAGCCTCGTTTCCCTTAGTTTAAATTTCCCTTTCAGGATTTCCTTTTCTGTACGACGAATTTCCCTTCAAATTGCTTTCCTTTGTTTTTAATAATTTCGATGCACTCATCTCATCCCTTTATTTAGAAATTTATCTCTCAAACGAAACTTTTCATTCTAAATTCTCTAAAATTCTTATTAAATCAAGTACGAAGACTACGTGAAGACTTTTGCAAGGAGTGAAAATCATTTGGAAACGAAATTCCTTGTAGGTGAAATCGATTTTCGGCCTCCGAGTGGTTTCCGAAAACGGAAGGCCCACTTATTTATGGTCGTTAAGGAGAGGGGAAAGGGGGAGAAATTTCGAGTAGACCTTCGGGCACGCGCCGAGGACCTTCTCCATTTTTCTTCACCCTCGAGGGCCCTTTGTCGCCCTTCCGAACACGCTTCTACCCCCCTCCCCTCACTCCCTTCTTCCCCTTGAGGCCCTCCACGGCTAAATAGCAGCACGCGCGCGATTCCGGCAAAGTGAGGGAAAAATGGGGAAGAGGAGGGCCAAATGTTTCCACTTTTAACAGAGACTTAAACGTGAAAATACCAATGGCACGTTTAGTTTTATTAATTTAGATTCACATAATTTTCTAGGGAAATTATCGCTTAATTCAAGATTTTTGTAGATTTCAGAGACTTAAACGTGAAAATACCAATGGCACGTTTAGTTTTATTAATTTAGATTCACATAATTTTCTAGGGAAATTATCGCTTAATTCAAGATTTTTGTAGATTTCAGAGACTTAAACGTGAAAATACCAATGGCACGTTTAGTTTTATTAATTTAGATTCACATAATTTCCTAAGGAAATTATCGCTTAATTCAAGATTTTTGTATTGTAGATTTCAGAGACTTAAACGTGAAAATATCGATGGCACGTGAGTTTCATTAATTTAGTTTCACATAATTTTCTAAGGAAATTATCGCCTAATTGAAGATTTTCAAGATTTTCATGATTTTCATGATTTTCATGATTTTCATGATTTTCAAGATTTTTCAATTCATACACAGTGACAAGAATTTTTCGTGGAACGTGCAACAATTATTATTCGTATGAAACAAGTTCCTCGGCGACGAAGGACCTTTGTGTTAGGAATGAATGGAACTTCCGCTTGGAAAATGACTCGTTTCCGTGGAAATGCGACGTGACTGCCGCGAGGGAATAAAGGACGTCGGTTAGTAGAGAATGGCCTTGATTAAATCGCCAGGACGGAGTGTCCCGAAGGGCAAAGAGAGAGAGAAAGAAAGAGAGAGAGAGAAGGGAGGGGAAAAAGAGAGAAAGAATAAAAGAAAGAATTGGCATAACCGATGCTCCAGTATTGTGTCCAGTCTGTCCAGTGCGTGGGTGACGGTCTACCGGTCATTCGAAAAGAGAAAGAAAGAAAATAGAGTAGCAACAGAGTAGAGAGAGAAGGGGGAAGAGAGGAGGGAAGAGGGGGTGAGTGGAATATTGCAAAGCAGCTGCGGGGGTGTCTGGACTTCGTTTGCGACAGCTGCACGCGCTGTCGGTGTGCTTGACCATCGCTGAGAGAAAGAAAAATAAGAGGGGCAAGGATAGAGAGATGCATAGGAAAAGAGAGAAAGCGGAGAAGAGAGGAATTAAAGGAAATGAAGGAAAGAATGAAAGGAAATGAAGAGAAGAATGATTGAAGGAAAAAGACAGAGAAATACGAGTTGAAGAAAATGGGAGGAAAATTGATAAAGCAGAGAAGAGAGGAATTAAAGGAAATAAAGAAAAGAATGAATGAAGGAAAAAACGTAGAAATACGAGTAGAAGAAAATGGGAGTAAAATTGAAAAAGCAGAGAAGAGGGCAATGAAAGAGAAACGAGAGAAAACTGAAAGGAAACAGAGATAAGAGTAAAAGAAAACCAAGAAGAGAATGGAAGGAAATGAAGAGAAGAATGAAAGGAAATAAAGATAAGAGTAAAAGGAAACTAAGAAAAGACTGAAGGGAAATTCATTGAAAAATGTATCGAAATTGACTTGTCCTGGATCGTGGACAAAATCGTCGCGTTTCAAAGTCAAAAATCCTCGAACCTATGGGATCTGAGGGGGAGGGGGAAGAGTGGAAAACTGACCATCCGGGGATATTTCGGGACCCCTGCGGCCATTAAAAGCACTGGCAATTCCCATTGATAGAGTCCTTCCGAAGCTTTTCACCGTCGCCCGCCATTATTCCCCGAGAATAGGGGCAAGGGGGGAAGGGTCAAGAGCGGGGAAGGGGGGCGGGGGTGGAAACGACACCATTCCGTTCACCTGCAGCCGCACGCGCGGAATATTTTATTAACGGCAAAACCGGGATAATGGGATAAATCCTGCGCCCTATTCCCCCCTCGTCGAGGATTTTCGATTCACCGTTAAAAGAGGGAATTCTCAAAAGTTCTCAATGTTAGATAGAAATTTCGTGGAATCGTCGAGGAAAATTTGTAACAGTTCAAATGCACAGTCAATTTATTGTGAATTAAACTCTTCTTTTTATTTAAGTTTCAATTCCCTGTCAATTTGATTATCCTTTGTCAATTTTCTGTTAATTTCCTTAAAGAACTATAAATTCTTATCAGTTCACTGTCTTCCATTCTTATCACTCAACTTTAACATTACAAACTCACAGCTCTCAGTTTCCCTCTTCTTTTCCAATTCTTCAATTTCCATTCTCCTTTCCCCTGTGATCGTTGGCCCCGAATTTTCCCTGTACCCTTTCGTTCCTCATTTCCCTTCCTTCCCCTCGCCTTGTTGGCTTGAGTGAGAAAACTCTGAAGCGAGGTAAAAGGGAGAGAACTCGAACGAAAGAGATTCTGTGTGTCTGCCGAGGAGTGAGCCATTCGCATGCATATGCGATGCACAATCTTATCTCTACACCTCGTAAATATTGTCTCGATGGCAATGGCCGATCCCCACCCCCGCCGCCCCCCTTCTCACCGCCCCCTACTCTCTCTCTGCGAACGGTTGGACAAGGAGGCCCCTGGGGCCCAAGCCGGGCCCTATTACATAGGCATTGGCCCGGTAGGTGCATTAGTGCCGGCAGATTGACCCGCTGGTCAAACGCCGTTTTAAATTGCATCGGGAACAATGTTCGCGGCATTACAACGCCACGCGATGCCATTCTCTTCCCCTCCCTTCCCCTCCACTCCCCTACCCTCTTCGCATCTCTACAATTCTTCTATTCCTTCCACCAAGTCCTTCCGTCCTTTCCATTATTTTCACGCTCCTACATTATTCAACGTTCATTCCCGCTCGTCAGTTTTATACTCAGCCTTGTAGCGTTCGAAAGTTTCCTAGGGATTTTCTCGGGGAGATCAAGAAACGTTTCCTGTTAACCGAGATGAATTTTTGGGATTTATTGAACTATTTGATTATCTGGAAAGTACATTCTGATAGGTAGAATTTTTCATTATTTTCTGTGATGGAATTTGTTCAGTTTTCTTGTATTTTTTCTCTACGTCCTCCCTTCCTCCTTATTGGTGGAATTTTAATTTACTTTCTGTGTAAAAGAGTGTTAAATATTCTTTTACTTTTCCTCCACCTCCTCCCTTCCTCCTTATTGGTGGAATTTTAATTTACTTTCTGTGCAAAAGTGTTTTCTAATTTTCTTTTACTTTTCCTCCACCTCCTCCCTTCCTCCTTATTGGTGGAATTTTAATTTACTTTCTGTGCAAAAGTGTTTTCTAATTTTCTTTTACTTTTCCTCCACCTCCTCCCTTCCTCCTCATTGGTGGAATTTTCTGATAAATTCCATCAATTTTCCTCTACCTTCACCCTTTCTAAACTGCTTACTCCCCATTTTTCCACATTTATCGTAAATTCCTTTCACTCCTTCGTTTCCTTGGCCTTCATTGTCAGTGTCTGTCTACAGATTGGGCCTTATTTCGGGCCTGAGGGTTCGGTGGGTCGTTAGTCGCGCGACGATTATTACCATTATAACCGCTGTCCGCGTTTCTCGTAAAAGCTGGCCCCTTGGGGGCCCCACTTGCCCCGGGGCCTTTTGGGGCCTTGTCGTAAAAGGACTGGGCCCCCCCGCGCGGCTAATAAGCGATTCCCGCGGCAACTGAGCGGCCCACGCGACTCTCGTAAGCGTCGTTATCGCTTTATTACGCCCGCCGGGGAAACACGCTTCGTTCCGGTTCCACGTTTCATTTCAAATTCCCCACCCCTTCCCCCCCTCCTTCCCCTCCTTCCCCTCCTTCCCTCTTACTCTCCTCGATCGGAAATATGTAAGCCTCAAACCTGTGTCCAAGTCCTTCCAACTCTTCGTAATAATTCGGGATTTATGAATCGACGACTGGCCCAAAAACCAGATAAGGGAGGGGGTAAAAATCCTATTTTCCCCTCTTTTTAACGTCACCGTTTCCTTCACGATTTCCCTGTACCCTTCTTTACCCTTTCTCCAGTGCCAGTGGATTCTCGTGAGGCCCAAAAAGTGGAGAAGGGAAGGGGTAAAATCGTATTTCCCTCCATTTCCGGAGGGTGTACTTCTTTGAGTTTCGTTCGTTGGACATTTCCGTTCGTGTAATGCCAATAAATTGGCGAATGGGCCAGCTCGTAAGGGAGCGGAGGGGAGGGGGGATTCGACACTTGGGTAACATTAAAACCCTCTCACGAGTTCCTTTCCAACTTTGGCCGAGATAAGGCCGAGCGCGTATGACACGTCGGGTCCCCTCCCCTCCCCTTCCCCCTCTCTTTTCCCCTCTTTGGGCCCGCGGGGACCACCAATAAGTATCGGGGCGGGCTTGTACCCCCGGCGCGAGCATCGATCGACCTTCTTTATTCATTTGCAAACGTATAAACTGACCCGCCGTGTTCTCCGACGGCCCCGTCGATAAGATAGGGCCCTGTAAATCTCCGCGGGACTTGCGAGAAAAGCAGACGGGCCAAGGGGAGGGGGTAATCGCCAAGTGTTCCCTGTTCCCCCTCTCCCCTCCCTCTCCAGTTTCTTCCTCGAGCATTTTTCTCCTACAAGAGACAAAGGCCCCGCGAAAAAGGGAATTACGCCCCCTTCCCCCACCCCTCCCTTCTATCGTGCTCCTACAATTTACACTTTACGCGAGGTATTTTAATCTCGCGAATTTACGGTCCGCCACGTTTTCCCCTGGGCCCAAAGTCCGTGAATTCTCCTCGTAAAATGGGTCCTACGATTTATGCACTCCGACTAATACCGTAACGATTTGATTAGCCGGGCACTACGAGATAATATACTTTTCTCCTTCTGTTTTCCTCGTTTTGTACGTCCCACGGGTCTACGGTTTTAAATCTCCTCGATAATTCAGCGCCGTGTTCGGCGGTAATTACTTTATTAAAACGTAAGGAGGCAGTCGTTTATTGCTCGTTAATCAGATAAATATTTTCCCATTTACCTCTCACCCCCCCTTGTTCCATCAATTCCCGTTTTATCTGCGAGAGCTGCCTTTAAATCGTCCCGATAATTCTTTATACGCGAATTACTTTATACGCGACACGTTTAACGGGGCATACGAGTACCTGTTTATTGGCCACTTATCAGATAAATATTGCCCCGACGCGCTTGTTTCCTTCTCCTTGGTCGCTCGGTCCACTTCCCCCTCCCCGCGGGGGCGTGAGACAAGGGGCAGAGGGGAAGAGAAGGGGAGGAGGGGGGGTGTAGGATTCCCTCGCGCAATACGTGCGCATTCACTCGGCGTGCAAGAAAGCGCATTAGGCGGTCGCGGGGGGCGGCACAGGTGCCGGCCAATCAGCTGCCGCCACGTGCAATTCCCCCCCCCCCACCGCCCCCCTCTCCCCCCTCGCGCGCGCTCAAAGGCCTCTCCTCCTTCGCCGTGATTTTCCCTCCTTTTGCACCCGACATAATCCCTTGTCTTCTTTCCCCGCTGTGTACTCTCCCTTCTCCCCTTCTAATTCCTCATTTTCCCACCCCTACGCCCCCCTCTCTCTCTCTCTCTCACCCCTTCTGGCCCTGTCGTTGCCACCCTCGACGGGATTCGTCCCTCGTGGAAATTATCCCGACGCGTCGTCCTATCAAACGACTCGATCGAATATTCCCCCGACATGGGCTTTTTCATTCATTATTCATACGCCTATGAAATTCATCGTCAACCCTCCCCTTCACCCCCCCTTATTGTACCAGCGCGACAAGTTTGGGGATTTTCGTCCAATCGTTTCGGTTATCAAATTTCTCCTCTCCCCCCCCCCCCCCCTTCAACCCCTCGGCACGCCCCTCTGGTCCCGGTAAAACATTGACACGGCGTTGCAATTTTTATTGTCTCAGCAAATCCGCCGGCATTCAGTATTCAGCGGCTTATCGAATTTTTTAGAATGCACGGCAAACTCAGGGAGAGTTTATTAAAATAATGAAAAGCCGGCTGCGAGTGGCGGCACAATGCCACTTTCGCAGGAAAAAAAGGTATCATTTTCATTGGACAGTTAAGATATTAATCATGCTAATGGACCGGGCAGAATGAGAAATCTTCTCGACATTTCTCGACACTTTTTCGAAACGAACCATCGCTGAGAAAACAATGTAAAGAAAACTAACGCGGAAGAGTAACAATGAAATGATAGAAAAATTGCTCAAGATACTGAACATAAAATAATCGTAGAAAGTCGAACAAAAGTCTGTAAAATTGATGCAATTTTCTTTGTAGAAAATGGACTAAAATATCGTTTCACGAACTGTTAAAAATTCATGTTAATTAATCGCACGAAAAAGGACGTAAATCCTGTAAAACCGCTTAAAAATCTTGCAAAATTCTTCAACTTCCTTTGACGTAAACGCAGAGGAGTCGCTCGAGAGTCATTTTAATTAATTCCCTGAGGGCCAACTGCGAGGCAGTGTTTCGTGAAAGTCTTCGCCGGGGCGAATTGTCCGTTTCTTCCGAGTGAAATGTTTATGTCCAGGAAGCGGTGCGGGGCCCGTAGAGAAAGAGAAAGAAGGAAGGAAAGACCCTGAAGAAAGACTGAGAGAGACAAGTCCCTGTGAATTATGACTTCCGACCCATTTTCGCATTGTCGTTAGAGGGTTTCGCCATTGTCCCCGCGGGGCCTTACGTTTCTGGGCCCGCGTTTTATGATTTACTGCCGACTGCTACTCGTGAGGGCGGAAGGAACCCCGGCGACAAAGGTCGCTCCTCTTCCTCCCTCCTTTTTTTTTTTCTCTTCGTCCTCGACCGGTCCTTGCGTAACAGAAAAACATTCAAGGCCGACGATCCGTTCTGCTGGTCAATCTTTTTTTTTATCATCCCTCACAGGGGGAGGCCTGGAAAATAATTTCCCGCCGAGTTTCACGAATTTTAAGGTTGAAAAGAGAGAAAAATTCATGAAAAACAGGACTTTCCATCCTTCATTCATTTTGTCCTAATTTTCTATCTGAGATTCAGCAAATTATTTTCTGTCTTCTTTGTATTATTTTAACGTGATCGTCGATCTTTCATTAAATAAACGAAATCCAGGTAAATAGCGATTGTCCCTTTTTTCTTTTTCACCCATGGAAAATCGCCTTGGGTATCGCGAAGCCTTAGTAAGTGCCGGTGCTCGCGCTTAATAGCGAATAATCGAATTACCGTGGGCTACGTAATCCCGTTGAGGCTCGTATATCGCACGAAAATTCATTCGAGGCACTCACTTCTCGTGAAAATCCGAGAAAAATATTCAAGACTTCAAAATTGGTTTGGACCTAACGAAAATTGACCATCACAGACCTCGTCTCGACGCTCATCTCCTTAGTTAGGAGAGAAACAAAGGACGAGCGGAATTTCCGCGGACGAACAACGCCGTCGCGGATTGTTATGGCTCTTGGCCGATAGAAAATATTATTCCTACGGCGGCATAATGGACCTTAAAACGCGGACAACTGAACAAATGAAAGTCGAGCGCCCGGCGCGGAGGGAACAAGTGCCCGATGGGAAGTCGTAAAGATAGCCCCGAGAGCCGCGAATATCCGGAAAGGGGGGGCCCCATGAGAATGGGCCGGGACACAGGTGTTAGATCGCCGAGATGCACGGGAGAAGAGAAGAGAATCGACCAAGGGGAAGTGAAGGGGAAGGGAAAACCAAGAGGGGAGGCGTAGGAGAAACGGCAAAAAAAAAGGGAACCGCGGGCACGAAAAAACGGTTGACGAGCGAAAAGCGACGGAGGGGAGGGTGCAGAAGGGGAGAAGAGGGGGATAGAACGTGGAGCGATAAATAACGAGGGAAAGAGGGATAAACAGCGCGGGGGGAGGAAGGAAGGAAGGAAGATAAATGGCGAACGAGGGGGATGAAAAAAAATATAAATACCTAGGCAAGAAGGGCAGAGCAGTCTGTCGAGGGGCAAGAGGGGGGGGGGGAGGGGGTAACGAGGCAAAGTCCGTGAGAGAAGGACGAGAAAGGCATTAAGTCAGCAGGTCTCGACCGCAGGAGAAAAAGGAAGACGGAGGGGCAAGGACGGAGGGAGGGGAATACCTGTAGTCGGCGTGGGTGTCGAGCAGTAACGAGCCACGGGCGGGGAGGGGAAGTGGGGGAAGCCTCGGCGCACGGATAATAATTAATAACTCGCCGGTGAGTGGCCGGCGCAGGCCCCGCCCAGTTTCCCCCCTGATTTATGAGCGACGCGCCGCCCACCCTGTCATAACCGCGAGGAACAGGGCCAACGGAGGGGAGAGGAGTGGAGGGAACACGAGTTCCGAGGGAGGGGTCAGAGCGGGTTAGAGGACGGTGGGGGAAGAAAGCAGAGGGGAGACGAACAGAGTGGGGAGGGGAATACGAGGCGAGCGACAGTACATGCGCGGGGAGGGGAAGGACAGCGAGGACGGGGAGGGGAGAAGAAAGAGAGAGAGAGAGAGAGAAATACCAGTCGTTGAGACTCGTTCTTTAGCCAACGATCAGTCGGTTTTCGTCCCTGACGCGGATGACCGCTCAGGTCTTCCGTTTCGTTAACGCTCAAGTTTCCTTCCTCGCTGTCCAATATTCACCCTCGATTCTGCCCCTCTCCCCCCTCAGCGGTGTAAACCCCTGTCTGTTTGGGTCGAGCGAGAGATCGACACGCGTCGAATGCGTCGACTGATCCCCGCGGGGCCTAAATCACAGGACCCAAGCGTGGATAATGCAGCTCATGCGATGGAGCATTACCCGGAGACTCGAGAACCATACTTCCGGTATCGGACAGAGACGCAGGGCCAAAAGTCAACGGGGAAACAGCAGCTACGGAGAGCGGTCCTCCGGTACGGGATATTCAAGTAGTTTAAAGGGGAAAAATCGTGTATGGTGAACAGTGAAACGTGAGCCCAAAGGAATTTAAGTTCAGTGCAAACGGAGCGGTTCAATCATTATCCGAGATGCAGTTCAAAATTCACACGGGAACAGATTCCTCGTATCGTGAAAAGTGGATAATGAAAATTCTTAAATTCCATGTTGGATTTCAGATCCGACGGTCGTCGTAAAATTACCTGAGAAACTGACACTAAAACCTGCAACAAATCACTGAGATCTTAAACACCAAAACTCGTGTTTCAAGAATTTAGAATTATCATTCTTAGAATCTTCAAATCTTCGAAGAAAATATCGTACTCCTTTAAATCCTATTTTGAACTTCCCGTCGGTCATCGAGAAAAATTACACAGCTTTACGAATACTCAAAACGGTGATAAGAAATCGTGTTAACCAAAGTCTGACTTATTTTCGTGCAGTATTTACATACATCGTCGAGTGGATATTTATCTTCTCGTTTCTAAAATGAGAACAGACCGAGGGAAAACTTGAGAGGAATTTCCTGCATTCTAGAAAACTTAAATACCCTCAACCACACTGAGGAAAAAAGGAATTGAAACCGTGAATCACAAACTTTAAATTAAACTAAGATAAAACAATTTCTTTAAACACGTGCGAGTTTTTGTGGTTGTAAAAATTGTGATTAAATTCCTCTAAAAATCGTCTAAACGTGCGTAAAATTTGGGTAAAATCGTGTTTGGTTTAGGAGGAATCGGGAGAAGGCAATGTCGATCCGTCGGATCGGTGAGAATCGTTCTCCGTTCGTCTTTTGCCGGCGACTGCCCGCCGTGAATAGCAATGCCGGGATTTCCATTTTTCATTGCACACACCGTGAGAGAGAAGACGGACACGCGAAGCGCCGAATCCCGAGTTTCACGAGACACGCGCGGGGAATACTAAATCCCCGGACGAAACGTATCCACGCTTTTCCACGTCGCTGACACGAATTTCACGAAAACACAGGACATGAAAACACAGGACAATTATGAAAATACAGGCAGAATACGCGAAAATTAATCCCATCGGTGCTTCGTAATTTCCTTCTACAATTTTTGCCTCGCCCTGACGTCAGGCACAGGTCCTATTTGGCCAAGAATTTTCGTCTTTTGCAAGTGCTATATAGGACGGAATAATTGCTGGAACCAGTTTGATAAGCCATGACTGTCTTTGGCGAGACGAGTGTCGATTAGAGAGAGGGGAAAAAAAGGAGCTGCCTGGGCAAAGTCGTCCAAGAATTTTCCACGAAATTTCCTCCGCGAATGGCAGAGACATACTTTACGCGCTTATAGATCTGCGATCTCGTTTTCCCCTTTTTCGTCCCAAGGCTGGGGGACCCGTGAATTACGACACTTTGCTTTTCTCGGTAAACGCCTTTGCCGATCGACAGAACGCAGGGTGTCGGATTTAATATTTAAGCTGGAAAATCGCCGGGATCAAGTGTCAAACACAGAGAGAAATTTCGTTCAAACTTTAAGACTCGTAGCCACGAAATTAGAACATGATTAGACCTAAAGCTTCCTAAAATAAGAATTTAATTGGTTTAAAAGACTTGGAAATTCCGATAAAAATGTCCCCTGTTCGTTAATTGTTTGATCTTTTCTTTTTTCTGTGGATCCTCTGACCTTTGACCTTGACTTGCAGGCGAGGAGAACGACTTCGCGTCGGACGGGGAGGAATGCGTGGTTGGTGTGCCGAGGGTAACGTCCATGGTGGTTGGCGGTGAGGAAGCTGTTGATTTGCGTTCCTCGCGTTCCCCGGTTGTCGAGGACGATGAGAAAGACGTGGACGAGGTCCTGGAGGACGAGGAGGAAGACGTCGTCGCTGCTGAGGACCTGCCCGACGAGCAATTGGAGGACGACGAGGAGGAAGGGACACGTAAACGACTTTTGCGTCATCGACAGGACGCCGAGAATAACAACAACTTCGTGGAAACTGGTCCTGCGAGCACGGGGATCTTCCCCGGGGCTGGGACGAGCCATCACGTGACCCTCGAGGCCCTTCAGAATACCAAGGTCGCGGTGGCACAGTTCGCCGCGACGGCATTGGCCGGCGGAGCGGACAGCGAAGCTGCTCTTCAGGACCTCGCATTGTTGCAATCGACGCTCTACACCCTGCAGCATCAGCAGGTCTTTCAGCTGCAACTCATAAGTCAGCTGCAACAGCAGCTGTCCATCACCCATGGACAACCTGTGAATGCCCAACAACAACAACAACAGCAACAGCAACAGCAACAGAGTACAACGACGACAATTGGGGATTCATCAGCTAGGGAAAACTGTAAGGAAACTTCCTTATCCCCGTCGCCGATCGTTCGGCCTAAATCCTTATCGTCCTTGGCTTCCCCGCCTGGTTCCCGTCCCCCGAGTCACCAGAGACAGTCGTCCCCGGGGCCGGGTCAAGAAAGGCCTCAGCCGACCAACAGCGCGTCGCCATTAGACCTGCCAACAGGGACAACAACGCTGGGGTCCCAACAACAACAACAACAACAACAACAGCAACAGCAACAACAGCCACAACAACAACAACAGCAGCAGCAACCTGCGCTGACTCATCAGATGCCCCCGTTGTGTTCGATAAGTTCATCCCTGGCGTCGTCGATAATCACCAACACGGATCCACCACCTTTGCACGAGCCCAACACGTTGGAGATGCTGCAGAAACGGGCCCAGGAGGTGTTGGACAACGCTAGCCAGGGCCTGTTGGCCAACAACCTCGCGGACGAGCTGGCGTTCCGCAGTGGGAAGGGTTCCCGATTGTCGCCTTACGACTCCAAGTCATCGGGTGGTCGGGGGGAGACGTTCTTCAAGCACCGTTGCCGATTCTGCGGGAAGGTCTTCGGGAGCGACTCGGCCCTCCAAATCCACATACGATCGCACACAGGTGAGCGACCCTTTAAATGCAACGTCTGCGGGAGCCGATTCACCACCAAAGGGAACCTCAAGGTCCACTTTCAGAGGCACTCGGTCAAGTTTCCCCACGTGAAAATGAACCCGAATCCCGTGCCCGAGCACCTCGACAAGTACCACCCGCCCCTACTCCAGCAGATAGCTTCCGGTCAGAGGCCTATGCCCTCCCCCCCGCCCCCTCCGCCGCCGCCACCGGCACCACCGACGTCTACCCAGCACCACCCGGCTGGTTTTCACCCGGCCGTCGCGCACGGCTTTCTACCGCCCCACCCGCCCTTACCCCTAAGTCTGGCCCTACCCGGAATGAGCAACCTCTACCGGTCGCCCCTGGTCAACCACCGTGAGGACCAGGAAGTCCCGGAGAACCTCAGCAAGCCCCTCGCAGCGGCGTCCAAGACGTCCCCGCACTCGCCGGCCAACAACAACTCCCGACACTCCTTCCACGAGGATCAACAGGTCAGCAGCAAGTGCAGGCAGGAGCAGGACGTCAAGATTGAACAGAGCTCGCCGGCCGAGTATCAGCTGAGGCCGGGGAGCCACGAGCCAGAGAGGATCACGCCAAAGAGGGAACCCGAGGAACCGGAGGACAACGGGGAGGAGGAGAGCGAGGATTTCGAGGAGAATCGACGGTACCTCAGTTCTCCGCAATCGTCCCTGGCCAATCCCCCCTCCCAGCCGCAGACCTACGAGGACTGCAGCATGGACAGCAAGATCAGCGGAAGGTTGGAGGCAGACGGGGACATGGAGGTCGACGAAGAGATCGAGGAACAACCGGAGAATCTTTCGGGGAGGGGGTCGGGGGTCGGGAGATTACCTCAGCAAATCATTCCTTACCCCGGGGCCTCACCGGCCAGCAGTAGCGCCAGTAGCGGAAGTCTGCAGACGTCATTCGCGGGGATTCTTTTCCCAGGGCCCCCTGGGCATCATCAGATACCTCAGCACCCAGGATCCACCGCGGCGACGACGACAACCACGACTACAATGTCCAGCACACCTGGGGAGATAATCGTCGACCCAGCCAAGGACCCTGCGATATATTCCAGTCTTCTGCCAAGACCGGGCAGCAACGACAACTCCTGGGAGAGTCTCATCGAGATCACCAAGACCTCAGAGACGTCGAAACTTCAGCAACTCGTCGACAACATCGAACACAAGCTCACGGACCCGAACCAGTGCGTCATCTGTCACAGGGTCTTGTCCTGTAAAAGTGCTCTACAGATGCACTACCGCACGCACACGGGCGAGAGGCCCTTCAAGTGCAAGATCTGCGGAAGGGCCTTCACGACCAAAGGGAACCTAAAGACCCACATGGGTGTGCACCGTGCGAAACCACCTCTGAGAGTCTTGCACCAGTGTCCAGTCTGTCACAAGAAGTTCACGAATGCCTTGGTCCTTCAGCAACACATACGTCTGCACACCGGTGAACCTACGGACCTGAGTCCCGAGCAGATCCAAGCGGCTGAGGTTAACGAGTTTCCCGCGGGATTTGGTCATCATCATCCCTTGGCGTCGTTCCTGCCTCAGGGATTTCCCTCGCTCCACCCAGCTGGGCCACAGGGGTTCCCGTTGCCGGGGTTTCCGCCGAGCAGGCAAACCAGCCTGGACCGTCAGCAGCAGCAGGAGGGGGACTTGGAGGGGAAGGACGAGGGGGGTCAGCGTCAGAGGTACCTGGAGGACCACAACGAGGAGACGGAGGACCAGGAGGAGGAGGACGATGAGGAGGATCGTCGCGAGGAGGAAGACAGATGCGAAAGCTTTAGACGTAACCACCCTGATGACGATCAGGACCAGGACCCTGACGATCATGTGGACAGGAAGGAACTGACGATTCCTAGTTTCTCTACGTCGCTGGCGGCGCTTGAGAACCAGGTGAGGACCATCACGACGACTGCAACGACCACGACAACGGTCCCAAACGCACCGAGGTCCCCGCCCTATCACCGGTACAACGGCAGCGAGAAGAGTCAAAGTCCAACTGGTGCTGGTAGTTGTGGTGGAGCTCCCCTGGACCTGACCCCCCGAGCATCTTCGACCCCGGCATCCGTGGCTTCCGCGCCGACGCCACCCCCGACGGCCAGCAACAACCCCCCTGTGCACCATCCCCCTGGACATCCCTTCGGAATGTTCGCCGGGCTTCTGCAAGCTGTTTCCGCCGGTCCCCCCGCCGGCCAGGGGAGCAACGTTGGACCGGCGAGCAATGGTACCGTGACACCCATCAGCACTGGAAACCCTGGACCCCTTGCCTCGCTGACGACTTCAGCTGTTCTAGCAGCGACTTCCAGCTACAATCCTCTCGGCCTGGCCGTCGGAGGGCCAGCAGGTAGGCGCTGCTAGCACCAGGGCGAGCTGCAGTTCCTGCTACACCTTCCAACCGTTCCACACCCCCCGTCACACCTTCCCCGGAAACCAACATCCACAACTCCAACGAGACCAACTGACTGTCCACGAACCCGGGAGTCGACCGTCCTCGAGGAATATCAGCCAGCAAAATTTGTCGTCGGTATTAAGAGAGAAGGAAAAGTCGGTATTAAGAAAGGTAGAAGGATAGAAGGAAGAAATGAACAAGGACTTTCCAAGAAATTCTACGATTCGCACGTTAAATTCATTAGAAGAAACTATTAAAATCTATCAGAAAATCATTGTAAAAGATTTCGCATAAGAGATTTCTCACCTCACCGAAGGATATTGAAAAAAGAAACGAATAGGGAGAATTGTAGATAAGTAGTACCAATAAATTCTAAAGATTATTGAGAAACGACATTATTTCCGGTGATCTCTGCGAGAAAAGGACGATTCCCGGGGATTTCCGGCAAAAAGTATCTTTGAGAACCTATCGTTTCGTGATTTTTCCCCTCTCCCTCAGCCCCCTTCGAGTGTACGACCACCCAGCTCCGATTCTGCGTGAAAAATGCATTTGAAATTTTCGTCCTACTGTGGTGTAGCCGGACCTAGCACTCTTCCCTTCCACTATAAAAAAATCTCTCTCTCTATTTCTATGTACAATTCTCTCTCTCTCTCTCTCTCTCTCTGTCTTTCTTATCTTCTCTTTTCTTTATTTCACCCACCAGTTCCATCGGCGCGCCACTTTGTTTCTCCCTGTGTTTTTTTTCACCCCGTCTATCGAAAAACTAGACACACACAGGTACACACACTTATACACGTTTACGCAGTATTGTATAATTTAGTATTACTTTTTTATTTATCACGAGGCTTAGTTTAGCGGTTTCCACCGAGTGCACATGTATGTCATGGAAAATAAATCTTTTTTTACAACATACGTTCGTATTCAGAATTCACCCCCCACTCCTCACTGTGTCTCTCTCTTTCTCTTTATTTCATTCTCTCACTTCTTGGCTCTACTCTTCTCTCTCTTTCCTCAAATCAATGAAACTGTCAAAAGTCACTGAACCAGGTGAAAATTGTTCAAACTCTCGGGAATTCTGTACTTTTCCTTCTTTTTCATTCGTCGCGGCGGACTCGACGACGCATCTCCGCCCTCTGCCCCCGTTTTTTTTTTTTTTGTAAAAACCCCTACGAATCTGTTGCAGTACGTGGAAACACGACGTGCAATATCTGCTACAAGACATTCGCGTGCAACTCCGCGCTGGAGATTCATTACCGCAGTCACACGAAGGAGCGGCCCTTCAAGTGCAGCATTTGCGAGCGGGGCTTTTCCACCAAGGTAACTCACCGTCATCAACTTATTATCGTCCATTATCGCGCCTGCGACAAAACGGTAGGCGCGATAAAGGCCCCGGGGAGTGCTCGGCCTATCGTAAGAGAGAATCAGCGAATTAACAGGGAAAGAGGAAAAGATTAAGGGCCCCGGGATAATTAGATCCTTCTGACCGACGTCGAGCTATCGTACGACAGAATCTACCTTCGACAATTTAATCACCGTCCTCTCCGAGGGACAGAAATATTAAACGGTTCATGAGGACGGAGGGGATCGGATAATTTAGATAACGTTTACCAACTGCTCGCTGTCTTATCAGACGAGAAAATCGAGAAAAGAATCCCGGGAAAAGCCTAAGGGTATTCGTTGGATAATTCGATCGAAACGAATTCGGAGGGATTGGTTAGCGTGTCGCTGCAGTGCGGAACGTTTTCAGAGGGACCCGTGGACGAGCCGCTGTGAGGCCTGCACTTCCGCCGCCGGAAGTGAGGGGGCCAGGGGGGCTGGACGCAGGCGCCGTCGGCCCGAGGAACGGAAGAACCGGGGGCGGAGAGGAGCAGCCGGGCGGGGGCCGACGTCTGTCTATCCCGCCGTCCGCCTGCCCCCGCTGATGCCCACCGCCCTCGGACTTCTGCCCTCGGACCATCACGGCTTCCTGGTAAGAATCCACCCCCAACACAAAACGAAATTCCGATAGTAACAGCCTCGGAATTTTCAAAGGAACCACGTATCAGTAATTAGGAATACAGGAATCGACAACTGTTGTTCAAGTTCTGGGCCTAAAGCACGGAATTATTGTACAGATAATTAAATAACCTCTCTCTGGGTTCAATGAATCGATCATCGCGAAATTAAAGTCCTGGAAAAGGGCCAAAGAACACCTGTTGTTCAAGTTCTGGGCCTAAAGTCCGGAATTATTGTATAAATAACCTCTTTCTGGTTTCAATGAATCGATCATCGCGAAGTTAAAGTCCTGAGAAAAGAGGGAAAAAATTCGATCTACGAGCTACAAGTAATTAGGAATACAGGAATCAACACCTCTTGTTCAATTTCTGGGCCTAAAGCCCGGAATAATTCATTAATCCCTTCTGGTTCCAATGAATCAGTCATCGCGAAGTTAAAGTCCTGAAAAAATAGCCAAAGAATTCCATCTACGACCTGTAATCACACTTTAGCAGTTGAAATCTTTGCCCTAAGGCTCCGCGGGAGACTGGCTGCCCGTGAAATCGTTTGACCTTTGACTTTCTGCTCCCCAGGGGAACATGAAGCAGCACATGCTGACGCACAAGATCCGAGACATGCCGGCCCACCTTTTTAGCGACGCGAAACAACAACAACAAGGCCAACAGGGCCAACAGGATCACGAGAGTTCGCGCAGTCCCATGCGACCTGAGGATTCTTCTCTGCCGCCCCCTCCCCCTCCGCCACCGCCACCCCCGCCGCCACCGCCTCCAGCACCGGCGACGGCGATGGACTCGACGATGCCGGTGAAAAGGTCCCCGCCAGAGGGAGATTTACCGGCACCAAAAAGACCGGCCAGTAAGTCCGAAAACTCATCATTACGATTCTACGGTACTTTCGCGAAGGAAAATCTACGGGGGTCAACGAGAAGTCGAGTACAATTTTTAAAAAAATTCGCTAAACAAAGTCCGCTTGGAGCTTAGCAAATTCTTGCAAATTTCTTAGCTTTTCCGCATGTGAGTCATTCTTTTCACGCTTTCTTCCTCGTCATTTCCTCGCCGCACAGCTTAAATCGCTTATCGCAAGAACAATTTCTCGGGGGAGGAATTCATCGACCTTTTTCTTCCCCGTCTCTCTCATTCTTTTCGTCGTCATGTTTTGATTTCCCTTCACGAGTTACGTCTCTCTTCTCGCCGGGCTTGGAGCTTCCGGTTCAACTACGTGTGTTGTGCGTGTGTTCGCAGGCGTGCCGAGCAAGCACCTGTGCCAGATATGCAATAAGAATTTCTCCTCGTCGTCGGCGCTGCAGATCCACATGAGAACGCACACTGGCGACAAGCCGTTCCGCTGCACCGTCTGCCAGAAGGCCTTCACCACCAAGGGGAACCTCAAGGTACCGCAAAAAACAAAGATCCGAGAAAAGCCCCCGACAAAAAAAAGGACAAATTTCGAGATTCTCAGCATCCTAAGGCCCCTTTTCCTCCTGTCTGCGCCGGGTTTTTTTTCGCGCTGACTAACCAACCACGAAAGCTACGCCGCTATTCGCTTCTACTAACGCAGCTCGATGAAAAATCTACCCACCTCGCCCCCCACCCCTTGCCGTACATGGGAAAGTTTCGCCTGTACAGAGAAACAACGGGGAGAAACGTACCAGTGTGCATTGTACAGTTTTTCAGTGAAAATTCGAGGAAAAATGTAGACTGCGTCGTCACTGGTGTATTAATCGTTGAATAAAGAGCACTAAATTGCCAATTAAGTTACGTCGATAAAGAAGAAAAATATGAAAAAATGATATTTAGTTGTGATTGGTGGATTGTTCGTTTTTTTTTATTCTCTTTTCTTATGTATCTTGTCTTTGCAGGTACACATGGGAACTCACATGTGGACGAACGGGGCGTCGCGACGCGGTCGTCGAATGTCCCTGGACCTTCCACCCCTGCCAATCACCCCCAAGGATTCCGAGTTCCTTCAACGCCGGCCGGATCTCTTTTACCCCTACCTACCCGCGCCGTTCCTTAACGGGGTGCAACAGAAGGTAAGAAAACGTTGGACGAAAGCAAAGCAAAGAGGAAATTCCATTCTGATTTCCTTATTCTCGAGTGGTGAACGAGGCTAACGAATTCCTTTGGATAATTTTCCAGCTGAACGAGATCTCGGTGATTCAGAGCAACAACGGCCTGGCGGCGGGCAAGTACGCCGGTCTTTTCGGATCGGTTTACGCCGGTGGATTTCCGGTGGACAAGCAGCCAACGGCCCCGAGCAACGGTCCCCTCGGAGACGGGAAACCCGTGATACCGTCGGGTTCGATGCTCTTCCAGACACCGTCGCCTTCGCACTCCCCGGGTACGCCGTCGTCCAATAGCGGGAGCCAGAATTCGGCGAGCGTACCTTCGTGGACGGGCGACGCGTTGCAGCATCATTTCGAAAGGGAACAACAGCCAGGAAGGGCCGAGAGCAACGGAACTCCGCCGACGGCCAGACTTCCGCCACCAGCGGCCCCAAGGGGCGAGGGTCTGGCCGCGTGAGACCCGCTCAACGTCTTCCCCGTGGCCAACTGAACAGGGAACGACATTACCAACGAATCACAGGGGTCGGTCGTTACCGACAGGTCGGCGGATAAGCGCAGAAACTACGTTGCCGACGGTTTCGAGGAGTACTGAGGAAACTACGTTGCCGACGGTTCGAGGGATCACTGAGGAAACTACGTTACCGACCACCTGCCAAGAACTTTACACGATTCCTGCGAGAAAGAGAAGAAATTCCGGTGAAACGAGAGCAAAGCTACGGAATTACGTATATCCTGTCTGAGGTAATTGCTTCACCGACCGTTCGGCGTAGTTTCTGGGACGACGGGGAAGGCCCCGAGTTTTTTCGAGATTCAAGAAGACATCGAGAGGGAATTTCGCGACGAGAAAGAGACTCCCGGCAGACGAAGACATCATGTTCCTATTATCACACTAGTCTTAAAGCGCGTAAAGCAAAGATATCGGCCGGTAGTACGGTTTCCGGGTAAGCTAATGAAGCATGAAAGAACCAAGGGAAAAATAACGGCGTAAATCTGCAAGGAGCTTGCCGAGTCGGTGGGAAAGTAAATTAAAGGAGAAAGAAAGCCGAGAAAAATAGTGGATTCTGTGGCGGGCACGGCGCCTAGACTGAGCTCGACCGGAAGTCTCTGGACTTACGAAAACTCGAGTAAAAAAGAAACAGAAAAGCGAGCCGCAAGACACGTGGCGCCGGGTCCGACGGGCCCATTTTTTGCCACAAATAATTGACCGTCCGTTCGCCTGAGCGATGGTCGCCTCGCCTAGGACAAATCTCCAGCGTATCAGCCTATAAATACTATACATAAAGATATAAATATATAAATACGATAACGCGTAGATTGGGTCGCGGGAGCACGGACTTAAAGTATTAACGGATACTATTATAATATATTAAATTATATCGCATATTATTAACGACTCTGTCTTTTTTTATTCGGCGAAAACCAACGGACTCGTCACGCGACCCAACGTCTATAAATATATACATATATATACATACACAAAGTACGGATGAGCCTATACATATATAAATACGTGTGTAAGTGTGTCGCGCGAGTGAGTGTGTTGTATACCGCGATCGATCAACGAGACATTTGCTTCCCCCGGCGTTGAAATTCACAAGAACGGCACTGTGCGTGTATAAATATACATAGGATCGTGTTTTAGGCGTAATTTAGAGGCGGGCCCGGCAGCGCCCCTCGCTGTGATATGAGAGGAGCAGCCTGCAATCACGAAAAACCAATGTACTTACGCAAGACCCTGTATGATAGTATTAATCAACGACCAATCGAGTCGTCGGCCCGGGCGAAGGGCGGGGAAAATCCTTTTGAAAAGACGATACAATCGTTAAGCCCCCCCCAACCCCGCCCCTCGCCCTAAGTCCTACAAGTTTTTTCCTCTTGTATACGCGTTTCGAGCGACAAGAAAAAAAGAAAAATTACGTACGAGAGAAACCAAGTAGATCGATCGATCTTTTCCTTGGATTTTGCATTTTTCCGCGTCCAAACGAATTTTCTACCGCCCCTTCCCCCCCCTCTCCCCCTTAAACTTTTACCTTCGTCGCGATAATTTATTGTTTATTTATTACGCCCCACGGCGGTCGTTTTCGTTTTTTCGTCCCAGTTTGAATTGTGATCGAAAAAGCCGTCTACGTATTACGAAATACTCGTGTATAATGGCTTCTGTGTACGCTCGAAGAATTCGTAGAACCGCGAAAGACAGTCCGGCGACGAACGTTCGAGTGCAAATGAAAATCGATAAAGAAAAAGAAATAATTAACATTGATAGATGAGCAAAAATGTGATTTATGAGATACAAATTCCTTTTCTTCGGGTACTCCGTTTTCCTTTCACTCACTTATTTCTCATGTTCGAACGAACGTCGCCGGTTCCGCCAATTAAGTGTAATTAAACCTGTAAAAATCATCGTAGCTTACGCATGTCCAGTAGGCATTATGGATAATAGAATAATTGACGCGCATAGTCGTAATTCATCTGCGATAAAACTGTAAAAATCCGCCACGCGGAAATTTCATCGACGTGAGGACGTTGCATTTAAAAAAGAAAAGCAAACCAACGAGACGCAAAGACAATTCATTAAACTTAAATTGCAATAATTTCTCGGCATTCTACTTCGTCTCAAGAAAATAATATATTTCATAACCGAATCGTTTTTCGTTCTGTCTTTCACTGATAATGGAGCAATGGAGATTTTTCAAAGGCAACGTACTCGTCGTACAAAATACTCTCGTCTCGAAAAGAAAAACGGAAAAAAAAATCAAAAAAGCCGCGCATAATCAAACCAACGGGAAACCGGAAGTCGGACTGGAGAATCGCGTTGCCAGCGACGGAAACGAGCATATCGACCCTTTTTATATTACCAAATCAGATTATATTTTGACGTCTGAGCGTTCCTGCATGTGTGCGTGTACGTGTGTGTGAGAGAGAGAGAGATTGAAAAACTGAACAAACGAGCGAAAGAAAATGAGAATTTGGCAAAACTAGGCGGAATTTTGTGCCGCCGACGAGAGTCACTGGATTTTTCCCTTTTTGCCTGCATTTCGAGCACCCGTCCTGCGAAACCGGAAGTGACCGACCGGAAGGACACACGTGCGTTGTAAATATCGGTGTATATCGTAAAAAAAACAAAACACACACACAAACCCATTACCAAAATTTTCGTAAAATCTGTGTACGCGTAATTTCGAGGGAATCGTAATTTCCGCAAGGGGCCTTAAGGCCCACTTCCCCCTCCCCTCTTGCCCTGAATTCCCTTTAAAGAAACAATGCCCAAAATTCCTGCGATATTCCCCCCCACACCCCTCGACTACTCCCTCCTCGCGAAAATGTCCAAAAAGAAGTATTGCTTTGAATTATAAGTTTCTGTAAATATTGTATAATCCATGTATAAACATGACTCTATTAATTGTACAACCTATCGTTGTAGTTAAATACGTTACGGATCATTATATCTATATCACTTCCACAATAAACCATTATTATGATGATGACGAATAATTCACGATTTTTTCATTAATCACCCAATGTAATCCTAAAGATCGATTCAATGAACCGAAGTTTTGAATGTTTTTTCACTCTCGAAATTTACAAGGTCGATAACTTAGTTTCCTTCTTGGTTGACCTATGATACAAAAGTCGTGAAATATCTTCCGAGAATTCTATTCTAGCGACACCTGTTTTCTTTCAAACGAAATCAAACTCAAAATTATTCTGCAGATAACACAGATTCCTGCACTGAGAACAAAATTTGAAACGATCCTGCAAGAAGGGAATATAAATTAAGGAACTGTCTTTATTCGATCAATATAATGCAACTTTCGTATAATTCCCGAAATTCTCGTTTTTTTATCTACGTAAATTAGCAATTATCATTTGCCGTTAATAAAAAAAAAAATAGCGAACTCCAACGTAAGAAATTCGTATCAATTTCGTAGTAAACTCCCTGCTCGGATAATTAAAAGCAATCTCGCGATAAAAATGAATCACGAGCAAATGTAAATTCGTTGGATGTGCCATTTTTCATCGCTCTTATCACCCCTGGCGAACAATGAAAAATCGCAACGCCGAGGCGGCAATTGCCATCGAAATTTCAATTAAACGGCACGAACATCCAAGACAGAGAAACCGGAGAAAAAATCTACAGACAAAACTCAGTGAACAAAAAATCTAAAGGAGAAAGAAACCATAAGAACCGGAAAAACATTTTCTCGTTACAAAGGTAAATTAACGATAAAAATGTAGATATTTGTGTGAGACATGAGAGCAATTAAGAGCATTAAAATTGTGCTAAAAAGAGAAAAAGAGAGAGGAATAAGAGAGAAAAAGCCAGCTATAAACGGTAGGAAACGAAGCTAACGAGAAAACTATCGGAGACATGAATATTTACGACAATCGTAGGAGCGAGTGAGAGCCTGAAATTTCTGCCTTAGAATCCTCGTGCGCGAGAAAGAGAGGGAAAGAATCGTTCGAGTTGGCGAAACGCGCGCGCGCGCGCTTACGTATCGACCAGAATTCGTCCTGCCGGGTTTTCCCTCTCTGCACACCAATTACACCTCCGTGCCAATCCACGTGTGTGTGTATACGTATATATATATGTGTGTGTATGTGTTGAATTTCCGTGTATTTGTATTGGTGAGTTCGTAGGCCTGGAAAGCAGGGATTTCACGGGCCCGTCGCGTTTTCTTCGAAAAAAATAACAGGGCCCTGTCCTTCCTCCCCTCACCCCCTCCCCTACTGTGTATCTTTCTCTCTCTCTCCTCGCCCCCCTCCCCCCCTCCTAAGGTCTTCTCGTCGACGATCGGTTTTACCCGCGGATCTGGCCGACCCGCCACGTGGGGCGGACAGGAAGCCCTCGGCTTCGAGGATTTTCAACGGGAATTCTCGGAAAAGGTAAGCCCACTTGGCGAATTTTCCTCGGAAAACTCAGACAGATGATAGTCGGGCACCAGGTGTACGTAAAACTATGGGAAAATCAATTTTTCCGGGCAGTCGATCGTAGGAATATCGTCAAATTGTTTTCGCATGACAGCTCGAGAAAGGGTCAGCTAAATTCCGAAATTTACAGCGGCGATGAGTTGTGCGAAAAAAATCGAGAGAGGTGAATATCTTAATTGGTGATGTAACATCGAGATTCAGTTAAAATCTTAGACGAAAATCTGAGCTTGACAGATAAGGGGAAAGAAAAAGATAAAGTGTGTTCCAAATTCTTCAGGACTTAATCACTGATTAAAAAGAAAATAAATCATCATTCAATCTTGTTATTCCTATTTCAGTGTTATCAGTAAATTCTCTTCTAAATTCAACAATGAATTCTATTGTGCATTCTGTTCCAAATGCTTAATATAAATCCTATTCTAATTTCAATTTTCATCCACTTCCTGCGATTTTTGCTATTCGAATCTTGCGAAAAACCTTCTACTTCCTTTGGGAAAAAAAATTCTACGAATTCCCTGCCGTTGATCCGCATTCCCTCTCGTCGTGTAATTAAATCCATCCCGTTGCAGCATTATCAGCGCCCATTATAGCCGGGCCGTGCGATAGGATCGGCATAATCGCTGAGTCGTCGAGATGATCGTCGAGTTTCGCAGAGCTGTTGGCGCGTTGAGGCCGACAATTTCGTCGTCGATCATCGCCCGACTACGGATCGCTCATCGTTACAAAGCAAATTCTTCGACGATTGTAGTAGAGTTTTAAATGGCCCGCGACTTCTGGCCAACTTCCCTCGTTTCCACCTCGTCAGCGACTTCCGGCGGGAAAATCAGCCGGGAAATATCGGCGCGAAATCCAACCAACCGGTCAGTTTTTCAAAAGACAAAAAATTACACTCCTGTCAAGGTTCTCGACGATAGAAGGAAAATTAAATTCATTTTAATTAACTTGATTAATTCAAAGAAAAGATATTTCCTTTAATTCATTTTTGTGTGGATTCTTTTCACTGCTGATTTCTCATTGTTCTTCATTTTTTTATTGTCCTTCTTTTTGTATTGCAGAGCTCGTGAAAAGAAGGAAACGATCGCCGGCCAAGCTGACTGATTTTTCCGGATTCCCGGGGGCGGGGAGGGGGGAAGAAACTCAGCGGAAAAATGGATTTCACGCCCCCCGCCGAAAGTTTTTCCCTCAAAAAAAGGAAAACATTGCAAAAGACCGACGTCGTAGCAACTTAAGAAACGGAGATAAAAACGAAAGAAAAAGACACAAGGGGTAATTATTAAAAAATTAAGGAAAACTGATGAAATTATGGAAATTAATTCGTAAAATTCTGTAATGAAAGATCAAATTTGTGAAGAAGATCGTACTGGATTCAGTTATTTGGTCAATTGCAATCGATTGACATAGGCAACGTCAACTGTCAAGCCGAAAATTATCAGACCTGAATGAAAGATAAAAACTGATAAAAATCTTGACATAAATCCACCTAGTTTGCTTGCGACAGGAAAGCAACGAGATTACATTCTTATCACGAATTTTTAGCCGTCAAATATCGTTATCATTTTCTTTGACTTTTTTTACGAACGAAGAAACGTTCCAACAAAAAAAAAAATGTTAATCAAAAAAGGTACCAAACTAAACAATCCCTTTTCGGTCGACTAAAAATTGTCCACTTTCACTGAAACCATGGATAAAGGTTCGCGAAATAATTCGAACGAAACGTGATTATTTTCGTCGTTGTTTCAGGCCTGTGTAGCGAAAGGAAAATCCGAAAGGAAAATCTCAAGGAAAATCCGGGGAAAAAGATTCGCATGAAAAAGATTCGTCCGGCTCGGGGATTTTTTGGCAGGACGTCATTGTGATTGGATGATAAAAATGTTATCAATCGGCCGATAACGATTCAGCGCTCGACCATGAATATTCTGACAGTCGTTTCCCCCGCTGGACGTTCCAAGCTGTTCGGAGACAGTGAGATCGCTCTGGTATGCATGGCAATCGACTTCGTCAGGAAGAGGTAAGAGGCCCTTCAATAACAATAACAACAACAATAATAATCCATGCCCTTTTCGAAACTCAAAGAGGCCCGAAAAAAGGAATTTTTCACGTCAGAAAAATTCTCGAATAAACTCGAGAAAAATATTAAAAGGTACAATAATTCTTACGCGTCTAAGAAGATCGAATTTTCCTAGAAAATTCTGAGAAAAATGTATCACTGAACGCCAGAGTTTTAGATCGATTCGTTGCTTTTTTTCGTCCGGGAAATTCCGCGTAAACTTTCGACTGGCACGGCGCGCGGGCAATTTCGTAAATTGGATCCAACGAGGGTCCAACGATCGACGCACATCCGGTCATCAAACTATCAAAACCGTGCCGATGAAACCGGCTTTTATTTCGTTCGACCGACAAATTCATTCGTCAAGAAATCCATTGCCAAAAGATATGAAAATTACAGGAGAAACAACTGTCTCAATTCATCGAAAAATCATTTCCTCTCAATCAATTGTAAACAATTGAGTCTTTGACGTACAACTTTTTGTATTCCGTATGGGCAAAATTCGTGGAAAAGGTCAATTATTCTGGTAATTAAGAATCCGTCTGGCAAACTGATCAAACACAAAATTGCGCAGTTTCTTCTGCTATTTTTACAGGCTATACAGCTTTATTTAAATTACCATTGAATTAGTGTAATCGCGAGGAAAGTAGGGACAATTAGCACGAACTGACTCAATTTTCTCGTGGTTTGCCAATTATCAAATACAAATACACGCCGTGTTATTATTATTCTATGATAAAATGGAGTAGAGGCGTAGTGAATTGAAACTCGAGCCAGTAATTCAATATCCCGATAATCTCGACGAAATTAACTGGGTCAACAGTCCCTAACAAACAATCAGTGAAAAGATAAATGACACCACTCAAATCATGTTCCATTAATTCAGGAATAAATCACTATTCCTTGGCCAAATTAATCCATGTCCCTTTGCTTTCTTTTCTTAAATTCTCTGTCAAATTTGAAACTTTCTGCTTGACACACCAGGTAGTCTTTCGCGGCGACAAAAAAACGCAGGACGATGAACGCCGATCCTGCAGGTTCGACGTGCCGAATCAAAGGGGTGGATTACGTCACCGGAAATGGCTAATACTCGTCCTTCTGTTCCTGCTGACTTCCCTGCTCGTCGTAAACACCTACACGACTGGCCAGTTTCGCATCGTACGCTTAGGAAACCTCAACAACACTGCCGGGCCACAAGGTACATTTAAAAACCCCAAAAACAATGATCACAATTACCCCAAAAGTGAAATCAATGGGTAAAATTGTTCAAAGAATTAGCTAAATCCACAAAATTTTAACGACTACATTGAACATCTTGTTCATTTCTGATTGTCTATTGATTTGTTCGACAGAAAATGAGGGACGATTGGCTCAGGCTTACCAGCCAATCATTACCCCGGGGTACCTGGTTTACAACCGGGGCTGTCGGATACCGGAAATGGATCCCCTGGACCCGGCGATCAGGGGATTCATACACCCGGAAAAGGAATTGATCTGCGAGGCCGGAAGTCAACCGCCGTTGATCGAATCCAACGGTACTGCCGTTTACGTCAACTTGGAAGCCAAGGATTTCTACTACAACAAGTCGGAGACTGTGGATTGCTGTTGGAGGGTCCTTTACAGGACGGAGAATAACGATAACGATGTCGCGTGAGTATCGAGAGAATTATTGGACCGAATTATATGAAAACATCTGAAGCCAACACGAGCCAACTCGAACCGACACTAGCCAACATGAATCTACTGTGAACCAACTGAGAATTAATGTCGGTTCATGTTGGACCATGTTGGACCATGTTGGCTCCAATTTCTTCCTGTTGTAAGCTTCCTAATCTTTTCCTTCGACAGCTACGACAAGGATTGTCACGTGTTCAACGACTTCTCGTCGGTGGAAGGTTCAGAATTCGTAAAAGTTGAATGTCGTCGCAACAGCGAACAAATCTACCGGGACTACCACGCTTTCGTGCCTCGTAAGGCCCCAGTTGAGGCCCGTTGCCGTGAGAAAAGGCGGTCTAACCGTCCCCTGAGCATCCTCATGGTGGGAATCGATTCTGTTTCGCGTCTCAACTTTCACCGGATGATGCCGAGGACAGCCAAGGCCTTAGAGGTTGCAGGTGCAGTCGAGATGTTGGGCTACAACAAGGTCGGCGACAACACGTACCCGAACCTTGTCCCAGTGTTAACCGGTTTGTCGGCCGACGAATTGGCCGAGAGATGTTGGCAGGACCGGAAGAAAACCTTTGACGATTGTCCCTTCGTTTGGAAGAATTTCAGTTCCTCGGGCTACAGAACGGTCTTCGCCGAAGACGCATGCGCAATGACGACCTTCAACTACCTGAAACCTGGTTTCCGTGATCCACCAACGGACTATTACCTTCGACCCTACTGCATCGCCGCTGAGAACGACATTGGCAACACCCACAAGCTCAACGCCCACCTTTGTCTGGGTACAAGGAAGAATTTCGACAATCTCCTGGCCTACGCGAGGAAGGTTGCCCTCAAATTCCCCGAGGATCCTTACTTCGCGTTCGTCTGGCAAGCCAGTTTGACCCACGACTTCTTCAGCTACCCCCAACTGGGCGACCAGTCCTACGAGGATTTCGTCAACGGCCTAATGAACGACAGGTTGCTGACCGACAGTGCTTTCATCTTCATGAGCGACCACGGTATGCGCTGGGGAGAGTTTCGTCAGACCTACCAAGGTCGAACGGAAGACAGTTTACCGTTCGTCTACGTCCTGTTGCCTGATTGGTGGAAAATCGAGTACCCCTTGGCCTGGGCCAATTTGAGGCGCAACTCCCGAAGCCTGACGACTGCCTATGATCTTCACGAGACGCTCCTGGACCTACTGGAGCCACGGAACTTGGAGGAAGACATGGCTAGACGACGAGTGGAGTACTTGTCCAAAGGTGAAATCCCACGTGGGATCAGCTGGTTCGTTCCTATCCCGGATCACCGGAGTTGCTCAATGGCCGACATCCCTGGACACTGGTGCATGTGTCACGGGAGCAACGAGGTTGCCCTAAACGACACGCAACTCGTGCACACGTTGGACTTCCTCGTCGGGGAACTCAACGACATGTTGTCGAGGTTTCCTCAGTGCGCTAGACTCGAGGTAAAGTCGGTGCTCGGCGCGAAAATGTGGTCCGGTCAACACGAGGACGGCCAACAGGTCGACGACAAGGACAAAGCTGCGCCGTGGATCGATTATACCGTCACCCTGCAAACCGAACCGGGCAACGCAATCTTCGAAGGGTCCGTCAGGTACAGGAGTGACGATAATTCGAGGAAACTCATCGGATCTGTCAGCAGACTCAATGCCTACGGCAAACAAAGTGCCTGCGTTGACGAGTTCAACATGAGGCTTTATTGTTACTGCCTTTAACGTCAACAGGACAGGAAACGGGGTCAAAGGTACCTGAGTGAACCAGGTTTAGAGTCAAATCTTTGGCTCTAGTTCAGGAACAGAGGATTCTTGACGAATTGTTGAATCTAGGCGAGGAAAAGGTAAAGCGGTTTAAACTCAAACTTTCGACAGTTTGTTGACGGTCAAATTTCCTTGGTCAGAGAAAAACTAGACAAGTTCAGCGGAAGTTGCAAGTAAATTCTTGAAAATATCAACGACTCATTGATGAGGAAATATCGCAGTGACGGACGATTGTCTCGTCATGAAAACCAAGTCATATCCTACCCGATGCTTAGAATTGTGATATTTTGTAGCGTTTTCAATAAAGTATACACCCCAACGACTGAGAAATGTCGGCACGTGCAGGGCTGGGAGAATCCCAGCCACGGCTGTTACGCACGAAATTGTATTTGCTGAGCAAGTAGGCGATTTACCCTGAAGAAAAAATCCACACGAAGTAAATTGTTGAAAATTGTCATTTGAAAACAGGATAATTGTATTGTTCAACGACTAGGCAAATCCCTTCGGTGAAAATTGCATTTTTACAAAACTTGTGCGCTTTTTAACGGTTCTTTTTTTTCCTTCGGGGTACAATTTGCCAGACATACAGTATTGTATGTATGTATATACGACACATATCCCTAAGACTCGCCACGAATCTTCAGTTCCGCGCGAAGATCGTGGACAATATTTTTAAGTACTGTTAATTAAGATCGCAAGAGAAAGACAAGTCTAGCACGATGAATGGAAATTATCCTCCATTTATTACCCTCTCACGAGCTATGGAAATGTGCAAATTCAATTCTTTTTATTCTAATACTTTCATCGTCATGTATAGCAAACATTTTATTGCTTCTCTGAGATATATTTTCTTGTTATTAAGATCGGACCGACGCGTCCGCGCTTGACTCCTATAATTTTATAAGTACGTTCATTGTTACAACGTTTATTTTATGATCATGTAAAATAAACATTTGAAACATGGCTGCTGCTGTTTTTCTTTTATTTCGTCTTCTGTTTATCGTGCCCAGTTGTTCGACGAGGTATTAAAAAAGCTCATCGACCCGCGCACGGAGCCGTCAAATGCAAAACTGTTTTTTTTTTTCCATTTCTACTAACACGAGTGACATTCGTACTGCACTCACGCGATTGACAATTAAATTAACCTATCGGCTTAAATAAACCCGTTGGTGAAATTCCACGATGGCCAGTCTTCTCCCGTGAATCGGGAATGAAAGTCGAGCTTTCTGGAGAGAAATTCTAGTCAGTTCTTTCGGCCTAATAATCGATTACCAAGCCCGCTGGTATCTCGTAGTACGAAAGGAAGGGGGGAATCAGAGTATCGCACGAAATAGAAACACACTATTACCACGCAGACATACGATTCAGAAACCCACAGTTTGACATTTCGTTATTTCCCTAATTCCCGTGAATCCCGTTGTAAATTCTGTTAACAGGACTCTGCTGCAGCAGGTTCTTGATCTCTGCAAGGACGAAACAAGGACATTAACGTCTCGAGAAATTGTCCAATCAATTCTTTATCGATTCCTACACTTGCCTTCCTTTTCGTCTTCGCTGAATTCTTTGTCCGGGAAGGCAACGTCAAATGTAATGTACAGATTGCCATGAAGATTATTATTGTCATAATTTGGCATTCCCTCGCCCTTTTTCCTGATACGAGCCCCGGGTTTCGTGATCTTATCCCTCTGGATCGTCACTTTGTGACCGTCCAGGTGTTTAATATCCACGCTGAAGCCTATCAAAGCGTCCTGCATGGATATCGTCACGTTCGTGTAAAGATCGTCACCGATTCTCTGAAAAATTGGGTGAGGTTGCGTTCGTATCCTGGAATAAACAAACTGCTACAGAGAATTCCGAGGGAATTGTAATAGTCCTGTTCCTTTTGTCATTGAACCTACTTCAAAATCAAATCTCCCGGTTCCCCGTCAATGTGAGGTTCACCCTCGGCCGTGAATTTAGTTTCCTGACCGTCGACCATCCCTGGTTCTACCTCTACTTCGAGAACCTTCTCCTCATTCACTAATTTCACGTTAGGACATTCGGAACACACTGCCTGTTGCATCATTTGGAACCTTCCGTTCCCTAAATTACGAGTGACAAATTCCTGTCTACAGTTGCACTTCCTAGTTCCCTTCGCTGCCTTAATAACTGGTTTGTTCCTAGTTATCTGAACAGCACGAAACCCAGTTAAAACAATGCAACAAAATCCTGTAATAACTGTCCCGAAGCTGTGAATAAATTCCTTTTCTTTACCTCAATAAAATTACCACTATATAATTCTTCTAGCGTGACAATTAGATCCATGTAGACATTTGAGCCTCTGGGTGTTTCCCGTTCGTGGTGAGATTCTCCACCAAAGTGGAATCCAAAGTCACCAAAGAAACTGGCAAAAGGGTCAGCATTGTTCATCATGCCATCCTTTTTCAGGCATTCTTCCCCACATCTGTCGTACATTTCCCTTTTTTCGGGGTCTGAGAGCACCTCATAGGCTGCCCCGAGATCTTGGAACTTTGTAGAAGCATCCGGATCATCTTTGTTCTTATCCGGATGCAGTTCCTTGGCTAATCTTCTGTAAGCTTTCTTTATTGCATGAGTGCTTGCGCTACGTGAGAGACCGAGGATGGAATAAAAATCCCTCCTACAAGAAAACATCAATGTTACTCCCTGTGAATGGAAAATTCGCCAACCAGAAAAACCGGGACAAACGAAATTTTAACGACGACTTCGGACAACTCAACGCCCACTTTTCGATAAATATCATTCACTCAGGTAATCGAGATACAAAGCTTCTGACGACTGTTTATTCTGTGGAAGGTTATGTATTGGAAGAGAAATGAAAATTCCTGGCCGACGATTACGGGGCTACGTGGGAAATTGGAATTCCTTCGAGACTTACCCGGCCGTCGAGAAAACGACACAAATCACTAAATTCACGAATAATATCCAAAGAAATCGAACCGCTGCCATCCTAGCAGACGTTACAACAAACACACAGGGGCTTTGATCGTGGTCGGCTCTGATTGGTCAATCGCAAGGACCAGTCCTTCTTCTTCTCGTTATCATTCTTACCCCGCCCCCCTGAGACTCATTCTTAAAAAGGCCCACCCAGTTCTCCACAACACTGTAATTGGCTGAAACTGTGAATGAATAAAACCACGAACCACCTCCATTGGAATTTTCCTCGCCCATTTACACACGTGAGACTTTTTTGAACGTCCATTTAAATCCCCGTGAAGAATAGTAGATTCAAGAGACAAAGAAAAAATGTACAACTTGATAATTCGCTTTTTGCGATAAACCATTGATCATACGGTTTATCTGGTTGTTTGACTTTCGTTGTCCTTGAGGATTTTTCTCAAAGGGCAAAAGATGATTAATGCAGTACCGAGAACCCCCCTCCCCTTTGGCCGTGACTCCGCGAACAACAGCTGATGGCCATTGACGATAGGAGTTCTGAGTCAATAGAATAAATTTTCCCCGCGGGCTTTCGATCATGTCAGCGCGTGAATACGATCGGTGTGATTTCCATTCGATCGTTACGGAGGAGGCGTTCACGCAGATAACGTGACGAAGAAATGTCAGGGGGTGGCCCGTGGCTCTGAGTATTCGGGGGGATCCGTAAGGTTATGCAAGGGGCTAGCTGTCAAACGTCATTGCGAAAAATGGAGAGGCACGCGTATATGTGGCGGGGAGCTGACAAACTGGGCTTCGCCTTCGGCGATCAGCCCAATGGCATCGTCAGCAAATTCGTCACCGTCAAGGATCACGTATTCCTCGCGACCACGGCCAACAATCTCTACCACGGGGAGGTCCAGTTCGACGACGGCCAACCACCTAGGCTTACCCTCAAGAGAGCTCAATTCGACGTCGTCGACGTAGCGTCTAATTCACAACACTTATTCATTGTAAATACTAATGGACATGTATGGAAAGTAAACCCTCAGGATCTAAGTATCGTCGATACAATCATTCTTAGGGAGGAAGTAAAATGCTGTGTTCATGGGTGAGTAAATTCATATACTCTCCGCTGTGTTTTGAGTAAGGAGATTCTGATTATTCCTTTTGCAGTTATAAGTTAGAGAACGAGGTAGTCAAAGTAAAATCCATAGCTGTCAGTGACCACGCCGCTTTGTTCATCACTGAAAATGGCCAACTGTGGGCCAGTGGGAATCAGCCACAGATAGACATCTGCAGCACGGATCCCAAGAAAGTCCTGTTCTTCGAAGGAAAAACAGTTTCACAGGTTGCCTGTGGCGCAGATTTCAATGTCATCACTGTAAAAAAACCAGCTAAAACCATCAAGGATGACACTGACAGCGAAAACGAGCTGGAAGAAGTCTTTGTCAATTCCTGTCCCCAATGCATGAGCAACGTAATGTTGAGTCCGACGAGCGTGACGTCATCGGACACTTGTCCGATGTTGAATTCTCAGCAGTTCAGCGAGAACCGGTCGACCAATTCACTGAGCGCACTTTCGACAGTGAGCAAGGACCCCGAGGGCCCAATGGGGGAATTAGAGGGGAAGACCCGCTCAGCGGATGAGCTTGAGAACGGAGAAACACCTTTCGAAGTGGCTGAACTGAACAAGGAAGAGCGGAAGAACATGATTTTTATTAACACAGAAGCCGCTCGTCAGTTTCTCAGCGGACAATTGTCCTGGATTTCATCGTACGGTAGCGGCAAGGACGACGTTCAGCTGGAAAGTATGGATCGTCCAACCCGGTTGATAAAGCAGAACGTCTCCAACATGGCCAACTACGTTTACGAGGGAGTGAAGAACGTGAGTGGTCGAGTGGTGACCCTGTCGAGGCACATGAGCGGAAGTTCCGAGATCAACGATATCAAGGACGACAGCAGCGACCCCCCGGAGGAGCAAGGGGCCTCAAGGCCCACGGCTAACAGTCTGGCCCTAAGTCTGCGTTGCGAGGAATTCCCATGGTCATCGAGCACGGAATCCTCCGAACACGAACTGTCCCAACAGGGCCTCAACGAGAGGATTAATGTCCTAACACGCGCGGGGAATAGCGTCTTATCCTGCGAAATGTGGGCCTGGGGGGACGTTCAATTTGGGCAATTGGGGACCGGGGATATTATCAGAAGGGCCCGACCAGTTTCAGTCGCTAAGCTTAGCAACACTGGGATCAGGAAAATTGCCTGTGGGGACTATCATGTCCTGGCGCTCACCCTGGACGGCAGGGTCTTCGCCTGGGGCAGGAATCATCTCAAACAAGTCAGCCCCGGCACTGACTGCGACCAGAGTTCACCTCAGTTGTTCGCTACGAACCTGGCGGAGGACGAAAGGTCAAAGGATATGGCCGCAGGAGCCGGTCATAGCTTGATCATGATGCATCACGGACTCTACTTCGTAGGACGTTCAAGGTAGGACCTTGTTAAAGTATCTACAGGATTGACAGTTTGATCAGAGCAATCTTAATATCGATCAAGTCACTCTAACCTACTCTGACTCAGTCTAAACTCACTCCAACCCACTCTGACTCAGCCTAAACTCACTCCAACCCACTCTGACTCAGCCTAAACTCACTCCAACCCACTCTGACTCAGCCTAAACTCACTCCAACCCACTCTGATTCAGCCTAAACTCACTCTAACCCACTCTAACCCTGTTTGCCAATTGCAGCAAACCTGGGGAGATGTTCCAGCTGGACGTTCAAACGGGTGCGGACTACAGTCCGAGGCAAATCTTCAGTTCCGGGCAATACAGTTGCTGTTCGATCATCAACCAGCCGGCGATCAACATATCGGAGGACCTGGCTAGGGATCAAATCTTCCTGGAGGAGATGCTGAGCATTTACCAGAACCTTGTGGAACCGTTCCAGAAGAAGGGTGTCGCTACCACCGAGTCCAACGTCTACAAAACTCTGTGCAGGTGTTACAAGGAACTCTTGAGTTTCACGGTACTCAACGTCGTTAGTCTGTGGGATTACTCCAACCACATTGGCGAGGCGTATGAAATTATGATAGTTGCCAACATCGAGGAGTACACAACCGTCTATAAGTACTACATAAACGCTATCTGTGATGTCATTTCCATCGGCGGCTTCGCGTACATCGCGAAAATAACTGACGTTCCGCAGGTCATTTGCAATTTGTTCGCCGACAAGCTCAAGCCCGGCGAATCCAAGAAGTGTACCAACGAGCTAGTCATTTCCATGGCCCTACAGCACCCTCTACGCAAGTTAAATAGGTAAAAGAAACCCTAGCTCTAAAGATCCGAGAGTTTCTAAGCTTTTCGATGTTTCAAGAGTTCTTGAATCTGTACTGTGACCCTTCGCGCAGGTACAAGAGCATAATCCAAAGTCTGATAAAAGCCAACGGCACGAGAATGGGTATAGAACGACTGCAGGAAGCCCTGATAAAGTGGGAACAGGTTTTCGAAGAACTGGAGAAACGACAGAAGGAAGCAGAATCCACCAAACTCTTTTGGGAAAGCACCGGAAAGTTGCTGGACAAACTTAGGTCCCCGGAGAGAAGACTCATCAGGGAATCACGGACCCATCCCATAACCGTTCTCAACTCTGGCAGGTTTTCCTCGCATTCCTTCGTTTTACTAACCGATGTATTTATCCATGTTACTGGGACTTCGCATACGGCACACCCTCTGAGAACCTTATGGGTTGAACCAGCCACAGAAACTGACACGTTACAGGTGAATAACCCGTTTTCAGGTAGATCAAAGTAGATTAACAAAGGACCTGGCACTAACTCAACGTAATTGGGCTCTTTCTGACTCTTTCTAAACCATTTTCTTGCCCTTCCAGAACGCGATATTAATCGTTGCACCTGAGGATAACCTAGTTTTGTTGACGCCAACTGCAGCAGAACGCAGCGAGTGGCTGCAAGCTCTGCAGAATGCAATAAAGTGCAGTCTTCAAAGGATAACAGCCCCTGCGAGTCAGGCCCCGCCTATCGCACGATCTGGGTCCTTCACATTCACGAAACACAGTGTTTTCAAGGACGCCAAATACACTGGTCAGTGGATTTTGGTAGGACAGCTTTAATATCTATTGGAATGACTTGATTTAATTTCCTGGTTCAACAGGTCGTTGGTTAAACGGAAAACCACACGGGTCTGGTAAACTGGAATGGCCGGACGGTCGAGTTTACACTGGCCAATTCCACAAGGGTGTAATTCAAGGCAACGGGAGAATGGAAATTCCGAATCAAGGGGTGTACGAGGGTCAGTGGAAGGATGGCCAACAAAATGGATACGGAACCATGAAGTAAACACCTACTCTAACCCACTCTAACCCATTCTTTTCTTAAGAAAACTGACCCATGAATCGGTAGACACTATTCTTCTTCTTTTAGGTACGTCAACGGAGATTTTTACGAAGGCTACTTCAAGGACGGATTACCCCATGGTCATGGCGTAAAAAAAGAAGGGCATTTCATGGCCTCTGGGGCCTCAGTTTACATTGGCGAATGGGCAGCTGGCATGAAACAGGGCTACGGTATTATGGATTACATTATGACAGGTAAAGCCTTAAACAAACCCAGCCGAGCTATTAATTACCAAACGATTATGAACAATGTTTTCAACGTAGGTGAAAAATATTTGGGGTCGTGGAGCAACGATATGAAACATGGTTGTGGTTTAATCGTGACTTTAGACGGAATTTACTACGAAGGGGTATTTACCCAAGACGTATTAACGGTAGGTAAAAAAAGGGATCAATAACCCAGCTAATTTTTTGAATTAACTAATCCCAATTGACTTTCACTGTTTTCTAGGGTCACGGGATAATGATTTTCGAAGACGGCACTCACTACGAAGGAGAGTTCAAGTCTGCAGGAATATTTTACGGGAAAGGAACTCTAACCTTCCGCAGTGGGGATAGACTAGAAGGAAACATGAATGGCGCATGGAACGAAGGTGTAAAAGTAATTGCCACGTTGCACATGAATAAAGCTAGTGGGAATCCAACAAACTCAAAACCTACGTAAGTGACAACGTTTGGAAAAATCTTAGGTTTAATCCTACGTGTAATCCACTCTAACCCACTCTAACCTACTCTAATAACTATTTCATTTATTTCTCACTATTTAAATTATCAGGTCCTTTGGAAAATTGTGCGTGTCGCCAGACCAGAAATGGAAAGCTATATTCCGGCAATGTTATCAGCAACTGGGAGTCTCTGAATTTGGCGGGAAAAACGGCTCCATCAGCGAGAGGAGCAGCGAATCTCAGAGAGTCTGGCAGAACGTTGCGACGTTGATAACCAAATCCCACCAGAAGGCTCGTCAACGTAAGAAACTAGCCGCGAATAATTCGGCGAACAAGGAAGATGGCGACGGGTCGATCGACCAGCTGGACAAGATTCCCTGCTTCGGCAGGGACAAACTTAATTCAGACAGTTACCAGCAGATACTAAAGTACCTGACGAGGGCCTTCGAGAGCCCTCATCATCCCCTCGGAGCTCTCCTAACGGAAGTGACGACCGTTTACACGGCCACCTACGGCGGGGTCAGAGTTCATCCGCTTTTGCTGAGCCACGCAGTCTCGGAACTTCACAGTATTACCTCGAGAATTTACGATATCGTCACGAGACTGTTCCCAGCATTGCCCGCGGCAGGGAAGGATATCGTTTTTGAGTCCAAACAGGACGAGTAAGTTCCAAAAGAGGATAAAACAGGAATATAGTAAAAGGCGCAGTCCTAGTAGAGACAAGAATTTTAGCTTATTTTGTCCTATTTTGCCCTTTTCCTATTCATTTTTCGATTCTTTCCAGACAAGTCATCACGCCTGCTGCGATTCTTCACCCGATTTTACTACCACGCGTACATTCCGCCCTGTTTGTTCTCTACGCCCTGCACAATAAGAAGGAAGATGACGCCTATTGGGAAAGGCTCATCAAGTGGAACAAACAACCCGATACGACTCTAATGGCGTTCTTGGAAATCGATGGGTAAATGAATTCTACAATCGACACACAAGTTTAATGTTGCATTTGAGACTTTTTGATCAAGACTTTGTGTACTCGATTTCAGGAAATTCTGGAAAAATACAGCAAATAGCGGATTGGGTGAAAGTCCACTGCCTCAGCAAAATGAACCCTATTTCAGCGAAGCAATAGAAACTTTGCAGCAGTTAAAAACAACTTTTTCGCCGTTGGAAAAATTGCAGGTCGTTCGAAATACATTCGAACAGATGACACAGGTGAAATAACGATTCGATCAAACGAAAACTCATAGTTCCTGACGGTTTTTGTTAATTCGAAAATCTGTCAAATTTTAGGCGGTGCAAAAACAATTGGGCTCAACATATTTGTGGACGATGGACGAACTGTTTCCGGTTTTCAGCTTCGTCGTCGTTCGAGCAAGTGTTCTGCAGTTAGGCAGTGAAATTCACTTCATCGAAGACTTTATGGAGCCTTATCTGCAGAATGGAGAACTGGGAATAATGTTCACTACCCTCAAGGTGATAATTCAAAACGATTAAATTAATAAACCCATTTTTTACTTGGACGATTTTCCTTGCAGGCTTGCTACTACCAAATACTTCAAGAAAAGACTAACATGGCCGACTAAAAAGTCGAGCAGAAGAAAAGAGAAACACGACTTTCGCGGGCATCGAAAGATAAATTTAGACCGGAAGTAAATCCGCGAGGGGCGAGGAATTTTACCTCATTTTGTGCCACTATAAAGACATTTCCACGTAAGCATCGACTAAGGAAAATGGAGAAAGGGAAATTTAGAAAAACTTTCTTCCTCGACGTATTCCACGTATTTTTAAGCATTTTTTTCCCTGTACTCCTTATACATTTTTCTCGTGTGTCGCAATACCCCAAAGGTGATAAACAAGTACGTATTTATAACGAGCTAGCTGTGAGTCAAGTGAGTGTTTACGTGTAAATTATTTTCGGTCGTGTAAATTCGTGGTGAATGAGAAACGGACATATCAATCCTTCTCCGCTTGAATAACTGTAAATATCAATATTTATATTTCGTTATCGTGTCCAAGTTACCCAATCAGTGCAATATTAGCCAAATAGTTTGAACGAGTTCATTTTAATGAGTCTTTGTTATTTCTACGAGAGATTTTAGTTCCTTGCACGATCAAAAAGCCATCGAACAAACTGTACAGGATTATCAAAGGCCTACGATTTCCATTTGTAGATGTAAATATATGTAAGTCATGGACTTAAAAAAGAAATCACAAGTCGTACAAAACCAAATACATGTCATCAGACCGGGCGACCTTTTTTCCAACGAATTTCGAATTTCTTGAATCGAAAAATTGTTTTATTTGGAAATTTAAGCTCGACAGAAGGAAAGTGGAAATCGTGTACCGATTTAAAAATGGGTGTTTCGCTTTTTGGATTTTATTTGTCGTCGCCCGGACTGAAAAAATACGTATGAAATAATCCATATCGTTCATGTCATTATTGTTTCAAGAGCAGGATCAAAGAAATGGACTGATTCCAGTCGCCGGAGCGTACCTGATACGATTTTTCGATTATTTTACCGTACTCGTGTTAATGTTATGTTCGACACACATTGTTAATGATATACTAGGTTATTATAATGCGATGATTATTCATTGTTATTGCAATAAAATTCAAACTACTTCAATGACAAAATGTGTTACGATTCCTGTCCTTCAGAAAAAAATAATATCTCCACATGTTAATAACGTAATTATAAATAATGGCGAAATTTTGTATGTTTCTTTCGATTCCAGAGAGAAAATCAAAATTTCACTGACTGACTTTTACAAAAAACATTTCGTTACGTATTCGAATGAATGCAAAAGTATATATCAAATTTCTACTCGCGATTACACAGCCTTAGCTCGATTTTACATATCTTTGCTTCACGAAAATCTATGAAACAGAATGATCGATGCAAGATTTGCAAAATCGATTGCCCGGGTCTCACCACGTGGAGGTGCTGCTTACGGAGACCCCCGCGCGCGTATTTTTTCAGCGGAATTTTGAAAGAAACATTCAAACAGAGCTCAATACTTTCATGTTATTTTCCAAAAAAGGCAATCATTCGGACACTCAAACCAGGGGGAGCCAATCATGTTTCATAATTGTGACTTTCTTCGCGGAACTTTGTGTAAATATTGTTTCTTATCTCGGAGGTATCGGTTCTGTCGCTGACGGACTCTATTTAATCTAACGATCGCAATGTGGGCCCCCATTGAGATCGAAACATTAAATATTATCCTATTATCGTTATTTTTATACAACAAGGACAATCTATTAGGCCAAAATCGATAACGCCAAGATAATTAACAGTACATTCAACATACTTTCTCATGTGCGTAGTAAAAACTACGAATAATAATTCCCGAAATAAATGTGTTCGTGTCACTAAGAAAATACATTAAATTTATTGAGCTCTGAATCGAAGGTTTTTTGTCTAATCATCGAAATAAATACGGTCTTCCCAAGGATAAAATTAACGATAGTGTGTGCGTATATTTTCATCATTTATGTTCATGGAAATCGAAGTAAACATACAATGTATCATAAAAACTGCAATGAAATGAATGATTCGAATATTAACCGAAAAAAGGTAAAGGTGCCAATTAAATTCCTGAAACAGACAAGTTTTAATTAATTGTGAAACGGGCATCCACGAAGCTCCTGAAACAAATCCAACTGTATTAGAAGAGTGCTTGAAATGAGAACAAATAAACAAACAAAAAGTTCCTCTAATGGCATTTTCATAAATGTACAAATAAGAATAAAAAATGCTTCGAAGTTCGAAGCTGCTGATAATATCCTTGTGTCAATGGCCATTTCCCTGTTAAACAGAGAAAAGCAGGACGTCGAAAATAGTCGCAGACATCTGCGATCAACCATGTTCCTGGAGTGGATTCACCTCATTCCTTAGCGAGGTGTTTTTAAAATCGTTTAATTAATTAACGGGCGAACAAGGCTCTGAATTTTGACACACGACCCGAACAAATTACTTGTAAAATAGAAACTTTAATCGGCGTGGAAAGAGGCTCAGAAAAGTAAAGCAACCGTTAAAGGCACTAAGTCTAATTAAAAATTTAATGACATTAATAAAGTGTCGACATTAAAAATCGCAAAAAGAGCAGCCATCAAGGGCGCTGATTTTATAAAACTTTGCAAACGAAAGTCGACACTAAATCGCGGACTAAGCAGCCATTAATGGCGCTAATATTAATAAAGGATTACCGTAACACTATTTGCAATTTCTACTGAGCCTTCTCGTTAAAAATCGCGAAACGAACAATGAGCCATTTTTTAAATTAACGCGATAACGCGAAGCAAACCGACCTGAAATGAACCAGAGAGAGGCAAGCACGAACTACAGTTATTTAATTTATAAGAAGGAATATACTGTCTCGAAATAATTATAACTCAAGCAATGAAAGAATGGATTGTGTGTGATTTAACTATATGGACTGTTCAAAGAAAATATTTCTATATTTCATACGAATATTTAATTAACTAATAAAATGACTAGATGCAGTGTGCTGAAATGTTGAAATAAACGTGTAATAATTACTAAATAATGAAGCTTGCCTCTTACTGATAGAAAAGGAAGAGAAGTGAACAATTGTGCATAGTGAAAAATACGTGCATAGGATGATCGTGCATTTATTAAATAAATAAATGGCCGATCATAGTAGTTGCCCCCCTGGGCCTCTTCGGCGGATTGCCTCTTCGGCAAAAGCCTCTTCTTTCTTCTGGCATTAATAAATGCCAACCTGTTTCATAGTAAAAACCAGAGACGACTGACTCTACAAACTACTGTCACATGTTTGAATAAAAAAGATAGACAAACAAATGCAATAGCTAAACAAAGTAGGACAAGTTTAAGAAGGTATATCATTGATATACCTTCAAAGACGAGTTTACTACTAATGGAAATTTTATCATCTCTGGTGGAAACTTATAGAAAATAATACACAGGATTATTTAACCCCAGAAGCAGAAGCATTCGCTACGAATGCCTAACCCACGCGAAAAAGAGAAAAGCGAAGCTCTGCTCTGGCCCTTCCTACTTATAAATAATTTTCCACAATCACACACAAGAAAAATAAGGACCTGCCTTGTCCCTACCTATGGTCTATATTTAACTGGGGATTTGCAAAATGCAACAAACACACCAACACACTCTCTCCACGGTTCTCACATTTACCACCCGGGTGCATATCCTACACTAGAGAGTACGTCCCGGGACGTCTCCGACACCCGAGTTCAGCATCCATCACTGGCATACTTTTATATTACGTACCATTTTTCACTGAAATCGACTGCCAAGAGTGGTGACCATTGCGTACAATCTACTCGCGGCGCGGACTAATTACAATAATTACAAGATGCATTAGAAGAATGCATCTGTATGCAGTTCATGCGTATAAATTTAGCCGGACTCTAAATTAATTAAGCTATTTTACAAAGTATTGCCCTGAGGCAACGTTGTTGAGTTTGTATCCTTTGAAGAAGGATAATGCAAAATTAAGGGACTAATGTTTTCAAAGATTTGACAAAGAAAATGGGTCGTGAAAAATTGGCAAGCGTTTTAACGAAGCACAATCCGCGAATTTCAATACACAGACACTCTTTGCGGAAAGTGCAACGTGCACGATGCACCTGATTCTTGGCAGTCGCTATAAAATTGATTAGTACTTAAATCTAAGCCGTTTCCATCGGCCCCGACACATTCTAGACGCATCTAAGCTTAGAATGCATCGCTGCGTACCAGGAAGACGACGTAAAAAAGAATACTCATCTTTTTGCTGAAATGCCTGAGCTAAAAATCATTAGTTAATCATTTCTCTAAGCGGACTCTACTGGCCTTCATTGTTCAGCATGCAAATTTAATATATAATTCAAATACATAAAGTGAATGAATTTAACTTTGAAATGAATGAATTTAACTTTAAAATGAAATGTAATTTATATTTATAATTGAATTGAAATCATTGTAAAAAGCAAGGACTTTAAAAAATGGCCAATTTTCTTTCATTATCTTTCGTATCATGCAAAAATCTCAGGCTACCCCTTTATCAAAGTGAGATGTGAAACAAGTGTTTTGTTCGACATATCAAATCACTTTGATTGCAAGGTAAACCCGTCGCGATGTGTCTTCTTGCTCATTAATAAATTACGACGTTAATTGCAACTGAATGCAACTCGTGACAATTACGAAATTAATTTATGACGTTTTTCAAATATCTTTGAAGTTAAATTTTATACAAGTTCGTAATTACTTAAAACGTACAAAAGGTACAAATCGTAATTACTACCTTGTATTTGTGAGATCTAATTGCCTTTATATTAGGCTTTTCAATATGGAAGTATTATTTAGAAATTCGCGGATTACGAACGAGCAAAGAGATTAATTTCTTGCTTGAAATCGGAGGGTTATCCGACTTCTAAACTAAATTAACGCGTGACTCTATTTGAGACAAGAAGACCTAGCCTGAACTAACAAATATATATACACATAGACACAATGAAATATACACAAATATAGACACAATACAAAATACATAACATGAAATATACAAGTAAATACAAGGGAGAGAAGTAGCAGTATTTTTCCCAAGCAAGCTTGATCTTACGATCAGAGCTTCCTTGGGTTCACTATGCACAGTTCAGAGATAGGAAAGAATAAATACAACCAGGAACCCCGTGCCGATTCGGACCTTTCGTCCTCGGCATGATTGGGGGCTGGAGGAACTTTAAAAAATTGACTCACCAATGCTGGGACGATGGTTACAGCTTGCACCATCCTGTAACACAAAAGGAAACAAAGGTGATTAGTTCACTGACAATAAGACAAAGTCATGGAAGATTGAATTGCTGCTGAAGTTCAAGTGAAATGTTTAAATGGAAATGAACTTACGTCCTACACCGCCACCACCAAGCCAATCCCTCGCCGTTGCTCCCCCAGCTGCACCGATGTCATCTCGTCTTCTTCTTATCTGCGTGCCTCGCGCACGCTGGTCCCCAGGAAGTCGTGTCAACCAGGATACAAGTTCTGCACAGACAAAGGAACAAACACGTTAGAAACATGAATCGTATAATTAAAGTATCAGGCGAAATTATATCACGAGATTTGAATAATTCTACTTACATTTTCGTCTCGAGGACGACGTGGAAAACCATTTGGCAACTGCACCACGTCGAAAGGGATATTTGCGTGTATCGCACACGCTGGGTCCAGGATAATTGGGAGAATCAAGGCACAAGTCCTTGGTTAATACCTGGACAGACAAGGAACCAACATTTTAAATAAATTAATTCCAAAACTAAGGTGACATATTAAACATTTTTTTGAGATCATAGCAAAGATACTCACGTTTTTGCCTTCACGGCTGTGCGGGGATCCTTTATTTCGCTGTGGCACTGACTCTAATTCCCGGGTTTAAGTTGTTTAGCGAGCAACACTGATTCTACTTCGCGAAAATTTTTATTTTATTCAGCGGACAACACTGACTATAATTTACGATTTTCCTTTATTTCGCGAAAAACACTGAGTCTACTTTTGCGTCCAGTGGAAGGCAAACGCGATCGCGAACGCGGTCTCGGACACGGACGCATACGCGGTTTACGTTTTCATTTAATTTGTTTAAAGAACGCGTACGCGATTTCGAAGTTAAATACACTCGCGAACTGTGACTCTAAAACCGCATTGTGCGCGGCTGCAATTGCTGAAAATAAAACGAGCGATACATAAAATAAAAGAGCAAGGGAGAATAGATACTTTTCCTGAGGAATAAGAAGCAAAAACATCTAGTAAATCACTATTCTCCCTTGAGAAAATGCCATTAGAGGATTGAAAATTCTAAGGAACAACAGCATCGTAAAATTGATCTTTTAATAAATTGGTAAAGTGCATTGAAGTAATTGCTGAAAGGGAATTAATAATTAATTGATAAAAAAGTAACGAAAACAAGATGCTGTTATTCCCTACAAAGCAGCCTTCGCTCGACCTTATATATGCCCATTTAATAAAGAATATCGGATAATATACGAGTAATAGGATGATTTAATTGATAATTTGCAAATTCAAAGTTTTCCGTATGCGGCATATATAAAATTGATTGCCCGGGTCTCACCACGTGGAGGTGCTGCTTTTCGGAGACCCTCGTATGCTAACTAACGCGAATTTATACGAGAGTCCATGGAAAATTAATTTATTTAAGTCATTAGAAAATTAGAAAATTGCAACCGCCATTTTGTATGACGCAACAGGTGCCATAGCGAAAAACCGTTAGAATTTAATTCTCGAAAAATCGAATATTTCTGATTGAATAACTCCGTACACCCCCTCGTTTTACCTAGCGAATGATAAAACAAGCGACAATTTCACATAGAAATGCAGTTTGAAGCGATGGTGGTGGGATATAGCCGCGCGAATACGAAAGGTAGCGGGCACGGGCCCGGCGAACAAGGTCGACTAATTCTATCACAAATTTCTCATTTTTACTCACGTTTGCGCGTGCAACATCGATATCCCCGGGTAGATCGCACTTAGTGGAAGACCATGGTACCGCATTTCACAGGTTTTAGCACTTTTGTCGAAATTCACACGCGATTAAACGGGAGCTCGAAAGTCACGTACCAATATGGCGACTGTTGGTCCCGGCGAGAGAACGTTCTGGGGAGAAGACTGCGCACAACCCTTCTGCGCAGGACGCCATTGCGCCGTTCCACCTCTCGAATTTTCCAAGCCAACTCGAATATATATTTTGACTTTTTCCGACTTTCACTTGACCGCTAAGCAAAAACAAACACATAAACGTATATAAATTTCACACTTTTCGATTTCTGTTAAGAATGGTATTGAAATGCACATATTAATAGGGTGAGAAAGTGATCTTCGAATTCCCGTAAGAAATGAGGGGCTCTAGATCGACGCTTCTTTAAACACTCGTATTTGTCTTTATCGACAACGGAATTCCATATGTTTTACATGCTTCAGCAAGAGGAAAGTCTGGCCTAACGAATGATCATATTCTTGCAGCTCCATATCCATTTTTTACTGTTAAAAATATAAAATAATTCTGTGCTTACCTATTGTGCGGCTGAGCGTTCTAACGAAAGGGATGAAGAAGGACATCGTCCAATAAGAATCGAGGAGAGAAGTAACGGCGCGAAAATGCATCGACCAGTAAAAAACCAGGATACAAAATATACGCGGGAAAGTGGAAGCCAATGGCATGCGACGTAAAAATGTATTTTCACCGCGGTATTATTTAAACTTTATTTGATTTCAACAATTGTGTTATTAGAACACTATCTGCTTTTTAAAAAATGTTTATGATGCTTGTAATAAATAAAAAAATAGCTTTAATCAGTGCTTGATAGATCATTTTTTTAGTTTCATATCTATCATCTGTATATTTCATGACAATCATCTGTTTATCTTTTGCCAACTAGCGTAGGTTAAATGTGATATTTTTATAAATCCTTGAGAAAAGTAATTACATTACACCTGTTAGTCAGTGAAAAAAATATTTTTGACATCTTCGGAAATATATGTGCGTGATAGTTCGAACTTGTAATTCTCTTGATATAATTAAGTAATACATTCGGTGTATTGTAGGTAAAGGTTAAGAGTACATTCATTAAACTTTTAGATTATTATCGCCAAATAAATGCTTGAAACAGAGAAAAATTTAATCCCTTCTGAAACTGTAAATGTTAAAGAAGACCCAAAAAATTTGCCTGAAAGTTCTCAAGATGAACAGGGCAAAAAACCAACATGTATTATTGTGCTTGGAATGGCCGGTTCTGGCAAAACAACATTTGTTCAAAGAATTGTTTCCACTCTCTATGATAAAGGAAAACCATACGTGATAAATTTAGATCCTGCTTGTAAAGAAGTACCTTACCCTACAAATATAGGTACTCTATTAGCCAAGCAATTATTGAAAACAGACATAAATTTCCAGAGTTACATGGTTCTTCCTGTATTTTAGACATAAGAGACACAGTGAATTATAAAGAAGTAATGAAACAGTACAGTTTGGGGCCCAATGGTGGAATAGTTACTACTTTGAATTTATTTTCCACAAAGTTTGATCAAGTGATAGACCTCATTGATAAAGCTGGCAAAGACCATGAGTTTGTCATTCTTGACACTCCTGGGCAAATTGAAGTCTTCACATGGTCAGCAAGTGGGACAATTATAACAGAAGCACTGGCCTCACAATTTCCCACAATAGTTGTCTATGTACTGGACACTGTTCGCAGTGTTAACCCAGTAACTTTCATGTCAAATATGTTGTATGCCTGTTCTATACTGTACAAAACTAAACTACCATTCATTGTCGCAATGAACAAGGTAAAATAGCAAGTCTCTCTGTTTTGGCTTTGTTTTATACATGTATTACCTTTGCAGATTGATATAGTTGAACACAGTTATGCAGTGGACTGGATGCATGACTTTGAAGCTTTCCAGGAAGCTCTTGACTCAGAAACAAGTTATGTCAGTAACCTAACACGCAGTATGTCTCTTACACTTGACGAATTTTACAGTCATTTAAGGAGCTGTGGAGTTTCCGCAGTCACAGGGGCAGGAATTTCTGAATTCTTTGAGTTGGTGGAAAATGCGGTGAAGGAATACCAAACGTAAGTACTTGGGTCACAAAATTCATGATCAATTGTACTGAATTTCAAGGGATTCTTCTTGTTAAAGGGAGTACAAGAAAGACTGGGAAGAAGTGAAACTTAAACGAGCAGCTCACAGACAAAAGGTGGAACAAGAACAGTTGGATAATGCAAAGAAGAATGTCAAGGGGGAAAATGTGCCTTTTGTCACGACTCTGAGCAGTGGACGTGAAATAGCAGATGTTTACTTGAAACACGCAGGAAATGAGTCCAGTGAGGACGAGGAAGGAACAGAAAATGCCTTTGAACAGGAAGAAATTGATGAAGAGAAAAAGGAAGCAGAATCGTTCAAAAGTTTCTTGAATAGGTACAAAACTGAACAAGATAAAAAGGCTATGAACCATCAGTCACAGCCAAGTACCAGTAAAAACGGTTAATTTTATTATTGTAACACATTTTCTATGTCCTACATTAAATAAATCCCTTTGACAAAACACAAGAAGGTTTATATTTATTGGTATACACTTAATAAATAGAAAACTGTCGGTTTATTCTTCGTATGTTGTCTGAGAAATCGTACAATGTGAACAAATATTCATTGCACGTCAAAGAAAAAATCCGCAGTGACTCGTACTTACGACAGACTTCGATTTGAATTGAGAAAACACTGACATTTGTTGCACTTGGATACTGCGTGTTGGCCGATCCAGTCTGCGTTGAAGTCTTCGTTCGGATTCAAACAAAAATCGAAGCAGTAGGTTTCACTCGCTAAGGCAGAAAGAATTGCGATTAAGAACGTAGGGCACGATAGAAATGAACCTTCGGGTCGTTTATGACACGTGTGTTTATAGCGCCGATTATTAATTACTCACTTAATTTCTGTATGACAGCTCGATCAGCACGATAGATCACGATTTTTCAACGTTCGGCAATAGAATAACGAATGTCAATCACCCACTTTGATGCCGGCGAACTGGTGTTTACAGCCCCGGCCAATCACGTTATTTCTCTTATTTTTATTGCCGAAAATTCCGGGAAAATGATTTATAGGATTGGCCGGTAAGGGGTCACGTGAGACGGTTAATATTTGCAATGCATGCATATCATTAAATGTTTCGGCAAAATAAATAAGTAAATATTTTTAGACACTAGACCAAAATTGAAAGGAAAAGTCAAGGAATATATTTTCAGTGTCGCGAAAAAGTTTCAATTCCGGAAAAGATGTGTAATTAGCTGTTAATGTGCTTTATTATTCGAATTAAGGTAACCGACCAAATCAGCCAATCGGCAATCGGCAGAGAAATAAACGTCCAGACATTAGAAAAAACTCCTCGCGATTCCCGGAATTACTTTTCTCTCTGTCTTAGATGCAGTCAAGGAGGAGTTATACTCCTGCCCAATCACGTTCACCCTTTTATTATTATTGCCGAGAATTCGGGGAAATCGTACCTACGATTGGCCGGTAGCAGATCACGTGGGGGGTGTGTAATTGTTGCAATGCATATTCATAATTAAATATTACGGCAAAATAAATAAGTAATTGTTCCAATTGGCGCGGGCAAAATTAACAAGAAGAATCAAGGAACTCGTCTTCGGGGTTCGGAGAAATTGTTAATCAGTAGAAAGATGTTTATTTAATTATTAATGTCACATATTATTCAAATTCGGGTAACCGTAGCCACTGGCCAATCGGTACACAGGGGGCGGGGGACAACGGCGATCGGACGTAAACAAGAACTCCCCGCGATTCTCGGAACTGACACCCAGGTTGCCGGCCACTCCGAAAACAAACGTTTTTATTCTACTTACTCAAGTCGCGCGAGTCGGACGTGTCTCCTGTGACTCCACAATTCGTTACTTCGTCAAAATATCGTTCCTGCCGGTACTCGCGAGTGTATTGCTCCAACGTTTTCGTCAACGCCAACTGCACAATCAGTTTTTCACAGTGAATCGTGATATTTTAGTATGCATTCTTTTCTACTCAATTTTTAAGTGAATTCTACGCAATGCATGTAACTTCCCGAAGCCGGTACACGAAGATTTTGCCGCGTTAAAGTGTCGTAAAAGAGTTAAAGTCGAGAAAATGCAATGGAAAAAGAGTCGTCGGAGCTACGGTCACACGGTACGTAACCTGAGAAACTCTCAGCTTAAACTACTATCCGTATTAAAATTCTTTTAATATCCTACGGCGAACGTTTCATTCTATCAGAGACGAGATTCTAATTAAGACACAATCACGCGAATATTTACCTGACACAATTGCAAACGAGAAAGACGATTTCCTTGAGTATTTGTCTTCGGAAAATTCGTTTGTCTCTCGGAAATTAAACCTGTGTTTCTCTGCCTTGCTCGATTTTTCACGCCTGTTTTCCGACAGACCCGGGGCAGAAGATCAATCCTTCCGGACCGAAAGTCGTCGTGCAGGAATTCATGGACGTCCGGGTTTCGGGAATTGCAAAGAGGATCTCGACTGTGGGACGTGACTTTCCGGAAACCATAGAGGTTCAATTGCCTGATGAAACTCGTGATATTCCTGGTCTTGAAGACGGCACTGCTGGCAGCTAGATATTCGACCTGGAATTTCTTGTAATCCAGCAAAACGGTGAGTCCATTTGTCCCCCATTTTATTGCCCCGGTTTTGCACTCGTTGACAATTCGCCAAAGTTTTTGTGGAAATCTTGTGGACAAAACGACTGGATCGTCGAACATCGTGACGTTAGAAAACGATTGCGCTTGCAGCGTCGTCTCTCAGAACGGAAATACACTTCTAAAACAATTGACTATCGTATCACGGTTACAATGATTCCGCGCGATTTCTTAAAGGTCGAGATATGTAGGAGAATTCTGTAACTTTTATTTCAAAGCCATACATTCAATTTACACACTAAATTCATGATAAAGTGAATGCATACATAGAAAAGAGAACATATAGAATATTTATGATAATCATTTTTAATAGGTATACAGTATTTTAAGTAATTTAAACATGAAAATATTATCTAAATGTCGCAAAATACATGCATTTAACCGTTGTTTAAAAGAAATAAAGTTTAAATAATTTCACGACGAAATTGCATTGTTACGACGCCTGTGATTGGCCGGTGCACTCCCGCGCATTTGCTTCCCCCTTGATTCTTATTGGTCGATGTCCGTCTTCTTCCATTTTGCTTTCTTGTTCGGTCGTGCAACAGGTAAGCACAGAGATATTTTATTTTTTTGACGGTAAAAAATGGATATGAAGCTTCCAAAGTAGAATCATTCGATAGATAAAATTTTATTCTTCGTGAAGCATGTAAAAATGATCAAATTTCGTTGTCATTAAAGCCAAATACGAGTGTTTAAAGAAAGGATGATCTATAGCCTGCCGTTTCCTATGGGATATCAAAGATTACTTTTTCACCCTATTAATTTGTACATTTCAATGCAATTCATAACAGAAATGGAAGAGTATGAAATTTATATTAGTTTATGTGTTTGTTTCACCTCAGAGTTCAACTGAAAGTGCGAAAAAATGCAAATATATATTCGAGTTGGCTTGGAAAATTCGAGAGGAGGAACGGCGCAATGGCGTCCTGCGCAGAAGGGTTGTGCGCAGTCTTCTCCCCCGAACGTTCTCTCGCCGGGACCAACAGTCGCCATATTGGTACGTGACTTTCGAGCTCCCGTTTATTCGCGTGTGAATTTCGACAAAAGTGCTAAAACCTGTGAAATGCGGTACCATGGCCTTCCACTAAGTGCGATCTACCCGGGGATATCGATGTTGCACGCGCAAACGTGAGTAAAAATGAGAAATTTGTGATAGAATTAGTCGACCTTGTTCGCCGGGCCCGTGCCCGCTACCTTTCGTATTCGCGCGGCTATATCCCACCACCATCGCTTCAAACTCCATTTCTATGTGAAATTGTCGCTTGTTTTATCATTCGCTAGATAAAACGAGGGGATGTACGGAGTTATTCAATCAGAAATATTCAATTTTTCGAGAATTAAATTCTAACGGTTTTTCGCTATGGCACCTGTTACGTCATACAAAATGGCGGTTGCAATTTTCTAATTTTCTAATGACTTAATTAAATTAATTTTCCATGGACTCTCGTATAAATTCGCGTTAGTTAGCATACGAGGGTCTCCGAAAAGCAGCACCTCCACGTGGTGAGACCCGGGCAATCAATTTTATATATGCCGCATACGGAAAACTTTGAATTTGCAAATTTTCAATTAAATTATCATATTACTCGTATATTATTCGATATTCTTTTAAATGGGCATATATAAGGTCGAGCGAAGGCTGCTTTGTAGGGAATAACAGCATCTTTTTATTCGTTACTTTCTTATTCAATTAATTATTAATTCCCTTTCAGCAATTGCTTCAATGTACTTTAACAATTTATTAAAAGATCAATTTTACGATGCTGTTGTTCCTTAGAATTTTCAATCCTCTAATGGCATTTTCTCAAGGGAGAATAGTGATTTAATAGATGTTTTTGCTTCTTATTCCTCAGGAAAAGTATCTATTCTCCCTTGCTCCTTTATTTTATGTATCGCTCGTTTTATTTTCAGCAATTGCAGCCGCGCACAATGCGGTTTTAGAGTCACAGTTCGCGAGTGTGTTAAACTTCGAAATCGCGTACGCGTTTTTTAACCAATTAAATGAAAACGTAAACCGTGTATGCGTCCGTGTCCGAGACCGCGTTCGCGATCGCGTTTGCCTTCCACTGGACGCAAAAGTAGACTCAGTGTTGTTCGCGAAATAAAGGAAAATCGTAAATTATAGTCAGTGTTGTCCGCTGAATAAAATAAAAATTTTCGCGAAGTAGAATCAGTGTTGCTCGCTAAACAACTTAAACCCGGGAATTAGAGTCAGTGCCACAGCGAAATAAAGGATCCCCGCACAGCCGTGAAGGCAAAAACGTGAGTATCTTTGCTATGATCTCAAAAAAATGTTTAATATGTCACCTTAGTTTTGGAATTAATTTATTTAAAATGTTGGTTCCTTGTCTGTCCAGGCATTAACCAAGGACTTGTGCCTTGATTACCCCGATTATTCTCGTCCCAGCGTGTGCGATACACGCAAATATCCCTTTCGATGTGGTGCAGTTGCCAAATGGTTTTCCACGTCGTCCTCGAGACGAAAATGTAAGTAGAATTATTCAAATCTCATGATATAATTTTGCCTGATACTTTAATTATACGATTCATGTTTCTAACGTGTTTGTTCCTTTGTCTGTTCAGAACTTGTATCCTGGTTGACACGACTTCCTGGGGACCAGCGTGCGCGAGGCACGCAGATAAGAAGAAGACGAGATGACATCGGTGCAGCTGGGGGAGCAACGGCGAGGGATTGGCTTGGTGGTGGCGGTGTAGGACGTAAGTTCATTTCCATTTAAACATTTCACTTGAACTTCAGCAGCAATTCAATCTTCCATGACTTAATCTTATTGTCAGTGAACTAATCACCCTTGTTTCCTTTTGTGTTACAGGATGGTGCAAGCTGTAACCATCGTCCCAGCTTTGGTGAGTCAATTTTTTAAAGTTCCTCCAGCCCCCAATCATGCCGAGGACGAAAGGTCCGAATCGGCACGGGGTTCCTGGTTGTATTTATTCTTTCCTATCTCTGAACTGTGCATAGTGAACCCAAGGAAGCTCTGATCGTAAGATCAAGCTTGCTTGGGAAAAATACTGCTACTTCTCTCCCTTGTATTTACTTGTATATTTCATGTTATGTATTTTGTATTGTGTCTATATTTGTGTATATTTCATTGTGTCTATGTGTATATATGTTTGTTAGTTCAGGCTAGGTCTTCTTGTCTCAAATAGAGTCACGCGTTAATTTAGTTTAGAAGTCGGATAACCCTCCGATTTCAAGCAAGAAATTAATCTCTTTGCTCGTTCGTAAACCGCGAATTTCTAAATAATACTTCCATATTGAAAAGCCTAATATAAAGGCAATTAGATCTCACAAATACAAGGTAGTAATTACGATTTGTACCTTTTGTACGTTTTAAGTAATTACGAACTTGTATAAAATTTAACTTCAAAGATATTTGAAAAACGTCATAAATTAATTTCGTAATCGTCATGAGTTGCATTCAATTGTAATTTACGTCATAATGTATTAATGAGCAAGAAGACACATCGCGACGGGTTTACCTTGCAATCAAAGTGATTTGATATGTCGAACAAAACACTTGTTTCACATCTCACTTTGATAAAGGGGTAGCCTGAGATTTTTGCATGATACGAAAGATAATGAAAGAAAATTGGCCATTTTTTAAAGTCCTTGCTTTTTACAATGATTTCAATTCAATTATAAATATAAATTACATTTCATTTTAAAGTTAAATTCATTCATTTCAAAGTTAAATTCATTCATTTCAATTATATAAATTATATATTAAAGTTTGCATGCTGAACAATGAAGGCCAGTAGAGTCCGCTTAGAGAAATGATTAACTAATGATTTTTAGCTCAGGCATTTCAGCAAAAAGATGAGTATTCTTTTTTACGTCGTCTTCCTGGTACGCAGCGATGCATTCTAAGCTTAGATGCGTCTAGAATGTGTCGGGGCCGATGGAAACGGCTCAGATTTAAGTACTAATCAATTTTATAGCGACTGCCAAGAATCAGGTGCATCGTGCACGTTGCACTTTCCGCAAAGAGTGTCTGTGTATTGAAATTCGCGGATTGTGCTTCGTTAAAACGCTTGACAATTTTTCACGACCCATTTTCTTTGTCAAATCTTTGAAAACATTAGTCCCTTAATTTTGCAGTATCCTTCTTCAAAGGATACAAACTCAACAACGTTGCCTCAGGGCAAGACTTTGTAAAATAGCTTAATTAATTTAGAGTCCGGCTAAATTTATACGCATGAACTGCATACAGTTGCATTCTTCTAATGCATCTTGTAATTATTGTAATTAGTCCGCGCCGCGAGTAGATTGTACGCAATGGTCACCACTCTTGGCAGTCGATTTCAGTGAAAAATGGTACGTAATATAAAAGTATGCCAGTGATGGATGCTGAACTCGGGTGTCGGAGACGTCCCGGGACGTACTCTCTAGTGTAGGCTATGCACCCGGGTGGTAAATGTGAGAACCGTGGAGAGAGTGTGTTGGTGCGTTTGTTGCATTTTGCAAATCCCCAGTTAAATATAGACCATAGGTAGGGACAAGGCAGGTCCTTATTTTTCTTGTGTGTGATTGTGGAAAATTATTTATAAGTAGGAAGGGCCAGAGCAGAGCTTCGCTTTTCTCTTTTTCGCGTGGGTTAGGCATTCGTAGCGAATGCTTCTGCTTCTGGGGTTAAATAATCCTGTGTATTATTTTCTATAAGTTCCCACCAGAGATGATAAAATTTTGTATTAGTAGTAAACTCGTCTTTGAAGGTATATCAATGATACACCTTCTTAAACTTGTCCTACTTTATTTAGCTATTGCATTTGTTTGTCTATCTTTTTTATTCAAACATGTGACAGTAGTTTGTAGAGTCAGTCGTCTCTGGTTTTTACTATGAAACAGGTTGGCATTTATTAATGCCAGAAGAAAGAAGAGGCTTTTGCCGAAGAGGCAATCCGCCGAAGAGGCCCAGGGGGGCAACTACTATGATCGGCCATTTATTTATTTAATAAATGCACGATCATCCTATACACGTATTTTTCACTATGCACAAT